>CM040426.1:128396747-129022791 GCA_022702705.1 Papilionanthe hookeriana x Papilionanthe teres | reverse complement strand
AATTGAGGTCAATTGGGTTGATTTGGTTTGACATTGGGCTTACTTTGGTTAAAAATGGGTCATATTGGGGGTTTTGGTAAAAGTGGGTTAAATTGACAAAATTGGCCTATGGTGTAGTTGAACAAAATGAAATTGGGAATATTTTGGATTTTCTGCAATTTTCTGGATATTTTTGGAATTTATGGAATTTTTGGTTAAAAAGGGCATTTTGGGTATTTGGAGAGTATTGGGGGTATTTTTGGAAATTTTGGTATATTTGGCTAAGGATAATCAATTTGAGTGGAGAGAAATGTTTAGAATTGGTTTTGAGGAATTTTGGGTAATTTAGGTAATTTGCAAATTTTGGGTAGTTTCAAGGACATTTGGTAGGTTTAGCGGGTGTAGGGCCCCCGGGGTCAAAAATTGAAATTTTGGAAAAATAAAGATTGATCAAGTTTAAGTAGAATGGAATCACTTTGGTTGAGCCATGAAGCCATATCAAGCCCATAAGAGACATGAGAGGACTCATTTGATGCATTCACTATGTGGTTCCTAACCCTCTTAGCCAAGGGCTTAGGGGTTAAGGACCATCCATATGGATTACCAATATGAGTCAGGAAGCCATGCTAGATATGAATGGTTTTAAGATTTGGAATGTTTGTGAAAGTGTAATGTGTGCAGGTCAACCCTCACCAGACCAGGCCAACCAGGGTAGTCCTAAGGCCAAAGAGTCCTATAGGGAACTCATCTTTTAAACCTCCACATTTGATCTTAACCCTCCAAGTGACTTAGGGGTTTACAATCAAACTTATGGGGTTTGCAGGGAGTTTAAGAGGTGTTTAAATTTCTAAGTGGTGGGTTTCATTTCTAGTCCTCTAAGATAGTCAAAGGGAAAGCCTAAGGCTAGATCCTAAGCACTAAGGAGAGAGAAGAGAAAAGACCTCATCAAAAATGAGGTCAACACTTGGGTGACATCCTTTAGGTCCCTTGGATTCTCAGGACGGGGCCAGTATTGTGACCCCATCAAAGTCATACTTACCCGGAGACTTACCTTGTACTTAAATGATAGTAAGGACACTTATCGTTAGATAGTGTGCTAGGCTAGGGTTTAGGATGGTAGGTAGTTCTTTTTTATGCTTTTAGCTATTTTTTTATGATGTTTTGTGCTTTTATGCTAGTCATGCATTTCCTTTTGTACTTTTTAGTGTGCTTGTATGCTTGTGCATGGTAGTATAGTAGGGTGTTCTTTAGCAGAGTGTCATAACTATACACGCACCGACACAAGTCCTAATAAAAGGGAAGCCTATAATGATTTCTAACCCTTTCCTTGCAGGTGTCATTAGCTCCCCCAATTATAAGGCACGACCTATTTTACGTTTCATGGATTTCCTAGATAATGCATTTTTATGCAGATCAAGTCTTTATTTTCTCTTTCTAATATATTTGATAGAGTCTTAGAAGAGTCTGTGTAGGAAATAAGATGCATGCATGAGTTTCAAGGTGGATGACACATCGAAACACATGATGGGGACCAGAAGCGACAGCTCATGTCTCGTACCTTAAGGCCATAGTTTTTGTATTTTTATATAAACTTACGACCGGGCATGTGTATGGGGAGTCTGGCCGCTTTTACTGCTTTTCCTTGGATATGTTGTCGACCAAGTGGTATTTTGGCCTCTTTTACATATTTTTGGAGCATTTTCCTTTTTGAGTGCTTGCATGCCTGAACTGTTTCTATATTTTAGTTTTGTGCATCTGGGATCTGACAAAAAATATAATCTAGGCTCGTTAAGGACCCTAAAATTATAATTTTTCTACTTAAAAATCCTAATAAAAGATCAAGATAATCAAAATTTTAGGATTAAAATATTTATGATTTTCAAAACCTATCTTTATTTTATGCATGGCCTTCGGGCTAGTTTTAACATGGGTTACTTTGAATGGCTATCACTCCAATCATAAATAATAGGGCCTCCACACTTAGGATTGTGTTAGATAACTGAATCATGTCACATGTTCCGAGGAGAAGCCCCTGTACAAATCTAACCAGACTAGCCCAAGATAGCTTTTTATATAGGAGACTATCTAGTGCACTTAAGGTGTTAGAAGACTCCCCAACCCAGATGGGGTGTAAGTCCTTTTTTTTAGCATCTATAGCTTTTTACTTAGACCTCTTCTTCCTCTTTCTCTCCCAAGACATCCTTACCATCTTGGCGGGTATAAGTCCCACCACTTGGAGCTTCAGCCGATAGTCATAAGATTGAGTCTCGTTCCTTTGACCTTAGGCCTACCAAGATCCCCCATGGATGATGCAATTCATGGATTGCTAACTGGGAATTTCTTGATGTGTTTGGTCGACTTCCTTCATTACCGGGTAGAATTAGGGTCCTAGTGGCTTAGGATTATGGGTCTGTAGTACCCCTAACCGGCTTGCTTTACCTCTTAGGACTACTCCTCCCTACCTTTGACTACCCCATGTTGAGCCCTTTGCTCCTTTGACCTCGTTGATATCATTTTGATGGCCCGAAGCCAATAGGCTAACACTCATTTGGGATACAATGATTTGTCCTTCGTTCTTATGTCTTGAACGTGCTTTGACACTTAGGGATATTTCCCTCAAAATTATTATGGTTATTTTGTAGGCTTCGTATGCCGAGGAGTCGCTACCTATTTAGGAAGCAAGAGACTCACTCTCCATCTGATGGTTTAGCGTGAACTTTGAAGCATCAGGACACTCCCATATTAAATAATATATCTTTGATATCCTATGCCCTAGGTTCATGATAATAAAGCAAAAAACCTTTTATCGAGATTATTCTTGGTTACCCCCCAGGATGTAATTAACTAGTAGGATTGAGGGTAACATAATTGTGGAGTTTCCTGCATAACCTCCATACCAATTATATGAGCAGAGCAAGGAAATTGAGGAAGATTCGGATAAGGAAGCTGAGGCAAAAGCTAGTGATGATGATGAGGAGGAGGAGGAGGAGGAGGAGGAGGAGGATTAGATTTTTATTTACTTTTATTTTGATGTGATGTGCTGAAGACTTTATTTTTTTTCCTGCTGCTATATTGATGTATTTACTTTTTAGTCTGTTGTACTGGACATTTTCTCTTGTTGTTGATGTTATAGTTATACTAGATTAGTATTTCTTGTTGCTTTGGATTATATGGACTTGAGCGTTGTGATACAATAGTTCTTTTTAATGCAGATTTCATGTTAAACTTATTAAACTGAGATTCACTTCATACTATAGAATTGTCTTTACTACTTATACTTGTATATTTTTCATGATAGACTCATGTGGTAGAAAATAATTCAGTTATATTTTGTCCCTACTTATATATTTGTATTGATTGCTACACACGCTAAAAATCAAGTTTGGGGGGGGAGAAAAAAACTTTAAAGAAGCTAAATGTTATTTGTGCTTAATAGCTTACATATAAAATTGATCACTTTAAAATGAATTGTGGTATGTGGTGTTACCTATAGGGTACTATAATTTTGATTTTAGAGATGTTATAGAATATTTAGTTGAAATTTTTGATGAAAATGATTGAACTAGAGTTAAGGTATTTAGTATGAGATAATAGGAATATGATTTTACCATTTATAGTAAGAAAGAATTGTACTTTTGAATTAGCTAAGATTCTTAGATTTATACTTTAAATGAATTTAGGCTCCATTAAAACTTATTTTAAAAATAATACTTAAAACTTCCAAGTTAAGGAAAGTGATGGATTTTTAACTTTGGGAGGATGATAGTGAAATTAAAAACTATTTAAGGTATATACAGATATAGTAATCCTCACATAAAAATGTTAAGAATTAACAAAAATCCTCAAAAAAAAAAAAGAAGAAAGAAAGAAAATGAGGAAAATCTTGAGGAAAAGCCTAATTAAAAATTAGTTTCACTTGAATCTTCATAAAGAAAAAACTTATATACAATCCTAAACTTATTTTTATACTAAAAAGTATTAGCAAAATTTTCACAAATACAGTGTCTAAATTCTTATTTTATACTTTCTAGGAATCCCAAGTTTGACAGATTACCTTTATTTTTGAAATAGATAAAAAAGTCAGGATTTTTATGTTAAATACTAAATATGCTTACATTCTAGTCTTAGCTTGATTAACTAAAATTTCTCATAGATTGTACAATGACATTCCTGGGTCAAAATTGTAAGAAATCTTAAAGAGACCCTCTACCTCAAATCAACAAAGTTAGTTTTTAAAGTTGTAGTCTTACTTAAGGACAAGTAACATTTAAATTTGGAGGATTTTGATGTCTTTCAGCATGCTTAATTTCCTTTATCTTGTACATTTATTTTTGTATGAAGCTTCACTTAAAAGAAGGGTATTCTTGTGTTTTTCTTGCAGGTATAACATGTAGGACACATGGAGCGAACTGGAGTTGAAAAGGACTTTAATGGGGAATCATGAAACCAGAAAACCTGGCGCCTAGCTGCTAGATTACGGGAGTCAAGGCGCTCCATCCAAGTACCTTGACACCAACTATTGGGCGCCAAGGCACGACTGTTTTTCTACAATTGCTCTATCACAATTTGGGGTGTTATGTGGTGGTTTTAAGCAGTTCAAGAGGAGATTATAGAAGAGGTGGAAGCATTCTGAAGATGAAGATAAGTGGAGAAACGCTAAGGAGGCCGAAGAAGAGCTAGGGTTTATAAATTTCCACTTTTCCTAAGAGATTGGTGAGGGGTCTAGAGAGAAATTTGTAAGGCAAGCATTGTAGCATTGCAGGGCGGACTTAGAGTCATTGTTGGAGGAAATTTTCAACTCTTTTCACAAGAGAAAAGATAATAATCGTGTTTTGTATTTGTTGTAACACATATTTAGTGTATTTGGTTTGTTAAATGATGATGTTTTTCATTGTAATCATTATGCTTTGTGAGTAGATTTCCCTTAGTTTTCACTTGTGATGCATAGGTAGGATTTCTAGGATGTGTTGAATGTTTTTAGAATTGGATTTTAATCTTAATGTGATAGTTTTTACTTCATGCTTAATTAACTTATTAATCTGGTCAATTGGTATGTTAAAATCTTTTGTGAACCCATAAAGATCCGAGAGGGCTTTGGCTTTATCAACTAGGAAAAAACAAATTGAACTAGTAGGTGAAGTAAAAGTAATCCATAGTGTAATGCAAATAGATAGGGAGTAAAGTTCTGATAGGGATAACTTAGGGGTTTCTAGGTTGACATGTAGAAAAACTTACCAAGTTAAACCAAACTTCTTTACCTGCTCGGAAGAGGGTAAACATGATATTTGTCACTAGCCACAATAGCAATTCATAGTATTTTATCCTGCAGTCCACTTATGTTTTAATAAAAAAAAATAGCTTTTATATCTTGATATTCACCAAAACAATTAATCAAGTTAGATTTTGCTTTAAACTTAGTGCTATAATTTAGTAGTTGTTAGAAAAGATCGTCTTAATCGACATTCCAAACTAAGACCTTAACGTAGTAGATTAGAACTTCTCTTATTGGGCTCATTACATAGTTCCCTATGGGTTCGACATCCCGGACTAGTTCCCTATGGGTTCGACATCCCGGACTTTGTAGAGACCTAAACTACTGAAATGATCCGTATTCTTGCGTGAGAAATCTCAGTGTGCAAGAAAATCTGAATTTAAGAATTTAATCAATTTGCTAGGAACCATATCAAGTTTTCTTACATTATTGTGATAACGCTGAGGCAGACCAACAATTTAAAATGTTGGTACATCTAAATAAACTATTTGAATTTTCTTCTATTTAAAAAGAGACGGATCAGGTAGCAGTAATACCGTCAGAAAAATTAAGAATTAAGTATTCGTCACTACGCATGAGAAATGAAAAAGATATTTCCGACGTGCAATAATTCATCAGTTATTTCATCATTTATAGCACATTTTCCTACAGTATAATGAGTTTATCATAAATAATTACCAAAACAATTATGAATGTTACGTAAAATTTTGCGTGAAACAAGGTAAGATTTTATTTTTCTCAAGTGGAACACAATCTTATCTATACTATTATTAAAGAAAAAATTTCAAAGATAGATTCACACAAAAGTATTTATTTGTCTTAATGGTGGGCTCAGTAATCATAACCTATGCTTATACCATAAGCTTACAAAAAATATACTAGATATCCAAAAAAATATGAAATAAATTTATCATAAAGAGATACAGTAAACTCAAACTTTGTATACTCTATGAAAATTATTTTATATCTCTAAAAAGTTTGATCAAACTTAGACCTTAAATTCGCTTTGATGTCGAAGAAGACGGTAGTGGCTTACTTTTGTTGTGACATTAATGGGTAAATAAGTTTACGAATATAGTTTAATTTTTAAGAAAAATATTTGGAATTTATTGTGAATTTATGGAAAAATTAAGAGGCGTATAATTGTTGAAATACCATATATAATCTATATTCAACTAGTTTGGGTTGATTTGAAAGTCCACTTTAAAGAATGGGTGTGTACTTAATGGCTCAAAATACTTATAAAATCTTAGCTTAAAATGTATATTTATGCTAAGACGAAATTATTATATAAGAAGTTTAAATATTGGGCCTTGGACTGCTGTTTAAAATGGGCTCTTACTCATGAACAAGTTCTTGTTTGTATCTTTACTTTTGCCACTATAATGGGTCTAACGGGCTAATTTAAATTATATCTCTAATGTGCTACATCCATCTAAAGGGTGCCCAATATTATCCACCGGATTGTAAGTAAAGTTCAACTGTCTTATTTCTATATTTATTTTAATTAAAATTACCCTTTTAGACCTAACTGCACTTGATCTTATATTACTATTTTATTACTCATTAATTGTTTTAGTTTATTTTATAATATTGAATTATAGGTTGCCTAGTTTTCACTTGTTTAAATATTATGTTTGATTTACTTGATACCATATGCAACAGTAGCTTTTAAAAAATGTATATTAACTTTAAATAAAATAATAAATAACTTTAAATATAATTTACCAAAAACATTTATCTTAAAGTTAAAATTGCATAGACAAGTTTAAATTCATAATAAACAACTTTTATTAGTTTGATATATAACCCAAACTTTAATAGAAAAGATCATAAATATCTAGTGTCTATAGGGCTGTCATATCAAAACGGCTATTTGTTCACGAACTCTTGCTTGACTCGTTAAGTAACTCGATATATAAACGAGCCAGACATAGAAAAAGATTTATTTGCTCGTGTTCTGCTTTTTTTTGCTCCAAAATAATATATATATATATATATTATTTTTAATTGATGAGTATTATTTATAAATTGATGTATTCAAATGAGTATTATTTTGACGAGTATTATTTTTAAATAATTGAATTAAATATGGCACTACAAAGATTTATAATCCATTAAAATAACTAATTAAAAAATTTGAATAATAATATATTAAAATTCTATTTAAATAAATATTTTTATAAAAATAATAAAACATAAATCTCTCTTATTTTTAACATCATATGGCTGTGTTACTAGAGCTGTCAAAACGGCTTGTTATTTCCGAAGAGTTCATGTTTGGCTCGATAGCTAAGCAATGGTCGAACACGAACAAATTTTTGGAGATCGATAAATAAGCGAGTCGAACACAAACAGTGATATTTTTTAATTAACCGAACACGAGCTAAGCCTGAGCTCGCCCGAGCTCGGCTCGTGTATTCATCTATACATCCCTTCATCATGTTAATCAAATCATAATGAGAAGCTAAACATGATTCATTATTAGGCTTCTTTTGGTACTTCTCTCACCTCAAGCTTAATTTACGTGTTGACAAGGTATTAATACTCTTTTATGGACAACCATCAATCCAACAGTTACCTTTCATGCCTTTGAAGACATGAAGCCCAGACTCAAATGAGCTACAAATATGCAGTCTATTTCTGGAAAGAAGTTATGGCTGCTATTTATGGTGGGATTACCAAATCATCACTTCTGGCAGCAAAAAAATGGCCTAAAATTTCTAATTCTCATTTGTTTTCCTCCTCGCTTTTCCTCACGTTTATTTCCTCGAGTTATAGATTGGAAAATCTAATTCTAATTTTTATTATTATTAATCTGTTTCCCTCCCCAACCTTTAATTTCAATTTCCAGACCTCTCTGATTTCTCAACAAGTTCCCAGCGAAAGATGAATGACCTTTTGGCGTCGGTAATATAATCTATCAATTCATTGCTTCCTGCTTTCTTTTTGCTGAAGATCTCCCTTATGTTCTTGCTTTTCAGTTACGGTGTGCCTTGTTGATTGAAGGCTTGAATAAAAAATCTATATAATTACTTTCATTTATTATTTCCTCAAAAAAATGTGGGAAATCTTCCTTCTTGTTCATTGACTTGATTAACAAAATCTAAATGTTAATCATACGACTCGCTATAATTTATCTAAGATAATCTTCTGTTGCGCTTTCTTTGTTGCTTCTTAATCTTCCATTAATAATACATCAAGTATTTGATATTTTTAAATGGCGTATTACTAATTTCTTATAATTTGCATTTGCTATTTGTTAAGTAAAGATTACTATATATTGTTATATGTCGTGTATATGGACCTGCTCATATGACTTAATTGACAGGAATCGTTTGAGAGAATCAGACGTCAATATGCAGGAGAGTATGATATTGAATCGGGGGTCATCTCTCCTGAATCCAAAGAGGCAGATATGCAAGCTGCGTTCTTTAAACAGGTTTATTTCCGACATTAATGCGAATATTTCTTTTTCATTCTTATTATTGTATTATATATATATATATATATATTCAAATTTACATACATGCAACTCAATTCTTATGGGTCAACATCTAACACAAACTTAAAATTTTACATGTATATATTCAAATTTCTAAGTTTTTCTTCAGTTTTTATGTGAGATTTATGTTAGTCCGGAATTCTCTAAGATGACGCGTAAGTGCCTTTGTTAAAGAAAGCTTTCAAATTGTTTAGCCTTGGTCTGGTTAAGTTTATCTCCTGCTTAACGTTAGTTTGAAAGGAAATTTTTGGCTTGTATGAGAAATAAACTTAGAAATCATAATTTTGCATGCACATTTTTCTTTGATTTTATAAGTATTTTTTGCTATGAATTCATGAATAAAGAAGGGCATGAAGGGATAAAACAATAGCTACAAAAGAGATCACATGGCATAAGAGGTTAATATAAAATTTACTCGGTTCGGCTTACATAAGCCTAAGTCTATAATTAAATAGATAATGAATAACTTACTTTCATACATAAAATGAATGAATGATTATGCATCATATAAAATTGGAAATATTGATAGAAAGATCACTTTATCTAGCTGAATGAAAATGCAGCCATCTGCTACAAAATGGATGTAAAACAGCAAGAAAGAAATACAATTACTATTTCAGATAGTCCATGCCTCTCTTTGTTATGGGAATCTACATGAGAATCATTTTTTACTACAACCAACAGCTTCTTTTCTTACTAGAATAAAAATAATATAAAACTTCTGAATTTCCCTATCAAGAACCCAAAAAAATTGTTGTTTTGGGATACATAAATTTGTTGTTTTCATATCATTATTATAATAACATCATATGGTGCCAGTTTAACAATATGAAGTGTAAGTATAACCTGAGTTGGTTGTGACCAATTCATCAAAATAATTAAATAGGTTTTTAGTTTACAGCCATCAATCTTTGAAATAAATTATAAATGAATTTTTAGCTATGTAACCACTAATCATGAAGAGATTATTACTCATGCATCCAGATTTCGTGCACAACAATATTGTATACTATTGTACAACATGTGTACAATAGTATGCAACGGTGTTGTATACGGAATCCAAATGCACTCAAACTCCGCACATAGTAATTTCTTTGCTAATCTTGAAAGTCAAAATCAAATTTTATTTATACATAATTTAAAAAATTTAGAATCCACACTATTATTATTTCATTTTTAGTTCAAATTTCTAATATACTTATTTAGTAGGCGTTATTGAAGACTTTCTTTATATGGCATCCTTTTTTTGGTACTCGCAAAATTTAAGTTAAATTTTGTGATACTTTAATCTATTAATGGAAAACCTACTAAACTTTGTGTTATTATTTGATTTTCCCTTTATCCAGCTTTTTTAGCCTATCCTGTAGCGCCCATCAATCTTTTGGACATTCTCCTTTGATATTTATTTAATTTTTCACTATTCTTCTAAGATTATAAGAAATAAATTTCATATTAGTTCTTAATTTCCTAGTATTTAATATCATATACTTAATACTATATTTTATTTCATGAGCTACCATTATAATTATTAAATCCAAAGTAATAAACATGTGACATTACACATTGAAACACATAGTGTCTACTAACTCTATTCATCTTTTAGATATCAAGACACCATTAAATTCCTTAAAAATAAGCCAATAATATACATCCTGCAATACTAAAAACATCAAAATATAATGGCTCCTTCTTCGCAAATTGATTTATACATGACTACATCCAATGATATAGTTATACAACTTTGTGCCATCAACTTTGCCGAATCCTCCATTCATGCATAAAAATTCATTTCATACAAACATAACCACCAAAATTTAGCTCATAAATATAAAATATGTATAAAAGTTAAAACATTTAAAATTAAAATAAGCAGAGTCGACAATCTGATATTCATTACACCTTTTATCTCCAGTCAATTAGAGTGCATGCATAACTAATTCGAAACTAGAAATTTTTAATATTTGTATCAATTAGCTTATCTTTGGTAGGCATTCTTGGTCTTAATTCTTCAAACTAAAATACATTTAACTTTATGTGACTTTATTTTTATTCTAGTAAAGGTAATCAAGCTCCTTAAATTTATATTGAATTTTACACATACCCAAATTAGAGCAAAAGTCTTATTTTTTAGGATATCTTACTTATCTACGATAAACATTCAATTAATTTATTACCACCCAGAAGATTAGAAATCACCCAATTTTGATTGAAGTAAATTTTTATCAACGCCTAACTTTACTATATCATAAATATACAATGCAATATCTCAAGTGTGTTTCTTTGTTTTTTTTTTAAATTTTCTTCTTTTCATTGATGTAAACTATTATCATTAATGAACATTAAAAAAAAAGCAAAACGGAAAAAAAATGAACTAAAGAAGGCAAATGTATACATACACTACTTCCTAATTCGATACATTATAAAAGGCGAAAATTTTGTAGAAGGATATAGTAATAAGCATTATTTATTTATTTATTTATTTATGTATTATTTATTTATTTAATAATATTATTATTATTTTCATTTTGTGTATGCATATGTTTATATATATATATATATATATATATATATATATATATATATATATATATATATATATATATATATATATATATATATATATATATATATCACATTTTGAACTACATGTGAGCAAAAAATCAACTCAAATTTGGTTTTATATGTTTTCTAAAATTTTCTCAGATATATATGGAATAAGGTGTGCTTATAAGAGAGATAAAAAGAGCCACAATATATTAAAGCTATATTTTCATTATCAACAATCTCATCTATAAATCTTAGATTTTCAATGAAAGAATTACACTCATTCAATATATGATTTCATATGTACATCTATCAGATTATGATATAGATAGCGTTGTTTATAATAATTTTAAATTTTAGGAAGCTTTTGTTTATGTAATGAGACTGTTATTGAGTACAAGAAAATCTTATAGATATTTTCACTAAGACCTTTGTTAAGACCATTTTATACAGTATATTTAAAATATTAATTGAGCTTTCTCATCCACCTGTATTTTTTTTTTTGTTTTTTATTCAAAATTCTACTCATCTTCTTATGCTCCATATGTATCTTTATAAATCTCTATTAGATAAGAATGCCACATAACTTAGTTTTCTAAGTACTAAAGCTCTTTAAATTATCATAATTTTTTAATCTTAAAATTTATAATCGTCAAACTTTTGCATCCTAGCACGAATACTAGTAGTTAAGAATAGAGTGTGTCAACTCAATTACATGTATAATGAACCATAAGATTACAATTACAAAAATTAATATATAAAAAGAATAATTTTTCTATGTTTCAACTTAATCCAACATACATCTTACAGTACGCAACAACTGAATAATCTGCCAGTCAATAAAACTAGTTCATGTAAGATTATATTTCATACAAAATTAGAGATATAGAAAAAGATTATCACTTTATTTAATTTAACGAAAATACAATCCGCTTTTAAGAAGATGAAGGTTGGATATGTAGTGTATTGTTATTCTGATTATTTTATTTCTCTCTCTGTTATAAGAGTCTAGTTGAAAACTATTCTATGATATAAATAATAAATTATTCTCTTAAAAGAATAAAAAATATTAACACATGTTTCCCCTTAAAGGGGTAAATCCACTATACATTCATCCAAAAGCTATCATTCTTTCTAATATGAAACAATCCTTATTTCTCTCTCTTTTTTTCTCTCCTTTTGTTGTTTATCATTGTTGAGCAAATAATCCATTTTTTCTTTCTTTTTCATAGTTTTATCATGAGTCCATAGCTTTGAAAGTTAAAGTCTGAGTACAATTTATATTACACAGCCACCATCTTAATAGAATAAGTGTAAATGGATCTAGAGTTGGTATCAATCAATCATAAGAAATTAAATTTGAATGAGACTTGAATTGTGAAGCAATCAATTTTAATAATTAAATCATATTTTATCAAGATAATTGAATAAAAAATTCGCTCTACATATCAATGTGGCCTAGTAGGAAAGAGTCTAGGCTAGATTAGGGTTGATAAAGTTACTATAAAAAATCTCTTATTTTTAGAATTTAATAAAAAATGTTTCAAATTTATTAATTTCTTGAAATCTATTTAAGAAAAATATTGACTCTGCATTGTCTTAATCTGATATATATGCTCAAACTTATTTTAACTAAAAAATTTGGCCCAAGCATGTAGGTCAATCATATGACATTAAAACGCCCATCATATTTTCCAACTATATTTGGTGGAACTAAACCTGATACTCACAGATATTTTAATGGAATTATCCTTTACAATAGCTCATATAGATTTTTAATGTATGCATATACATAGTAATATGTATGAAGAGTCTCCTTATTTGGTTACCAATCGAGCGCATCTTTTCTTAATATTACAATTATTAACTTAGCTTTCAAAAAAAAAAGGTTAATACAATAATTTTATTTCATATAACACAGCAAAATCTCAACACCAACACACTAAATAGTGAACAACATGTGTCATCTTATTAAATAAACTGCTGCCATACCTCTTCTTATTGCGACTATTTCAGGTGGGAGACATAAATCAACAAATAGAGCAGATAACTACTCGGTTAGGCAAGCTACAGGTAATACAACATATACGCTAATTGCTAATTTTCTGTTTTATTGATTCTTCAAATTTTAGACATTTTTAGCTCATTTGCATGTGTAATTTTCAAATTTATAAATTATTACTTTAGGCTGCAAATCAGGAATGTCAACAAGTGACAAAGGCTTCAGCCATGAAAGGTACACAATTAATTTAACATTTGCATTTCTGTACCCTTTTGCATATTGCATATGATTGAAATGATTAAATAAATGCTCAATTTTTGTACCATTAGAAATAAAAGAGCAGATGGAAAAGGACATAGACGAAGTTAAGAAAGTTGCACTCAAGGTCAAAAGGAGTCTGGAAGAGCTTGACAAAGATGTATAAATCCAAAACCCAAAAAATTTATAATGTTAACATTCAAGCTTAGATTATTTTTTGATATCTTATAAATGGTCTATAAACTAAAGAAAATTATTTTTCCATAGAATGTAGCCAATAGGAGAAAAGCCAACTGTGCAATTGGGTCAGCTGTTGACCGTTCAAGAACAACTTTGACTTCGTAAGTATTTTTTAAATCTCTTAAATTTTGGTATATTTCTTCCAAGCATTCATCAAATTTCATGCATAAGCATATATTTCTTCCAAACATATAGCCAAGACATTCCTTCATTGTTCTGTGCTTATGTTTTATGGCCTCATTAATTCAGGGTGCTGAAGAAGAAGTTAAGAGATAGAATGTTTCAATTCCAGGTACTTTAAAGTAGGATTAATTAACTTGTTTAAATCTCGATATTAAATATGATTTAATCAAATTTCTCAAATTATTTACAGATTTTAAGGGATACCATTCAATCTGATAACCGTGAGACTGTTGAAAGGATACTGTACACAGGTATCTTTCTAAACAAAAAATAACAATAAAAGACTAACTGCAGCCTTTAATTTTAGCCCAGAACATATGATATTTGTTCTGGGGTTCTAAGATATTGTCACCATATTGTAAGCCATTGCTACTGATGTTTCAAGTTATAAATACATATAAAGAATTTCTATAAAGCAAGAAAATAAAATTTTTCTCATCATTGTTTTCTCTCAATTTCATTGCAGTTACTGGAACAAGGCCTACTGAAGAGGTACGTAAGGCATTCTCCAGTTTAATGCAATATTATCATTTGAAAAAAACAAAAAAAATCAATGGATATTCTTTTAGACTAAATAAATTGATGAATCATGATTACTAATTAAATTCTTATAATTATGGAACAGATGATTGAACGCTTGATAGAAACTGGAGACAGTGAACAAATATTTTCCTTGGCAATCCAGGGACATGGCAGAGGACAGGCAAGAAACTTCACATAATATTTCATGCAAAAATAACTAAGTAAATAAATAATTAAAAATTAACTCTGAATTGTAGCAAATTTTTACAGATAGTTGACACATTAGCAGAAATTCATGAACGCCGAGATGCCGTCATTGAGCTCGAAATGAAACTTATTGATCTGCAACAAGTAAATATATTCTTTCTTTAATAAAATAATTACTAAATCTTGCTTGTTTTATATGCTATTAGATTAAGGCTTAATTATTCAATAATTGCTGCAGATGTTTGCTGATATGGCAGTATTGGTTGATGCACAAGGAGACTTGTTGGATAATATCGAGGCTCAGGTTTGAAGTTATTTCAAATTGCATTAAGATATTTGAATAGGATAGAAGTTATTTTATTGAAAATCTTATTTTTAAAATTTTTTAAACTCTTCTTCTTTTCAGGTCTCTTGTTCAGTTGATCATGTTCAGAAGGCAACAGTTGTTCTCCAGGGGGCAAAGAAGTTGGAAAAGAACAAAGAAAAACACATGTGTTTCGCTATTGTTGTTCTTCTCATCACCACCATTGTTGCTCTCAGTGCGGCCATCAAGCTGACAAGGACCACACCTTGAGATTTTATGAAGTGGAAATTACATTCACTTTATCTATATATATATATATATATATATATATATATATATATATATATAGAGAGAGAGAGAGAGAGAGAGAGAGAGAGAGAGAGAGAGAGAGTTCTCATGATGGTTTTGAGTGGTAATTTGTCGAATCATTTTTGGTTAAAATATTATATTTGTATTTTCAATGAAAATTGTTATATGAGATTGGGAACAAGGGGTCCTAATATTGATGATCGTGCTTCATATGAGTGCTTCATGATACATAAAGTTTTGTTATGCAGTACATCAGCTTGATGAAAGAAATAGGAAGATGTACTTGCATACCAGTTAATTCATATATATTTCCTTACAACTAAACTTCAATATTTACATCCCTATCTCCTTTAAGATTACAAGCCATCATTAAAAAATAGTCCTCTCATCTCTCTTTTTCGTTATGTGTACACACTAATAATATGAGAGCAATTAGTACCACCCCAAAAAAAGAAAATAAATTGTATTTTTTCAACATCAAATGGATTAATGAGAAATATTAAAGATAATTAAGATCGTGTCATTAAATATTATTTATTTTCGTCTCTATCTTATCACTTTATTTTACTCTGCCATGAATGATCATTGCAATTCATAGAAGGATAAATAAACAGTTTTTTTTTTCCCACTATAATAATTACTAAAATATCTGTCACTAAAGTTATAATTATGAAAGATATACAAATTTATATGCGGATGCAAGCTTCTTAGAGCGGGAAGTTTTTGATGCATTTGATATAACATAGTTTACATATCCCCAAGTTTGATATTTGCTCTTATAATACTCCAATGTCAGGATCATGAATGAAAGTGAATTTAACATTTAAAAAATTAGTAATAATAATAATCTTTTTTGATATTATATGGAATGAAATGATAGGATATTTATGTGTATATATATAATATGTTATCATGTGATATCACATCAAGATATATATGTATATATATCATATCATATCAAAAAATTATTATTATTAATTTTATAAAAGTTTAAGTTAATATGGGGAGAGGGGGGTTGGGTTGTGTATTATATGGATTGCTATATAAATATATAATAATTGTGTGATATGTGTGCCACTGCCCCTAATTATTATTGCATTCACTCGTGCTTTTAATTCACTCACGTTCTTAATTCATGCCAACATGTAATATTTACATTTTCTTTTCAAGTCTCAGAGAATTATTATTCTTGTTGCTACTTTTAAAGGGTTTACTACGAGGAAAATATTAGATTCAAGTAGCATCAAAAACCCATTTGGGTTGTATTGTGAGATTTAAATTAGTAGAACTTAATAATTCTTATAAATCTAGATTTAGTAAATCTTAAATCCCGAAACTATTTTGCAATGGATATAGTAAATCTTATCAAATTTAAAAACACTAATGAGCTAGAAACTGCTGAGAACCCCGCGCCGACATGGGATCCGATGGAAGAAATCTTTATTGGGTGTGTGATTTGCAGCTCGGGATTACCCAGACAACCTTCAGTGACAGGAGCATTTTTAGAATGCCCACAATGTCACATTCTACAGTTAGAGGAGTATCGTACATTCGAGGCATATGCAGCCGCCTCGATGCTACTCAGGAGCAAGGAGCATCTGGATGTAGAACCATACGTATCACAGTTTGTTCTGCCACCGCCGCAGCGAGGAGTTCCAGATTACGTCATGGCAAAGATCATAAGAATTAGAAAGAAAGAATTTCAGCACTATGAAGAAATATAAGGAAGATTCGTCAATATTTTGGAAGGCCTCGAGCTATATACAAACGTATTTTCGAGGAATGATCAAGAAAAGATTCTGGATTGTGTCTTATCTCTCTAAGACTTGGGCAGAGCAGGCTGGCTGAAGCAAAGGATGTACACAAAGCCAATGAAATGGAAAAGAGGAAAGGGTAGGTTCACCATCCAGTGCAGATGCTGCTACAATTTTGCCAAGGATCGACAAGGTAATCCCTCGGGGATTCAACAGCATGATGAGGTGGATCTGATGTCGCCGCTGATTAAGAAGATGATAAAGAGGATGGTCGAGTGACACGTGCTGCCTGCAGATTGTATTCTCAGCAGCTGCATTATAAATATTTATGAGGACGGGGATTGTATCCTGCCTCATATCGACCACCAGACTTCATGAGACCCTTCAACACTGTCTCCTTTATAAGTGAAAGTAATATCTTGTTCGGCTGGGAAATTCAGATTGTCGGACTGGGAGAGTTCCGAGGTTCTGTTGAAATCCCTCTACCGGTCAGGTCAGTGCTAGTGCTGAAAGGAAATGGGGCAGATCTTGCGAAACATTGCATCCCAGGAGTTACAGGACAAAGGATGTCAGTTACCTTTAGAAGGATGGATGAGGACAAAGCACCATTTTATTACAAGCTAGTCCAGAATTGGAAAACCTTCGTCCCTTACCACTGTTACAGCAATACCTCCGGGTGTTCGCGAGGGGACTTTTGTTTCAAAGCGTAGCCTTGGTAGGTTAGCTTGTCTACGAAGCAGCCTCATACGACAGATATCTACTACCTCCTACACCGGGTCACACCAATTGTCACAACTTTTGTACCAGCAGGATATGATATGATAGTTTTGTTTAGTTATGTACGCTCGACTTTTGGATGCGTGTCAGCATACGATCAGTTGTACTATTGCTTTCAGCAAAATTAATGAAGATTTCTATTTCATCTTGCCAAGTTTTCTTCAAAGATGTTTCTTTTGACGTGACGATCGAAAGCCATAGGACCATGCGTTGGTCACGAATTAAAACGAATAAAGAACGATATAAAAAAATTAAAAAAAGAGAAAAAAATGATAACAAATTGGAAGAAGTCAAAATGAAACGAAATAAAAAAACAATTGAATCTGAAATCGAATTCTCCCCAAATGAAATGAAATGAAAACAAACAAAATCAAATCAAATGAAACGAAACAAAAATGATGGAAATGATAAATTGAAAACAAACTAAAAGCTGATTCTCTCTCTCGAAACTCTGAGTTTTTGCACTCATCCTCAAGTTCTTCATTTCCAAAAGCACTCCGCGAAATTTGACACTTTACACAACATCACTTCTCACAAATTCCAAACGTCACAAAATTCCGCAAATCTCGCAATGACTACCAGTCTTAGCTGAATTACAACAATCATACTTTCTTGGAAAGTCAAACATCAAATTCTCTTTAAGTCTTTTCATGAGAAATTTTGGGATCAGTACCTAAATTATGTTTCCCTTCTGTCGCCTCCTGGTTTGGATGTGAGTCCGTGAGCTTTCCTTCCTAATGTTACATTCTGTTACCTCTTAAGCTGGATGTGAGTCCCTGAGCTTTCGTTCTCAATATGGTAAAATAATCCCTAAATGTTCATTTCCTATCCAAGAAATTTTCTGCCTTCCATGAAATTCCAGTGTCGGAGCTCAGTCGTCTGATTTCTTATATTCCTTAAATTTTCACATCCTATCCGAGAAATTTTCTGCCTTCCATGAAATTCCAGGGTCGGAGCTCAATCGTTCGATTCCCTATATTCCATTAATTTCCACATCCTATCCAAGAAATTTTCTGTCTTCCATGAAATTCCAAGGTCGGAGCTCAGTCGTCCTATTCCATATATTCCATAAATTTCCAATTCCTATCCGAGAATTTTTCGCTTTCCATGAAATTCTAGGGTCAAAGCTCAGTCATCTGATTCCCTATATTCCCTAAATTTTCACATCCTATCCGAGAAAATTGCCACATTCCATGAAATTTCAGGGCCGGAGCTCAGTCGTCTGATTCCCTATATTCCCTAAATTTTCACTTCCTATCCGAGAAATTTTCCGCCTTCCATGAAATTCTAAGGGTCGGAGCTCAGTTGTTTGATTCCCTATATTCCCTAAATTTTGCGTCTTATCCTAGAAATTTTTCGCATTCATGATATTTCGAGGTCGGTACTCAAATTTCGATTCTTATTGTCGAGACTGGTACCTAAATTCCGGTTCTCCCCCTTTGGGATTAACATCTAAATTATGATTCCCTTTTTCTAAGTTCGGTACCTAAATTTTGATTCTCATTTTCAAGGTCGATACCTAAATTTTGACTCTCCTATCTATACTCACTTAAACTCGACGATTCCTACGAAATTGAGACAAAGTAAAAATTCCACAAATCCTAAATCTCCCTAAATTTCCATCAATTTCCACAAATTCCATAAGGCTCTAAATTAAATTCAAACTCAAAATTTAAATTGAAATCAAATGCAAATCCGAAATTCAAGTCAAATCCTTCAGAGTTTGGAGGCTTGAAATTCATAGCTCCCTAATGAAGGTATTCCATTTTCCCTTCCCCAGTGAGAGTTCCCGGGACTTAAAGGTTTTCTACCCAGATAATCCCCAGGGGAAACTTCCTCGTTGAATTCTACATTTTGTCTTGAGTTTTGACTCAGACAGTTGTGTTGGTCTCGTCGGTCAACACCAATACGTGCAGTGTGCTTGCCCAACACACGACACCTATTGGGGGTTCATTTGTTAACCTCACTTTTGGTTGAGGTCTAGTCTTTCTTTAGAATAGTCTAGGTTCTAGCCATAAGACTTTCCTGGTGACTATCTTATAAGACTAGCAATGGAACCCTCACCCCATAGAAATTCAAAAGACTTCTTTGCTTCACTTAGAGTTTTCAAATGCTTAAAGTCTAATCTCTAAATGTTTAGGAGGATGAGACCAAGCATTAGGAAGTTGAAGGGGAGTCCCCTATAGGATGGTCAAGCCTTAGGACTTACTCTGGGTGGTCTGGGGAGGCTCACACACATACTTGCACAATGCACTCTCACACACTACCTCACAACCCTAAACCAAACTTCTCCACACTTGATCCCCTACTCCTTTGGAAACTCATGTGGGTGGTTTCCCCAAGCTCTTAGCCTCAGGCTAGAGCTTGATTAGTACCAACACATGGAGGATCCAAATGAGGATTCCCTTGGTCCATGGCTCAAATGGGTTATCAATCCTCTCAACTCCAATTTTTTTCCAAAAATCCTAACCTTTTTTACCCCTTTACCTCTGAACTCTACCAAATTACCAAGTTGCCCCCAAAACGTCAATTTTGCCAAAAATTCCCAAAATCAACAAAAAAATACCAAAATCTCCAAAAATTATCTCAAAACATCCTTACTACTCAAAAAACCCAATGCACCTCAAATTTATCAAAATTCCCAAAATACCCCCAAAATATCCAACATTACCAAAATGCCCCTCCTAGCCAAATTTTCAAAAAATTCCAAAAATTCTAAAAAATTCCCAAGACCCTCCAAATATTCCCAATTTCAATTCAAACCACTTTATTTGACCCAATTTGACCAAATTTGCCCAATTTAATCAAAAGCCCTAAATTGCCTTTTAAGGCCCAAAATGCCCAAATCACCCCTAATATCCACCAAATGAACCTCAATTCCCCACAACTTAAATTATAAACTCAAATTCACAATGCCTAACCTCATCCCAAACCAAATCCAAGCCCAATTAGACCCACATTTGAGCTCAATTTCAACCGAAAACAAAAGGACCCAATTTTAACCATAAGACCCAATTCCCCTAAATTGAACCCAATGTCAATCAATTTTCCTAAAATTTGAATCCTAAACTCTTGATAACATTCTCCTAAACTAAATTATACCACAAATTTAGGTTGTATTGTGAGATTTAAATTAGTAGAATTTAATAATTCTTATAAATCTAGATTTAGTAAATCTTAAATCCCGAAACTATTTTGCAATGGATATAGTAAATCTTATCAAATTTAAAAACACTAATGAGCTAGAGACTGCTGAGAACCCCGTGCTGACATGGGATCCGATGGAAGAAATCTTTATTGGGTGTCTGATTTGCAACTCGGGTTTTCCCAGACAACCTTCAGTGACAGGAGCATTTTTAGAATGCCCACAACGTCACATTCTACAGTTAGAGGAGTATCGTACATTCGAGGCATATGCAGCCACCTCGATGCTACTCAAGAGCAGGGAACATCTGGATGTAGAACTATACGTATCACAGTTCGTTCTGCCACCGCCGCAGTGAGGAGTTTCAGATTACGTCATGGCAAAGATCATAAGAATCAAAAAGAAAGAATTTCAGCACTATGAAGAAATATAAGGAAGATTCGTCAATAGTTTGGAAGGCCTCGAGCTATATACAAACGTATTTTCGAGGAATTATCAAGAAAAGATTATGGATTGTGTCTTCTCTCTCTAAGACTTGGGCAGAGCAGGCTGGCTGAAGCAAAGGATGTACACAGAGCCAATGAAATGGAAAAGAGGAAAGGGTAGGGTCACCATCCAGTGCAGATGCTGCTACAATTTCGCCAAGGATCGACAAGGTAATCCCCCGGGGATTCTACAGCATGATGAAGTGGATCCGATGCCGCCGCTGATTAAGAAGATGATAAAGAGGATGGTCGAGTGGCACGTGCTGCCTGCAGATTGTATTCTCAGCAGCTGCATTATAAATATTTATGAGGACGGGGATTGTATCCCGTCTCATATCGACCACCAGACTTCATGAGGCCCTTCTACACTGTCTCCTTTATAAATGAAAGTAATATCTTGTTCGGCTGGGAAATTCAGAATGTCGGACCGGGAGAGTTCCGAGGTTCTGTTGAAATCCCTCTACCGGTCAGGTCAGTGCTGGTGCTGAAAGGAAATGGGGCAGATCTTGCGAAACAATGCATCCCAGGAGTTACAGGACAAAGGATGTCAGTTACCTTTAGAAGGATGAATAAGGACAAAGCACCATTTTATTACAAGCTAGTCCAGAATTGGAAAACCTTTGTCCCTTACCGCTGTTACAGCAATATCTCCGGGTGTTCGCGAGGGGACTTTTGTTTCAAAGCGTAGCCTTGGTAGGTTAGCTTGTCTACGAAGCAGTCTCATACGACAGATATCTACTACCTCCTACACCGGGTCACACCAGTTGTCACTACTTTTGTACCAGCAGGATAAGATATGATATGATAGTTTTGTTTAGCTATGTACGCTCGACTTTTGGATGCGTGTCAGCATACGATCAGTTGTACTATTGCTTTCAGCAAAATTAATGAAGATTTTTGTTTCAGCTTGCCAAGTTTTCTTGAAAGATGTTTCTTTTGACGCGACGATCGAAAGCCATAGGACCATGCATTGGTCCCGAATTAAAACGAATAAAGAACGATATAAAAAAATTAAAAAAAGAGAAAAAAATGATAACAAAATGGAAGAAGTCAAAATGAAACGAAATAAAAAGAAAATTGAATCTGAAATCTAATTCTCCCCAAATGAAATGAAATAAAATGAAAATGAAATGAAATGAAAACAAACAAAATCAAATCAAATGAAACGAAACAAAAATGATGGAAATGATAAATTGAAAACAAACTATAAGCTAATTCTCTCTCTCAAAACTTTGAGTTTTTGCACTCATCCTCAAGTTCTACTTTCCAAAAGCACTCCATGAAATTTGACACTTTAAACAACGTCACTTCTCACAAATTCCAAACGTCACAAAATTCTGCAAATCTCGCAATTGCTACGAGTCTTGGCCGAACTACAACAATCATACTTTCTTGGAAAGTCAAACATCAAATTCTGTTTAAGTCTTTTCATGAGAAATTTGGGATCGGTACCTAAATTCTGTTTCCCTTCCGTCGCCTCCTGGTTTGGATGTGAGTCCCTGAGCTTTCCTTCCTAATGTTACACTCTGTTACCTATTGAGTTGGATGTGAGTCCCTGAGATTTCGTCCTCAATATGGTAAAATATTCCCTAAATGTCCATTTCCTATCCAAGAAATTTTCTGCCTTCCATGAAATTCCAGTGTCAGAGCTCAGTCGTCTGATTCCCTATATTCCTTAAATTTTCACATCCTATCAGAGAAATTTTCTGCCTTCCATAAAATTCCAGGGTCAGAGCTCAGTCGTCTAATTCCCTATATTCGATTAATTTCCACATCCTATCCGAGAAATTTTCTGTCTTCCATGAAATTCCAAGGTCGGAGCTCAGTCGTCCTATTCCATATATTCCATAAATTTCCAATTCCTATCCGAGAATTTTTTTGCTTTCCATGAAATTCTAAGGTCAGAGCTCAGTCATCTGATTCCCTATATTCCCTAAATTTTCACATCCTATCCAAGAAAATTGCCACCTTTTATGAAATTTCAGGGCCGGAGCTCAGTCGTCTGATTCCTTATATTCCCTAAATTTTCACTTCCTATCCGAGAAATTTTCCGCCTTCCATGAAATCTAGGGGTTGGAGCTCAGTTGTTTGATTCCCTATATTCCCTGAATTTATGCGTCTTATCCTAGAAATTTTTTGCATTCATGATATTTCGAGGCCGGTACTCAAATTTTGATTCTTATTGTCGAGACTGGTACCTAAATTTCGGTTCTCACCCTTTGAGATCAGCATCTAAATTATGATTCCCTTTTTCTTAGGTCGGTACCTAAATTTCGATTCTCATTTTCAAGATCGATACCTAAATTTTGCTCTCCTCTCTATACTCACTTAAATTCGAAGATTCCTATGAAATTGAGACAAAGTAAAAATTCCATAAATCCTAAATCTCCCTAAATTTCCATAAATTTCCACAAATTCCATAAGGCTCAAGATTAAATTCAAACTCAAAATTTAAATTGAAATCAAATGCAAATCCGAAATTCAAGTCAAATCCTTCAGAGTTTAGAGGCTTGAAATTCATAGCTCCCTAATGAAGGTATTCCATTTTCCCTTCCCCAGTGAGAGTTCCCGGGACTTAAAGGTTTTCTACCCTGATAATCCCCAGGGGAAAATTCCTCATTGAATTCTATGTTTTGTCTCGAGTTTTGACTCAGACAGTTGTGTTGGTTTTGTTGGTCTCTTCAGTCAAGACCAATATGTGCAGTGTGTTTGCCCAACACATCACACCTATTGGGGGTTCATTTGTTGACCTCACTTTTGGTTAAGATCTAGTCTTTCTTTAGAATAGTCTAGGGTTTAGCCATAAGACTTTCCTGGTGACTATCTTATAAGACTAGCAATGGAACCCTCACCTCATAGAAATTCAAAAGACTTCTTTGCTTCACTTATAGTTTTCAAATGCTTAAAGTCTAATCCTAAACCCTAAATTCCAGAGACTTCAGCAATATTTTGATGATAGAACGCCGCCGGTGCTCGATGGAAACTCTTAGGATTTCGTTCCTAACTTATAAGTAACTATTTTTGGATGAAAATGAAGGGCTCTCTTGGTTTCTCTTGCTCTCTCTTGGTGGTCTTGGTGTGGTTAAGTGTTAGGGTTTAGGAGAAGAGTATGTAGAAGTTAGGATTTGAGAGGAATTCTTCTCTAAGGAGTGAGGGAGAAAAAGTAAAGTGATAGATTGCTTCTTCCTTTCCATTCTTAAGAGGGAATTAAGTGTTGTAAAGAAGAGAGAAAAGGATTCAAAGGAACTTCAAGGGAATTGCATTGGGGAAGAGAAAGAGATAAGTTGTATTTTCTTTTGTGGTTTGTATGACTTTTATTTTATATATAAAATCCATGTTTTATTGTATCTTCTTCATGAATTCTGGTAGTCTCCTTTGTCTTTCTTCTTGCATATAGATGTGTTGATGGATTGATGTGGATTTGATGTACTTTTAATGTATTGAAGAAATTGTGATGGTTTTTCGTTTTGAACTTAATTTACTTTTCAATTTGGCCAATTGAAATGTTAAAATATGTTGTTGAACATTAATCCTAAAAGGATTTAATGTCTTACAACAATAATGAAGAATCCATTCAATTTCCATGGATAAATTGTGTAGTTCATGGGATTTGAGTGCAAATAACTAGGGAAATGTGTTTTGATGGACTTCAATTTGGAGGTTTCAGGGTGACAGGATGAGATCCCCAAATTGGTTCTAAGATTAGTGAATAAACTCGAAGGTTAGCCTTCAGGTGAAGGGTGAGTGGGAGCTATGTAGTGAGAGTCGGTATTCTCCCAGCCTAGCCTTAGATTTAGTGACTAAACTTAAGATATGTCAATTTTCTTTTCATGCTTAGAAGAGGAGGTACTCTTTTAAGGGTAAAGAAACATTTATGCTCCTATTTGGCACAATAACATAGATATTTGATCCATATCATCCACACATCACATTCTCATTGCAAGAGGAAAGATACATTTCTCATATATCAAAAACCTTTCAAATATATAGTTTAGTGTGTCTGTTAGTTAATTTTGTTTTCAAAGTTGTTAGATGTAATTGTAGTTTAATTAATTGTTACTATTTTCTGCATAGTGGTAGTAGAAGTAAGTATTAAACTTTAAGTGCAATTCGAGTATCAGATTTCAGTGCTATATTATATATAGTGTGAAACACTTTCTTATACTTCGTACTTCCCTGTGGGATCGATAACCAGGACTCCATTAAAGCCCTGTATTACTTGATACGATACGTATACTTGCGTTGAGTGCTTGGACTTTACAAAATCATTATAAATATATAAATTTGAGTTCATAAATGCTTGCAATAATATAAGTTCGGCATCACCCGGTCATGAATATTTAAGCCACCACCTCTCACGACCAAAAAAAGGAGAACTTGTTTTTCTAAGGGGAGACTCTGTCCAATTGTTCCCAAAGCTTCTTTTGACTTCCCTAAGCTTAAGCCAACCCTTTTCCAGCTCTAATCCCCACTGCCTGAGACTAATTTTGAAGCTCAAAATTGGCCTGAAACAGGACATATTTCCACCTACCTCCACAATCCATAAAAATCCAATTTCTTGCATTCGCACCTTCCCCACAGTGAACGAAGAAGAATCTCTGCAAAAGCCCCTTCACAGAGCCACCCTAGGGTAGAGTTCGATCAGACCTTCAAATCGATCCTGACCGATTTCATACCTAGGCAATTCACTAGATCAGGGACTTCATCCGCAGGCTCCTTGGACCCATACGAATGTTCCGAGCACATCTGATTGAGGCATCCCCTCTCAGACCAAGGTATGATGCTCTCACCTCTTCCCGAGCTATTTTTAATCCTTCATACATGTTTAGCTGATTTCATGGCATGTTAACTGTATCGATGTGTTCGCCATGCTTAGACGAGTCTATATAAGCAAACCCGAAGAGTTTTCATTAATTATAGCTCGAGAAATTACGGCTTTAAGTTGAATGGTCTTGGGTTCACTCCAGTTGGGGATGAAAGCGTAGAGCCATTGGATCGCGTGTTTATCAAATGAAAGATCCTGATGACGTTGGACGAGGAGATCATCTGTGAGTGCGTCGTCAAACCAAACCGCGCTGGCCAACCAGAGGATGAAGCGTGGGGCTTCGATCCGCCATAGGATGAACTGGCTCCGACATGGATAAAGAGAAAAATAAAGTATTTAATGAATTAATTAAATCAGTCTACCTACAAAAATCCATATCTTGGTGTAGAAAAATCACAAAAATAAAATAAAAATACCTTAGTGCTCAGTGAACAGAGGGGAACAATGTGGAAATGGTTTGAAGTTAATTTCATGCATGCTTTGTTTTTAATTAATCAAACACTATTTTTTATTCTTTTGATTCCTCATACACTTAAAGATTTCATTATGGCTTGATATTTTGGTAAGTTGTTGCCTCTGTCATGGGGGATCTCCTCTGTTTTTTCAAAAGTCAGAGGAGATCGCTATTTTTCAAGCTTATGGTCATTGTTTTGGTAAATTAAATATAATAAATAAAATGCTCATCATAAAATCCAAAGTAAATTTTGTAGGTTACTTATGACTAGAGGATCATAGGAAAAATGGAAAATTAATTAAATTTATTAAAAATAATCCTAATTGTAATTATACCCCAAATGTTAAAGAAAAATAAATTCAATTAAATAATAATGAAAATTACCTAATAATTATTCTCCACTAAAATTTAAGGTCAGAATAAGTCCCCATAAAAACTTCAAGTCAATTGAAGTTGGTCTAAGCACCTAAATGAATTTTTCAAGCTAAAACACACTTTTGACATATG
This sequence comes from Papilionanthe hookeriana x Papilionanthe teres, assembly GCA_022702705.1. NCBI lineage: Eukaryota > Viridiplantae > Streptophyta > Magnoliopsida > Asparagales > Orchidaceae > Papilionanthe > Papilionanthe hookeriana x Papilionanthe teres. The sequence continues at coordinate 128,995,519 of CM040426.1, read as the reverse complement.
AAATAATTTTAATAATTAAAATACATTTAAAAAATTCACATAATTAATTTTGGGAGTTCTCTGTGATCAGGGGAGTCTCTAAAAAATAAACTTGTAATTAAAATATTTTTTTATTTTTAAACATTATTTTCATATTTAAATAATTAAAACTAATAAAAATTACAAAATTAATTAAAATTTTGGGAAATGTTCTAAATTACCTCCTAATCACTTAGGGACAATTGGAATAATTTTCCTGACTATCTAAATAAACATATCAAATTTTAAAGGGTTAAAATTAATTTTAAAGGTTAAAAGGAATTTCTTTAATTTTTAATAAATAATTCTAATAATTAAAATATACATCACAAAAATATAAATTTTGTCCTCTGGGTTTCCTGGTCTCAGAGAGATTTAAGAAAAATATAAAATTTAATTTTCAACTTAAATAATATTTTACATTTAATTAATACTTCAAAAATTGGAATAGTTACAATAACTAAATTAAAAGTCAAAAAATCATGAAATTTGGTCCAAGTGATTCTCTGGTTTATGTAAACCTCCAATAATTTTCTTAAGGATAGAAACTTCATTTTGGTTAAGTTATAAAATTATCTTTGAAAATCCCTATTTTTGTATGAAACTAATTATATAAATTAAATTAAAATGAAGAAAAATCACATTTTCTACTCTAATGCTTTAATTGACCCATGGGTGGGGTAGAATAAAAATTTTGAAGTCATTTGAATTAAATTTAATGAATTATGAAGTGATAAGGCCATTAGGGGCAAAAGTACAATCTTAAAGAATTTAGCCTTAATCAATATTTAGGCTTAATTAAAGTGGGAATGGGTAATGAATAATCTTAATAAGCATGTTTGGATGATTGAAATATATGAAGAGATAAATGGTAGAAACTCATTACATTTTGGTCATATTAAGTGATAAGCTCGTAATTTCATTTAATCATATTAATTTCGGTGAAAATTAAGATTAAATAATCCTTAAGGTTAAGGGTTTCATCTTTGGAAGATGATGTTTAATGATCTAAAACTCCTAATCAGTGGTTTAACAATAATTCAATTTTTTGTTAAGAATCCTAATCACGTAAGTCAATATTTTCCTGAAATTCCAAAGATACCCACCTAAGTCTTAAGGGGCTTGGTAGTGAGGCTAAGCTTAATCAAAATTTGACTAATGAGGTTTAGAAAAGAAAACACAACTAAGTTTAAACATATTTAAAATACTACAATCCCATAAAAAATTGACTAAATTCTTAATAAATTAAATTGCCTCTAAAGGCTCCCACTTACATAACTCATAAATAAAATATCAAATGATAATTACCCGATTTTGGGATGATTAAAGCATTGGCTCACTGAGCATAATGGTATGAAATAAACGAATCATTTAATAATTATGATAAGTTTAAAATGAACTCAAGGAAGTTCGAAAGCATTGTGAAAAATCTAGGTATTTCCTAGGTCGTCTCATAAATATTCTGGACACCTTGTAGGGCAACTGAACCTATCATATTTATTAAATGAAGAGATTTCTTAAATGAATGAATAGGACTCACCAAGTTGTGACATAGGATTTTGTAGGTTTGTGACGAATCTATCTATAGGCTTTACTTTCCTGCAAATTATAAATGTTTATTGAAATGATACTAAAGTTTCAGGTGGAGGAACGAGAAGACTCGCTAGATACACTTAGTACCTTCCTTTTGTACTTCAATTACTGTACTTTTCTTGCTTATAAGCTTGCATGTTAAACAACAATGTCGCCCTGCATGAAAACCAAAACTTTTTGGATAGCCACAAAAACAAAACTAAAATTAAAATTAAAACCAAAACAAGATAAAATTCACCGCCACAACATTCAAAATATAAGACAACTCAAAATTTAATCACAAATAAAACAAAAAAATCACAATTACAACTAAATTAAAAACGTCTCAATTGGATGATCGAGAATACCTCAGAGGATGCAACCTACGGCTGCTAATGAGATTTCCTACGGTCTAAATGAAACTATGAAATTCATTAAGTTGAGTTTAATAAATTCATTTGGACTAAGTGAATCCGAAGAAAATAGTGGTGCCATAATGAGGGAACCGTGGGATCCTAACAGGGGTCGCTATAATCAACTTTAATATTCCCCTGAATAAGACATTAAGACACCTCAATTCAAAAAATTTACAAAACACAATACTTCTCTTTTCTTTTCAATTGAAACTTCTTTAAACTGAACCTGCTACGATGAGGAGCTTGGAGCATGCATAGTAGGCAGCACGGCCATCTTAAACAGCAAAACTCCTTAGAACTAAAACAACAAGCTATAGGATTTCGAGGTAGCTTGCCTAGTGCAGAATAAACCCTCACTTTATCTCGTTAGGCCTTTGTACCTCGTGCAATATGAGCCCTAAATCGCCTTAGGATTCCAAGGTTACATCGGATATGACATAAATCCCCCTATCTTCTAGGTTATTCACATGATCGACATCAAGTGAATGTAAGCTCTAAGTAATAAAATTGGCAGGATGAAACATCAAATAAATATCTCAAATCAAAGATAAATCATAGGTTAGTCGGGAAGGTACCAAGATTTCTCTTGGATCTATGTTCTTCCCCAAGCTTTCTCTTCCTTTAGATTCCCATGATAAACGTTCCGAAATTTGAGCCACTCACCTATTGAATTTCCTACTATCACATTTTCTCGAAGATCCTACCCTTTGGAAGTCATGAATACAATATTTCTTGATCTTTATCAAGAGTTTTCTTAGATGACTTTGGTTATATAAGATGTAATTAACTATAGGGGTTTGCTTTTATGGAAACTTAAAGACCCCAGATTAATATAAATATATCTAATTCCTTCATATTAGATAGTGGAAATTATCGGTCAACTTGAATGGTTCGCAGAACAAAATGGATGTCATGAATTCTTTAGTTTATTTGATCATGGCTCACCACCAAGCAATGTATCTATTCTTCGGGATAGATACATGTCTTGTGGTGAAGTGCTTGATTATTTATATGGGATCAGTTTGATTTCATATTTCTCAAAATTAAATAATAATATTTTTTAAACTATACATATATCTTAAATTAAATCGATTTTAAAACAGGTATCAAGATATCCATTTCAGCGGCCGATAATTCCTAACATCTGCACCGAAACACCTATAGTTTTACCTAAGTTACTGAAAATCTTTCTAAAAGCCTTGTTATTGTACTCGTTTAAATAAAAAATCATGGTATTCTTTAAGTAAAGGTCACTACTATAAGTCATATTTTTATGTAGTAAAAAAGATTACTTGATGACAAGTAATAGTTAAGTTTAGGGGATTTTAATGCACCAAATATATGTTAGATTTTTAATATATATTTTGTACTCATTTTTGGTGATATTTCACTTTAAAGGACAAAATTTTTCATGTTTTTTGCATGTATTTTGATTTTAGTCATTTGGAGAAAAAAGAAGCAAAAATGAATGAATTTAGAGCGAAAAAAGGCAAAAACTATAAAACTGTATTCTGGCGTCGACGACACCATTTTTCAGAGAGCTTCATAAATTAAAGCACGATGGGTGCTTACGGCACCCAGAAATGGCGCGAACGGCGCCCAATGTCGGTGAAGACCAGATTCAATCTATTTGGACGACTTTTGGAGGGATTCTTGAGGCATCTATTGGGGAATTTGTCTATAGGCTATTTCAAAGCCAATTTAGCGCCAAAAAAGGTGGGTGTGAGTGTAAGAGATTAGTGTGCGAGTGCTTTGTGAGTAGAGAGAAAGTTTGTAGAGAGTTTAGAGTCTAGGGTTTGGTGAGAAAAGTGTTATTTATTGAGGAATTCTTCTCTAAAGAGTTATAGGAGGAGAAGGAATGTGAGAGATTGCTTCTTCCTTACTATTCTAAGAGGGAATTGTGTGTCTTTGTGAAGAGGGAAAGATATTCAAAGTAATTTGAAGGATTTTCTTAGGGAAGAAATTGAGATAAGTTGTATTTACTTCTTATTATTTGTATGACTTTTCTTTTATACATATAATCTTTATTTTGTCGTATCTTCCTCATGAATTCTGAGTCGATTTCTTCGTTTTCTCCTTACGATGATAAATGGTAAAGTAATGATTTAGATTAGATGTGTCATATGAATGTTAAGAAATTGTGATGATTTTTCACTTCACACTTCATTTACTTTTCGATCTAATCAATTGAATTGTTAAAATATGTTGTGAAACATACGATCCGAAAGGACTATGCATTCTACAAAAAAAATGTGAAGATTACATTCAATATCTATGAATGAGTGATTTAGTCCACGGGAGTTGGGTCCAAATAAATAAAGAAATATGGTTTATTGGGCGTAGAATTGGAGATTTTAAGGTGATAGACTAAAATCTCAAATTTGGTCCTAGTGTTTGGAAACTAAAGCGAGAGTTAGCCTTCAGGCGAAGGGAAGTGGGAGCCTTGGAGTGAGAGCCAGTATACTCCCAGCCTAACCATGGATTTATGGACTAAACATAGGATTAGCCAATATTATTTATAACAATCATAAGATGGTAAAGAGTAGGTATGCTCCTATATGGCACAATACAGGGTTTTCATTAATCTTTATCATTGACTCATCATAACATCATTGTAAGGGGGAGGATACTTTCTACAAATTTGAGCATTTCAATACAGAACTTAGTTTTGTGATAGTTAACTTTATTTCGACGTTTAGAAAGTACTTTAGTCATCTTAGAATCTTTAGTATCTTTAAAATTTAGCAACTTTAGTATTTACTTTACGGGGATTGTGATTTGAATGTTGGATTTCTGTGATACACTTTAAAGATTTGGTTCCTCCCTGTGGGATCGATAATCATGACTCTACTAGAGCCCTGTATTACTTGAGCAATACGTATACTTGCTTATATATTGGCTGCTTTCTTATTAGATTGATTATAATTTGTGACTGAACTGAAAATACTTATAAATACTTATATAAAACAGTCTTCAGCCGCGATCAAATTTTTGGCATCGTTGGCGGGATTAAAATCTTCATGTAGTAGTGTCAACTTCATAAATCCTTACATATAAAAAGATATTGCAATCAATAGTCAACAAGAGAATCCTATGGCTAGATCTTAGTCTTCTAAGGAAGAAAGATTAGACCTCAACAAAAGTGAGGTCAACACCCAAACTGATCCTTAGCCTCACCTAAGACCTTATAAATTCGATTGACCATGAGATCAACATGAAATTCCACCAAACAAATTTTACCTTAAGGATTGGATTCACTATGGGCTACCTAACCATATTGGGGCCAAGCCGACTTGGGTCAATTATTAGACAATTGGGCCCATTGTAATAAAACCTAGCTCCACCCAATGTGGTCTAGATTTCAAACCACATAGGGTTTATTTTGGCACTATAAAACTAACCTCCATAATTCATCTAATTATTTAATTAAGTCAATTATGAAATCCCATTAGGCTTAAGATTTTGAGCTAAAACTAAGCACATTTAGGATATCCCTAAATCTAAAAAGTTCATACCCCATGACCCATCTCCCACATGACCTATCATGACACATGGGTGACACAAATTTTAAACTAAATTAATCTAGCCTAAATCCAAACACTAAAGGACAAATAAATGACACAACTAGCCATGTCACTCAACATATGACACCTTCAACCTGCCCTTGGTGGGTCAAACTAGACCAAACCTGTTCTTAGCCACCCTACCAAAAGGCTTCTCCAATTAGCCCAGGCTCTTCTCCATACCTCCCTCACTCTCATTGGCACAACCATGCCCAACACATGGAAAGATGGAAAAAATTTTATCCCTTTTCCAAAAGCTTCTGCAATTCCTCTTCACATGCTCTGTGAAACCAAGGATCCACATGCACAGCCAAGCTCCTCTCATGCCCTCCCATAGCTATAAATAGCAATGAACTTAAGTCCTCGAGAACACGACAAACTCCATAGGAAATCACTTAGCCCTCTTGCAACCAACACCAAAGGAATTCCCACAGACCAAAGCAAACCATCCCCATCATCCACAGGTCACCTCCATCACTAGGCAACCCTAATTTCACCATTGAAATCTAGACATTTTTTGGCCTCGACACAAACTTCTTGAAAACCTTAATGTGACTCTTCCATAAGCTTTACAAAACCCAAGACATCTCCCCTAATAAAATTTGAAACTTCTCGAGCCTTCCAACCCAATGAAACAACAACCCGAGCCACCATTTGGTCTAGGTCATACCTAGACCCATCCATAGAGGCAAGAAGGAAGTGTGCGACATCAAGGCGAAGCTTCTCAACCATTCTAATCGAGTCCTCACCTCTTGGACCAAGGTATTGACTTAAAACTCCAATGATTGCCTCTGATTGGATCTTTGTAAAATAACTGAACAATGCATGTACACTTAACCTCATGGATAGGTTCGTTTGGATTAGCTGAATGTGTAGGAACAAACCCCATGCGATTTGGTTGAGAATTGAGCGAGATATTAGGATTTAACATGGACAATTCTCAATTCTCTGTTTCGTGGGGATGATTAGCTGATGGCTTCCATTTTCGTGTATTAAAAACAGAAATGAGATCGAACCAGACCATGGAACCGCAGGGGAGAACACTTTGGATTGGTGCCACCTGAGCTGCTCTCATGGTAGTTCAGAGCATACGAGGGATGACGCAATGCCTCGTGGATAAGTAGGAAACTAAGATTTTCAGAATTAATTAAATTAAGAAAATTAAATAAACTTTAAAATTTCATATCTCCTTAAATAAAAATCACAAAAATAAAATAAAAATATCTCTAAACTCAGGGAATAGAGGAGAAATTAATAAAAAGAAAAATGAAAAATACTTGACCTATAATTAATTTTTAATTAATTAAATACTCTAAAGAGTATTTTAATTATTAGAAATTAAATGTAAGACAGAAAAATATGGATTTTTTAGGGATATTCCCTCCATCCTCAGAAATATTTCTTGATTTTTCCAAGGTCAGGGGACCTCTATAACATTAAAATGACTAATTTTCTACTAAAATCATTATTATTATGGAAAATAGTTATAAAAATAAAATTAAAATTAAAAAAATGCAAATTGAAATGGAAAATTAGAAAGAAAACTTTGGGTAATGACCCCAAGCCTCAAAATGACAATTTTGACTTTTGAAACTTAAAATGAAATTTAGAAAAATAGGCATAATATGTAAATACCAATTTTTTGCATTTTAGCCCAAGTTGTCCCCCAAATTTGAAGATTAATTTAGATGCTCTAACCTAATGAAACTTTGAGGGGTTTATATCATAATTATCCCCTCTAATAATGAAATCTCCCCTAGTGAGCCTAAGTCCAACCCAAATTGGACTTAGCCTGATCAATTTTAGTATAGGTTTAGCACAGAACAATCTTAGCCAAAATGAATTGAGTTGAACTCAATTAAACTAGGGTTAACTTAGGTTTGACCCAAATCAGACCTAATCTGACTCAAATTAAAGCTCAGTTAGGTTTAGGTCCAGCTTCACTTGGATCTAGCTCAACTTAAATCAAGCCCAGAACCCATCGTAGGTCTAACTCAAGTTAGATCTAATCCAAACTATTTCAAACTTAGGATTGACATAGGTTCAACCCAACTTGAACCAATCTTAATTCAAATTTCAACCTTAAATTGAACTAAACCTAAGCTCAAATCCAATTTCACCCTAGATCTAGCCTATCATAGATATGGCTTAACTGACACTGAACTTATTGTAACTTAGGCTTGACCTAACTCAAACCTAGTTCAATTTAAACTCAACTCTAGCTAGAGCTGACCAAAATTAGATCAAAGCTAAATCTAACCCCACTTGAGTTTAGCCTACCCTAGGCATAACTTAACCAAAATATAACTTGAAACCTAATCTAGGTTTGAATCAACTTAGATCATTGGGTCAACCTGACCTAACTCGGGGTAACACAAATCAACTTAAATCACCTGGTCAACCCAACCTAACTCAGGTTTATCTAAATCAACTTAAATCACTGGATCACTCTGACCTAACTTGGGCTAACCCAGATCATCTTAAATCACCAAGTCAACTTGACCTAACTGTGGTTAACCCAAATCAATTTAAATCACCGGGTCAACTTGACCTAACTCGGGTTAACCCAATTCAACTCAACTCAACCGGGTCAACCCGACCTAACTCGGCTTGACCCAATTTAGCTTAACTCAGCCAGGTCAACCAGACCTAACATTGGTTAACCCAAATCAAATTAAATTCAACTTAGAATAAATTAACCTAACTCGGGCGAACCTAAACCAAACCAAAACTCAACCAAATAAAGTTTGAGTCTAACCCAAACTTAGACTTGACTCAATTGAACTCAAGTTCAATCCAACTGAGGATTAATAGAAGTAACCAGTCTAATTTGTGTTAGCTCCAACCTAGCACAACTCGAATTAATTCAAATCAACTAAGAATAACTCAAACTTAAGTAAGGGATAAATATGTTGATAAAGAAAGGGATAAAATTGATTGAGCTATGGTTATGAAGAATAAACCACAGAAAATTAACGAGCTAGATAGTTCTAAGAGGAAAACATGCCATATTTCCATATTCAAGGTGGCATAAATAATGAAATGCTTGTACTAGTGTATACCACAGGGATTTTTGAAGAGTTTTCTCATGGTTTGTATGAGGATGATGAAGAGAGTAAAAAAGAAATTTTAGGTTCATCTTCGACGGCGAGTTCTTCTAATGAAACTTAATAACGTAGGTATGCAAATTTTTGATTAGATGTTAGTACTGCTACTTTTTATCCTTGACTTTTATTGTATTAAGGCTTAGCTCTTACTTTCTTTGTTTTTTTCTTTTTTGTTTTTAGACTTAGTTGATACATGTGTCCTACCTTTACTGCACTGTTTCTTTCTTCTTATGATTATATCTTCTACCAGTAGTCATCATTGTAATGTCATTTCTTTGTTTGGAGATGGTCATATGTGGTTAGATACCTCATAGACCCCATGTTCTAAGGACCCCCTTGAGACCACCTACCATAGAAAGAAAAGGAGGTTGTCTACTTTCGCAGCTGCTTCCACTACTGCTACAACTCTTTGGCACCTCCTCCTCCAGTTGTTGCTACTACAACTTTTGTGGCACCTTCTCCCCTACCGACTGCTGCTACACCTCTTGTCTCACCTCCTCCCGCACCCGCAGGTACCACCCCTCCTGTGGCACCTGCTCCAGCACCCAATGTTTCTTTGTCTCTTGTAACACTTCCTGCTTTCGCACATTCTCTCCCACCTACTGCTGGCACACCTTTTTAGCATAGGCGGCTGACTCCTCACCCCCCTAAAGGTACATTTACTTCAGAGGGGGATTCATAAGTTATTTTAAACTCTATATTATGTTAATTCTTCATGTTATATGTTTTTTGGTAACTAATTTGTTCCTTAATCAGGTTCATTCCTTACAAGCTTCCTGTCACCTGCATCACAGAGATTATCAGGAGTAGGTGCGATGAGCCCTATCTATCATGGAAACATATATTTATAACCACTCAAGACTTGTGGTTCTGGGAGTTTGAGGTATGATCATATAATTTGAATTAGATTTGTAATTTTGATTTACTTTTTTATATTAACACATGGATTATTTTTTACGTTGCAAGGGTCATTCACTTTGCTCCCAGAGAACCTCTTGCAGCTCCGACGAATCTTCAAGATTCGGGATAGACACCACCTTACCGACATGTTCACGATAGCCTACCGGAGGGGGGAGCGACCTGCTTAGATTGGTGAGGGGCTCTTGCATGAGTTGACCACAACTTAGGCTTCTTCTAATTATGAGAGGAAGAGGCAGACGAACCGAGCGAACCCAACAAAGAAGGGGACTAGAGGAGCTGTGCTCCATATTGGTAGAACGGTACCCCATACCGAGCACTAAAAGAGGCTGGTATGAGTTTTTTTATATTTAAACATTAATACAGTTTTTAGAGTAATTTTTTAGCGCTAACATTTTTTGTACGCTACATAACCCAAACAGTTAAGTCGTGCTCCCTCCATTACGGAGCTCCATGTCTAAACTCGTCGTCGCTTGGGGACTGCGTAGTGGGTCTCGGAGCATTCCTGGCGGGTTGTTGTAAGCTAAAAACCTTAAATTAAAAGTTAATTTTGATACTAATTGTTGAAAGTATCAATTAAATGATGTTTTTCATTATGCAGAAGGAGTTTGAGCAGCATTAGGAGAGGCACTTAGCCGCCAGGCCCAGACTTCCTCTAGAAACAGTGATAGTCAATCTTCCACTGTGCAGTCTGAGTACGTGCTTTGGACCTAGGCAACAGAGAGGAGAAGGGGAGGGTTCATGGCCTTGGAGCGAAGGACATAGTGTTTGAGACCAAGCTTTCCCATCATCCCTTTCGTAGTTCCTTACAGCAAGGCTAGGAGGCTAGGTCGGTGGCTTCAATGAATGAAGAAATCCTCCAGTTGCACGAGGAGATGCTAGAAGACCAACATAGAGTTAAGGACTATATAGCACACATGACTGAGATCTTAGCAAATAATCGGGGCAAACAGCCGATGATATCTCTGCAGTAGGGGGAGGAGGAGGAGGAGAAGAATGAAGTTGACAAGTAGATTTTTTTATATGTAAGTATTATATTGAATAATTGTACTAGAATTATTTGGATTAACCTTACTATTCTTATTTAACAGGATTTGTAATAGTATTTTCCTTTTATTAATAATATTGTTTAGAAATTTGACCTGTGATTTGACTATGCTTAAGGTGGTATGTAATGTTAAATGTGTTTTGTGCTGATTATGGAAATGTAAACGATATTCTAAATTATTTTTCTCTGTTACAGGTTTGCGTCGGATTTGCATTCTTTTTCGAACTTAAAATCTGACACTAAATTGACAATAATATTTCATTGTCTATGATATTTTTAGAAGCAAATGAGACAGTAATTCGATAATAGTTTTCATCGTCCAATATTTTCAAATGCAAATTTCTACGCATGTTTCGTATAAACAAATCCGGCGCTAATACGAGCCGACACAATTTATTTGCGTTGGAATATTTCGACGTAAATTAGACGGAAATATTATTTTCGGCCCTCGAATCTGGAGAAAATCGAACGCAAATCAGACGTAAATCTGATGATAACCCTTATATATCATCAGATTTACGTCTAATTTCAGATCTAAACTTTCCAACACAAATATGCTTAATTTTTAGTGTCAAAAAGTTGTGGTGGGTATTAAAATTTTATTTTATTTTCAAAAGTCAGATCATAATTTTATGATAGCTACTACACTTTAAAGGTTCAAGTTGAGAAAAATAATTTAGTACAAAAATATTCAAAAAAAATAATAAGGAAGTAATTTTCTAAATAAAATTATGATGACTAACTTGAAAAATAAAATTAACCAGAAAGCTGCAGCTACAAAATCTAAAATCAGCTTAAAAAAAAAGTAAAAGCAACTCATCAAGAAAAATTATAGCCAATCCTTGGTAATAATTAACCATATACGTAATCATTTTATTCCCTATCAATCACACGAAAGTTTTCACATCATAACTCTCCCGTCCAACTCCACTAAACCATTCACCAAATTCCCGCCTTCCACCACCACTGCCGCCGCTTTAGCCGCCACATTTTCCACAGCAGCAGCAGCTTCCGCGGCCAACTTCGCCGTCGTCTCCCCTAACCTATCATTCATTATCAGCTCCGTCAGCTTCTCTGCAATCTCTGCCGCCCCAACCACCCCTTCTTCCCCTTCCCACACCCACTTCTGCGGCCAAACACCACACCCACTCCCTGCCACCGCTGCTGCATTCACTCTCTGGTCCCCTCCCCTCGGCCAAGCAAGCACTCTCACCCCCGCCGCCACCGCTTCCATAATCGAATTCCACCCGCAGTGACTCAAGAATCCGACGACCGATCGGTGAGCAAGAATAACCTCCTGCTCCACCCATTCCATCAAAACCAGTCCCCTCCCCTCCACTCTCTTCACATATCTTTCCCACAACAATTCCTCAATCTCCTCCATTTCTTCCCTATCCACCATCTTGCTCTTCATCACCCAAAAAAACCGGCATCCGCTCATCTCCAGCCCAAGTCCCAACTCCCTGATTTGCTCTCTCGTCATCGCCGTTCGACTCCCGAAGCAGACGTAAATAACAGATCTCTCCGGCTGCTCGTCGAGCCACCGCACCGCCGAGTGCCAAACTGGCTGCTTTCTTTCCGGAAGCAAAGGACCAACGGCAATAACTGGCGGAAGGCGCGGGACGACTTTCCCTGAATTGAGCGCGGCGAGCACGTTGGGTTCCAAGGCTGTAAATGTATTAACTAGGATTCCGCTTGCTAGAGTAAGCGCCTTGCAGTTTTCGACGAATTGGGTCTTAAAGAAATGGCTTGGGTCCTGGAGGGGCTGAGGGAAGGAGGAAGATGGGATCTTGAGGATGCCAGCAATATCGATGCCTTCATCTGTGATAGAGGAGGATGTGAAAACAGAGCAGAAAGCGAGCGCTGCAGCTGAGGAGGTGAAGAGGATGAAACAAGGGATGTTGATGGAAGCTGCAACTGGGAGGAAGGTGGATGCGATGGAGATGTCGATGATGAGGGACGAGAATGGCCCGGAGGTGGAGATGAGAGGCGGGAGGAGGTGGGCGGATAGGCGAAGAGCTTCCATGCGAAGAAAGAAGGGATCTGAGGAGGCTGGGAAGAGGACTGTGTTGAGAGGGGCGAGGGGGAAGTCGAGGAGGATGGAGGGGGGAAGAGAGGAAAGGAGGTGGGATTCGGCAGCGGAAATGGTGGGGCTGGAGGTAAGGAGGGAGATGGCGATGCGGCGGGAGGAGAGGGCATAGGCGAAGCGGACGAAGGGGAGGAGGTGGCCCATGCCGGCGCTGGGAATGATTAGAACTCGAGGAAGGCAGGCTTCTTCAGCGGATATTAGCTGATGCTTGAACGACATGGCGGCCAAAGGTGGAGGGCTTACGCAGGCTTGGGTTCAAGGCATGTTTTATAAGCAGTTGCATTTAATGCATGAAACTTCAAACCGCTTGATTTGGAAAAAAATATATTAACATAGTATAACTTATTAACATTACGATTATTATATATTTTTATGTATGAATGTATGTATATATACTTTTATGCAATATCCAAAAAAAATTATTTTATATTTAAATTTGTAATATAAATATAAAAATACTTAAAAGTATAATTTTATAATATTTTTAATTAATATAAATATTTAAAAACATGCTTCATCTTATTAATTATAATAGTATCTTCAATGTATTTTATATTAATGAAGTCAAATTTTATTCAATTTAAGGTCCGTTGACCTAAATTTTTTCAGAAATTTTCAAAATATCCATTTTTTAATGGTTTGATTAATGATTATTATACTGAAATTATTAGCAAATCAAGAGATCTGTGCAGTGCACGTGCACTTGAGTGATAGATTTTGGAAGAGAAATAAGACTCCGTTGAGAGTTAAAATATAAATATAGTGTAAATCGCTGTTTAAATTATAAGAATTATTACTGTGCTCAGTCGCGGCCAACTGACAACTGGCCAGGGGGCTCGACTTTTATCAGCAAAAATTTTCAGTCAGGATTTCAGATGTAGAGCAACTTTCAGAGTCTAATGAAATAATGTCACTTGTATTTGCGGGTGTCACGCAAGAAAATATTTTAAAAAAAAATAAAAAATTCAAAATTATGTTTGCCCGACCCGGCTCGATACTTTAATTATCTCGCCTTTTAGACTATTAGATATTTTAGACTATCGAGAAGTAGATTTTCAAAAAACATTTGGGCTTTCACTGTCAGAAGCTTTTATCCTCATTCTTTGTTTTGCTAAGGTTTCGCGGTTGCTGCACGCTGTTGTGCTAGGGTTTTTTTTGCTTTTGTGGAGAGTTTCGAAGGAGTAACAAAATGGAATTGGATGATCCCAAGAATATGCAGTTGGAAGTGCTCAGAAGGCCGGAAATAGAAGAGGCGAACAAAACAGACCTGGAATAGCAAAAGAAGAAGTTGAAGAAGAGCTCAAGAAGGAGGTGAAAAAGTCGAATAAGGACGTCATTGAAACAAAAAAGTTGACCTGGTAAATTTGATGGTTTGTTTCCGCTTATTTTTTAGGATTATAAATTTTTCATCTTCATTTAGTTATCTTAAGGTTATTGTGGAGACATTCTTAAGATATTTTAGAGTTTTATGAGATTATTGTGGAGTTATATTCACGTTAGTTTTTGCTTTGTATGGTGGCTAATTTGTGGTTTTTAAGAGTTATTAGCGTTTAGTTTCGAGAATTTTAAGAGTTATGCTGGGGTTATTGGGGGTTTTTATTGGGTTATTTATGAGTTAATCTCTCTTAGTTTTGGGTATTATCAGGGAGTTATTCTCGAGTTATTGTTGGGTTATTCAAGGGTTATTCTGAAGTTAGTTTTGGGTCATTATTGGCAGTTATTAGTGGTTCGTTGTTAGGTTATTATTTGGTTATTTTGGGGGTAATTTAGGAGTTCATCTCACTTTATCTTCGGGTTGTTTTTGTGAGTTTATCTGCAGTTACTGTGGGGTTATTCTGGGGTTATTATTGCGTTACTTATGAGTTAATACCACTTTAGTTTTGTGTTTTTTGTGAGTTATTCTCGGGTTATTATTGGGTAATTCTTGGGTTGTTCTTGGGTTATTCTGAAATTAATATCAGGTCTTTATTGGTAGCTATTAGCGGTTCATTGTTAGGTTATTATAGGTTATTTTAGAGTTCTTCTGAGGTTCTTTAGGAGTGCAACTCGCTTTAGTTTCAGGTTGTTTTTGCAAGTTTATCTAGGGTTATTATGGGGTTATTCTGAGGCTATTAATGAGTAATTTATGAGTTATTCTCGCTTTATTTTTGTGTTTTTAGGAGTTATTCAATGGTTATTTTTAGCTTATTCTTGATTTATTCTTGGGTTATTCTGAAGTCAGTTTCAGATTTTTATTGGCAGCTATTAACAGTTCATTGTTGGGTTTTTATTAGGTTATTTTTGGGTTATTTTAGGGTTATTTAGGAGTTCATCTCACTTTAGTTATGGGTTGTTTTTACGAGTTTATCCGGGGTTATTGTGGGGTTATTCTGAGGTTATTATTGGGTTATTTATGAATTAATCTCACATTAGTTTCAAGTTTTTTCACTGTTACCCTTGTTTTATTGTTGGATTATTCAAGAGTTATTATTTAGTTTATCCTTATTTTTGGTTTATTCCTGGGTTATTGACCCGACCCGCAATAACGCAGTAATATTCGCTTCCAAAAGATGGCAAAAAACTTGACTCAATTTATAAATAGCGGATAGTGTATAAAATCAAAATGTTGTAAAATTTTAGAAAATATTTTACACACTAGGGGTACTACGCAAGTATAAGTATCGTTTCAAGTAATATAGGGTTTTCTTTTATAACCCCGTATCGATCCCACAGAGAAGCGAGGTAAGAAATCCTTCAGGCTAATTCCAGTCTATTTCTTTAAGGCCTAAATTTGGAATGTCGATTAAAATGAGTTTTCTAATAACAAATCCTAAATTAAATTCTTAAATAAAAAGATAACTTACGGATAAATTGGTTTGGAGATATTCGAGATATTAAAAATTACCTTTCTCTTGCAATTACATAGATAATGTGTAAGAAAGTTATGCTTAGAATTAATGTAGTAGTGCCAAATAGAAGCATTCATATTCTTTACCCTTTGGTCCAGGCATAAAGAACATTGACTAATCTATAGATTGGTTCAGGATGTTTTATTAGTAGAATGGGTTAATCTAGGCTCACACTACTAGATGTCCAAGGGTGGCTATGGTCGGCCCTACCAGGTGACTCGTTCCCTTTCTATAGATCAAATTATTAGAATTTAGTCCGTCACTCTAAAAACTAATCGATTCACGCGCCCAATAAACAATATCTCCCTATTTATTCGCACTTCACTTGAATAACCCGCACAAGGCATTCGACTACCCAAGGATTCATGTGATATCTACTAGTTAAGAATTCATCTCCTTCTAGGTCTCAAAATTCTTCAACGGGTTTTAACAATACAAGTGATCAATTTGTAAAGTAAATGAAGATCCGGTATGAATATCATCACCATAATTTAATAAGAGAATATCTAAGCAAATCTTAATTCCTAAACATGCATCTATTTCATTACAAAATAAAAGTAAATGAAAATAATGGCATAAGAAGTAAAAGAATTGATAGAACTATATAATAAATTAAGTGTCAACAAGGAACTTATTTCATTAGTATTCTATTATATTTATGCAACTATCTGTCACCTAGAAGCATTTAATAGTTAATTTTATCATAAAATTGATTTTCCTACACATGTCACTACTTCATATTAAAAGAAAGAATAAAGAAAATCACCTACGAAGCATGAATAAATCACGACAGAAAACTCGGTTTAAAACAAAGAAAATCTACTAGAAAGTGTTTACAACAATTACAAGAGAATGAAGAACACAATACTTAGCTTTTTCCTCTCGAAAGAAAGAAGAAGATCTCTCCACCAAAGTCTCCCATCGATCCATGCGCCGCTCGTACATTCCTTACATAAATATCTCAAAATCCCTCACCAATCTCTCCATAAGATGTAAAAATCTACATCTTCATAACTCTAAATGACTAAAATGACTAGGGGGGAAGAAAGAGACTATAGGGTGCGATTTTCTCTGAAGGAGTGGCCTCCTATTTATAGGCTTCAAGGGTTGCCTCAAGACACCTCTTCAAAATGTGTCCATGTTCAATGAATCTTCTAGAAACCGACTCTGGCGCCTAGGCACCGGAATCTGGCGCCTAGGAGCCGGACACCGCGTCTAGTTCTTCGCACCTCTTCACTTTGGCTCGCACCTCTTCGCGATTAAAACTGTTTTGGAACGTCCAAATGCAATGTATCACATGTCCTATTATCAAGAAACAACTGTCAGTGTTCTATAATGTCCAATAACCGCTCACTCCATCAAAATAACCGTCCAAAAGTCGTCAAAAACTTGACAGTTTCTGTATCGAGTCTGGCGCCTAGGCGCCAGGCCATATTTTTGATAATTCTTGTATTTTGCTCCATTTTTGCTCCTTTTTGCTCCTTTTTCACCATTTTTCTTTTTTGGACCTTTTTACATCACTTACATCCAAAAACACAAAAATACCTTTCATTAATGCATAATATCCTTAGAAATTGATAAAAATCAAGGCATAAAAATAGGTATTTTTTTCATGGATCAAAATCCCCCAAACTTAAATGTTACTTGTCCTCAAGTAACACTATAATCATGTAAAACCACATAAGAAAATCATGTGTATGAGTTTCTTTAGGAGTTTCTAAAATTTTGTTCTAGAAATGTAGTAGTCAATTTTAGAAAAAATTTTAGTAAATGAGACCAATTTAAAGTTTAGAAATCTCTTAGATGAAAGAGTATGAAAATATGTGTTGCTATCTAATTCAGAAATACTTGTAAATTTCTCAAAATATAGGTGTTAGGCATTTTATTTTCTTTACTTAAAAACCTTTATTAAAAATAATTATACTAACTATATTATATTTTTAAGCTTAAGATTTTCTCAAATCTTATACATTAAAAAGCTTAAGTGTGGAACCAATTTTTGATTAGGCCCTTTAATCCTCAAGCTTCTCCTTACTTTTTCACATACTATACTTTTCTTTTCTTTTTCTTTTTCTTTTTCTTTTTCTTTTCTTTCTTCTTCTTCTTCTTTTCTTTTTCTCTCTTTTTTTTCATTTTCTCTCTCTTTTTTTTAGGCAAGGATTACTATATCTGGATAGGCCTTTAATAATTTTGAATTCCACCCTTCCTTTCCTAAAGCATAAGGTAGATATATATCTTTTACTTAGAAATATAATAACAGTTTTGAAAATTATTTTTCAATAATAGAAATTTAAATATTGAAAACAAAAGTCTAATCCTTCTATTTTTCTAAAAATACAACTTTTCTTACTAAAGATGGTTACACAATATTTATCATTTCTTCACTAAGAAAAATTTAACTTTAAATTTTTCACCACTACTATAAATTTTAACTAAATTCTTTTACTCATTTCTATATTCAAAGTTTTATTTCCTTAATATAACTTCATACACAGAATTATTTTTTATTCAAAAATCAAATTTATTTATAGCATGTTTGAGGACAAATAAAATTTAAGTTTTTCAAAATTCATTTTTCATCCCCCCCAAACTTGAATTTTAAAATATTTTGCAATTAATTCCATAAAATGTAGGAGGAAGAAAAATAAAAGTTAAATCTACTAACTACTACAACATCTTATCAAATTTAAACACATGCATAATCAGGATAGAATGATTGCAGGAGAAGGTAAATCTAGCCTAAAACATGCGTACAATAATATTAAACTAAAAAGAAAGTATACTAACTTTAAAATATATTTTTCTTCCTACCCCCAAACTTGAATTTGAATATGTATAGCATTCAACACAGAAAATATAAGCAGGAAAAAAAATAGTTCAGAAATTCTATCTACCATAATTGTCTATCAATAACATCTACATGTATTCATCGGGACAGAATACTTTGCAACAGAAAGTAAATCTAAACTAACATGCTAGAATAAAATTAAATTAAAGAAAGGTTAAATAAGCATGAAAAACATCGGCATGGGAAAATATATTTAAGTGTTCTTCAAATCTCTAAATTATTGTAACACAAACAAAAATACAAACACACAAACTAAAATATCTAGACTCGCAGATTCATACACAAATATCAATTGAGGTTAATTTGATCTCCTTTTCTACTCACATTTTCCCTCCTTACATTCAATTTCTAACGAAAGAAACTACACTAATAACGTGGGTGTATTAATAAAAGTAGTGCAGTTCATCTATATTTTGTTTACTAAATAAGTTCGCAACCTTACTCAGTGAAAACAAAGTCAGTTAAAGGAAGTAACAGAGTTGACATGGAGTGGTCCAAGTCTAAACTCTACATGCTTTAAGGTAATGCTCAGCTCCAGTTGAGAACTGAGTTATAACAGATTCGTCATCCTACTACCACCAGAAGTCATATATAAATTTAGTCAAGACCAAGGCATAACCTCACAAATCTAATCCGCACTAAAGCAAACTCAAAACATAAACATAAACAATCATGACTCTCAAGCACACTAAATCAAAGTACACTGATAACTATGGGTTGCCTCCCATATAGCGCTCGGTTTTAACGTCGCGGGCCCGACAAATGATTCCACCTGGATCAAAATTCCAATTAAGTAATCCTCGGTCAACCGCTCTAATCATTTCCGGATCCAAGGATTTCTATAAAATCCTCAAATTTTAATTTTTCATTTAGCTCTTCATATTCGGTTTGATTTATATAATTGTTCCTCATATTTCTTTCTAGATCCAATATTCTTCTATTGATTTGATGAATTTGCATATTAATATCATCCTTAAAATTTATAAGAAATGGATCTTTATAAGATACTTCAATATCTCCCAAATTTGGGATCAGATTCTCTTTAGATAATTCAGATTCAGGATTAAACTCTTCTATATTACTCTTCTATTTCAAATTATCTTCCAATTCTTCCCCTTTATAATTATTAAATGATGGAGGATCTATCTTAGTTGAGGAAATAGGTTTTTCTAATTCCTTAGGAATTTCTTCCAATGGTCTTCCAATATATTTATCCTCTTTTCTCAACTCAAAGTTCTTTTGAAATATATCCTCAAATTCTCTTCCAAGTCTTAGTTCAATAATTTTATCATGTTCATCATTCAATTCGGGTTTTTTTGTGATTGAGTCGAATCCAAAGATATAAAGACTGGTTGTGTAGATGAATTCCCTAAATAGGTAGGCTTTAATATTGTATGGGGTACATCCATCTTAAGTTCATGAGATTTTTCAACAGATGGAATTAAAAGTTTACTATTTTCAGCGACGTCCATCATTGCACACCTCTCTTGAACATATATACAGTCTTCTTTAAATAAAAATTTTGAATCATCATGAAAAGCCATTCCGACCTCATCTATTATATTACTCTCAAAACATTCTTGGAAATGGTTTTAATTTAGATAATCAATTTCATCCATCAAAAAATAATCATCAATTTTCTCAGCTGGATGTTTCATAGTCTTTAATACATCAAAAGTTACTTCCTGGTCATTAATATTCAAAGTCAACTTTCCTTTTTGCACATCTATCATAGCTTTTCCAAGAACAAGGAAAGGTCTCCCTAAAATAATTGGAATTTCTTTATCTTCCTCCATATCTAATACAATAAAGTCCACAGGAAAGATAAACTTATCCACTTTAACAAGCACATCTTCTATAACTCCTTTTGGATAAATGATAGATCGATCGCCTAACATAAGGGTTACGATAGTGGGAGAAATATCGACTAAACCTAACCTTCGAATATAGATAGAGGCATCACATTAATGCTTACTCCTAAATCACATAAAGCTTTTCCACATAATCTTTTTCCAATTGCATAAGGAATTGTAAAGCTACAAGGATCGTTAAGTTTCCGAGGAAAATTTTTCTGAAGTATAGCGCTGTACTCCTCATTTAGTGCAACTATCTCATAATCCCCAAATTTCCTTTTATTGTTTAATATCTCCTTCATAAACTTTGCATAACTTGGCATCTGTTCCAAAGCTTCAGTGAAAGGAATATTTATCGTTAACTTCTTAAGTACTTTCATGAACTTTGAAATTTTCTTATCCAACTCATACTGTTTAAGTCTTTGATGAAATCGAGGTGGTGGTCTTTCTAAATTGATTTTAGTTGGAGATATTAATTTTTCTAGATCCTTAAAAACATGTTCTTCAGGTCTTTTAGTTTCCTTTGTGTCTCTCACAACTTCTTTCTCTTTTTTAACCACTTCCTCTATCTCTCTTCCACTTTTTAAATGGACAGCTTATACTTGTTCATTAGTGTTCTCTTTAGGGTTGATCTCAATGTTGCTAAGAAGTGTTCCTCGGGGTCTATTGCTTTGTGAATTAACAATTTGTCCCAATTGATTCTCTATGTTTATAATCGCAGCATTTTGACTTTGCAACTGGTTTCCCACTTTCAACACCACTTCTTCCATAGACATCTCCTTATCCTCAAATTGTTGATCATTGTTAGAGTCCGGTGGATATGAATGTCTATAGTTTGTGTTCCCCTTATTATTCTAACTTCCATTAGGATTTATATGATTATTTTCCCATTTTTGGTTTCCACCATCAGTAGTATGATTCCAGTTAAATTTAGTATGATTCTCCCAACCTGGGTTATAAAAGTTAGAATATAGGTTGTTTGTGGTATTTAAAGTTTCATATGATAAGTTAGAATCAATCATATTCCCTAATGAACTTTCCTCACTTACTGGAGTAAATTGAGGTTGGTTCATTCCAAATTGGTCCAACTTCCTTGATATTTCAGCAACCTGAGATGCAAGAATTGCAATTGCATATATATCATGAACACTGGCTACCTTTTTAGGATTTACCCTTGCAGAGGGCCATTAAAATTCATTTGTAGCTATTTCTTCAATTAACGCATACGCTTCATCAAATGATTTTGACATTAACGATCCACCAGCGGCAGCGTCAATTATAAACTTAAGGGATCCTACTAACCCATTGTAAAAAGTTTCAATGATTAACCAATTGGGCAGAGCATGATGTGGACACTTTCTTAAGAGTTCCTTAAATCTTTCCCAGGCTTCATATATTGTTTCTCCTTCATATTGATAAAATGAGATAATATCGTTTCTAAGTTTAGTAGTCCTTGAAGGTGGAAAATACTTAGCTAGGAATTTCTGAGTTAACTCCTCCTAATTTTTAATAGAGCCATGTGCTAATGAGTATAACCATATTTTAGCCTTATCCCTTAGTGAGAAAGGAAAAAGCCTTAGCCTAACAGCATCGTCTGACATGCTTCGTTATAACTAAATGTAAGCACAAAGTTCTAGAAAACATGATAAGTGTAAATAGGGATCCTCCAAAGGAGTTCCCCAAATCGGTTGTTCCGCACAAGTTGGATAATCTCGGGATTTATTTCAAACAAGTCGACTTCTACGACAGAGTTTTGTATACTTGAGTGAATTTCATCTGTCGTAGGATTTTCATAATCCCTCAATGAAGTATGATGATTTTCTAAGTTATTATCTTGAAAGTTTTCCATTTCCATTTCTAGTTTTTCGAGTCCCTTCTGTTTTTTTAATTTTTTCCATTTTTCTAACTCGGGATCATAAGGCACAAGTCCTTCAGATCCTTTGTTTCACATACAGAGCACAACAAAACAGTACATTAACAATTAAATAAATAATAGATAAAATATATTCAACACAACAAAACATTTTCACGAACACCTTATTTTTCACACAAACAGTTTTTACGACACTACAATTTTCCAAGTCTAAACCTAATTATTTCAACTAAAATTCTCCTAAAGTTCTTACCGAAGCTTCCCGGCAACGGCGCCAAAAACTTGACCCGACCCGCAATAACGCAGTAATATTCGCTTCCAAAAGATGGCCAAAAACTTGACCCAATTTATAAATAGCGGCTAGTGTATAAAATCAAAATGTTGTAATATTTTAGAAAATATTTTACACACTAGGGTACTACGCAAGTATACGTATCGTTTCAAGTAATATAGAGTTTTCTTTTATAACCCCAGTATCGATCCCACAGAGAAGCGAGGTAAGAAATCCTTTAGGCTAATTCCAGCCTATTTCTATAAGATCTAAATTTGGAATGTTGATTAAAATGAGTTTTCTAATAACTAATCCCAAATTAAATTCTTAAATAAAAAGATAACTTATGGATAAATTGGTTTGGAGAAATTCGAGATATTAAAAATTACCTTTCTCTTGCAATTACATAGATAATGTGTAAGAAAGATATGCTTAGAATTAATGTAGTAGTGCCGAATAGAAGCATTCCTATTCTTTACCCTTTGGTCCAGGCATAAAGAACATTAGCTAATCTATAGATCGGTTCAAGATGTTTTATTAAGTATAATGGGTTAATCTAGGCTCACACTACTAGATGTCCAAGGGTGGCTATGGTCGGCCCTACCAGTGACCCGTTCCCTTTCTATAGATCAAATTATTAGAATTTAGTTTGTCACTCTAAAAACTAATCAATTCTGCGCCAATAAACAATATCTCCTTATTTATTTTCACTTCACCTTGAATAACCCGCACAAGGCCATCGACTACCCAAGGATTCATGTGATATCTACTAGTTAAGAATTCATCTCCTTCTAGGTCTCATAATTCTTAAACAGGTTTTAACAATACAAGCGATCAATTTGTAAAGTAAATGAAGATCCGGTATGAATATCATCACCATAATTTAATAAGAGAATATCTAAGGAAATCTTAATTCCTAAACATGCATCTATTTCATTACAAAATAAAAGTAAATGAAAATAATGGCATAAGAAGTAAAAGAATTGATAGAACTATATAATAAATTAAGTGTCAATAAGGAACTTATTTTATTAGTATTCTATTATATTTATGCAACTATCTGTCACCTAGAAGCATTTAATAGTTAATTCTATCATAAAAATGATTTTCCTACACATGTCACTACTTCATATTAAAAGAAAGAGTAAAGAAATTCACTTACGAGCATGAATAAATCAAGATAGAAAACTCGGTTTAAAATAAAGAAAATCTACTAGAAATTGTTTACAATAATTACAAGAGAATGAAGAACACAATACTTAGCTTTTTCTCTCTGAAGGAAAGAAGAAGATCTCTCCACCAAAGTCTCCCATCGATCCATGCGCCGCTCATACATTCCTTACATAAATATCTCAAAATCCCTCACCAATCTCTCCATAAGATGTAAAAATCTACATCTTCATAAATCTAAATGACTAAAATGACTGGGGGAAGAAAGAGACTATAGGGTGCGATTTTCTCTGAAGGAGTGGCCTCCTATTTATAGGCTTCAAGGGTTGCCTCAAGGCACCTCTTCAAAATGTGTTCATGTTCAATGAATCTTCTAGAAACAGACTCTGGCGCCTAGGCTCCGGGATCTGGCTCTTAGGCGCCGGACACCGCGTCCAGTTCTTCGCACCTCTTCACTTTGGCTCGTACCTATTCACAATTAAAACCGTTTTAGAACGTCCAAATGCAATGTATCACATGTCCTATTATCAAGGAACAACTGCCAGTCTTCTAGAATGTCCAATAACAGCTCACTCCGTCAAAATAACTGTCCAAAAGTCGTCAAAAACTTGATAGTTTCTGTATCGAGTCTGGCGCGTAGGCGCCTAGGTACCAGGCCATAATTTTTGATAATTCTTGTATTTTGCTCCATTATTGCTCCTTTTTGCTCCTCGTTCACCTTTTTTCCTTTTTTGGACCTTTTTACATCACCTACATCCAAAAAAACAAAAATACCTTTCATTAAAGCATAATATCCTTAGAAATTGATAAAAATCAAGGCATAAAAATAGGTATTTTTTTCATGGATCAGTTATTCATGGGTTATTCAAGAGTTATTTATAATTTATTGCGGGCTAGTTTTGGTTTTTTTGGGATTTAATGTAGGGATATTCTTGGGTTATTTGGTTGAGGTTTTTTAAGATTTATTCTTTTTTTATTATCAGTTTCTGAGGAAGGTTTTTCCGGGTTATTATTGGTTTATGTTGTCGTTACTTAGTATTCATTCTGTGGTTATTGTTGGTTTATTCTGAGATTATTTAGATTATTCTGGGGTTAGTTATGAGTTATTTTGGGTTATTTTGTTATTTAAGGCAGCCAATATCATAAAATTCATAAGTAATGTTTCTAAATTGTTATTATGTTAGTTTTAATAAATTGTTTCTTATTCATGTAGGTTGATGAACAAGATGCATATGAATTGTAGATGTCATTCATAGGCAATTAAAGAAGCTTTATATAATATTCAGCCAACTCTCTGAGGAGACCTAGTCAAAACTGAAAGAGTTGTATGTGAATTAATTTTTTGAACTTCTTCCATATCCTCGAGATCATATCATAACTATGCACATATTAAATTATTGAGATATTGATTTATTGGTATTCAGATTGGGTGGGAAGAAACTAAGTTTTGATGTAGATCACGTTACTTTGCTAATTGGCATGCCCAACAGAGAACCAACAACTTGGAAAAACAACCCCTTTGTGGTATGAATGACATGTAGACAAAGAGTGAACTAGTGAAGGTGTCACTCGGAGAGTCTTCCACTCCACTTGATGAACTGTTTATTATGTTTTTATTGTCAAATTTGTTTTTTCCATCTAGCAATTTTAGCGTGCCCAAAAGGCTCTATTCATTTGCAGAGAATTTAGATTCGTTTTCTTCATTTAATTGGCCTGCAACGATATGTGATTACCTTATTGTGCAATTCAATGCCTATGCAACTAAAATAAGGAGGGGTCAGCCATTGGGATATCTGAATGGCTTTGTTTTTCTTATAATAGTTAGTTTAGTATCCATCTTTCTCAAAAATTTATTTTTTTTAGGTCATATGAAATATTAATTTTATTTGTGTTTGTGCAACTGTGGTTTTATGATCGCATGGCTGTGGTAGTCCTTACGGTTCCTGAGGCTAGACCTCGAATGCTAAGGTGGCTAATAAATGTGGCCTGAAACCTTGCAAAGATTCACCTAGCCTTTCAGAGTCTCACCACTGCATGGGTGAGTAATATATCTTATGTTGTAAGTTTAGAGTTATTTTTTTTGTGTTATTTTGGTTTACTCTATCTACAAATGTGCAGTTTTACCTGGGTTCAGGTTTAGGATTTGTGGTGTCTTTTATATAATTAGTCTGATTTTAGGTCGTTTATATTACTTAATTAATTTTTTGGTTAAACTCTAATTTTAGGTTCATGATTCTTTTGCTGACTTGAAAGATGATGAGCAAGATTTACTTACCCCTCCAATTGATTTAATATTTAATCCTGTGAAGACCATCCCACAATCGGAAACTTGCTCCGCACCGCTGTCACCCAATTCTTATGGTTCTAATCCTCTGGTCCTCAGTCAAAGCATCCTCTGCCGACACATTCACAAACATATTCAGACAGCAATTTGGGATTAAAAGATATCTTCCAAATTCTGAGGGAGAATTTCTTTTTGAATATAAAGAATCTATAAATAGCCGACTTAATAATATAGATTACATGATGGCAGAGCTGAAGTATGAAATTAATGAAATAAAGGAAATAATAAATAAAGGTGATGGGGAATCTGTAAAGGAAGGGATACATGAAGCCTAGTGGATAGCTTAACTCAAAGTTTTAAGGCCAGAGGCACTAGAACGAAAAGGAAAATAGTTTTCCATTCACTGTAATAGAGAGAGTGAAAGGAAAATCAATAAAGGATGTTCAGGAACTTCCTAAGACAATATTAGATTTTTTTTAGTATAACCTATACATCACTCTTTAGAGGCTAGTTCCAAACCAATAAAATTTAAATCTATTTTAGAACAACAAAAAATAACAGAAGTATTGGATACTTCTGACATTCTTACTGCCCAAACACCTACTCATAGTGAGGAAGCTAGGTAACACATGGCGGAGATCACAACAATGGAAGTGGCTGGAGATGTTCGTAAGGAGGAAGACCAAAAGAAAGAGAACACTGTAATTGAATATGACCTCCTTGATAAGATTCTTCCAGCACCTTCAGTTGTAGGGTACCTAGTCATAAAGCTTCCTAGCCAAGATCTCATACCAAAATACCTGCAACGAGTGATAGATTCATGTTTCAACAAATACAATGCAAGGTAAGTAAACTATCATTCTTTTTTTGTCTTCTGCCTGAGTTCTGTATTGAAGTCTAACAAAGCCCATTTCTTTCAAATGCAGTGATGATATGTTAATTTAAGAGGACCATATTCAAATAAGTTGAAAGTACATTGAAGCACTTTGGAATAATGAATGCTTGGGAACTGATCATGTAGATATGTTTGCAATTGCAATGGAAATTAAGAAGTGTCAATCAACTTATTTTTATTGATCATATTTCTACGTGTCTCTACATTTAGTAAACATCCAAATTCCCACCATTTGATATACACCATGATAAAACTTATCAAATCATATTACTTGTTTATGCAGGTATACAGATATCATCCATCGAGGGGGATTGTTGATCACATGAAAATGGATATAGTAATTCAAAAAGATTTACTTTTGATTTTAAATAGTTAATAATGAACATTAAACTCTACTTGTTTGAAATCTGAAGGACTGTAAGTGGAGATTCTATGACTCCTTACCCAATAGAATGCATTTGGCTATCACTCGTGATGTTGTAAGCAAACTAAGACTCGGTTCTTTTAATCTTTAAGCATATTTTTTGTTGTTTATGTCTTCACTGATTTAAATTAACATCATTATTTCCAAGTTAAACATCTTATAAAAGATTCCAGGAAAGCTTTCAAGTCTGACTCGAGAAAATGACGTGTTTCCATGGTCAGAGGCATTCCGACAAAACAATAGCATTGATTGCAGTCTTTGTGTATATAAATTTATGGAAACAATTTTACAGATAGACAGAGTCGATTGGAAGGATAAATTAAATTGGTAGAATGATATGCCTCGATTTAGGGCAGAAATTGCAAATGAGATTTGTAGATTTACATTTTTTTTGGATTATAAATTGATGTATATGACTGTATATTTGTGTAAATCTAATTGAATTTGTGATGTTTGAAACTCAAATTGTTGTATATGCAATGACTTAGAAGTATTATTGATGTCTTGTAATGATAGAATATTTCTGAAGTATATGAATTAATTTGAAACTATCTTATTGTGATTCAATTATATGATCCCCTGATAAACCAGTAATAACGCCCAAATAACCCCCCTGCTCAAGCAATACTTCAATAGACCCAGTGATCCGACTAAATAACATGAACAAAGAAATAAAAAATAACCTAGAGATAACCCAATAATAACATCTTGTTAATAACCTGCACATAAAAATTAAAATAACCTAGACATAACTCGAAAAAAACATACAAATAACACATGCAGTTCTGCTGAAAAGCATGCATAAAAGAATGAAAATAACCTAGGGACATATGGAAAAAATTTCAAATAACTAACGTATGGTTCAACAGAAGAACCTGGGAGAACAATGAAATAACGTAGCAATAACCCGAACAGAACCTAGAAATAACCCACGTGTGGTTCTCCAGAATAACTTGCACAGAACAATTAAAATAACATAGACATAACCCGGAAATAACTCACAAATAACCCTCATGGTTCTGCTGAAAAACTTGTGCAGAAGAATAAAACTAACCTAGGAATAATCCGAAAAAAACTTCTAAATAACCCATGCGCGGTTTAACTGAACAGCTTGGACAGAATGATGAAAATAACCTAGAGATAACCCGAACATATCCTGGAAATAACCCACGTGCGGTTCCCTTGAATAACTTGTGTCGAACAAGTAAAATGACCTAGAGATAACACATAAATAACTCAAAAATAGCCTCCACGGTTCTATTGAATAATTTGCATAGAAGAATGAAAATAACCTAGAGATAACTCGAAAATACCTCTGAAATAACCCCAGCGGAGGTTATAACGGAGCTATTGTAGAGTTATTGTAAGGTTATTATAGGGTTATTATTGGTTTATTGTGAACATTTACTCTGAAGTTTAATCACATGAAAAACCTTGCCTGGTATTTACAATAAATTTAACAATGATTAATATATTACACTATGCATAAAAAAACATATATTACACAACATCCACATATCTTACACAAAAAATAGAAATATATTAGAAAAAACTTTTCGTTCATCTCCTCGTAAAAAAAAAACATATATTACACAACAATTGCAAATCTTTTCAAATATCCACAAAATATATATTACACTGTGCATTAAATTTCATGATGCAGGCATTGCGTTTTTGAAATATACAAAATTATTTTCCAATTCCACTAATCAAATCTCAACCAGTACATTGATACAGGTAAACTGTTTGATACATGTTTTGCAAGAAAGAGAGTGTGGCTGCAAATTTGAGCTATTATGACAACATGGTCCACTAAAGGCAAAAAGAGTGTTCTTGGCATTGAACAGGTGTGCTTCATAAAATGTTATGAGGTAGGTGTTAACTCGAATATGGAAGAATTTGTGAGATATTGTGAAAGAGAAACTTAGGAGGGTTAAAGGCAATCCAAGTGACAGAAACCATGACCCTTGTACTCTAGAACTAACACATAAATATAAACTCGAAAGCCAACATGGTTTATATTGAATAGTAAATCCCCCACAAATCAAATCTCAAACACTACAATGATACAGGTAAGCCCTTCCATACATGCTTTGAAAAAAGAAGCATTACCTCTCCTTCTTGCAAAGCATGTATCAAACTGTTTATTTGTATCAATGTATTGTTTGGGATTTGATTAATGGAACTGAAATTTGTCATTGAAAGGAAACCACATTGGCTTTCTATTTTAAATTTTTGTGCTAGTTGTGGAGTACAAGAGACAGGGTACGGGTCACGTGAGTTGCATTTAACCTTCTTAAGTTCCAATTTTACAATATCCACAAATTTTTCCAAAGTCGGGTTAACACCTGACTCATGACATTTTTATGAGGCACACCTGTTTAATACCAAGAACACCCTTTTTGCCTCTTATGGACCATGTTACAATATTAGATCAAATTTGTAGCCACATTCTCCTTATTGCAAAGCATGTATCGAAGGTGCATGTCTCAGTTGTCTTAGATCTCACTAGCCGAATGCATCAACAGTTTGGTGTACGTTGTTCCAGTGTGACGTGTTCCTGTTTTAAATACAAATGAACATTATCAAACATATTTTAATTTAAAAAACTAATTGTATTGAATTTCAGTTTTATACTTGACTGAGAGAATCTGACACCACAAACACATTTGCCTAGCATTGGATTTTTGTTCTTGGCTTGTGGACGCTTCTTGATCCTTTGCTGAATGCAGTAGTTCAAGTTATAGAAAAGTAATGTTACACAAATAATAATTTTATGGAATGTAGAATTATATACTTTTAACTCTCTTTTTTTTCTCCTAATATCATTTCAACCTAAAATTAGATATTCCTTTTTACCTCATTTATGCTGGGTCATTCAAATTGCAGTCTCTGTTAGATGATTTCATTTTTTTTTTGTTTTTTTTTTTAAATTTATTGAGGTTATTTCCCAGCTAATATGTCCTCAACACCTATAGATAACGTTTTGAATGATTCCAACATAAATTTCTCAGCACGTTCATTTCCTTCTGCTTTATTAACTAGATTGTACACAAAATATTGAGCGTGTGAGCAAAATAGAAGGCCCTTGAAGTTCCACCAGACATTTGGGACTCTTTGAGATGTTTGTATCCAAAATTGTTATAGTTGTCTTTTTTAGCTTTAACAGACCAACGCAATTAAAAATATTTTTTGGGAATCTTTGTTAAATTTATTGCATGAAGAGCACGTGGAGAGTGAGCGTAACATAACCCCATCATTCAAAGTTTTTTACAATTGTATGTGATCTCATAATTAACCCTATCAAATTTAACAGCCTGAAGTTTTTTCGTCTTCAGATTGTCCAAATTCTTTACATAGAATTCGGATTCTCTGTCAGACAAGAAATCGACAATTATTCCACATAATACATGCAGTAACTCTTCCTCAAACATTCTGTAGAGCTTCTGCGTGTAACATGAAGCAGATTACCTCAACACTGGGCTTGTTTTAATTGTGGGTGTAATAACAATCTGAGAAATTTTGAAATCTTCATCCTTCTCATTCCTTCTCCATGATTTAATAACATTTTCAAAACCCAGAAGGCAAGCAATGAGAAAGCTTTTGGGCTTAGATACATCATGACAGATGTGATTTGTGGACTCACTTCTTTGTGTTGATAAGATTACCATTCAAAATATTTTTTTTTTGAATGTTGTTGAACACTTGTGTCTTATATTGTACAAATCATCTAACCACACGTTGCTGTGTAGGTTTCCTCGCTTAATAATTGTATCTTAGGTCTCTTCAAACTCCTCTTTAGAGTCACACTTGCTCAAGTGATTATAAAATAGGTTTACACACTCTTATAAGGCATACCAAAATACACATTCAAAGGAAATTTCTTATAAATATGACAATGACATAATCTGTGCCTTGTGTGTAGAAGATGATCTTCGATAACTCTTGCCATCGCTTGATCTTGATCTATAAAAATTCTAATTGGATGCTTGACATCCATTATTTGATTGAATGCTTTAAATAACCACTTTAAAAGTCAAACGTCTCATAGGATAAAAAATCAACTCCGAAGAGAATGTTCTGCTAATGATGGTCAACCCCTGCAAAAGGAGCACAACATAAATTTTTCGTATTCAATCGGTAGATAGTATAAAAAATTATGACATCCGCAAAATAGTCGTAATCAATCATGGAGGACCCATCACTCCACAAAATGCTTGTTAATCTACCGTCCTTTTCAGTTTAGAAGTCCCACACAAACATGTTATCCTTATTTTGCCTCTCTGTGAACATTTGTAATAGAGAGTTGACATCACCTTGTTCAATTCTACTTCTTCTTTCTCTTTGAATAAAGTTGTAGGCTTTTCGCTTTGTACATTCCAGGTTTTCTACTCCCCCAACCTCTGTAGCAAGGAAGTTAAATGAGTTCGTTGATCTAATCCTTGATCTTATCATTGATCTCAATAAATCTACGTTTAATTCACTAATCTTCCTACTTAAACGCCGAAGATGCTTATCACCGGCTTCCGCCAAGTGGTGTTTATGACTTTTTACCAATTTCTTATTTGTCCAGTTGCCGTCAACATCGATAGCATATCGAACCATGACTTGACAGCCAGTCCTTGTTTCAGTTTTTTTGTACTTCATTGTATTATTGAATTGTGACTCTTTCTTGTGACCAGCTTTTCGACAAATATAATCCTTCATCTTAAATTGTTTTAAGTTAGGCCAATAACTTTTGTGGTCCTTGCGGACAATGAATCCAACATAATGTGCATAGGAATAATAATTTTTATAATTTTCTGGTTCATTGTGGACAATTGTATTAAAAAAACTATCAATAATTGGATCATTGCAAACATTTACGGGCTCAGAGAACTACAAATTTGCATTATATCATAAAGATGGTCAGATATGCAGATAACACCACACCATAAACACCAAAATATCAAAATATTGATAACAAGTTGACAAAATAGTACACCCAATTAATACCACAATAACACCGGGATAGAATAACAATAATATTTTGTACTTATTTTGGGTTTAAATTCGAGTTTAAATTTGGTATAACACCAATAAGAAAATAACCCTAGCATAACCTCTAAATATCCCTATAATAACTCGAAAAATAATTCAAAGTAATAAAAAAATTATTCTTGCATCATTATTGGAGATATTATTAGGTTATTCTGAAATTATTAGGAATTACTTACATGGTTATTTTGAAGTTTGTTTAGAGTTATTCTGTGGTTATTGTTCTGTTATTCTAAGGATATTTAGGAGTTAATTTTGGATTAATATCATACATTTTTAGTTGTTTTTTTAGGGGTTATTGTTGAGTTATTCTGTAGTTAATTAGAAATTCTTTTATGTTTAGTTTGAGGTTTATTATTAGGTTATTTTGGGGTTATACTTGGGTTATTCTCGGATATTTAGGAGTTAGTTTAAAGCTATTTTCTTTTTTTTAGGTTATTATGGAGGTATTGTTGGGTTATTCTCAGGTTATTTAGGATTTTTTCAAAATAATCCCAAAATAATCCCAAAATAACCCGACAAAAATTCAAAAATAACTTGAAATAACAAAATAACTAAGTAATACATCCATAATAAATCCAAAATAATTTCAAAAAATTATAATATTCTATTAAAAAATTTCGTTACTTTAATCATGCAGAGACGGTACAGCTGAATAGCATCAAAGAGTAAAAAAAATGACAAGGAACCACCTAAGTAAAACCTAATGCACATCACAAATACCTACTGTAGCAGTAAAAAAAAAAAAAAAAAGCCATGGAAGCACGTAAGTAAAACTTAATGCACAGCACAACAAACAATAACATTTCAGGAAAAGCTAAGCTCACTTCTATCTCAAACTCGTTGCCATTATTCTTGTAATCCATGATCGTTATTTCTTTATTGAGAGAAAAATTCATCTCCATCGCTGCAACAAAGCGAACCAAAGCACAATGGCATACAACAACGATTCTGGCAGAGCAAAGACTGAGGATAGAAGCTTCTGACACCGGACTCGCGAAAGTCTAAAATGTTTTCAAGAACCTATTTCTTGATAGTCTAAAAGGTGGGATAGCCTAAAATGCGGGGTATTTGAAGCATCGGGTCGGGTCGGGCAAACATATTTTGGTTTTTTTAAAATGTTTTATTGTGTGGGACCCATAAATATAGGTGGTAATAATATTTCATTGGACTGCAGATGTTGCTCTAAAACTGGAGTACAGACAGAAAGTTTTCACCTGTTCAAGCGCCTGTTAACTCTTTACTTTCGTTGGCCATGCGGCTCAAATAACTCCCTCTTAATATAGGGTAACTTTTAAGAAGGAACTTTACATTAATTTTTTTTCATAATAAGAAAGTGTGGTTAAAAAATTAAGTAGGTTAAATGCATGATTAACCCAAACTTTACAAGTTAAGCCTGCGTTAAAGCTAAGTGACGGAGGGCTTCGATCAGGAAAGTTATGACGCTGAGGCAAAGGCAGACCCCTAAAAGAATCCTTACCGATTTCTCTTCAAGATTGGCTGCTACCTTTTGATTAAGTCCTGCTATGTGCTCGCCTCTTCCTTATATCCTCGCGTCTCCTTTAGGGTTTGTCGACTGATCTTTTTATAAGCGTTATATGTTAGGTTTTAGGTTTATGTATATTATCTTATTTGTTCCTGGTTTTTACAAGTTTGCTAATGAGCTAATTATAAATAAGTTAGTGCTTCTTTCTTTGTATGGTAACTATTAATAAATGAACAACAGTTTTACTTGGCTATTTTTCTAGGTCCTTTGTTTCTCTGTTTCTTCTAATTTATTTCTTCAACTTTCTCTGCTTGGTATCCGAGCAGGAACATGTTCTTCAAGGATGGATTCTCCTATATCCTCAACAGCAAAAGAACAACAACAATGCACTGATATCTTTAGTAAAATAAAAAATGTCAACATCTGAAGGTCTCTCAAAGAAACGTCAAGAATGTACTTACCACTTCCTTAACTCAAGACAACTACCTTGTTTGGAAGGTGCAAATCTCTAAACTTCTCTCAACAAATGACTATGAATCTTTTCATGATAGCAGTCATCCCCTCCCATATCGATTTCTTCTCAACAACAATAGCATTCCACAAGAAATCCCAGATTATCATCTATGAAATCTTACAGAAAAAAACCTAGCCACAACTATCCTCTCCACAATTTCCCCTTTAATTCTTCCTTATCCTCTTCATCTACACACAACAGCCGAAATATAGAACACCCTCACCAAATAATTTCAGTCAACTAACTGCTCAACATTCGTTCAATTAAAGAATAAAGCTCACAATGTCGCGATGAGTACCCTACCATATTGTAATATCGCATGATTATCTAAAAATCCAGTGGACAACATAGTTGTAGCAGGTTTAACACTTGACCCATAAGACATTATTCTATACACTCTTAACTGGTTGCCATCAAGTTATCAAGGTTTCAATAATGCTATTTGCACCTCTCTCAACCTAATCAAGTTGGAAGACTCTTTTGCACTTCTTCATAGCAATGAATGCATTCTCGCAAATGAATCAATCAAGAATACCCAACAAACTATATTATTTTCTTACATAAAGAAAGTGTGGTCTCAAACCTCAATAAGTTCAAGCAAGACCTTCACCAACTAAAAAAAGTATCATCAAAAATAGCCAACATCGAACTATTTCTACAGTTATTTGTCAAATCTGCACAAAAAGGGCCACTTTGCTATTCAGTGTTAGCATAGGGCCAATCTACAGTATAAACCACCTTCCTCTGTTACACCCACTGCTCTTACAACACAATTATAGTCACAAGATTGGGTGTTGGGCACAGATGCCATAGCACAATCTCACTCCCCATCTGTCAAATGTTCAGCAACTAGATCCCTACGAAGGAATGACCAAGTGACTGTTGGCAATGGCCAACACACTAGTATATCACATGTTGGTAAGGGTCTTTTTCTCACTCTAGAAAAATATTAAGTTAATTCTCAAACCTTTTTTTTTGTGCTCCAAGATTATCGTATAATCTAGTTTCAGTACGTCAACTTACCAAAGGCAATAATTGCCAAGTTTTTTTTCAATGATAAAGAATTTCAAATTCAGGACCTGAAAACCAAGAAGATAGTGTTAACTAGAGCTGTTGATCAAATATTTTATCCCATCGGAGCACTTCATTCTATGAAAGAATCAAATATCTGGCATCATCTATTGGGACATCCAAATAAACATATTAGATCTAAATTTTCTCGTTCTCAACTGCAATTAAAAATTCCTCTTGATAAAACTATTTGTTATACAAGTTGTGAAAACAAAAGCCATAAACTTCCTTTTCTTCATAGTAATACAACTTAGAAATTGTTTGATATGAAACATTTAGATATATGGGGGCCCTTTTCTCCCCCTTCACTTGAAGGTTATCAATACTTTGTGACATTTATAGATTCTTTTAGTCATTTATGTTGGTGCATACCTCTAAATATAAATCTGAAACTACTCTACATTTTATTGATTTTCATAACATAATAAAAAAACCATTTTAATAAAACTATGGAGTTTCTTAGAATAGATGGTGATGTATCCAGAATCATGCTTAATTTCCTTTGTATTTTACACTTGTTTTTGGATGAAACTGCACATATAAAGAGAGTTATTCTTGTGTTTTTCTTATAGGTATAACAGTTAGGACACATGGAGCGAAGTGGATTTGACAAGGAGCAAAAAGGAGCTAAATGGAGCATATTGGAACCAACAAGACTTACGCTTTGGTAACAGCCTTTGGGCGCCAAGGCAGTACATTAGAGCACCTCGGTGCTAGCATATTGTCGCCTAGGCGCCAAAACCTAGGGCACCAAACCGAGAGGCCGGAGCTTAGGTACCTAGTTTTAGGCGCCATAGCGTGGTTGATTTTCTGCAGTTGTTGCTCCACAACTTGGAGAGTTATGTGGTTTTTTTTAAGCAGTTCTATGGGATTTAAAAGAAAATTCGAAGCATTTTGAATCCAAGAGGGAGAAGTAGAGAGAAGCTAAGGAGTCCTAGGGAGATCTAGAGCTTGTAATTTTCAATTTTTCTTGAGAGATTGGTGACGCGGTTTTGAGAGAAATCTGTAAGGGATGCATTGCAGTATTGAAGGGAGTATTTGGAGTCATTGTTGGAAAGACTTTTCAACTCTTTTAAGAGGACAAAAGCTATGTATCGTGTTTTCATTTATTTTGAACTTGTCGTGAACACACATTTAGTGTATTTGCTTTGTTACATGATGTTGATTTTCATTGCAATCTTCATGCTTTGCAAGTAGTTTCCTGTATCCTTCTTTTGTGATGAGTAAGTAGGATTTTTTGGATGTGTAGAATTCTTATAGAATTGGCTCTTATTATTAATGTAAAGATCATTCATTATGTGCTTTCTTTTACTATCATTATGGCCAATTGGTTTGTTAAAATTTTCTGTGAACTCATAAGACTCGGGAGAGCTATTTGTTGAAAAACTAGGGAGATCAAATTGAACTAGTGGGTGACGGAAAAGTAGTCCATAGGGCAATGCAAATACATAGGGATATAAGTTTTGATGGGCATAACTTAGGGGTTTCTAGGGTGACAGACAGAAGTTGATCCTATAATCCACTTATGCACTCACAAGTCGTGATATTCATCAAACCAATTGATTTAGTTAGATTAAGCTTTATACTTTGTGCAGTAATTTTGGTGTAGCTCTTAGAAACATCGCCTTAATCGATATTCCAAACTAAGAGCTTAGCGTAGTAGACTAGAAGTTCTCTTATTGGACTCGTTACCTCCTTCCCTATGGGATCAATAATCCAGAATCATTAGAGAATTATATTACTGAAATGATACATATACTTACATGAGAAACCCCATTGAGTAATAATACTTAATTTTAAGAACTCAATCAATTTGCTAGAAAGTGGATCAAGTTTCTGTTGCCATTACAAGGACTTACATTATTGTGATAAGTTTTGGGATAGATCAGATGGTGGTGGAGAATAAATGTCAAATGAGCTAAAAAATTATTTTATTTAAAATGACGTTACCCATCAGCTAAGTTGCCCTTACACCCCCGAGAAAAGTGGCGTTGCTAAAAGAAAACACCGTCATTTAGTTGAGAAAGCTCGTGCACTTCTAAATATAGCTCAATTAACGATTACTTTTTGAATGGATGTTATTCACACTACTTATTTTCTAATTAACTGCCTCCCTTCCACAAAAACTTTGAAAAATATCCCTTCCAACTACTTTATAATCAGCTACCCAAATATCAACTTCTAAAACCTTTTGGTTGTTTAGGTATTCATTGGCAACAACACAATACCAAAAAGAAATTTCTATAAAAGCTCCCTCATGCATTTTCATTAGATATAGCCTACAACACAAATGTTATAGAAGTTTTGATATTCAAGCATACAAAGTCATTAAATCACGGCATGTTCGCTTCATTGAAAAAAATTTTACCTATAAAAATCAAGCTACACCACCATTGTCCAACACACCTACAACAACACACACACAATATTACTCACTGATAATTCCCACTTCCATGATTTGACCACTCACTTCAATGTCTACTCAATTAGAAAATACTCATTCTTTTCAATACACTTACTTTATCAGCCAACCCTCTATCCCATCTCCTTCCCCTACTATCACCCAACCTGTCCCTCAACCATCTTTTCCCACTCTTCTTCCCAAAAATCTATCTCCCCCTATCCATCCCCCGCCATCTATTTTAAGAACACATCAAAGGCTTACCAGACATCAAACTGGAAATCTGCAACAAAAATAATTTTGGATTGAGATCATAAATTTATTTCTTTTGTTGATCCCACCTCTTACAATCAAGCAGTTCAACATTCCCACTGGAGACAAGCTATTTCGACGAGTTTCGGCTTTACAATAGCAAGAAACTTGGGATCTAGTTCCACCACCTGCACATCAAAAAGTAGTAGATGCAAATGGAAGTTTAAAACAAACTATTATTCAGAGGAATCTATTGCATGAAATATGGCTAGGTTGGTTTCTCAGGGATCTTCTCAACAACAAGGTATTGACTATATAAAAGAAAATCCAGTTTAGTTGCTAAATTTCCAACTATTAGAATGCTTCTTGCTCTTTTCATAAAAAAATAAATGAGAAATTCAACAAATAGACAAATTTAATGCTTTTCTTCGCGATAAAAT
The DNA here is from genome assembly GCA_022702705.1 of Papilionanthe hookeriana x Papilionanthe teres. Classification (NCBI taxonomy): domain Eukaryota; kingdom Viridiplantae; phylum Streptophyta; class Magnoliopsida; order Asparagales; family Orchidaceae; genus Papilionanthe; species Papilionanthe hookeriana x Papilionanthe teres. Next base: position 128,957,081 of record CM040426.1, on the reverse strand, counting down.
GAAGGATAATATGTTTATGAAACAAAATCTAGGATTCACTAATAAATATTACCCTCATTTTGTTTATAAACTACAAAAAGCTATATATGAACTTAAACAAACATTGAGACAGTGGTATTACACATTCTGCACTTTTACTTATACTCAAAAATTTAAATAAAGTAACCCTGATCCCTCTCTACTTAGCAATAACACATGTATGTACTTGTTAGTGTATTTTGATGATATTTTAATAAGTGAAAATTCCCCAAGCACTATAAACACCTTAATTCACAATCTTAGTATACAATTTAACTTAAAGCAATTGGGGGCTATTTCCAAATTCCTTGGTCTAACCATGCAACAAACACGAAAATATTATTTTATAAATATAACCACTTATTTAGTGGATCTTCTTCAGAAAACTAACATGCACAATGCTAAAACTGTTCTCAGTCCCCTCTTCACACACACTTACTGTAGCACAAATCCACTTCACTACTACAAGGTCCATACATTTTTAGACAATTATTTGATCACTTCAATAGTTAATGTCACATGACCCAACATTACTTTTATTGTAAATTATTTAAGCCAATATATGCATAATCGAACTGAGTTACACTATCAGTAATTAAAATGTCTTCTACACTACCTGAAAGGAACAATTAATTATGGTCTTCCAATCTTAACTTCATCTTTTTTGTTAACTGCATATGTGGACGTCAATTGGATTAGTGACCACAAAGACCAATAATCTACCTCTGATTTTTGTATTTACCTTCGAGAAAATCTCATCTCTTGGTCTGCCAAAAAATAATCTAACATTGCTCACTCTTCAACTGAAGCCGAATACAGAGAATTAGCTATAGCAACCATAGAAATATTAGGGATCAGAAGACTTCAATAAGAACTAACAAAGCAAAAAATTCCACAACTAAAGTTTACAGTGAGTCTTTCAGTAATAGCCCTAGTTCACAATCCCCTGTCAGGACAAAACATATAGAGGTTGATTGCCATTTTATAAGAGATCATATAAAAGTTGGAGAAAGCGCCATCTCCATTTCCTCAAAGACTCCAAAAATAAAGGTTAGATAGTAATTTTTAAGATTTTTGGAAGTATTAAAAAAATTAACACATAACATTCCTTTTGTTGGGGTGTTAGAATAAATGCTTAGTTATGCAAAGATCATGTAAGAGATTCTTAATAAGAAAGAGGAATTTTGGGGATTATGAAACAGTAGCGCTTACTGAGGAGTGTAGCACTATCATTTAGATGAAACTTCCTTAGAAGCTTAAGGATCCAGGGTGCTTTACTATCCCTTGTGTAATTGAAGAAGGTTTTTTTTGGAAAATCTTTATGGGATCTTGGAGCAGGTATAAACCTTATGTCATTATCTATCTTCAAAAGTTTAGGATTAGGAGAAGTGTCTCCTACTATTATGAACCTACAACTAGCTGATTGATCGAATACCTACCCAAGGGGGAAGATATAAGATGTTCTAGTAAAGGTGGAAAAATTTATCTTCTCTGTTGACTTCAATATTTTAGATAAGGAGGAAGATAAAGAAATTCTCATAATATTAGGTGGACCTTTCCTTCCCACGAGATGAGTCTTGATAGATGTGCACAAATGTGAATTCACTATGAGAGTAAATGATCAGGAGGTTACATTTAATATATTCAAATCTATGAAATGTCTTTCCGAAGAAAATGAAGATGCTTGATTTTAGATGGATTTAATTGACTATCACGTAGTAGCCATTTCGAGAGAAGCTGTGAAGTAAAAATCATAGAAGTGAAATTGAATAAGGAAACTTACGTGGATTACGTAGATGAATGCGCTCTAATGATAGAAGTAAATTCAAAAAATATTTGAGAGAAGTTTGAGATCTTAGATACAATAGAAAATTGTAAACCTCTTATTCCTTCTAATGGGAAAACCCCAAACTTCAGATGAAGGTGCTTCAAAAAAACTTAAAGTATGCTCACTCGGAGAAGTCATCTACATTGCCAGTCATCATATCCTCAGATTTGACTCATTCACAAGAGGTGAAATTAATGAATATGCTGAGGAATTATATGGAGGATTTCGGATGAACCGTAGTAGATATAAAAGGGATTAGTCCCTCTATATGTATACATCAAATCCTAATGGAAGATAATCATAAAACCTGGGCAGATCCTCAAAGATGGTTAAACCTAAAAGTAGATAGGAAGGAAATATGGAAATGGCTTGATGTAGGTATTATATATATCCTATATCAAATAGTATATGGATTATCCCTATTTACTGTGTTTCTTAGAATGGGGGAGTGACGTTAGCTGTAAAAGAACATAATGAATTAATTCCTACAAGACATATCACTGGGTGGTGTATATGCATAGATTATAGGAAATTAAATTATGTATCTTATGGGACTTTTTCTTTTCAAAGAATACCCTTTGGTTTATATAACACACCTTCTACATTTAACTGGAATATGATGTCAATTTTTTGTGACCTAATTGAGAAATGAATAAAAGTCTTTATGGATAATTTTTTAGTGTTTGGTTCTTCATTTGACTCCTACTTATATCATTTGGTGAAGGTGTTGTAATACTGTGAAGAGATTAACTTTGTTCTCAATTGAGAGAAGTGTCAATTCATGACCTCAAGAAGAATTGTGTTAGAACATAAAATATCTAAAAGAGGGATGAAAGTATACCCAACAAATATTTAAGTAATTGAAAAACGACCTTCAACTACTACTGTAGGGGGTTAGAACTTTTTTGGACATGCAGGATTCTATTGACGTTATATTAAGGATTTTTTTTAAAGTTGTTAAACCTTTATGCCATCTTTTAGGAAAAGATGCTCTATCTAATTTTAACCATGAATGCCTAAATTTCTTTTGATATTCTGAAAGAAATCTTATTCATTGCAGCTATTATTATTTCACCTGATTAAGAGAAACCATTTGAGTTAATGTGTGATGCAAGTGACTATGCTATCAAGGCAGTATTAAAACAATGAGAAGATAAGATTTTCAGAGCTATATACTATGCTAGTAAGACCCTTAATGAAGCCAAAAGTAGTTATAGTACTACTGAGATGGTGCTTTTCACTATAGTATATGCATTTGATAAGTTTAGGCCCTATTTGATAGGAAACAAATGTACTTATTTATACATACCATTCTACTTATTCGATATCTAATGTCGAAAAAGGATGCCAAACTAAGATTAATCGGATGGGTATTTTGATGCAAGAATTTGTTATTGAAGTGGTGTATAGTAATGTACTGAAAATCAAATAACGGACCATTTATCAAGATTGGATGAAAGGGATTCATGTGATTATGAAGATGAAATCAATAAAAATTGTTTCCTCTTACTGAATGGCACATTCTATGGTATGCAGACATAGTAAATTTCATAGTTAGTGATACTATGTCCTACGGTCTGACATAGCATCAACGAAAAACATTCTTCAATAATGTCAGATATTATTTATGGAATGACCCGTGCCTTTATAGAAAATGTAAAGATCATGTGATTAAGAGATGTGTAACAATAGAACAAATCCTTGAAATTATTAAAAAATATCATGATTCTAAATTTGGGGAATAATTTGGAGTTAATAACACTGCTTTTAAGATCTTGAAATATAGATTTTGGTGGTCTACTTTATTTTGAGATACAAATGGATATATTAATATTTACGAAGGATGTCAAGGAGTAGATAATATTTCTAAGCATGATAAAATGCCTCTAAATTTAACTTTTGAGATTAAAAATTTTTTCATGTTTGGGGTTTAGACTTTATGGGTCCCTTGATACCTTTATTAGGTAATTTATATATTTTAATAACTGTGGATTATGTCTCAAAATGGATTAAGGCAGCGACTCTTCAAAACTATGATGCTCAAAGTGGGTTAATTTTTTTTTTTAAAAATATCTTTAGTAGATTTGGTATGCCTAGAGCAATCATTAGTGATGGGGGAAACCACTTTAGGAACAAAAAGATTAAGGAATTAGTAACTAAGTATGGAATTAAACATAAGTTTGTCACTACATATCATCCCTAAATGAAAGGTTTAGTAGAAGTATCCAATAGAGAAATCAAAAGGATTTTATAAAAAACTATTAATCCTAATAGAAAGACTTGGTCTTTAAGACTTGATGATGATGCATTCTGGGCTTATAGGATTTCTTTTAAAAACCTATAGGAATGTCTCAATATACTCTTATTTGGCAAAGCTTGTCACTTACCAGTAAAATTTGAACATAAAGCTTATTAAACGTTTAAGGAATTCAATTAATATAGGAAGGAAGCTGATGAGAAAGATTACTACAATTAAACAAACTTGATGAGATTATACAAGAATCGTATGAAAATGCGAGAATTTATATGGAGAAAATGAAAAAGTGGCATGATCAAAAGATTTTGATAAATGATTTTAAACTTGGATAGGAGATTTTAATGTATAATACATGATTGAAGTTATTTCCTTGAAAGCTTAAGTTCAAGTGGTCAGGACCATTTACTGTAGTAAAATTTTATCCTTTCAGTGCAATTGATATTAGAGATCCTGAGAGTGTTAAGTTATTTAAAGTGAATGAATAGAGACTTAAACCCTACTTAGCAGGTGAGAGACCATTGATAAATAGGATTTTAATGTTGGGTCATCTTGAATAAATATCTAGATTCGTCAGGCTGAGGATGTTAAACTAAGAACTTCTTAGCAGACAACCGAATTTTGTAGTGTGTTTGTGTTTTTTGTTGTTGTTTTGTGGATTGTGTGTAGTTGTGTGTTATGTTTATGTTTGTGTGGTGATCTCTTTGTTTGATAATGATTGTAAGATATGAGGGAGATGAGTCCTTGGTCTTCTTGTTGGCACTGGACTTAAGTATACCTTTTGGTGGTAAAATGATTAAACAAGACCACTAAATACTAGTTCTCAATCAAACTAAAGGATTTACTAGAGGCATATTGATTTTGGACTTAGGACACATCCATCTCAATTCCCTACTTTATATTTTTTGACCTTGTTCTTCTATCACAATGGTTCAGTGAATCAGCAACGGTGTATACTTTATCGGGAAAGATAGCATCTGAGAGTGGCAACATATAAACTAATTCAATGATTAGAAACTATCTAGTCCAATGCGTTGACTATACAAAAATGTTTAAAAGCACCCAATAGTCAATAAAAGGGGATTCTGTTGGAGATGAAGAATTGGAGAGGGGAGATGTGTTTAGAAGGAGGATGAGTATTTCTCATTTATTTTTAGTTTAAGGTATTAAGAATTTGTTTATCATGTGAGATCAGAGACTTAGAGAGGACCAAAAGTTGATTTCATTGACAGGGACAAAACTAGGCCTAGTGCCTAGGCACCACAAAAATTGGGCGCCAAGCCACCTAAGCGTTTTTATCGTGGTGCCTAGGCGCTGCTATCCCGGTGCCTAGGTGTTGCTATCACAGTTCTTAGGAACCTCTTCCGCTTGCTCAACAAAAATTTCTAAACTGTCTCGGTTTAGATCATTTTCAGAAAACTTCTCCCTCGATTCTTCTTCGGTGATTAAAAGGCAATACCTAGGGCTTCTTTTTTTTTTTCTTTTATTTTCACTTGAACCTTGAAGCTTTGGTGAGTGGAAATAACTTCCATAAGGTTAAATCCCCTCCTTAAGCTTGTTTTTCCAAATTTCATCGAAGAATTTTTTATGATTTTGGAGGAGAAGGTTAAAGTTGGTGATTTTTTGGGGATAATTTGATTAAGCCAGTGACTTGCATCTTTTTACACATCCACAAAATTTCTTAGCTCATTCCTTTGCTTTTTAATTGCTACTACTTTTTTATGGCTCCCAAAATAAAAGGTGGAAAATCTAAGTCAAATTCATTTTACAAAAAGATGGTTATAAGCTCCAAAGCCCGAAGTGTTACAATGACTTGTTAATGTCAAAGAAATTGATTGCGGAGAGGGGGTTCATTAGCTCCGTGGAGCAGTGGAAAGTATGATTGTCAAGAAAAACTAGGAAGCTCTTTGCTACACCACTTGTGTAACTATGATTTATGTAGTGAGGGAGTTCTATTTTAACCTTTTTAATGCCTCTGATAACTTGATATTTGTGAGAGGAAAATTTGTGGATATCTCCTGTAATGCATTAATGCGTTATTTTCATTGAGAGATGTCCCTAAGAGTTTTTACTCTAGTTTTGTTCCTACAAATTCTGAGTTAGATGAGATAATCAATTTCTTGACCAATGAAGAAGGGGTTTGGAAGGTGAGGAACGACCAAAAAGTGAACTTTTCTTCATCTAAATTAAATGCACCTTATAGAGCTTGCCATTACTTCTTTTACGCAAGCTATTACCTTCCACCATTCTGAGTGAGGTTAAGAGAGAGAGCTTCTCTCAGCCATTATATTCAAACAATCGAACAATATAGATATAAGATTCCTGATTCATCATTCCATCATTAATACTATAGTGGGATGATACACTTTAAGGCTAGGATACCCTTCTACAATTTTTGGCCTTAGTCAGCATTCTAATGTCACTTTTGAGGGATGGGAGCAGTAGTTTCATCATTTAAATCCCATTTCTAAGGCCAATGTGAACTTTTGAAGGAAGAATGCTTCTTCTGGGTGTGGAGGGAGTTTTTCTCAGCCTTATTCCTCTGCTCGACCTTCCTATTCTTATTCTCAACCTTGTCCCTCTAGTAGCATAACTTCTATGTCAGCAATATTAAAGGCACAAAATGATGATATATCTATTATTCAGACTGATTTTTATGATATTGTTCATCATTTGGCGCATTTTGATTGGCATAATAAATGCCAATATGATCACACTACTAGTTGTCAGGTAACTCAAGTGGAGATATATATAAGGAATTAGTGGATTGGTGGGGACAACTCGGTGGAGTTCCCAACATATCCTTCGTACCTGCTATATGAGCATAGAAAGCCAATGGAGGAGGATTCAGTTGGAAGAGGAGGGCTATCGTGATGATGGTGACGATGAAGAAGAGTATAGTGAGTGATTTATTTTTATTTGATGTTTTATGGATTGATCCCAATATCTTTTATATGTAAGGATTTTTGAAGTTGTCACCACTACATGAAGATTTTAATCTCCAGAAACGATGCCAAAAACTCGATCCTAAGCAAAGTAAGATTTTAATTATATCTTTAAATAGTATAGATTCTACGTAAGTATATGTACTTTTATTAAGTAATATAAGGCTTTCTAATTAAGCCCTAAATATCGATCCCATGAAGATCGAGGCTAATCATAGCAGATTTCAAGAGAAATTCTAGTCTACAAAAACGCACCCTTTCTTGGAAGATCGATAAAGGTTTGGTTTTAATTAAATCCTGAAATTATCACTACAATAATACTTCTACTTATAGACTAAAATACTGTGAAAATCAGAAAGTGGGGTTTGATATATTAAAAGTATCATTCCTCATACAATGAAATTAGTGACATATGTAAAAGTAAACCAAGTAGAGAGAGAGAGATTGTGACAAATAGGAGCAAATATATTATTTACCCTTACTAGAGATGTTATAAAAAACATTAGTTAATCTAAAATTTGAATAGTTCTGAAGATGGGCTAGGCAGAGAAGATATTAGGTCTCACTCTAGAGTTCCCTCTTATCCCTCTACCTCGAGGCTAACATCTCGCATCAAAACCTAAAACAATAGACCAAATTAGGGGGCTTTAGTCCGTCACTATACATTTCTCTAATGCTTCACTCATCAAAGATTTTTCCCTATTTATTTGCACTCAACCATATGGACTACATTCTCATTCATACAATCTCATGTGATTCTACCACAGTTGATTGTGACAACATCATCACAGATCTTACATGTTCTCACAATGAATTTTAACATGCAATTTGATCAAGTTTATATGTAAATGAAGAACAAAGTAAAATCATCACAATATATTCTCACTCTACTCAATTCTATACCCTACACATGCATACTAATTCATTATAAGAGGGAAGAGTAAAGAAAACTACTCACTACACATCGAGAAACAACAAGAACTTTTTATTGAACAAGTCTTTGAAACCATCCAAAAAAAGTACTAGATTAAAATCAAAACACAATGAAAATACTTATCTTTGATGCTAATCAAACACTCATTGTATATCAAAAGCAATCCTTAGACAATCCTCTCCAAGAACAAAGTCAAAAAAGAAGAAATCTCTCTCTCTCTCTCTCTCTCTCTTTTTCTCTCTCACATTGTAGTAAGGGCTCTCGCCCAAGCCTTCTTCTTTTTCTCCAAGCCTTCTTCTCTTCTTCAAATTATTTCAAGAGTTCAAGAGTTTAAGAGAGATATTTAAAAACATTTCCAAGCCTTTTTTTATAATTTCTCACGAGGTGCTTAAGTATCTCTTCAAAAGTGACCATATTCAATGAATCCAAAAGTCATCAAAAACTTCCTTCTAAATGCTTCAAATTCTACTCTAAATTCCCTTTTATCATTTCAAATGAATTCCCCAAGAGACACACAAAACACCACTTTAAAAAATCATCCAAATCTGATGTAATTTCTAGAAGATATGTTAAAAAATCATTACCGGCACCTAAGCACTTATTTTGGGGGCTTAGCCGCCCTTTGGTGGCACCTAAGTGTCAATTTTGGGTGCTTTATGACAGGATGGATGCGTAACTATATAAGTGTTAACAAGTGTAAAGATAATATTCAATAATAGCAAAGTTACCCCTTATCAACGCAAGTATACGTATCGTTCAAGTAATACAGGGCTCTAATGGAGTCCTAGATATCGATCCCACAGAGAAGTTAGAGATTATGAACTAATTACAACAGTTGAAATTACTATCTAGTAAACGTAAATAAAGAACAATTATACTAAATTCTACTACTAATTTTTGAATGGGAAATTGCAATATAGAAAAGTATCTATCCCCTTGTTAAGAGAATTAAGTGAAATGTTAATCAAATTAGTTAGAATTATATTGTGCCAAATAGGAGCATTCCTAACATTGACTAATCCTATGCTTGGTTACTGAATCTATGGCTAGGCTGGGAGGATACCGGCTCTCACTTCGGAGCTCCCACGTTCCCCTCGCCTGAGGGCTAACATCTAAACTTCAGCACCCAAACAATAGGACCGAATTGAAGATTTTAGTCTGCCACTCTAAAATATCCAATTCTACGCTTGATAAATAATATTTCTCTATTTATTTGCACCCTCCTTTCAGGGACTTTGATCTCCCTGAATCTTGGATGTAATCTTTACTTTAGTTGTGAAATCAACATATTTTAACAGTTTAATTGATCAAATTGAAAGTAAATTAAGATTTAAGTAAAAAGATTATCACAATTTTTATTGAATATTTTAGGCACAACTAATTCAATTTTCCATTTCACAAAATCTGAAAAACAAGGAGAAAGACAGAGAAGACTACTCAGAAGGCATTGGAAGAATAACACAAAACTTGGATTTCATATAAAATCAAAGTTATAAAATGATAAACACAACTTATCTCGAATTTTCTCCCCAAGCAGATTCCTTGAAGTTCCTCTGACTCTTCCTTCTTGTACAACACACTCAACTAAACTCACTATTATACTCTCTAGAACATACTTACACACACTAATGACACTTTAGAGACACTAAAGACACTAAATAGACACTCAAAAAGGACACACTTTCGGCCTAAATTCATCTCTTTGTAAAGAGGGAGAAATATTTTCAAAGGTTGCTTAAGCACCTCTTCAAAAAGCGTCCAGATTCAATGAATCTTGCTTGAACCGACCTTCTCGCCATCAGCGGGCTTATTTATAATATATTTGCATGCTCTCGGGAAAAACACGCCATCGACGGCCTATTCCTCACCGTCGGCGGCCAAGTTCAACTTTTGTCTCTTTCGGTCCTTTTTGTTCCAAATTCGCTCATTTTCTCATCTTTTTGCTCCATTATCTAGAAATCTTCGTACCTGAAAAAAACATAGAAAATACCTTTCTTTAAAGTACAATATCATCAAAATCAATGTGAAATCGGTATGAATTTCTCAATAAATTTTTATTTGGTCACTTTAGCACCTGACAGAGGTACTTTAGTGCCCATTTTGGCCCCCATGGCTCCAGTGTACCCCGGTTCGACCCGTTTTGCTCCGGTATGCTCCATTTTGGTCAATTTTTGTTCCTTTTACTCTAATCACTCCAAATTCTTCAATTTGTTGTACCTACAACCAAAAACAAAAGAAACCATAACTTTAAAGTGTAATATAATTATAAAATATAGCATGAAAAATAGTACATTTGTAGGCATATCAAAATCCCCAAAACTTAAACATTACTTGTCCTCAAGTAATACTACATTTTTGAAATAATTTATATAGATTAGTGTTAATGGGCCATCCTTTAGAATTGCTAAAATTTTGTTCTAAAAATGTGATAGTTCAAATTAGAAGAACTTCTAGTGAATCAGACTAGTCCAGAGTCTAAAATATTTATCATCAAACATGGGAATTTATTTTACTGTCTAATTTAGAAATATATGCTGATTTTTCGAACTTCGAATTCTATGAATTTTACATTCTAGACTTATGAACTCCTTTAAATAATAAATTTTACTAATATAAGTGTAAAAACCAAGCTTAGGATTCTTCTAAGTTCTTTACTCTAGAAACACTCAAGTGACACCAATTTTTTATCAGAACCTCTCCTCAAGCTTCTCCTCACACTTTTTTTTTGCAGTTTCTTTTTATTGCATTTTCTTTTTCTTTTTTAGGATCTTTTTGATCCATTATTTTCTTTTCTGTTCTTTTTTATGTGAGGATTACTATATCTAGAGAAGTTCTTAAATAATTTTGAATTCCACTATCGTCCTCTAAAGTTAAAACTTATTACTTTCCTTCACTTGAAAAGATATATTTTTTGACAAAAAGAGCCAATCGACTCCCTACATGTTAAACCGACAAGTGATTACAAAAAGTAAGGAAAGAGGGCCTCTACAGACTCCAAGAGGGACTCTTCCAAAACAACTCCACCCAAAAGTAAAATAAAAACTACAACTACCAAAAGGTATAATTATATATCTACTAAAGTATATGTATAAGTATACTGGACAGATATCACTAACACTACAAAACAGGAACAAAAAGCACCTACTGATCAATGGGTTTGGAGTCTGAGGTGAGGGGCAGCTAGGAGATCACCAGCCATTAAAATCTTTAGCTGAAGGGGGAGGGGGGGGGGAAGTTGACAGTTCCACAATAGATGAGAGGGCTCCTCTTCTTGCAAGCCAATTAGCAGGTTTCTTAACTTCTCTGAATATTGTCGGCATATTTTTAGGTTGTCTGTTGTATTTTGAAAAGGGGTCGCCAAACAGAAGTTGTCGGCGAATTTTTAATTTAATTTAAATAAATAATTTGAAAAGTAGTGTTTGATTTTTTTGAAAATAATTTTGAGTTTGAAAATTTTAAGATATAAAAAAATCAAACCGATCTCACATCCCAAATAGTTTATATAAACGAGCACCACATCACAAACCGTGTATCTATCCCGAAGAATAGACATACTGCTTGATGATAGGGCTCGATTAAATAAACTAGAATATTTGTGACATCCGTTTGGTCTGCGAACCAACTTTATAAGCCGACAAGTTCCCCTGCTTAATATAAATGAATTAAGCAGGGTTTATATTACCTGGGTTCTTAAAGTTCCCTATAAGGGCAAGCCTCTATAGTTAATTACATCTTAAATGACGGGATTCATTTAAGAAAACTCTCGATAATGATTAGTGGTTTTGCTCTCAAGAATTTCAAATTTTAAGGTTTTTGAATGATTGGATTTTGGAATTTCAATAGGGAATGGATCAAATTTGGAACAGTTAATTTCAGGAGTTCAAAGGAATAAAAGTAGGAGAAGCTGAGGATCCAAGAAGAATCTTGGCAACTTCCCAAACTATCCTATTGTTTGGCTTCAATTTAGGAATTTATTTATTATTGCAATCCTGCTAATTTTAATTAATTAGGACTTATATTCGTATGACATGATCATACAAATAGCCTCGAAGATGTGAGGGTTTATGTCGTACCGAACGACTACCTCGGAGTCCTAAGACCGGTTAGGGCTTGATTTGCATAACAAGATTACACAAATGCCTAACAAAAAGTTGAGGAATTATGTTGCACTAGGCAAACTACCTCGAAGTCCTATGGCTTTGTCATTTAATTCTAAGAAAGTTTTGCTGAAGTAGACCCGAGTTTTGCTGAAGTAGACCCGAGTTTTGCTGATGAAGATGGCCGTGCTGCCCACCGTGCTCCAAGCTCCTTGTTGTTGCAGAGGTTTTAGTTTTAGAAAATGATAATCAGGAGATGAGAAAAGTATTTGGTTTAGAAATCTTAAAGTCCAGATATTTTTAATATTTTAATTAAAACAAATCTTAAAGTTGTTTAAACAGAACCGATTAAGATCCCACGGTTCCGTCATCCCAGCACCGTTATTTTCATCGAATTCACTTAGTCCAGATGAATTTGCTAAACTCAACTGAATGAGTTCCACACTTTCATTTAGACCGTAGGAAATCCCGTTAGCAACACGTGGATTACATCATCCGAGGTATTCCCGATCATTCGACGAGACGTTTTAATTTAGTTAAAGTTGTAGTTTTGTTGTTCTGTTTGTGATTAAATTTTGAGTTATTTTATATTTTGAGTTGTTTTATATTTTGAATGTTGTTTTATATTTTGAATTTTATCTTGCAATTACTTTTAATTTAATTTTGGTTTCAGTTCAGGGACTATCCTAAAGGTTTTGGTTTTCATGCAACAGTTGTTTATCATGCAAGAAAAGTAAAGTACAGTGCAAGTAGGTAAATTGCAATAAAGTAAATTGCAATTAAATAAAAGCGTACCTAGAGGGTCTTCCTGTCATCCCAAGCTGCACTTAAAACACATGTTAAGGCATTTAAATATTTCAACAAGTATCTAGGTAAAGCTAATGGAAAGGCTTTGATTGTCTACCAAAGTCCTAATCCTATAGCTAGTCATCTCCTATGACGTCTAGGTTCTTGTGTTTTGGTTTAAGGATGATTTTCTTCATCAAAGAACAATTAAATTCAATTGTTCTTATAAACTTCCTATCATATTGAGGAAGTGCTTAAGATGAGTCTTAAACATCTTTTCAATACCTCTAGGATTGTTTTAAGTCCAAGAGAATTTAATTATACAAGTGAATTAATCATCCAGGAGTTTAAGTTTTGTTCTCTTGCTCAGTGAACTAGGACATTTGAATATCCTATGAGTGAAGTAACACTTCACTTGATACCTCATTTAAGAGTTATAATAATAAGAGCTTTAAAAGGGCAAATCAACTTATTAAATATTTTAATGATTTAAACTTAATGATTTAATTTTAATTTTGACTTAATGATAAATTTGTTAAAGTTTGGAATAGTGTTCAAGTTATTTTAGATTTGATTCTTAATGATTTCATTTAGGTTTATTGTTAAATGATTTTAATTTAATTTAATTCAATTTAATTTTAATTCAATTTAATTTAATTTTAATTTAATTTGATTTGATTTTAATTTAATTTAATTTAATTTAATTTGATTCAATTTAATTTAATTTTAATTTAATTTAATTTAATTTAATTTAATTTAATTTAATTTTAATTTAATTTAATTTTAAATTTTAATTTAATTTGATTTAAATTTAAATTTAATCTTAATTTAATTTAATTTAATTTTAATTTTAATTTAATTTAATTTTAATTTTAATTATTAATTGAGATTATTCTTTTGATTTTTTTTAATTAAGAATTAAGTATTATTGAAATGATTTATTTAGGGATTTTTAAATTAAAGAATAAATATCCTCTTAATAATATCCCTACTTTAATAATTCCAATTTCTATTATTCTTCCAAAATTTCAATTAATTAGTTAACTAAAGTTTTACTTTAATTATATTTGAAATGATTAGTAGGTTTCTACCCTCAATCATTTAAGTTTCAATCATCCAAAATCAGTTTAAAGTCAAATATTTTACCCTTCCCCTTTTGATTAATCCTAAAATTTTAATTAAAGGTTGAAATTTTTAATTACCCTTTTGCCCTTCAAGCTTAATAATTCTATAACTCACTAAATTAAGCTCAAATGGACTTGAAATTTTTATGTAACCTCACTCACATGTCAATTAAGACATTAGAGGAGAAAATGTGATTTTTCTGTATTTAATTTATTTATGTAATTATTTTTTAATGGAAAATAGGGGTTTTCAAGGAAAATTCAATAACATGACCAAGGAAATGTTTTTGTCCTTAAGAACATTATGGGATGTTCCTAATGACCAGAGGACCATTTGAACCAATTTTGGTGATTTTTTTGAATTATATTTTATTTATTAGAATTATTTTGAGTTTTAGAGTATTAATTAATTTTAAAATAAAATTCAAGTTGAAAAATGAATTTTATATTTTTCTTAAATCTCTCTGACCTCAAGGAGTCCAGAGAAATAAGTTTTATATTTTTCTAATTTTTATTTGATTTATTAAAATTATTTTAGTGAAAAGGTTGGAAAATACATTTTTTTAATATTAAAAATTACATTAAGCCTTTAAAATTCAATATCTTGCCCTAGAGACTTAAGAAAAAAATTTGGTTTGTTCCTAAATGATTAGAATTCAAAATGTGACATTTTGGTGATTTTTAATATTTTTATGAATTTATTATTTTTTAATTATTAAAAATATTGAAATAATGATAAAAATCAACTTTTTTAGAAAATTACAATTTTAATTTTCCTAAGTTCCTTTGATATCAGAGAAGCTCCAAAAACATTTTTGTGGATTTTTGAAAAGTATTTTGTGAGTTATGAATTTTTAAAGTTTAAGTTTGATCATGTGACTTAATTAATCCATTTAGTGGGGTTAAACATTTCCAATTGATTTCAAATTTTTATGTGATGTTCCTCTAATCCCAAAGATCAGTGGAGAATTGTTTTCAAGTCAATTTAATGTGTGGGTAATCTTAATTAATTAAAGTTCAATTTTGGGTATTTAGACCAATTAGGGTTATTCCAAGTGAATTAACTCAAAACTTATTTTTCCTAGGTTCCTCTGGTCATAAGAAATATCACCAAATTTTCCTATAATTTATTTCTCAACATGCTAATTATTGGAATTAAAATACTCAAAACAGTAACATGAACTTTAAAAATCAATAACTTCTCATAGGGATGGCCTCTGACCTTGGAAAATTTAGGGAATGTTCCCTAGGTCAGAGGCTTCAAAAGCCCTATGGTCTCATGCCATGGTGAATTATCTATGAAAATGGAGAATTAAAATACCACAGAGAGTAAATAAATCATTAAAAATAAAATACTTGATGAAATGACTTGATTTCTTTTCCATATTATTCTTCTCTATTCACTGAACAAGAGAATATTTTTTTTTTATTTTTTGGATTTTTCTACACAAAGTTATGCATTTTTGAAGTTCTGGGTATTTAATAAATAAGAAAAATCCCTATTTATCTACTTATCCACGCGGCGCCACGCAATCCTCGGCAGCTCCGAACGCCCACGCGGCACATTCCTATTCGACGTCGCCATCCGACTCAGCGCTCCAGGGGCCCGCGGTTCATGTACCATTGCGCTGTCCGGCTCGATCTCGACCGTCCGCTCGATACACGCTCGATCCGACGGCTCCTGGTCATCGTCTACGACTGGTGTGCACCCGTGACCGTCCACACTAAAACCCAAAGAACTCACTCGATTCTCAACGGATTTTTGTGTTCTTATGCTCTATGGATTTGTCTTGAAGAGAAGAACACATCCATACGGTAAACATGCATTGAAATCGATTCATATCAAATGGAGAATCTCCAGGAGCTCGGGGGAAGAGAGAGTTCATACCTTTGCTCAGAGAAGTGAAGCTTCGATCTGAGAGTTGTCTCACGTTCGATTGGGTCCAAGAAAGCTCTAGATGAAGTCCCTTGGCCTGGTGAATTGCCTCGGTACAAAAGTGACCACAGCCGATCACAAAGCTTGGAGGCCGGAAGCAATGGCCGGCACAGTGAGGGGGCTATTGCCGGGAAACTTCTCCTCTTGGTCCGGTGAAGGTGTAGAGTCAATCAATTTGAGGATTGACTCACCGTGGTGAAGTGTCCTAGTTTTGGGCTTAAATTTCAACTCTGAAATTGAGCTCACAGAGAGGAAGTGGCAGGGGGATTTCTGTGGGGATCAAGTTCTCCAGGTGTGGGGGAGAGTCTGGAATGATTTTGGCAGAGTTTCTGTATGGCTTGTTTCAGTGCCTCCCTTGGCCGAGAGGAGGTGGTGTTTAAATAGGTGTGGCTGGAGGGCCTCCCAGGTGGGTTTGATGGTTTGGATCAGCTGCTTAGGTCAAGGGAAGAACAACCATGGCAGCCATTGGGCATGGGGCAACTCAGCAAGATGGAATTTCAATGTTTGGCTCCTTCCAAGGTCTCGGCCATGGCATTTTCCAGCGGCTGGGGTGGCTGGCCAGCCAGGCATGGGTCACCATCTTGACCAGGGAAGTCAGGGCTTGGCAATGGTGAAGTCAATTGGCTCTTGACATGTGTAAAGGCGGTGAATTGAAATGGAATGGGAAAGGAGTGATTTTGGCTTGGTTTGGGTCAACCCTTGGTTTTGGGCTAGGTTCACCTCCCCATGGCCTGCTTGGGCTGAGGGAGAATCACTTGGGTCAGCTAGGAAAGGGTGGTGAAGTCCCCATCCAAGGTGATGTGGCTAATCTTGGTTTAGTGTGTATCATGGATGAGGATAAAAATCTTAATGGAGGTTTAAGAAAGGATGCCCTCCATTTACCATTAATGGGATGGTGAGGTGTAAAGTGGCTTTCATGGCTCCCATGTGGCTTGTGCATGGCTTCATGGCTTACCTATGGCTTAGGATGGCTTGACTTGGTTTCATGAAAGTGGCTTTTAAGGATTTTTGGTAAATTTTAAGGAGATTGTCATGTGGCTAGAATTGGAATGGTTTGATGATAAATTAGGACTTTAGAAATGATTTTAAATTGAATGTAAGATGAGGGAGAGTGTCATATGGACTTTAGGATGGGTTTGGGCTTTTAAAATTTGGTAAAGGTGGGCTTTTAGAATGGTTTAAGGGAGTGGGCCTTCATGTTTCAAAATGGGCTTTTAGATGAAAATTTTGTAAAGGGCCATGCAAAATAAATGTTGGGTTTGGTTTAGGGATGTGTCATGAGTGATTTGAAGCAAGTTTGAGGTGATTTGGAATTGAATTGGGTCTAATTTGGGTCTCTTTGGTAATAGAGTCCAAATGGGTCAAAATGAGCTACCTTGGGCTAAAGTTGGGCTAATGTTGAAATTGATGTAAAATTAATGTTGAGAAATGTTTATGGGAGTGTGACAAAGAGTTCTCAACTTTGGTTGGGCTTTGATTTTGGGATTTGGGCCTATTTGGGTTAGGTTTGGGTGTAGGCCCATTTAGGGAATTTTGGATTTGGGTTGAATTTGAGTAAGGTTTGGGTCCAAATTTTGGGTAAATCATGTTAGTTTTTTGTTTTTGGGGATGCTAGGAAGGTTTTAGAAAAGATTTGGGTCAAATTGGGAATGAATTGGGTTGGTTTGGGCTAGGTTTTGGTCATGGGTCAAAATTGGGCTTTAAGCTTAAAAATGAAATTGGATTCAAATGCCAATTAAATTGGTCTTGGATTTGGTCTAGATTGATATTGGGGATATTGAATTGAAGTTTAGAATTGAATTGGACCAAATTTGGGGTCAATCAGAAAGGTTTGGTTTGACATTGGGTTCATTTGGGTTTGGAATGGGTCAAATTGGGGGTTTTGGTAAAAGTGGGGTAAATTGACAAAATTGGCCCATGGTGTAGTTGGACAAAATGAAATTGGGAATATTTGGGATTTTTTGGAATTTTATAGGAATTTTCTAAACTTTTGGATTTTTTGGGTCAAGAGGGGCATTTTGGTAATTTGGAGGGTATTGGGGGTATTTTTGGAATTTTAGGTTGGAGATGGTCAATTTGAGTAGTGGGGGAAATTTTTGAGATTAATTTAGAGGAAATTTTGGGTGATTTGGAAATTTTGAAGAATTTGGGTAGTTTCAAGGGCTTTTAGTAGGTTAGGCGGGTCCGGGGTCCCGGGGGTCAAAAATTGAAATTTTGGCAAAATGGAGATTGATCAAATTTGAGTAAAGTGGAATCACTTTGGTTGAGCCATGAAGCCATATTAAGCCCATAGGAGCCATGAGGGGACTCATTTGAGGCATTCACTATGTTGTTCCTAACCCTCTTAGCCAAGGGCTTAGGGGTTAAGGACCATCCATATGAATTATCCACATGAGTCAGGAGGTCAAGCTAGGCATGAATAATTTTAGGATTTGGAATGTGTGTGTGAGAGTGTAGTATATGTGTAAGTCAGCCCTCACCAGACCAGGCCACCCAAAGTAATCCTAAGGCCAAAGAGTCCTATAGGGAACTCATCCTTTAAACCTCCACATTTGATGTCAACCCTCCAAGTGACTCAGGGGCAGTGACTTGGGGGTTTACAATCAAGCCTATAGGGTTTGCAGGGAGTTAAGAAGTGGCTTGAATTTCTAAAGGATGAGTCCCAATTCTAGTCCTCTAGGATAGTCGAAGGAAAAGCCTAAGGCTAGATCCTAAGCACTAAAGAGAAAAGGGAAGACCTCATCAAAAATGAGGTCAACAAATATGAATTAGAACTTCACCTCCAGCTGGGTACTTATGTGATTAATATTTTTGATCCACTGTTGATAGTACCAGTTGGAAGAGCAGTTGGATTGAAGCATTTGTATCATTTCCAGGGAGTCTCCTTCTACAATTAAATTATTCCATTGGAATCTCGAAGCCGACTTAGTTGCCCAATACACAGCAATTAATTTAGTTCCAAAGGATCCACAGCTATAAGAGGACTTTGGAAGAACAGTAGGCATTCCCCTTTGAAATTTCTGAATCCCCCATTCCAGCAAAACCCTCAGGAAAGCTCCCATCAGTATTCACTTTGATGAAATTTTGACTTGGGGCATACCAGAAAACTTGAATAATTTTGGGGGTCTTAATGTTCTGTGGTGGGGTGGAAGAACATATATTTGGGAGCTTCTTAACTTGGATAAGTTTCGAATGCGGTCGGACAATTTCGGCCACATCCTCGACGATAGGGGATAGATCCTGAAAGATAGCCTTGTTCCTAGCCATCGAGATGAACCAGGCAGTAAGCATAGGAAAGGCTCCAGCTCCCAGCTTATGCCAGTCAATCCAGTAAGTGCTCAAGTCATTCCATTAGAGATGAAGGGTGTTGATGCTCAGCTACTCTACCAAGTTGATCCAGACATGCTGTGAGAAGGTACAAGCAAAAAAGAGGTGAGGGATAGGTTCTTCTTCCTTGTGACAGAGACTGCAGCAGGATGGGCCTCTCAATCCTTTCATTTTAAGTATATCATCTGTGGGTAGAAATTTCTTGAAGGATCTCTAGCAGAAAAACTACATAGATGGGGAAAGGTGACTGTGCCAAACTGGATCACCCCAGGGGACTGACTCCCAAAGATAAAGTTGGGAGTAGATTGCTTTAGAGAGGTTTTGATGTTTTAGAGCCTTCAAAACAATTGAGTTAGCGTTGGTTCTAGTAAACTTAATGGAAGCAATTCTCCTTCGTCGAAGGAGCCTGCGAGAATAGTATGGAGTAATGGTAATGACCAGTTATCTCTAACCCGACAATCGGCCACTGGAGATTCGGATTGATATGAGTGGTGCAAGGTTGAAGCAAATCTTGAGGACACCGGTGATCTAACCGAAGTTAAGCTCTCCATTTCCAAGGTCCCAAATATAAAGTTTCTCGAGCATGTTTCCTGTTTTTTATCATAGCTTTCCACGACTTTGAATCCCCGACTTGCAGATTACTGGGGAGGGATGAGAATGTTTACGGTATTTACCGACAAGAAATTTAGCCCACAGTGATTCCTGAGTTCTAAATTTAATCCAAAGTTTGCATAGATTCACTTGGATAGTTTGATTAACCCCTTTGAATCCCAGCCAACATGCCCACACTGGTTTAGCCAATTTAGTCCAAGAAGCCCAATGTATTTGCTTCCTTTGACCATACCAGAGAATAAGATTAAAAATTCTTTTAAATTGTGCCTGAGTACTCTTCTTCATGGTAGTCATTTGCATCACATAAGAAGGGAGGGTAGTTAGAATGTTTTTAAGAATGGTGAGCCTTCCTCCTGATCACAGGTATAAGTGGGTCCAGTTGAAGAGATAGCTGCTGATCTTGTTTAGGATTTCATCAAAATGAGTTTGCTTTGCTCTCCCAGCATTGATTTGCACTCCCAGATATTTCAGTGGCAGATTGGTAGTAGAATAACCAGTATAGTTGAGAATCCAATCCTTCAACTCCTGACTAAGCTGCTGGGGGAAGATAACATGGCACTTAGAAGTGTTGAAAGATAATCCTGAATGATCTTGGAACTTTTGGAGGCAGTTATGGATGAGTTTGACAGCATTCTTAGAAGCATTGGAAAACACCATCACATCATCTACATAGATTAAGTGAGTTATGATAATATTGGATTTGTGATGGTACCTGATGATATTGTTGGAACTGGATAGAATGTTCAACATCTGTGAGAAATAATCCATAGCCAAAATAAAAAGGGTGGGGGAGAGAGGGTCCCCTTGCTTGAGACCTCCAGTGGACACAAAATGGCCCCAACTGGACCCATTGATTAGGATGGAATGAGAGTTATTGATGAGCCATCTATGTATCAGGGTACAAAAGGGGTTGGTGAAACCCCTGGCAGCTAGTACCTGAAGGATGAAATCCAAGCTTATTGTGTCATAGGCCTTATTTATATCCGAGTTTATAAATGAGATTGCCTCCCCTACATTTTTTATTTATGTCCAGCAACAATTCCTGAGCCAGAAGAACATTGTTTGCAATTGACCTCCCCTTGACAAAGGCTGACTGGTTCAGGCAGATCAGCTTACTTAGATGGGGTTGAAGCCTGCTTGTTAGAACCTTGCTGATTATTTTACTCATTACAAAAGTTAAGCTAATTGGTCTAAAATGATCCCATTTGACAGGATCTTTACATTTGGGGATTAAGACAATGTTGGAGGAGTTGAAATAATGGGGAAGATCATTCCCATTAAAGAAACTGGTGATTGCATCAATATCATCATCTTTAATGAAATTCCATGCCTTCTTGTAAAAATCTGCAGAATATCCATCGGCCTAGCTGTTTTGGAGCTGTCTATGGAGTTTAAGGCTTAACAAATCTCTTGATCAGTGGGGGATGAGTGAGGGAGAGGTTACTAGTATATTGATAGTGCTCTTGGAAGAAGGAAGTATTAATATGGGGCCTTTTTAGCTGAGGTTTCTTAATGAGATTCTGAAAAGATGTTGTTGCACTTCTGCCAATTTCCCAGTTGTTATGAAGCCAGGTGCCAAGCTCATTTTTAATGCCATGGATGGTGTTGCACTTCCTCCTATAATTAATGTGAGCATGAAAATATTTTGTATTTCTGTCCCCATTTGTAAACCCCTTAAGAGAAGCTTTCTGTTTAAGATAGCTGTCCTGGGTCTCTATAGAATTAAGAAGATTGGATTGAGCAGCTAATAATTGTGTTTCAGAAGCTTCCCCAGTTTAACAAAGGGACTCCAAATGAAGGACCTCCCTTTCAGGCTCAGTCACAGCAAAATTTTTCCAAACTCATTCCATCCCCAGTTTCTGAGAGCCTTGCTAACTTTCAGATGCAGTAGGCCCAATTTAACCCAAGGATCAACATGATTAATTCCCTGCCACTGGGAATTAATAAAATGAACAACGTTGGGG
This sequence comes from Papilionanthe hookeriana x Papilionanthe teres, assembly GCA_022702705.1. Lineage (NCBI taxonomy): Eukaryota > Viridiplantae > Streptophyta > Magnoliopsida > Asparagales > Orchidaceae > Papilionanthe > Papilionanthe hookeriana x Papilionanthe teres. The sequence continues at coordinate 128,935,256 of CM040426.1, read as the reverse complement.
TGGGATGACCAGAAATTCTGATATCTGAATGGGGGATTGGAGGGATTGGAAGGTGGAGCAGAGATGGACAGTAGTAGGGGTCCGTGATCCGAGCGACTTAAGGAAAGATGGTTAACAGAAGTGTGAAGAAATTGAGATTACAAATGCTCATTTACTAGAAATCTATCCAATCTCTCCCAAATCTTGTTCCTTTTCTAAGTGAAATGAGGCCCTTTATAACCCAGATCATAAAGACCAGATTTTTGAATGTTGTCACTGAATTTGTTCATCACATTGAGTAAAGGAGATCTGCCTCCTTTCTTTTCAGCAGAGTTAGTGATACAGTTGAAGTCCCCTCCCACCACCCAAGGGAGAGTCATGGATTGGCTGATCATATGGATTTGGTCCCAGAGAGAAATTCTATCTTGTTTTCTACATCCAACATAAATAAAAGTTCCAAAAATGGTATGGTTTGCAAAATTAAGGGAAAGGTGCACAAATTGGGGGTGATCAATAAGAGCTGACCACTTAACCTTCTTTCTGCATAAGACCCAAATTTTGTTGTTGGAATTGGTATAGTGAGAAAAGCCAGGAAAATTTTTAAGGATTTTGGTTGGGTTTTGATGAACCAAAGGTTACAAAATGGCAATACACCAAGGAGAGTGCTTCTTATTGAGATATAAAAGTCTTTTAAGAGAAGGAGTGTTAGCCACCCCCCTAATGTTCCAATAAAGAAGATTGATCATTTGGGGGGGGGGGGAGTGGAATGATGAGATTTAGATCTAGTTCTTCCTCTAGTAAGGGGGGGAAGTCTCCTTCCCTTTGGAGGAAGAGGATTCAATCAGTTTTTGACTTTCAGTCAAGTGTTTCTTCATTTTTTTAGCAGTATGGATAACCCATTCCTCCTCCATAGAGTCTTGGGCAGGTTGCAACTTGTCAATAGGAGGAGGGAGAGGATGATGGGGGAGAGTAAGAGGTTCTGTGAAATTGGTGATTTGGGTGGAAGTAGGAAGGGTGTTAGGAGATGGAATTTAGAGGGGGGCTTGGGGTCAGGTTGCTGCCTGAAATCCCTAGGATTTGGGGTATTCTTCAAAGTAAGTAAAGGTTGATCAAAAGCTGGATTAGTCAGTCTGGCTTCTGTCAGAGAAGGGTTAGCCTCCTGCATCCCCACCAGAGAACCATTGGGTGCTAAAATGGCTGGAGAAGGAAGATATTTAGACTAATTTGCTGATTTCCTTGGGGGGGGGTAGAGCCTGAAACAACTATCTGTGGTGTGACCAAACATCCTGCAATGTGAACAGAAATATGGTTTTTACTGCATTATCACTTCTTGCCATTGCCCATCTGATGTAGAAACAATCTAAATCCTTTTGATTTCTAGAAGTGAAATATCTCTTTCTATTTGAATCCTTGCAGCTTCTGGTTTTGCCTTGTTTATAGTTGCTGCATCCAATTTCAGAGGTGTGCCAAGGGTTCTCCCTATTTAAAATAAGGCTGTTTGATTAAAGTACTTGTATGGAAGGTTTGGGAACTTAAAACAGATAGGAATTATTGAGGGTTCTTTGCTGGGATCAAAGTCTGGTGTCCACTTTATTATTTTCATTTCCATGCCTGCTATGGTGATCAGCTGTTTTGCAAAGAGCTTAGCATAGTCTTCCTCTGAAGAGAGATTGATTAACATGTGTCTGCCATCCAACAATCCTATTTTCCAGTGGCCTTTGAAATTAAGGGACTCAAAGAAGCTTCTTATAAGTTCCATCTTTGGGTGACCCGACCAAAATTTGCCGATTAAAGTAAGTCTTACTTCATTGCTCGGTTTTCCAATTCCCGTTCAGTGAAAAAGACTGCTGGACAACCTTCTTTCTCACCAATAGGTCTAATAAATGGACAGGTACTCCTACCTGCTGCTACATCATGTAAGCTTTGAGAGAACACTAAGCTTGTAGGGTCATTAATAGAGGGGGCCCTCCCTACCACACCTGCATAAGAAGCTTTTGCCCAATCTACTTGGGTTTCCAGATCAATGGGACTGGTCATAGCAGAAACAGATTAATAGCTGGCTTAGGGACAAAAGTTTGTCACCAAGTGGCCAAGCTCCACCCCCAGCCAACCAGAGAGAACTCAAAATAAAATAAATGCCAGCAGGATAAGGCCGAGTGACCAGTCCCAGCAAGAGGCAGGGAGTCGGAGAACCGACCAAGCACCTCGACCGGAGAAAAGAACTTCCAACCGGAAGGCAAAACCAAAGTAAACTAACCCGCAGAGAAAAAACCGAAGAGACCAGAGCAGAAAGAAATCCCCAGCCACCAAGAGGAAAGCAAGACTCAGTGAAAACCAAACCAATGGAACAGTAACCTTATGAAATAAAGTTCGCCTGGGAGGAAATAGCCTCCAAAAAAGAACCCCTTGTCAGCTCCTCCACCACACCACCAGCACCAAAAGCACCTACACCACCCACCAGAGAGCAGCCCGAGCTAGACCCGCCGTCGAAAAGATGTATATATATATATATATATATATATATATATATATATATATATATATATATATATATATATATATACTTTCTAAAAGAGCCTTAAATTTTTGAAAATAAAAATTCTAGGAATCCTTAGTTTTTCAAAAATACAATACTTCCTACTAAAGGTAGTTATTAATTTTCCCAAGTTCTCTACTAAATATCAATAACTCCAGCTTCACCCTTTTCATTAAAAATATTAACTAAGTTTTCCTACTCCACTTCTATACTTATAATTCTAACATCCTTATGGTGACTCCACATAACAAAAATCATTAGAAATAAAATGCAAATTTATTTGTAGTACTTTTGAAAATAAGCAAGGTTTAAATTTGGAACATTTTCTTTTCCCTCCAAACTTAAGCTCAAACATGTGTAACAATGAAGTACAAAAATATGCTTTAGGGAAAGACCACTTTTACAATTTACTACACATCATAAAAAAATATCAGCAAATATCACATGGTAGAATTTTATAGTAGAAAGTAAATCTAGCATAAACATGCTTGACATAACAATATAAAGGAATTTTAAATAGTAGAACATGTACAAATTGAAGATTAAACCAGAACACATTTTAAACTTTATAAAGGAATTGCTGGATGCTAACAAGCCTAAAATGTTAAGATCATTTTTTTTCATCTCTAATGACTCATCAACTTGACTCACAAACATAGACACACAAACTCCAATGCATAGACTCACATATTCATAAACAAACAACAACTATGGTTAATTTGATCTCCCTTCTACTCACATGTCCTCTCCTTACATTCAATTTCTAATGGAAGAAGCTACATTAAAAGCATGGGTGTATTATAAGATTTTTTATGGTTATCACCCATGGATCAGAATTCCCTCATGTGTTTCCAGTTCTGGGTTACTCTAAGTTTAAGGTATACACCATCTGGTAAATAAAAATAGTGCAGTTCATCCAGATGTTGTTCACTAAGTAAGTTCATGAACTTACTTAATGAAGACAGAGTCGGTTAAAGGAAATAATAGAGTTGACATAAAGTGGTCCAAGTCCAAACTCTGCATGCTTCAAGGTAATGCTCAGCTCCGGTTAAAAACAAAGTCGTAAAAGACTTGTCAGTCTGCTAATACCACAAGTCATATACAAATCTAATTATGAAGAAGGAATTATCTCATGACATTAATCAAATCCACGCTTACACATCAAATAAGGATCAAATTACAACATCTCACTATTATTCAATCCAACATAACAATAATCACACTAAATACATAACCAAGATAACCGTGGGTTGCCTCCCATGAAGCGCTTGGTCTTACATCGACGACCAGAGGTATCCAATGTTTACTCTGGTTGCCGCAACATCAAAATCTCATTCATTTTGTCTATATACCACAAAATATGTCATTCAGTGATTTTGAATAACTCGTTCTTAGGAGATTTCATCATTAAATTCAGGTTCTTCTTGTGATTGAGTCGAGTCTGAAGATTTAAAGACTGGTGGTATAGATGAATTCCCTAAATAGGTAGGCTTTAAAATTGTATGGGGTACATTCATCTTAAGTTCATGAGATTTTTCAACAGATGGAATTAAAATTTTACTATTTTTGGTAACGTCCATCATTTCACACATCTCCTGAACATAGATACAGTCTTCTTTAAACAATGTTTCAACTCATCATGAAAATTCATTTCGATCTCATCTGTTAACTTAATCTCAAAACTATCTTGGAAATGGTATTTACTTAGATAATCAACATCATCCATCAAAAAACAATCATCATCTTTTCTCTTAGCTGGATAATTCATGGTCTTTAACACATCAAAAGTGACTTCTTAGTCATTAATATTCATAGTCAGCTCTCCTTTTTGCACATCTATCATAGCTTGTCCAGTAACAAGGAAAGGTCTCCCCAAAATAATTGGATTTTCTTTATCTTCCTCCATATCTAATATAATAAAGTCCATAGGAAAGATAAATTTATCCACTTTAACAAGCACATCTTCTATAACCCCTTTTGGATAAATGATAGATCGATCAACTAACTCGGAGGGTTACAATAGTGGGAGAAATATCGACTAAACCTAACCTTCAAAATATAGATAGAGGCATCACATTAATGCTCACTCTTAAATTAAATAAATATTTTCCACATAATATTTCTCCAATTACACAAGGAATTGTTAAGCTACAAGAATCTTTAAGTTTCTGAGGAAGCTTTTTATGAAATGTAGCGCTGCGCTCCTCACTTAGTGCAACTGTCTCGTAATTCTCAAATCCTTTTCTTGTTTAACATCTCCATCATAAAATTTGCATAACTTGGCATATGTTTCAAAGCTTCTGTGAAAGGAATATTTGTCGTTAACTTCTTAAGTGCTTCCATGAACATATTTTTTATCCAACTCATGTTGTCTAAGTCTTTAAGGAAGTGGAGGTGGTGGTCTCTAAATTGATTTTTGTTGGAGATATTAATTTTTTCAGATCTTTAGAAATATGTTTTTCAGGTCTTTTAGTTTCCTTTGTTTCTCTCACAACTTCATTCTTTTTTCTAATCACATCCTCTATCTCTCTTACACTTCTTAATTGGACAACATCTACTTGTTCATTATTGTTCTCTTTCGGGTTGATCTCAGTGTTGCTAGGAAGTGTTCCTTGGGGTCTATTTTTAAATGAATTAGCAATTTATCCCAGTTGATTCTCTACTTTTCTAATCGTAGCAATTTGCCTTTGCAACTGGTTTCCCATTTGCAATACCACATCTTCTATAGACATCTTCTTATACTCAAATTGTTAATCATTGTTAGCGTCAAGTGGATATGAAGGTCTATAATTTATGTTCCCTTAATTATTCCAACTTCCATTAGAATTTTCATGATTATTTTCCCATTTTTGGAATTCACCCCCACTAGTATGACTCAAGTTAAAATTAAGATGGTTCTTCTAACCTGGGTTGTAAAAGTTAGAATATGGGTTGTTTATGGTATTTGAAGTCTCATATAATAAGTTAGAACCAATCATATGCCCTAATGAACTTTCCTCACTTTCTGGAGTAAATTGAGGCTAGTTCATTCCAAATTGGTCCAACTTCCTTGATATTGCAATAAATTGAAATGCAAGAATTGCAATCGCATATACATCAAGAATTGCAAGATTTTTAGGAATTACCCTTGTAGAGGTCCATTAAAATTAATTTGTAATCATTACTTCAATTAACACATACACTTCATCATATGGTTTTAACATTAATGGACCACCAGCAACAACATCAATAATGGACCTAAGGGATTCTACTAAACCATTGTAAAATGTTTGAATGATTAACCATCGGGCAGAGCATGGTGTGGACACTTTCTTAGGAGTTCCTTAAATCTTTTCCAGGCTTCGTATGTTGATTCCCCTTCATACTGACAAAATGAGATAATATCGTTTCTAAGTTTAGTAGTCCTTGAAGGTGGAAAATACTTAGCTAGGAATTTCTGAGTTAAATTCTCCCAGTTTTTAATAGAGCCAGGTGCTAATGAGTATAACTAAATTTTAGCCTTATCCCTTAGTGAGAAAGAAAAAGCCTTGGTCTAACAACATCATCTGACATGCCGATGTAACGAAATATAACAAAAATTAAAGAAAACTTGATAAGTGTATATAGGGATCCTCCAAAGGAGTTCCCCCAAACAGGTTGTTCTACACCGGTTAGATAATCATTGGATATAGTTCAAACGAGTCAGCTTCTATGACAGGGGTTTGTATACTTGAGTGAATTTAATTTGTCGTAGGATTTACATAATCCCTCAATGATTTATGATGATTTTCCAAGTTATTATTTTGAATGTTTTCCATTTTCATTTCTAGTCTTTCAAATCCTTTCTGGTTTTTGATTTTTTCTAACTCTGGATCATAAGCACAAGCCCTACAGATCCTTTATTTCGCATATGCAACACAACAAACATTACAATAACAATTAAACAAATAAAACAAAAAATATATTTAACATAACAAAATATTTTCACAAACACCTTGTTTTTCACACAAAAAATTTTCTTACAACAATTTTTCATACAACAAACACTTTTCACACAAAATAGTTTTTACGACACTAAAGTTTTCCAAGTCTAAGCCAAAACACTTCAACTAAAATTCTCCTAAAGGTCAAGATCAACCATTGCAATCCCCGACAACGGTGCTAAAAACTTGATCCTGATATTTTTTATATGTAAGGATTTATGAAGTTGACATTACTTCTTGAAGATTTTAATCCCCAACAACGACGCCAAAAACATGATCCCAAGCAAAGTAAGATTTCAATTATATATTTAAATATTATGGATTCTACACAAGTATACGTATCGTTATCAAGTAATATTGGGCTTTCTGATTAAGCCCTGAATATCGATCCCACGAAGATCGAGGTTAATCACGACGGCTTCAAGAGAAATTCTAGTCTACAATAACACGCCCTAGGTTGTTTGGTCTATAAAGGTTTGATTTTAATTAAATCCTACAATTATCACTACAATACTACTTATACCCCTAAACTAAAATACTTAGTGAAAATCATAAAGTGGGGGCTGATATATTAAAATTACCCTTCCTCATACAATGAAATTAGAGACATGTGTAAAAGTAAAGGAAGTAACGAGAGAGATTGTGACAAATAGGAGCAATTATATTCTTTAACTATACTAGAGATTCTATAAAAAACATTGGCTAATCTAAAGTTTGAACAATTTTAAAGACGGGCTAGGTAGGAAAGCTACTAGCTCTCACTCAAGAGTTCCCTCTTATCCCTCCACCTCGAGGCTAACATCTCAGATTAAAACTTAAAAAAATAGACCAAATTAGAGGGCTTTAGCTTGTAACTCTAAATTCTTCTAATTCTACACCCATCAAAGATTATTTCCCTATTTATTTGTACTCACCCATATGTACTATATTCTCATCTATAAAATCTCATGTGATTCTACCACAGTTGATTGAGACAACACCATCACAGATCTTACATGTTCTCATAATGAATTTTAACATGCAAGTTGATCAAGTTTACATGTAAATGAAGAACAAAGTAAAATCATCACAATATATTCTCACTCTACTCAATTCTGTATCCTACAAATGCATACTAATTCATTATAAGAAGGAAGAGTAAAGAAAACAACTCACTGCACATGGAGAAAAAATAAGAACGTTTCATTGAACAAGTCATTGAAACCATACAAACAAAGTAATACATTCAATCAAAATACAATAAAAATACAATAAAATTCTTATCGTTGATGGAAATCAAACTCTCCTTTTATAGCAAAAGAAATCTCCTTACAATCCTCTCCAAGAATAAAGTGAAAAGAAAAGAAGAAAACTCTCACTCTCTCTCTGTCTCCCACTCGGGGCTCTCACCCAAGCCTTCTTCTTTTTTGCCAAGCCTTCTTCTCTTCTTCCAATAAGTTCAAACGAGTTTAAGAGTTCAAGAGAGAGATTTAAAAATATTTCCAAGCCTTTTTTATAATTTCCCAAGTGGTGCTTAAGTGTCTTTTCAAAAGTGTCCATATTCAATGAATCCTCCAAAGGTTGCCTCAAGTGTCTCTTGAAAAGTTTCAAAAACTTCCTTATAACTACACCCAAATCTTTCTCTAAAGTTTCTTTTATCATTTCCAATGAATTCCCCAAGAGACACAAGAAACACCGCTTCAAAAATCATCTAAATTCAATGTATATTCTAGAAGATATGTTAAAAACTGTCACTGACGCCTAAGCATTGATTTTGGGCGCTTAACCGCCCTATGGTGGCACCTTAGCGCCATGTTTGGGTGCTTATGCACCTGGCACAAATACTTAAGTTCTCATTTCAGCCCCCATGGCTCAAGTGTGCCCCGGTTCGACCCGTTTTGCTCCGGTATGCTCCATTTTGGTCCATTTTTGTTCCTTTTGCTCCAATCACTCCAAATTCTTCAATTTGTGGTACCTACAATAAAAAAAACAAGAAAAAATACCTTTAAAGTGGAATGTTATTATAAAATATAGCATGAAAAATAGTACATTTTTAGGCGTATCATAGATGTACTAGAAATTATTTTTATTTTTTGTTATGTGGTTGTACTAAAATTTACTTGTTATATCTTACTGCTGCTACTAAATTTACTTTGATCAGTATATAATTATTTTTTTGAACTTTTATTTTTAGTTAACTATTGCAATATTTAAAATTTTTCTGGTGTAGTTTCTTTTTAATCATGTTAGCTTTGATGTAGCTGCTACGACATATATGTTTGTCCTGCTTATACCAATCAATTTTGTTAATAGACACATGTGGAAGAAGGTACTTCTATATTATTTTATACCAACTAATATTCACGTTTTCCATTGCTTAATATACTACAAATTAAGTTCTCGGGGGGAGGGGGTGAGAAAAATCTTTTAAAAGCTTAATTTTTGTGTCTTGAGTAGTCTATATTTAAATTGTTGCATTACATAAAGGGATTTGAGGAATATAATGTTAACATAAAATTATTACACTTTTGATAAAGGAAAGACATAGCATCTTTAATTTAAATTCTATGTAAATGAGTCTAAACTTGTGTTAAGTTAACTTGTAGTTCAACATTAGAAAAATGGTTCACTATTTATTTTGAAAAGAGTTATATATTTGTAAAACTATTTGTCATTAAACATACACTATATAAGAATTCAGTTTCTATTAAAATCATATTTGAAACTAGTATATTAACTTTTGAATGGTTTAAAAGTAGAGGAATGAAGTATGTTTTCATTTAAGAATATGATTGTAAAATTCAAAATTATTAAAGGCCTGCCCAAATAAATTAATCCTCCCAAAATTATGCTATGGATTGAAATACACATCCTAAAGCAAGAAAAATAGTGATTAAAAGAAAATAGTGAGTGAGGATAATCTTGAGGAGAAGCCTTATCAAGAACTGATTTCATTAGATTCTTATTAAGGTTGAAGCTACATTACATTCCTCAGCTACTTGTATTTAAGATGTACTAGAAAGGCTTTTAAATGAAGAACTTAAATTTTGATTTACACCATCTAAGTTTCCTTAGTTAACAATTATTAATTATTTTTAAAACTCAATAGGAAATCAAGTTTTCATAGTTGGATGAAAAGGTTCTTATACACTAGGGTTAGGCTTGTTTACTAGAGTTTTTCTAAGGTTACATTATAAATTTTTTGAGCCAAAGTTGTTGATAATTTAAATGAAACTTACTCCCTCAAATTAAATAAATTTGATATTAATATTATAATGTTAATTGAGATCTAGCAATGTTTAAGATTGGGGGATTTTGATGTATACAAAATTGCTTAATTTTCTTTATGTTTTACACATTTTTATGGATAAAATTGAACTTTAAAGAAAGTTATTTTTATATTTTTCTTGCAAGTACAATATGTAATATAAGTGGGGCAAAGTGGAGAAGAATGGAGTGAGTGGAGGTGACTTGGAGCGAAGGATGACCCAAGTGACTCGCGCCTTGGCACCAGATTTTTAGGCGCCTAGGCGTTAGTCCCCAACTAGGAACACAAGAGGCCGACATCAAAGCACTAATCAGTTGGCGCCTAGGCACCAATTAACCAGTACCTTGGCACCATAATTTTGAGCACCTGGGTGCCATACCAGCTTAGGCATTTTTGAAGACAGGCACCTAGGCACCAGCCTTGTGGCGCATAGGCCCGAGAAAATGCCTGGGTAGATTTCTGCAGTTTCTCCACATGATGTGGGGAGTTATTCAGGCCGATAAAGTGCTCTTTGGTGAAGAAGTGTTGACCTCACTTTTGGTTGAGGTCTAGTCTCTCTTTAGAATAGCCTAGGGTCTAGCCATAGGACTCTCCTGGTGACTTTCTTAGAGGACTAGTCATGGAACCCTTCCCATAGAAATTCAAAACTCTTCTTGCTTCACTAGGGGTTTTCATATGCTTAAGACCTAAACTCCACCTTTTGGTAGGAAAAAGACAAGCATAAGGAATCCTAGGGGAAGTCTCCTATAGGTGGTCAGACCTTAGGATTTGCCCTGAGGGAGGTCTGGAGATCACCACTCAAACACTTCACATGCACAACATACACACACCGCACATTCTAATTTCAACCCGGAGCTCTTTGGAAACTCATGTGGATAGCCCAGCCCTAAGTCTATGACTAAGTGGTAGGGACCAACACATAGAGGACCAAATGTAAGTGAACCTTGGTCATTACATCCTGCTCACCTTGAAGCCACCTTCAAATTTCCAAAATTACAATTTTTGGCCCCATTGCCCCCAAAATAACCCTGAACTACCCAAAATACCCAAAATTTCCAAAATTACCCAAATTCACTAAAATCCCCCAAAAATCATTCCAAGATATTCCTTACCACTCAAATTGACCATCCATGACAAATAATTCCAAAATTTCCAAAATACCCCCCAATACCCTCAAAATACCCAAAATACCCTTTTTGCCCAAAAATCCAAAAAATCCAAAAAATTCTAAAAAAATTCCAGAAAATTCTAAAAATTCCCAATTTCATTTTGTTTAACTACACTATGGGTCAATTTTGCTAAATTAATACACTTTCAATCCAAAATCCCAACTTGGCCCATTTAACCTAAAGGTGCCTAAACCAAACCCAATCTTGACCCAATTGACCCCAATTTTCATCAAATTCAATTATAAACCAAAAAAATCCCCAATATCAACTTATACCAAATTAAAGTCCAATGTGACCCACATTTGAATCTAATTCCACTTGAAATCAAAATCCCCAATTTTGCCTAAATAACCCAAAACTCCTAAAGTGACCCAATGTCAATCAATTCCTCCAAAATTTCAATTCCAAACTCTTTATAACACCTCCTTAAACTGAATTGGATCATCAATTTCCCATAATTTGAGCTCAGGTCTTACCCAAATCCATTTTGGACCAAAGAAACCCCAATTTTGACCCAAGCTGAACTCATGTTTTAAATCTACCAAATTGACCCTCTAAACCTTGTCAAAACCATTTTATGTCTGCATGAAATTTCTTCTAGAGAACCATATCTAAATTATTGTTGAAGACATCTGAACCCCATTCCCACTCAAACACAAGATAACTTGATCTGAACCCAACTTGGTCCAAAATAATAAAAAATCCAATCCATGCCAGAATTGAACCTCCAAATGAGCTCAAAACCACTTTGTGTCTTCATAAAAGATCTTCATTACAGTTATTTGGACAATATTGATCAAGGTACCTAGAGCTCATTCTCACTCAAACCCAAGTTAATTTAGCCCAAATTCAAAATAAACTAATAATTCAAATCAAATCAAATTAAACCAAAAATTAATTAAATTAACTTCATGACATTCCTAAAATAATTACATATATAATAAAATATATATATTAAATAAATAAAATAAAATAAAATAAAAAGAAAATTTCTCCCTCACCTCCCCCTCATCCCTCCCTCACCCTACACGCCACCTACACCCCTCTCCATCACTCCCATCACTTCTCCCCTCACCTCCTCCCCTCTACCATGTCACCACCACACCTCCACCTCATCTCATTCCACTCTCCCCCACTCCTCTTAGCCGTGAGCCTTCCCCATTAAAAACCCACTCACCACTTCATTTCACGCCCCCTTACACACTCTTACACACTCCCTTACACACACACTTACAGATTTCCTCATTCTCCCCCCCCCCAAACTCCTTCTATCCGTGAGCCTCTCTTCTCCTTCTCCTCCTTCTAAGCTAGCCACAATCACTCACTTCCTCTCTTAGCCAAGGTTTCCAACAGGTGCTTCTCCAAGGCAAGGTAACATCTTCCCCTTCTCTCTACTTTTACTTTTAGTTCAAAATTTCTTAAAGGGAAAAGTTCATCATCATGTTTATGTTTAACTTAAAAGTCTAAATCACACATACATGCATTTTTTTTTCTTATTCTCCTTCATAGGTTTTTCAAAAAAAAAATTGTGTTAATCCCTTTCACAAATCTTCAAGCTATTTAAACTTTCTCATGCTTAGGCTTTAGGATTTTTTTAATGCAAAATTATTTAGCTATTTCCATGACTTAGCCTTAAGATGTTTTTCATGCAAGATAATTTAGTTTTTTTAAAATCTCCCCATGTATATTTTCAAAAATTATGTGTAGGTTGTTTATCCTTCATGCTATTTAAATTTTATTCATGCATAGGTTTAGGAATCCCTTTCTTTTATGCAAAGTTATGTAGCTAGTGTTAAATATTAAAATCTAAAAGAAATAAAACATGAAGGGAATGGAAATAAATAAAAAAAAGAAGAAAAGAAATAAACATAAGAATAAAATAAGATAAGAGGAAATGGAATAAATTTTTTATAATGTATAATAATAAAATAACATAACTATATACATATGTAAAATAAATAAAATAAATGTAAATATATTAAATGTGCTAAATAATATTGTAAATAAATTATAATACTAAATAAATAACTACACTACTTTTATATAACATAACTACATACTACTAAAATATAAATGAATAATATATATATATATATATATATATATATATATATATATATATATATATATATATATATATATATATATGTATGTATATATATATATATGTAAATGAATATCAACAATATGTAAATAATAAAAAGTAATGTGATAAGAATAAAATAAATGATTATAAACCTAAAAGATAATGAAAATATAAGAAAAAGATAATAATAATAAAATAATAATTGTAAATATAAAAAAATAAGCAAATAAAAATACCATGCCTCTTTAAAATAATCTAAATGTAAATATATGTGTAAATAATAATCTTTAATAAATAATAACTTAATATAAATGATCATAACTTTAAATAAAAAAAGGATAATTGAGGAGAGAGAAAATGAAAAGCTTTATAATTAAATAAATAATAATATAAATGATAAATAAATAATATAAATAATAAACTTAAATATACATATAATTAATAACACAATAAATTAAAATAAAAATGACTTATAATATATATATATATATATATATATATATATATATATATATATATATATATATATATATATATATTAAAAGATAAGAATATAAAGAATAATAAAATAAATAATACATATATATATAAATTAAAAATAATTTAAATAATATAAAGGGATAATAAACTAAATTAAATGATAATGAAAATAATAATTTAAATTAAATTAAATTAATTAAATAAATTGAATTAAATTAAATTAATAAAATGAAAATCAAATATTAAAATAAATAATAATGTATATAAACAAAAATTAAATTAAATAATAATGTAAATAAATAATAAATTAAATTAAATTAAATAAATTAAATAAATTAAATAAATTAAATAAATTAAATAAATTAAATTAAGTTAAATAAATTAATGAAAACTGAATATTAAATTAAAATTAAATGATAATGTAAATAATAAATTAAATTAAATTAAACAAATGAAATCATATTAAATTAAATTAAATTAAATAATAATATAAATAAATATTAAATTAAATAAATTAAATTTATAATGTAAATAAATAATAAATTAAATTAAACTAAATAAATTAAATAAATTAAATTAAATTAAATTAAATAATAATGTAAACAAATAGTAATTTGAATTAAATAAAATAAAATAAAAAAATTTAAATTAAATTTTATTAAATTAAACAATAATACTTTACATTAAACTAAATAAATAAATTAAATTAAAATTAAATGATAATTGTAAATAATAATAAATTAAATTAAATTAAATAAATTAAATTAATCAAATCATATTAAATAAAATTAAATTAAACAATAATATAAATAAATATTAAATTAAATAAATTAAATAAACAAATTAAATAAATTAAATTAATAATGTGAACAAATAATAATTTAAATTAAATTAAATAAAATAATAATAATAATAATAATGAATTAAATTAAATTTAATTAAATTAAATAATAATGTAAATAAATAATATATGAAATGAAATTAAATTAAATAAATAAATTAAATTAGATTAAATTAAATTAAACAATAATGTAAATAAATAATAAATTAAAATAAAATAAATTAAATAAAATAAATTAAATAAATTAAATTAAATTAAATCAAACTAAGTCAAATTAAATTAAATAAAATAATAATGTGAATAAAATATAAAATTAAATTAAATAAGATAAAATAAAATAAAATAAATTAATTAAGTTAAATTAAATAATAAGATAAATTAAATGAAAACCAAAAATAATAATTTAAATAATTAAATATTGAGTAATTATAAATTAAAGTAAAATTAAATTAAAATTAATAACAATTAGTTAAATAAATAAATGATAATAAAGTAAATAAATCACAATGAATTAAATAAGATAATAAATTAAATAAATAATAAAGATAATAATAATTTTAATTACAAATAAAGGATAATAATTCTAAATAACACATAATAAAAATAACAAAACACATAAATAATAAATAACGATAATAACCTAAAATGATAACACATAACAAAATAAACAATAATAAAATAATAAATAAATACGACAATAAAATAACATATAATAATAACATAACACATAAATAAATAATAATAATAACACAAGACAAAAATAAAACAAAACAATAACATACATAATACAATAACAACACATACATAACATAATGCAGCAAAGACAACATACAAGAACAATCCCGACCACAATACAATACCAACACGATAACAATCAAATGTAGGATAGGCCTCCTGAGGCATGTTTCATTTTTCCCTTTATAAAGACCCCTAGGAAATCACAACTTGGTGTAGAAAACATAATAAGAATACCCTTATGCTTAGTGAATGCATGGAGTAACCCAAATTTTACCCGATATCCACACAAACTTCCCAATCCACATTCCAAACTCAAATTTAAACCAAAATCAAACTAAACCCAAACCAAAACATAAACCAAAACCAAACCCAAACATAAAACAAAACCAAATCCAAGCACAAAATCATGCAAATCTTCCACAAATAAAATCACAAACTCAAGATAACACTCCCATAAGTCCAAATCAAACTACCAATTGCCACCAATCCAAATCCAAACCACACCTAAACCCATCTGCCCCAACCTACCTCGAACACCTATGTTCATTAAGCATAAGGGTATAGGTAGGATGAGTTGTTAAGTAACATAATAAGTCTAAATGAGCCCGAGACTTTTCACTTAACTGTGAGAGGAAAGCATGGACCTGCATCCTTCTCTGACCTTTTGGATACCTCAGAGGTCTATTAAACTTAATATGTCTGCTTAACGAAACCATCCTCAATTAAATTAACAAAGTTAATTGAAACACAACATAGAAATTCACGTAGACATCATAGGACTTGGTAGAAAACCAGGTACATTTTTATTTTGATGCAATTTACTTACTTGTACTGTACTTTACTTCTCTTGCATGTTAAACAAGAATGTCACCCTGCATGAAAATTGAAACCTTTAGGATAGCCACAAAACTCAAACCAAAACTAAACTAAAAGTCACAACAAGATAAAATTCACCGCCACAACATTCAAAATATAAAACAACTTAAAATTTAATCACAAACGAACAACAAAAACTACAACTTTAACTAAATTAAAACGTCTTGTTGGATGATCGGGAATACCTCGGATGATGTAACCTACGTGTTGCTAACGAGATTTCCCATGGTCTAAATGAAAGTGTGGAACTCATTCAGTTGAGTTTAGCAAATTCATCTAGACTAAGTGAATCTGATAAAAATAACGATGCCGGAAGGATAGAACCGTGGGATCTTAACCAGTGTTGTTATAATCAACTTTAAGATTTGTTTTAATTAAAACATTAAAAACACTTGGATTTTAAGATTTTTCTAAACCAAAACACTTCTCTCATCTCCTGATTTTCACCTTCTAAAACTAAACCTCTGCAACAACAAGGAGCTTGGAGCATAGTGGGCAGCACGGCCATCGTCGTCAGCAAAACTCGGATCTACATCAGCTAAACCTTTATTAGAAATTAAATAACAAAGCCATAGGACTTCGAGGTGGTTTTCCTAGTTCAACATAAATCCTCAACTTTTTTTTTAGGCATTTGCATAATTGTCTTATGCAAATTAAGCCCTAACCGGTCTTAGGACTCCGAGGTAGTCGTTTGGAACGACATAAGTCATCATATCTTCATGGCTGTTTGTATGATTGTGTCATACGAATATAAGTCCTAATTAATTAAAACAGGCAAGATGAAACATTAAATAATTTCCTCAAGTTCAAGCTAAACAATAGGATAGTTTGGGAAGTTGCCAAGATTCTTCTTGGATCCTCAGCTTCTCCTACTTCTCTTCCTTCGGACTCCTGAAATAAAATTCTCCAAATTTGATCTATTCCCTATTGAAATTTTCAAAATCCAATTTATTTGAAAACCTTAAACTTTGAAATTCTTGAGAGCAAAACCACTGATCATTATCGAGAGTTTTCTTAAATGATTCCTGTCATTTAGGATGTAATTAACTATAGGGGCTTGCCCTTATAGGGAACTTTAAGAACCCAGGTAATATAAACCCTGCTTAATTTCTTTATATTACGCAGGGGAACCTGTCGGCTTATAAAATTGGTTCGCAGACCACACAGATGTCACAACTATTTTAGTTTATTTAATCGAGCCCCATCGTCAAGCAGTGTAACTATTCCTCAGGATAGATACACAGTTTGTGGTGTGGTACTTGTTTATATAAACTATTTGGGATGTGAGATCAGTTTGATTTCATATCTTAAAATTTTCAAACTTAAAATTATTTTCAAAATAAAATACTACTTTCCAAATTATATATATATACTTAAATTAAATTTAAAATCTAAAAATTCGCTGATAATTTCTGTAGGTGACCCCTTTTCAAAATACAACACACATAACCTAAAAATATGCCGACAGCTTCTGGCGACTCCGCTGGGGAATGAGTGCCTCTCTCCATTTTGATCAGATGGTTTTACTTTCATAAATCGGTAGTAAGCCCATGCCCCTAGTGGATCAAACTTCCATTCTTCAGTTGACGTACTTTACCCATTTCTTTCTTGGGAAAGTGTGATCAACTCTCCTGGATTTCAGGACCATCAGTTTAGCCACTCCAAAACAGAGAGGTTAGGGATCCTTAGGATTTTTATTTTGATCTTGTGGGGTCGGACCCCCAATAGGTGTGTTGGTGGATTAATTCCACTTGGGCAACGTGCGTTGTGAAAAGGGATCCTCAGCAGGGTCCTTTACTTCACCTTTTTCTTCTGCCTCTTCTATTTAATTTTTTGCCTTCGGCAAGTTAATCCACTGTACGACTTATTTTTAGGTTATGTGTTGTATTTTGAAAAGGGGGTCGCCTACAGAAATTGTCGGTGAATCTTAAATTTAATTTAAATATATATATATAATTTAGAAAGTAGTATTTGATTTTGAAAATAATTTTAAATTTGAAAATTTTTAAGATATGAAATCAAACCGATCTCACATTCCAAATAGTTTATATAAACGAGCACCGCACCACTAACCGTGTATTTATCCCGAGGAATAGACACACTGCTTGATGATGGGGCTCGATTAAATAAACTAAAAGATTTGTGACATCCGTTTGGTCTGCGAACCAATTTTATAAGCCGACAAGTTCCCTCGCTTAATATAAAGGAATTAAACAGGGTTTATATTACTCGGGTTCTTACAGCTTCCCTATAAGGGCAAGCCCATATATATAATTACATCTTAAATGACGGGAGTCATTTAAGAAAACTCTCGATAATAATCAGTGGTTTTGCTCTCTAGAATTTCAAAGTTTAAGGTTTCAAAGGATTGAATTTTGGAAATTTTAATAGGGAATGGATCAAATTTGGAACAATTATTTTCAGGAGTCCAATGGAAGAAAAGTAGGAGAAGCTGAGGATCCAAGAAAAACCTTGGCAACTTCCCAAACTATCCTATTGTTTGGCTTCAATTTAAGGGTTTATTTGATGTTGCAATCTTGTCAATTTTAATTGATTAGGATTTATATTTGTATGACATGATCATACAAATAACCTGGAAGATATGAGGGTTTATGTCGTACCGAACGACTACCTCGAAGTCCTAAGACTGGTCAGGGCTTAGTTTACATAACATGATCATACAAATGCCTAACGAAGAGTTGAGGGTTTACGTTGCACTAGGCAAACTACCTCAAAATCCTATGGCTTTGTTGTTTAAAACAAGGAAAGGTTTCTGTCGAAGTAGATCCGAGTTTTGCTGATGACGATGGCCGTGCTGCCCACCATGCTCCGAGCTCCTTGTTATTGCAGATGTTTAGTTTAGAAGTCATAAATCAGGAGATGAGAGAAGTGTTTTGGTTTAGAGAAAATCTTAAAATCCAAGTGTTTTTTTAGTGTTTTAATTAAAACAAATCTTAAAGTTGTTTAAACAGAACCGATTAAGATCCCACGGTTCCGTCATCCCGGCACCGTTATTTTCATCGAATTCACTTAGTCCAGATGAATTTGCTAAACTCAACTGAATGAGTTCCACACTTTCATTTAGACCGTGGGAAATCCCGTTAGCAACACGTGAGTTATATCATCCGAGGTATTCCCGATCATTCAACGAGACATTTTAATTTAAATATAATTGTAGTTTTGTTGTTCTGTTTGTGATTAAATTTTGAGTTGTTTTATATTTTGGAATGTTGTGGCGGTGAATTTTATCTTGCAATGACTTTTAATTTAGTTTTGGTTTCAGTTTAGGGACTATCCTAAAGGTTTTGGTTTTCATGCAACAGTCTTGTTTATCATGCAAGAAAAAAGTAAAGTACAGTGCATATAAGTAAATCACAATAAAATAAAAGCGTACCTGGAGGGTCTTCCCGTTATCCCAAGCTGCACTTGAAACACATGTTAAGGCATTTAAATATTTTGCAAGAAATACCTAGGTAAAGCTAAGGGAAAGGGTATTGGTTGTCTACCAAATTTCCTAATCCTATAACTAGTCATTTCCTATGACGTCTAGGTTGTTGGTTTGGTTTCAGGATGATTTTCTTCATCAAAGAATAATTAAATTCAATTGTTCTTCTAAAACATCCTGTCATATTGAGGAAGTGCTCAGGACGAGTCCTAAACATCTTTTCAATACTTCTGGGATTATTTTAAGTCCAAGTAAATTTAGTTGCACATATGAATTAATCATCCAGGAGTTTAGTTAAACTTTGTCTCTTGCTCAGTGAACTTAGGTATTTGATTACCCGATGAATGAAGTGACATTACACTTGATACTCTATTTAAGAGTTATAATAATTAAAGCCTTTAAGGGCAAGTTGGTTTGTTGAGAATTTTAATCATTCTTCATTTAAAGTTTGAGTTAATGGTTTAAAGTGTTTTAATTTAATTATGAGGTTTTAATTAATAATTTTAAGTTTGGAATAGTGTTCAAATTATTTTAGATTTAATCTTTATACTTTCAATTATTTTAGTATTTCAAATTGATGTTTATGTTTTAAATTTACTTAGATAGGAAGAGGTATTGAAATTATTGATATGTTTTGATTTAACTCTTAATGATTTCATTTAGATTTATTGTTAAATAATTTTAATTTAATTTAATTTAATTTAAATTAATTTGATTTAATTTAATTTAATTTAATTTTAATTTAATTTTAATTTTAATTTAGTTTAATTTTAGTTTAATTTAATTTAATTTAATTTAATTTAATTTAATTTAATTTTAATTTTAATTTTAATTTAATTTTAATTTAATTTAAATTTATTTTAATTTTATTTAAATTTAATTTAATTTAATTTTAGTTTAAATTTAATTTAATTTAATTTTGATTTAAACTTTAATTTTAATTTAATTTTAATTTTTAATTTAATTTTAATCTTTAATTTAGTTTTAATTTAATTTTAGTTTTAATTTTTAGTTTTAATTGTTAATTTTAATTGTTAATTTGGATTATTATTTTAATGAAGAACTAAATATTGTTAAAGTGACTTATTTAGGGATTTTTAAATTAAAGAATAAATATCCTCTTAATAATATCCCTACTTTAATAATCCAAATTTTAAATGTATTCTTTCCAAAATTTAAATTATTTAATTAAATAAAGTTTCATTTTGATATTTTCAAAGTGTTTAATGGGTTTCTACCCTTTTAATTTCCCTAAGTTTCAATCATCCAAGAGAAAATAAAAATCAATTATTTTACCCTCCATTTTGATTAAACCTAAAATTTTAATTAAGGGTTAAAATTTTTAATTACCTTTATGCCCTTTTAAGCTTATTTATTTCATAACTCACTAAATTGAGCTCAAATAAATTTGAAATTTTTATGTCACCTCACTCACATGTCAATTAAGACATTAAAGGAGAACATGTGATTTTTTTAAATTTAATTTATTTATGTAATTATTTTTAGTAGAAAATAGGGGTTTTCAAAGAAAACTCAACAACATGACCAAGGAAAGGTTTCTATCCTGAAGAAAATTATGGGATGTTCATAATTACTAGAGCACCACTTCAACTAATTTTAGTGATTTTTTGAATTATATTTTATTTATTATAATTATTTTGAGTTTTAGAGTATTAATTAATTATAAAATAAAATTAAAGTTGAAAAATAGATTTTATATTTTTATTAAATCTCTCTGACCTCAAAGAGTCTAGAAAAAAGAAATTTTATAATTTTCTGGTTTTTTTTTCATTTATTAGAATTATTTTAGTGAAAAAGGTTGAAAATTCATTTTTTAATATTAAAAATTACATTAAGCCTTTAAAATTCAATATCTTATCATAGGGACTTAGGAAAAATATTTGGTTTATTCCTAAATGACTAGGAGTCAAAATGTGATATTTTTATGATTTTTATCATTTTTTTAATTATTAAAATATTAAAATATTGTGAAAAATCAACTTTTTTAGAAAATTCCAATTTTAATTTTCCTGAACTCCCCTAATATCAGAAAAGCTCCAAAACCAATTTTGTGAATTTTTGAAAAGTATTTTTAGAGTTATGAGTTTTTAAAGTTCTATTTTACTTATGAGGCTTAATCAATCCATTTGGTGGGGTTAATCAAGTCCAATTGGTTTCAAAATTTTATATAAGGTTCCTCTGACCCTAAGGAGTAATGGAGAATTGTTTTTAAGTTCTTTTGATGTGTGGTTAACCCTAATTAATTAAATATCAGTTTTAGGGGTTTGGGCTAATTAAGGTTGATATGAATGAATTAACTCAAAATATATTTTTTATAGGGTCCTCTGGTCCTAAGAAACATCACTAAATTTTCCTAAAATTTATTTTACAACATGCTAATTATTGGAATTAAAATAACTAAAACAGTGACATGAACTTAAAAAATCAATAACTTTTTACAGAGATGGCCTCTGGCCTTGAAAAATTCAAGGAATGTCCCCAAGATCAGAGGCTTCAAAAGCCCTATGATCTCATGCCATGGTGAATTATCTATGCAAATGAAGAATCAAAATACTGAAAATAGTAAATAAATTATTAAAAATAAAATACCTATCCAATTAACTTGATTTCTTTTCCACATTATTCTCCTTTGTTCACTGAGCAAGAGGGTATTTTTACTTTGTTTTTTTGATTTTTCTATGCAAAGATATGAATTTTTGAAGTTCAGGGCATTTAAATAATTCAAAAACTAACCTAATTTCCTACTTATCCACGCGGCGCCGCGTCAACCTCGACAGCTTCGAAAGCCCACGCGTCGCGCTCCCATTCGACGCCGCCACTTGAGTCAGCAGCCACGCATCCCGCGGTTCATGTACCATTGCACCGTCCGACTTGATCTCGATCGTCCGCTCGATACAAGCGCGATCCAACGGCTTCTGGTCATCGTCTACGACTGGTGTGCACCCGTGACCGTCCACACTAAAACCCTAAGATCTCACTCGATTCTCAATGGATTTTTGTGTTCTTATGCTCTATGGATTCGTCTTGAGGAGACGAACACATCCATACAGTTTATAGGCTATGAAATTAACCCAAACAAAATGGAGAATTGCTGGAAGCTCGGGAGAAAGAATGAGTTCATACCTTTGCTCAGAGAAGTGAAGCTTCTATCTGAGAGTTGTGTCACGTTCGATTGAGTCCAAGCAAGCTCCAGATAAAGTATCTGGATCTGAGGAATTGTCTAAGTATGAAAGTGACCAAGGCCGATCACAAAGCTTGAAGGCTGGAAGCAATGGCTGGCCTGGTGAGGGGGCTTTTGCTGGGGAACTTCTCGTCTTAGTCTGGTGAAGGTGTAGAACCAATCAATTTGAAGATTGGCTCACTGTGGTGAAGTGTCCTGTTTTTGGGTTGATTTTCAACTCAGAAATTGAGTTCTGTTAATGGGGTTTAGGGCAAAGGAACACTGGGGATCAACTGCTCTGGGTTAGGAGAAGGTCCTGGAGCAATTTTGGCAGAGTTTCCTTAAGGTCTGGTTCATCTCCTTATTTGGCCGAGAGGTAGTGGTGTTTAAATAGCCATGGCTAGAGGGCTTCCCAGAGGGGTTTGAAGGCTGGGATCAGCTGCTCAGGGGAGGAGAAGAACAGCTCCAGTGGCCATTGGGGTTGAGACAGATCAGCAGGTGAGTTTTGAATTTTTTGGCTCACATGAAGCTCTCGGCCATGGGGTTTTCCGGCGACCCAGGCGGCTGGCCGGCAGGGTTAGGTCAACATCTGGCTCAGAGGGGTCGGGGTTGGCAATGGTGCAGTCAATTGAGGCTTGACATGTGTAAAGGAGTTGAATTGAATGGAATGGGGGGAAGGTTATTTTGGGTTCAAATGAGTCAACCCATGGTTTTGGGTTAGGTTCACCACCAAAGGCCTGTTTTTGGGCTGAAAAGGATCACTTGGGTCAGCCAAGAGAAAATGGTGTGGTCTCCATCCATGGTGAGGTGGCTAAGCATGGTTTAGAGTGTGACATGAGTATGGTTGAAAGGCTTAATGAAGGATTAGAAAAGGGTCCCCTCTTCTTGCCATTAATGGCTTGGTGAGGTGGAAAGTGACTTTCATGGCTTCCATGTGGCTTGTACATGGCTCAATGGCTCACATTTGGCTTGGAAAAAGTTTGGTCAATTTCATAAAAATGGATTTTAAGGATTTTGGATAATTTGGTGGAAATTTGGATGAAGCTATATTTGGAATGGTTTAATGACGATTTTGAAACTTAGGGGTGATTTTGATTAAATGGATGATGTAGAGAAATGTCATGTGGGCTTTGGATTGAAAACTTGGGCTTTTGAAATGGTCTTGGGTGGGCTTTTAAAGTGATTTAGGGAAGTGTGCTCTTGGATTTTAAAATGGGCTTTTGGATGAAGATTTTGTGAAGGACCATGTCAAATAAATGTTGCAATTGGTTTAGGCATGTGTCATGAGTGGTTTGGAATAAGTTTAAAGTGATTTTGAATTGAATTGGGTTTAATGTGGGGTCTATTAGTAAAGGGGCCAAGGTGGGCCAAATTGGGCTAACTTGGTTTAAGGTTGGGCTAAAGTTGGATTTGATGTAAAATTAATATTGAGAAATGTTTATGGGAGTGTCACAAAGAGTTTTCATCTTTGGTTGGGCTCTAATTTTGGGATTTGGGCCCATTTGGGTTAGGTTTGGACTTAGGTCAATTTAAGGGATTTTGGTTTTGGATTAGGTTTGGGTGAAGTTTAGGTCCAAATTTTGGGCAAATCAAGTTAGCGTTTTTTTTATGGGGGTGTTAGGATGGCTTTAGAAAAGATTTGGGGCCAATTGAGGTTGAATTGGGTTGGTTTTGGCTAGGTTTAGGTCATGGGTCAAAATTGGGCCTTAAGCCCCAAATTGAAATTGGGCCCAAATGTCAATCAAATTGGACTTAGATTTGGTCTAAATTGATGTTGGGGATATTGAATTGAAGTTTAGAATAGAGTTGGGGTCAATTGTGGTGGTTTGGTTTGACATTAGGTTCACTTGGGTTAAAAATGGGTCAAATTGGGGGTTTTGGTAAAAGTGGGTTAAATTGGCAAAATTGGCCCATGGTGTAGTTGAATAATATGAAATTGGGAATATTTGGGATTTTCTGAAATTTTCTGGGAATTTTTGGATTTTTGGGCTAAGAAGGGCATTTTGGGTATTTGGAGGGTATTGGGGGTACTTTTGGAATTTTTGGTATTTTTGGCTATGGATGATCAATTTGAGTGGTGGGAAGTGTTTAGGATTGATTTTGAGGAATTTTGGGTAATTTAGGTGATTTTGCAAATTTTGGGTAGTTCCGAGGGCATTTGGTAGGTTTAATGTGTGTAGGGCTCCGGGGTCAAAAATTGAAATTTTGGAAAAATGAAGATTGATCAAATTTGAGTAGAATGGAATCACTTTGGTTGAGCCATGAAGCCATATTAAGCCCATATGAGCCATGAGAGGACTCATTTGAGGCACTCACTATGTTGTTCCTAACCCTCTTAGCCAGGGGCTTAAGGGTTAAGGACCATCCATATGAATTACATACATGAGTCAGGAAGTCAAGTTGGGTGAGAGTGTGGTTTTAGGACTTGGAATGTGTGTGAGAGTGTAGTGTATGTGCAAGTCAACCCTCACCAGACCAGGCTACTAGGGTTTTTTTAAGGCCAAAAACCCTTATAGGGAACTCATCCTTTAAACCTCCACATTTGATTTCAACCCTCTAGGTGATTAGGGGTCTACAATCAAGCTTGTGGGGTCTGCAGGGAGTTAAGAGGTGTTTGAATTTTTAAGTGGTGGGTTCCATTTCTAGTCCTCTAAGATTAGTCAAAAGAAAAGCCTAAGGCTAGATCCTAAGTACTAAAGAGAGAAGCAAAAGACTTCATCAAAAATGAGGTCAACAGATGGACCCCCAATAGGTGTGGTGTGCTGACGGAGCACACCGCGCATATTGGCGTTGACCGAAGAGATCAACAAAACCAACACAGATGTCTAAGTGACACACTTAGAACAGAGTAGAAGAATTTATGTTGGGGAGTATCAGGTATATTTCCAAGGCTGGAGATTCCTGAAATCTCACTGGGGAATGGAAAAGGAGGTGAACTCCAAATCACAAGATCTGGGGAATTCAATTTAGATTTCTGTTTACTTTTAAATTTCAAGTTTAAATGTGTGAGTTTAGATTTCAATTGAAGTTTAATTTAAAATCGGTTTAAGGAAATTTTGGATTTGTAATTTGGATTTGAAATGAGAATTGAAACCTGGATTTCAACCTCTAGATTGCGAAGAGAACTGGAATTTAAGTACCACCCTCGGAGTGAGAATCAGAGTTTAAGTATCGACGAAAAAAAATGATGAGAATCAGAATTTAGGTACTGATCTCGAGAGAGTGAGATTTGAAATTTAAGTATCAAACCTGAAAGAGAATCAAAATTTAGGTATCGATCTTACATGAGAGTCGGAATTTAGGTACCGACCTCGAAGGAAGAGAACTGGAATTTAGGTACCAGTATCAGAAATTTAGAATTGAAATTTAGGTATCAATTCGAAAGAGAATTGAAATTTAAGTATCGATCTCCAAAGAAGAGAACTGGAATTTAGGTACCAGTCTCGGAAATTTAGAATTGAAGTTTAGGTATCAATTCAAAAGAGAATCGAAATTTAGGTATCGATCTCGAATGAGAGTCGGAATTTAGGTACCGACCTCAAAGGAAGAGAACTGGAATTGAGGTACCAGTCTCGGAAATTGAGAATTGAAATTTAGGTATCAACCTCGAAAGAGAATCAAAATTTAGGTATCGATCTCAAATGAGAGTCGGAATTTAGGTACCGAGCTCGAAGGAAGAGAACTGGAATTTAGGTACCAATCTCGGAAATTTAGAATTGAAATTTAGGTATCAATTCGAAAGAGAATTGAAATTTAGATATCGATCTCGAAATGAGAGTCGGAATTTAGGTACCGACCTCGAAGGAAGAGAACTGGAATTTAGGTACCAGTCTCGGAATTTAGAATTGAAATTTAGGTTTCAATTCGAAAGAGAATCGAAATTTAGGTATCGATCTCGAAAGATGGGAATCAGAATTTAGGTATTGATCCCAGAATGAGAACTGGAATTTAGGTACCACTCTCGAGAGTTGAGAATTGAAATTTAGGTATCAATTTGAAAGAGAATCGAAAGTTAGGTATCGATCTCGAAAGATGGGAATCATAATTTAGGTACTGATCCCAGAATGAGAACTGGAATTTAGATACTAGTCTCGAGAGTTGAGAATTAAAATTTAGGTATCAATTTGAAAGAGAATCGAAATTTAGGTATCGATCTTGGAAAGAGAGTCGGAATGTAGGTACCGACCTCGAAATGAGAACTGGAATTTAGGTACCAGTCTCGAAAGTTTGAAAGAGGACTAGAAGTTAGGCTCTAGCCTCGAAGAAAACTGGAAGTTAGGCTCCAGTCTCAAAGATTTATCTGTATGAAGAGGGACCCAGTCTCATGCCATCAGAACCAAATCGAACAAAGTTCGTGGGTCCATGTCAATAGAACTAGTCGATCCTCTAAAACACAGAGGAAAGAGAACTGAAAGGAGCTGGTAAGTGTACCAAGCTGAAGAGACTTGACTTAGCAATAATTCAAGAAAAATATTCAAATTTCAAAAGAGTTTCAAACAGATTTCAATTGAGGAAAGAGTTGAAAGGTTCGAAACAGAGGATTCAGATCGGAATTCAATTTGAGATTTAGATTCGTTTTGTTTGTCCTTTAACGATCCCATTTTTTTATGTTTGTTGTTTATTTAGTGTTCATGTGAATTTGAAGTTCATTTTAATATTCAGATTTTTAGGAAAAGTTCTCATTTATTTTCTTTTCTTTTCTGTTCTTCGTTCAAAGTTCATTTAACTCTAATGGCGTTTCCTGATCAATTTGCACAAAAAAGAGGTGAAGGCAAAATATGACGTAGTCATTTTCATTCCAACTTGCCGAAAGTACATCATACAACTCGATCTAGTCATGATGACATTTTCTTCGAAATTTAATGTCTCATACAATCCATGTAAATCCAAAACGGACCGTATAAACTTCTTGTTGATCCATCCAAAAGCGTCCGTCGAAAAATCCATGTCCGAATAGTAAGAAACATGGGCAATAACATCACCTTCCAAGCCACCCTTGCGGTGAATGTCGCATGGATGTGCATTGGAGGTGTGCTATTTCCCATGTAACTCATAGCTCGTAGGGCCGGAGACTCTCCAATTCTGGATCTGGTTGAAAGTGGTAAGGCATTTTTCTGTCGTCCATTCTTCTAAAAGTAACTGAGATCCGCTCCATAGGCACTTCTGGAATGCAATGCTTAGCAACGTCTGCTCTGTTTCCTTTTAACACCAGGACGGAACCTACCGGTAGTGGTATCTCCACCGGCCCTCGGAACTCACCGGGGCTCCGCAATCCGGAGGTCGATCCGAACATGATGTTGCACCGGCCGAGGAATGACACTCGTGCGTAATGGTCTAACAAAGTCATGATGGTCTATATGTGGCGGTATGCAGTCGCCTTCCTTGTAGATGTTGATAATGCAGCTGTTGGGTATGCAATCTGCAGGCAATACCCTCAATGTTATCATCCTTTTCACCATTCTCTTGATGACTCTTGGCATTGGATCCACCTCACCGCGACGGAGTATCCCTGGTGGATTTCCTTTTCTGTCTGTGGCAAAATTATAGCAACATCTGCATTGGATTGTAACTCTTCCCTTTTCCTGGCATCCATCTTCGGGGTTCTGAATATGTCTTTTCTCTCAGCGGCCAGCTCGACCCATTTTTTGCAATTCAAGGATGCAGTCCACAATTTGTTGTTGCTCATAGTCTGAGAAAACATCTGTATGCAGCTCGAGGCCTTCCAAGATGTTGACCCTCTTGTTTCCAATTCTTTCAAAGTATTCAAAGATTTTCTTCTCGACTAGCTGCATTTTCTCCAGCTCGTATTCTGAGATTATCTTAAGTCCTCGGTGTCTAGTAACATACTGCGGGATGTATGGCTCAACCCCAGCACGTTCTTCTGCATGTCTCGGCTCCTCGGGGATAGTCTCTGTAACGACATCCTCTGGGGTTGCTTTCGCAACAAGACTCTTCAGATTCGGTACATATGCTCGGCATCGAGGTACCGACTCTATTTCTACTTTTCTTGGTATTTCCTTTATCTGTTCCGACCTTCTTGGAGTTGACTTTCTTCTTTCTGGTTCCTGACGAACCAGTCTCCTTGGAGCATTTGCACTAACGGTATCCACTGTCTGTTTATGTTGATCTTCTGTTAACTTGGTCAACATTTTGCAATGCGACAATTCTTATTTCTTCGCTGGGTAGCAGTGAGAGTAGCTCTCCTTACCCCGTGAATTTCTGCGGGTGCCGCGTTGACAAGCCTACCTTCTGCTGTGGCAACCACGGACTTAACTTTCTTATCTTCTCCGGTTGCTTGCGCGGCATTTGCTTTTCTTTCTCATTATCGGATCGGTGGCCGACCCAATTTTTAATGTTTACAAAATAAGCAACGGCACCAAAAACTCGATCCCGCTTAATATATATTTAATTTTATGATGGAATGTGTAATGTGGATTCTACGCATGTATACGTATCGTATCAGTAATACGAGGCTCTAGTGGAGCCCCGGTTATCGATCCCACAGGGAAGTTTTAAAAGATTTGTAATGACTAAATTTAAAAGGATTTCCTTACTAATATAGTATACGTAATTTAGAATACTTAACTAAAGCGATCTAAAGTAAACTAATGCTTTAAATAAAGTTGATTTAAAGATTTCGAAAAAGTATCCTTCCCTCGTTTTTAGAAACTTAAGTGAATGATGAATTCAAATAGATTTTTTTATCGTATCGTGACAAATAGGAGCATTCCTATTCTTTACCCTTTGGTCCAGGTGCAAAGAACATCGACTAGTCCTATGCTCGATTACCGAATCCGAGGCTAGGCCGGGAGGATACTCGGCCGCCACTTCGTAGCTCCCACGTTCCCTCACTCGAGGGCTAACATCTACACTTCAGCTCTCAAACAATAGGACTAAATTGAATATTTTAGTCCGTCACACTAAAATGTCTAATTCTACGTCCGATAAATAATATTTCCCTATTTATTTGCACCCTTCTTCCAAGGCTTTTGACTTCCCTAAATATTGGATGTAATCTTTACTATAGTTGATAATTCAACATATTTTAACAATTCAATCGTCAGATTGAAAGTAAATTAAGTTTTAAGTAAAAGATTATCACAATTTATTTTAATATATTAGGCACTTCTATTTAATTTCATCAATTCACATAATTTCATAAACAAGGAGAAAGACTAAGAAAACTACTCAGAATGCATGTGAATTAAACAAGCATGGATTTCATTTAAAGTTAACAACAATAAACAAAGATACTTATCTCAATTTCCTCCCAAGCGTACTCCTCAAGTTCCTTTGACTTTTCCTTCTAGTACAACACACTTCTTAACTCATTACTTACACTTACTCACACTAAACTTCAACTTAGACTCAAAAGCACACTAATAGAATACTCTAAGACTCCTAAAATAGACACACTACATACTAAAATTCGTCCTCTATTTATAGAGGTAGACAAAGGTCCAAGGGGTACTTAAGCACTTATTCAAAAAGTGTCTAGGTTCAATGTATCTGGCATTTTGAACGGTCTCGCCGTCGGCGAGAAACGACCTCACCGTCAGCGGGTCTTCTAGAAGGTCTTCAAACCACTCGATCTCGCTGTCGGCGGGCTCGGGCTCGCTGTCGGTGAGGTAGTTGCTAACCTTTAAGAAATTCTCTTTATAATCTCGCCGTCGGCGGGCTCGATTTCACCGTCGGCGACTTAGTTCACTTTGCATGTATTTCTTTCTTTTTGATCCAAATTTGCTCTATTTTATGTTTTTTTTCTTCCATCACTTATAAATCTTCGTTCCTGCAATAAAATAAAGAAAATACCTTTCTTTAAAGTGCAATTTCATAAAAAATAGGTGTGAGTTTCTTAACATATTTTTCTGTGATCAAAATCCCCCAAACTTAGTTATTACTTGTCCTCAAGAAATTTTTATACTAAATAAAAACAATGATTTTTGTAATAAAATTTTTTAATTCAAATAAACTATGAATTAAATTTAAATAATACTATTGTAAAGTTAAATAGAAATATTTTTAAGTAATTAAATTAACTTTATAGATATAAGATTATTTAGTTATCAGATCTAAGATTTCTAGCTCTCTATTTATTTCAGGAAAGACTATATTTAAAAGAGTAATTACTTAAGATATTTAGATGATAAGAAGTTCAAGAAAATAATATTTAGTAAAATACTAATCCATATATATAAGTTTAGAAATATATTTGAGTTTTACCCTTTAGGTTGATTCCATTGAAGCCAATTTTTGATAAGACATCTCCTCAAGCTTCTCCTCACTTATATTTTCCTTTTTTTTCTTTTTGAATTGATTTTCAATTCTTCTCTTTTTCTTTTTCAAGTGAGGATTACTGTATCTGGATAGCCTGTTAATAATTTTGAACTTCAACTTTCTCTTCCTAAATTTGAAATTTAAAATATTTCTTTGCTTATATGTATTTCATAGCCTTTACTTCATTGATTTCAATCTCTTCTTTTTCACTTAAATACTTAAGAAATTCAATTTTTAGAATATAATTTCCCTTACTTTAAATAGTTTACTATATTCTTATTCCTTCTAACCAAATATCTTTTTCTATTAAATTAATTTGAATTTCAAGAAATATTCTATTCAACTTTCTATAATAATTATATAAATTAATTCAAGTTACTGAATTAAAAATTATTATAGAAAATCAAATAATAATAATTTATATATTTTTAACATAGAAATTGAGAACAATTTAATAATTAAGTTTGTATTTTTCCTCCCCCAAACTTAAATTTTTCTATCTATTTCTAAATGGTGAAAAAGAAAAATATACAATGAATTTACATCATACCTTTGAGCTTTAGGTATTTCTTTTCCTTGAAATTTTTGCGAGCTTTTTCATTATTTAAAGAACTCAGTACTTGTTAGTATTCTTCCATATATATAGTATTTAAAAGAGAGTGCTGGGTAAAGAAATTTTTAAATAAGTATAGACAACAACAACAACAACAACAACAAAGCCTTAATCCCACTAAGTGGGGTCGGCTACATGAATCCTTTTTCTCCATTGCGTCCTATTTAGTGTCAAATTTTCGTTTAATTCTAATAGATTAAGATCATTTTTTATGCAATAAGCCCAAGTTTTCCAAATAAGTATAGAAAAACAAAAAAAAAAACTTAATAAGTATAGAAAAACAATTTATAAAACAAAAAAATTAAAACTTAATCTACTATTACACATCTAATCAACTGGGTTACTAAAACAATCTAAAATTAAAGTTCACAATTTATAAAACTTAAACAACACATTTAAAGAAAAACTAACATACTACCTTAAAGAGAATTTGCATACTAATTTAACATATATGAAAAGTCTAACATAACAGCTTAAGCAATTTAAAACAAAGACACCAACTCCACAGTCCACAGAAAGTAAATAACAATTACACACAAAGTATTAAAGTTCTTAAAATAACAATTAATCTAAACAAACCAAATAAAGTCTCTAATCTTTAGCATCAAAATTCCAAACTATATCATCTCCCCGATCTCCGAAGCCGAGAAGGCCGAGCAGCCGATACTCGTGTGTAACGGGGGCATTCGAGAAAGACAACATCTAATTCACCTCTCCTGTAACGACGTTCAGCCTCATAATATGCTATTTCGTATTCTGAATGTTGCTGGAGATATTCACTATCATAATCATGTCTTCTCTCCAAGCCTCCAATCCTTTGGTCCATATGCTCAAACTTCCTTTCCATGTTCTCTCCAAAATTTTCAAAACTCTTTCTATGTAGGGTCAGCTCATTCATCAGATCATGAAGGGTAGGGGTGGTGTACTGAGGGGGGTGATAACTAGTAGAAGGTATATCTCTACTCGATGAAGGCATATAACTCCTCGTCCCTGATCTTCATCCTTCGTGGGATTCATACGTCTTAATATTAGCCGGAGTGATGGGCTTCATTGGTTCCACCATTCCTCATGATCTCTAGCCTCAACTCCGCAGAGTTGGCGAGTGCAAAAATCGGACAGTGGTGTCCTAGTCCTCCTCCACTTTCACTTCGTGCAGTGGCTAAAATATTCTTATAAATAATATTTCCCACATTTATACTTTTCTGATTCTGAATACAATAATTCATTATTGCTCTATCTCTTGTTACCTCACTGTCGTGATATGTGGGTAACAAGGTAGAACAAATGAAGTAGTGCCAGGTTTTAGATAATGCATTTAACATTGAAAGAGGAAAATTTACCCATTCGCGTTGCTTTATTTTCCAAACTCCTTTCCTGTCAGTGAGAAAGTTTATCACCTCTTCCAGTGGTCCTTACATTGTTCCAAAAGTATCATAGTCACTGGTATGCGGTGTCACGTACCTCATAAAACGAACTAATCCTAGCAGCACTGAATTCAACCAAAAATCCACTTACTTTGATTGGTGCATCTTCAATTGCAGTCAGATTGGCATAAAATTCCTTGAAAACTTCTATAGCAGCCCTGTTTGTGGTGTAGCAAAAATTTTTTCATCCTCTTTCCTTAATTATTCGTTCCACTTCTCTGCCCGGATTCTTGAAAACTCGATCTTGTATGCATTTTCATTCTTGAATGTTTTGAAAGTATCGAGTTTGTGCTCTTGCATTTATGAATTGGGTTTTGTCGTAATCCAACCTTCGTCTTTGTCGAGGAACCATTTCGTTCGATTTATGAAAATCATAAAAAATTCTAACTAAACTTCCAATTATTACTAAAATGGCTTCCTATAGCAACTAAAATCCATTTAAATCGATCTCCATGAATTTCTTCCAAGTATTTTCTCCATATTTCGAATTTTTCCAAAATTTCCCAATGTAGAAGAAATTATTGGTGAAAATAAAAAATTTTTGCATAGGAGTGAAGCACTTACCAAGGGGAGATGAAATCCGGTGTCAAAAAGTGTTGAAATCGCCTCAAATCCAAGATCTCACGAGCCCTAGGTCGGTTTTTTTCGAAGTTTTGAGGAAGGGGATGATGAATAGTGTCATTTGACTGGTCAAATATAGGAAATTTCACGATCTAGCCGTCGGCGAGCTAATTAATTTACCAAGGCCAAAGTTTCTGGAAAATCTCACCGTCGGCGAGATCGTTCTCGCTGTCAGCGGGCTTTCCCTCGCTGTCGGCGGGATAATTCTCGCCGTCGGCGAGCTCCCAAAATTTTTAAATATTTAAAATTCTTTAATCATTTTCAACCTCGATTTGGCCCTAATTAATCTTCCGATCACTTAATTTTATAATTTAGTATGAAGACTAGATACTTATACTCACAAAAAGTTCACACAAACAATATAACTTTATATATGAAATCCATAATACTTACAAACTTCACACTTTTAAACACTAACACTTAAGACTTCAATACTTCAAACTCTCATAAATACTCGGCATTGCAATCCACACCACAACACTCTAAATGCTGAGACATAACAAATAGATATAATTTCATCAAATCTGAGATGATCAAATTTAAAGTTTAAATCATAGTAAAACCTAAATCCAAATCAACACATATATACACACAAATATAACATAAGATAGAAATCTTTACTACTCCTCGATTGTCCGAACTAACATCCTCTCCGATATTCCCGATGTGACGCAGTGCACAAATAGATTGTAGAAAGGCCCGAAAGGGAATTCCGTAGTAGATTCTTCGTCAATCCACCCTTTCCGTCTCGCAAATGAATAAAACTCGGTCTCCAAATGTCCAAGATGATCAAAGTGCTCCTTCATCCTCCAATCAATGTGATCAAACATATCAGAGATATTATCGATGGAATTCATCATGTTTTGCAACTCTTTCTCTAATCTTTTAATCTTTTTCAGAATAAAATTTGTTTATTAGTAAGGGGCCTCACTAAAGGATTGTTCTGTGATGCTCTATCAGAAATAATGGTAATCTCATCATTGTTATCCAAAGTTGGAAACATATCCGTAGGATCGAGTGGTTTCCATGGCAAAAGTACCTTTTCCCACACCTCATAAGAAACTTGGTACTGACCGCATAAAGCAAATATAGTCGATGGGTGTCCAAGTCCATGAACCGACCCATGCATAATCAATCCCAATGCGTACTTTACTATAATTGATCCAACATCAATAGGTAGTCCAATTTGAATACAATAATTTAATATAGTGCATTCCTTTGAAACCTTATTTACCCTCATAGTGGGTAATAATTTTGATGAGATAAAGAAATGCCAATGCTTCGAGACAGGGTTAAGAAGTGATGCAGAGAAACTGACATACCCGTCTTCGTGCAACTCCCAATCATCAGGTTCGTCGGTCAGGTATCTATAAATCTCATTCATATTGTATCTTGAAGGAACAAAGTCTGAATAATGACAGACAGGGGTATTCTATATAGAAAATAATTCATTTACCCTCGAAGGAGTAAATGTTACCCATCTTCCTCTGACGTAGACACTTCCATTGTTGATCGCATGTAGATTAGAGTAAAACTCTTTAACTAAAGGAATAACTACAGTGGATGTCGTATAGTAAAATACTCCCAATGCCGCTGCACGATCATTTCTTCAATTTTTGTGGTGGAATTCTCTACTCCTCTCGTCGACAAATCCCTTTCTTTAATAAGTCGCTTCTTCATCAAAACTTTGTTGAAAATACGCCGCGCCTCCGAACCGACGAATTTTCTTCGGTTGAAAACTCCAGTTTTTGTGGTTTCTAAGAGTTTGGTGGCCATTTCGGATTGAAAGGAATGGTCTTTAGTCGTTTCTAGGAAAGAAAACAGTGTAAAAAATGAATTTGGGATGGTTTTCTAAAAAGAAATGGCTTTAGAACCGTCCAAAACCGCACATAAAACTTAAGAGACCAATTTTTCAACTTCCTCGCCGTTGGCGGGAAGTTTCTAGCCGTCGGCGAGCTATTTATAAAACTGATTTAAAGATATGGGACGCGATCCGCTGTCGGCAGTCTCTGGCTCGCTGTCGGCGAGATTCGGTAAAATTGCCCAATTTCGCTCTGGTCCGAATATTTTCTGATCTCATCATATAGGTTTGAATTTGTGATGATTCTAATTAAAAATTGAATAGTAAGATTTATTTTAATATTACATACTAACTAATTTGTATATATTTAAAATAAAAGACTACTATGAGTTGTCTCCCATAAAACGCTTGGTTTAACGTCGTCAGCCCGACCTAATTTCAGTTAGTAATCAGGTCGACTAAGCATTAAAACCTCTTTAAAATTTGGTCTTCTACCTTCGAAATATGGTTTTAATCTATGTCCGTTTACCTTAAATCTATGTCCTGTTTTTGGATCTTCAATTTCTATAGTTCCATATGAAAATATTTGAGTTATAGTGAAAGGTCCTAACCATCGAAATTTCAATTTCCCAGGAAATAATTTCAATCTAGTATTATATAGCAAAAATTCTTGTCCTGATTCAAAATTTCTCTGATTAATCTTCCGATCATACCATAATTTCATCCTTTCTTTGTAAATCCTATCATTATCATATGATTCATTCCTTAATTCTTCTAATTCATTTAATTGCAACAATCTCTTCTCACCAGCTTCTTTCATATTATAATTAAATTCTTTAATCGCCCAATATGTCGTATGTTCTAATTCAACCGATAAGTGGCAAGTTTTTCCATATATAAGCTCGTAAGGAGTCATTCCAATCGGAGTTTTATAAGCAGTCCTGTATGCCCATAATGCAGTGTCTAGTCTTATAAACCAGTCCAATCTATTAGGGTTTACAGACTTTTCTAAAATACGCTTAATCTCTCGATTAGAAACTTCAGATATTATATTTTTCTACTAGTTTGTGAATATATTTATTTCTAAAATGAGTTCTTCGTCAGTGATAATCACTCTCGGCATTCCAAATCTAGTAAAAATATTTTTCATTAAAAATTTTGAAAACTTTTAGCATCACACCTAGGTAAAGCTTGCGCTTCAATCCATTTGGAAACATAATCAACAGCTACTAATATATATGAGTTTCCAAATGAAGGAATAAAAGGTCCCATGAAATCTAATCCCCAAACATAAAAAATTTCAACTTCTAATATAAAATTCGAGGCATTTCATTTTTCTTGATATATTTCCTACTCTTTAGCATTTATCGCAGGTTTTTATATATCCGTATACATCTCTAAATAAAGTAGGCCAAGTAGAATCCAGTATCGTAGAATTTTATACGCAGTTTTATCTATCCCAAAATGTCCTCCTAAATCAGAATCATGACATTTTTGAATAATTGGTTCAGTTTCTTCATAAGGCACGTATCTTCTAATAATTAGATCCTTACATTGCTTATATAAGTATGGTTAATCCTAAAAGTATGTTTTAGTATTATGAATGAATTTTTTTTGTTGTTGCAAAGTTAACATAGGTGGTAAAATGTCACTTACAATATAATTTACTATATCAAGCATACCAAGGTATTTTCCACTCATTTATATTATAAACTTGTTCATCGAGAAAACCGTCTATAATTTCATTATCGTATCGTATAATTCATGATATTATAATCTTGAGAAATGATCAACAATTTGATTATCAGTTCCCTTTTTGTTAATGATCTCAAAATCAAATTCTTGCATTAATAATATCCATCTAATTAATCTTGGTTTAGAATCCTTCTTTTGCATTAAATATTTTATAGCAGAGTGATCAGTATGCACGATACATTTAGTTCCTATTAGATAAGGCCGAAATTTATTAAAAGCATATACAACTGCTAATAATTCTCTTTCAATAACTGTATAATTTATTTTAGCATAATTTAGAGTTTTACTAGCATAATATATAACTTTGAAAATCTTATCATATCTTTGCCCAAGAACTGCTCCTATAGCATAATCACTAGCATCACACATAAGCTCAAATGGTTTCTCCCAATTAGGTGAAACTATTATAGGTGCTGTAATTAATTTATCTTTTAATAATTCGAAAGCATTCGAGAATTCAGATTGTAAATTCAAATTTCTTGTCCTTTTCAAGAAGTTGGCATAGAGGTTTAGTAATTTTTGAAAAATCTTTTATATAACGTCCGTAGAATCCAAGCAAGTCCAAGAAAACTTCTTACCCCTTTCACCGTAGTTGGAGGTGGTAATTTAGCTATAACTTGAATTTTTGCAGGGTCTACTTCCATGCCCTTTTCCGAAATTTTATGCCCTAATACAATGCTGCCTCCATCCATAAATTGACATTTCTCGCAATTAAGAACTAAATTAGTTTTCTCACAAACTTCAAGTACTTTTTCAAGATGATTTAAGCATGTGTCAAATGATGTTCCAAATACAGAGAAATCATCCATAAATACTTCTATTCCATTATCAATTAATTTACTAAATATAGACATCATACATCTCTGGAATGTTGCGGGTGCATTACATAATCCAAAAGGCATCCTTCGAAAAGCGAAAGTTCCATGAGGACTAGTAAATGTAGTTTTCTCTTGATCCTCAGGAGCAATTTGTATTTGATGATAACCAGTGTATTCATCTAAGAAACAAAAATACTTATGTCCGGCTAATCTATCTAACATTTGTTCTAGAAATGGTAAAGGGAAGTGATCTTTCCTGGTGGCTGCGTTTAATTTTCTATAATCAATACATATTCGCCATCCAGTAACTTATCTTATATGGATAAAATCATTATTTTCATTAGCTTTTACGGTCAGTCCTTCTTTCTTAGGCACACAGTGAATTGAGCTTACCCAAGCACTGTCAGAAATAGGATATATAATACCATTATCTAACCATTTTAAAATTTCTTTCTTGACTACTTCTTTCATTATCGGGTTTAATCTCCTTTGGGGATCTACTTTAGGCTTATGTTCATTATCTAAAATAATTCTGTGTATATAGATTGAAGGATTAATTCCTTTAATATATGCTAAAGTCCAACCAAAAGTTTTCTTATATTTTTTTAAGGTATCTAAAAGTTTTTGTTCTTGAGATTCATTTAATTCAGATGAAATAATAACTGGTAGAGTTGAAGAATTACCTAAGTAACCATATTTCAAATGATTAGGTAACTTTTTTAACTCAAGTTCAGGAGGTTTAATAATCGATGGAACTATATTTTTTTCAGTGTTTTCTGTATTATCAAAAAATTCAAATTTCTCTTGAATATAATCTAGTTCTTCATTTATATCGGCCTTTTTAATTAATTCAGTATTTTTTTTCTATTTTTTCTTCATAATATTCCTTAAAATGTTCTTTTTGAAAATGATCGAGTACTTCCATTCGAAAACACTCATCATCTTTTTCTAGCGCAGGATATTTCATTGATTTAGCAATATTAAAAGTAACTTTTTGGTCATTTACTCTCATAGTTAATTCTCCTTTCTGAACATCAATCATAGCTTTCCCGGTGGCTAAAAATGGTCTTCCTAAGATGATAGGAATTTCTTTATCTTCTTCCATATCTAAAACAATAAAATCTACGGGGAAGATAAATTTATCCACTTTTACTAAAACATCTTCAATAACTCCCTTAGGATATGTAACGAACGATCGGCTAATCGAAGTAGGTGAAATTTCTCCCAATTCTAATCTCTTAAAAATTGATAGAGGCATTAGATTGATGCTTGCTCCTAAGTCACACAAAGCTTTTCCATACAAATTTTCTCCAATAGCGCAGTGTATAGTGAAACTACCAGGATCTTTTAATTTTTCAGGAAGCTTTTTCTGAATAATAGCACTACACTCTTCACTAAGTGCGACCGTTTCATTATCGGTAAATTTTCTTTTTTTATTTAGAATATATTTCATGAATTTTACATAGTTTGACATCTGTTCTAAAGCTTCTACGAAAGGAATATTTATTGTTAATTTCTTCAGAATTTTAAGGAATTTAGCAAACTGTTATCTTTTTTATGCTGATTTAGTCATTGAGGAAATGGTGGTGGAGGTTTTTCAACAGAAATTTTCATTGGTATGAAAGGATTTTCTAAGTTCGGATCTTGTTGATTCTTTTCCTTTTCGATTTCCACTACCTCTTTCTGACTTTCAAGTTCTTTCTGAATTCGAGGTTCTAATTCTTTTCCACTTCGTAATTGTTTCGCTTTAATTTGTTCCTTTCCTTTATCTTTGGGATTTATTTCCACATTACTAGGAAATGTTCCAGGTATTCTATTATTAAGAGCGGTAGCGATATGTCCAAGTTGAGTTTCAATATTTTTAATAGCTGTTCCTTGATTTTGTAATTGGTTTCCTTGTATTTGTAATTGATTTCTTTTGTAATTGATTTCCTTGATTTTGTAAATGTTGACCCATATTTAATATTAATTCTTCTATAGATAATTTCTTATCTTTCAATTAAGGGTTATTATTATTAAATCCAGGTGGATAACTAGGTTTATAATTAGAATTTCCTTGGTTAGAGGGATTTCTAATGGTTGTGTTATGTTGTTCATCCATGGTTGATTAGTTGTATTATTATTCCAATTAAAATTAGGATGATTTTTCCATCCAGGATTATAATAATTCGCATAAGGATTATTGGTTCTGTTATTAATATCATTCATAGTTTCATATAAAGGTTGGATTCTATAAGTTGTCCGGATGAGTTTTCTTCTAATATAGTTGGAGAGTAATTCATTCCAAAATGATCTAATTTTTTAGATATAGCAGCGATTTGCGAAGCTAACATAGATATTACATGAATACTGGCTATCTTTTTCGGATTCATTCTATCAGCAGGCCATTGAAAATTATTGGTAGCCTTTTCTTCGATTAGTGCATAGGCTTCATCAAATGGTTTTGACTTTAATGATCCTCCAACAGCAGCATCGATGATTGATCTAAGAGATCCTACTAATCCATTATAGAAAGTTTGAATAATTAACCAATCTGGTAACGCATGATGTGGGCTTTTCCTAAGAACTTCTTTAAATCTCTCCCAAGCTTCATATATTGATTCTCCATCAAACTGACTAAAAGAAGTTATATCATTTCTAAGCTTAGCAGTTTTAGATGGTGGAAAATATTTGGATAGAAATTTTTGTGATAACTCTCCCCAAGTTTTAATAGATCCAGGTGCTAACGAATTTAACCACATTTTAGCCTTATCCATTAAA
The DNA here is from genome assembly GCA_022702705.1 of Papilionanthe hookeriana x Papilionanthe teres. Taxonomy (NCBI): domain Eukaryota; kingdom Viridiplantae; phylum Streptophyta; class Magnoliopsida; order Asparagales; family Orchidaceae; genus Papilionanthe; species Papilionanthe hookeriana x Papilionanthe teres. The sequence continues at coordinate 128,894,647 of CM040426.1, read as the reverse complement.
GAAAAAGGAAAAAGTCTAAGTCTAATAGCATCGTTAGATACTCCTTCATATTTGAAAGCAGCACATAGTTCTAAAAAACTAGCAAGATGTAAATTAGGATCTTCAGTAGGTGATCCATTAAATTGATTGTTTTGTACCATTTGGATAATTGCATGTTTAATTTCAAATGAGTTAGCAGCTACATCAGGGTTTTGAATAGTTAAATGAATTTCATCTAATGTAGGGTTGGCATAATCTCTTAATGGTCTCTGTTGATTGATATTTTCATTTTCAGGAATATTTACCATTTGTGTTAAATTTATAATTTCTCTTTTTTATTTTCTAATTCTTTTAATTATACGCTCTAATTCTCAATCTTAAGGTATTAAATTTTCATTTCCAAATTTACGCATACAATTTTTTAAAATAAATTTTAAAATAGTCTGTTACTCTAGTAAATAATTTCTTTACCTCTCCGGCAACGGCGCCAAAAACTTGAACCACTTTTTAATGTTTACAAAAATAGCAACGACACCAAAAAATTGATCCCGCTTAATATATATTTAATTTTATGATGTAATGTATAATGTGGATTCTACACAAGTATACGTATCACATCAAGTAATACAGGGCTCTAGTGGAGTCCTGGTTATCGATCCCACCGAGAAGTTTTAAAAGATTTGTAACAGCTAAATTTAAAAGGATTTACTTACTAATATAGTATGCGGAATTTAGCTTAACTAAAGCGATCTAAAGTAAACTAATGCTTTAAATAAAGTTGATTTAAAGATTTCAGAAAAATTATCCTTCCCCTTGTTTTTAGAAACTTAAGTGAATGATGAATTCAAATAGATTTTTTATTGTATTGTGACAAATAGGAGCATTCCTATTCTTTACCCTTTGGTCCAGGTGCAAAGAACATTGACTAGTCCTATGTTTGATTACTGAATCTGCGGCTAGGCTGGGAGGATACTGGCTGCCACTTCAGAGCTCCCACGTTCCCCTCACTTGAGGGCTAACATCTACACTTCGACTCTCAAACAATAGGACCAAATTGAATATTTTAGTCTGTCACACTAAAATGTCCAATTCTACGTCCGATAAATAATATTTCCCTATTTATTTGCACCCTCCTTCCAAGGCTTTTGACTTCCCTTATTATTGGATGTAATCTTTACTATAGTTGATAATTCAACATATTTTAACAATTCAATTGGCCAGATTGAAAGTAAATTAAGTTTTAAGTAAAAGATTATCACAATTTATTTTAATATATTAGGCACTTCTATTTAATTTCATCAATTCACATAATTTCATAAACAAGGAGACAGACTAAGAAAACTACTCAGAATGCATGAGAATTAAACAAAGCATGGATTTTATTTAAATTTAACAACAATAAACAAAGATACTTAACTCAATTTCCTCCCCAAGCAGACTCCTTGAAGTTCTTTTGACTTTTCCTTCTAGTACAGCACACTTTTTAACTCACTACTTACACTTACTCAAACTAAACTTCAACTTAGACTCAAAAGCACACTAATAGAATACTCTAAGACTCCTAAAATAGACACACTACATACTAAAATTCGTCCTCTATTTATAGAGGTAGACAAAGGTCCAAGGGGTACTTAAGCACTTCTTCAAAAAGCATCCATGTTCATTGTATCTGGCATTTTGAACGGTCTCGCCGTCAGCGGGGCTTCTAGAAGGTCTTCAAACCGCGCAATCTCGCTGTCGGCGGGCTCGGGCTCGCTGTCTGCGAGGTAGTTGCAAACCTTTATGAAATTCTCTTTATAATATCGCCGTCGGCGGGCTCGATTTCGTCGTCGGCGACTTAGTTCATTTTGCATGTATTTCTTCCTTTTTGATCCAAATTTGCTCTATTTTATGCTTTTTTTATTCCATCACTTATAAATCTTCGTTCCTGCAATAAAATAAAGAAAATACCTTTCTTTAAATTGCAATTTCATAAAAAATAGGTATGAATTTCTTAACATATTTTTCTGTGATCAGTGGCTCGGGCCACCCATTTTCATCACTGTCTGGCTGTGAAGTTCTTCTCGATCAACTGGGATCCAATCATTTTCTTCGTATTGTAAGCTGGCTGGTGTGAAGTCTGAGTCAATCTCTATCACTGCTCCATCCCTCACCAGCTTTTCATCAAGTGTTAGACTCATGCCATTTCTAAAGTTTAGAACCAACCACCAGTTCGACATTTCCCTGCGAAAAAAAACAAGGAAAGGATCAGGAGCTGTACTAAGAACAAGAATAATAAGATAAACACTTAAAAAATCTTATTCATTTCTTTTAAATTTAAAGGAAGTAGGAAGAGATGAGAAAATACCAGGAATGAACGGATTTAGAAGGAAAGATTGACATTTTATTATTATGATTTCTCATGTTTTCTTTTTAACATTTTTATTTTATTTTATTTTATTTTTTTTTTGATGAGATTTTTTTATTATCCATTATTTTTTGTTTTGGGTTCGGACACAGTCATAAGTAATTACTGTGCCCGTGCTTCTAGGATTGAGGATTCATCCTTCGAAACATCAGGTTGCGTAATACTTCTTTAAATACCGTCTATTGATTGGAAGCATGGGTCGTTCTCCACGGCAATTCACCAGTTGGTAGGAACCTCCTGAGTAGATTGTCTCGACCACGAACGGCCCCTCCCATGTTGGTTCAAATTTACCTCCTATTTTGCGATGTGCAAGAATAGGTCTTCTGAGAACTAAAACTAAGTCACGGACTTTGAAAGTTCTTGGGCGGACCAGTTTATCATGGGCCTGGATCATCTTGGCTTGGTACAATTCCAAAATCTGTTGTGCAGAAAGTCTTTTCCCTTCCAAGCTTTCCAATTCTTCCAGTCGTAGTCTGGCGTTTTCTTCTGTAGTAATCTTTTCTGCAACTGCAATTCTGAGAGACGGAAGCTGAACCTCTAATGGTAGAACGGCCTCGGACCCGTACACTAAGGCGTAAGGTGTAGACTGGGTGGGCGTTCTGAAAGTCGTCTTGTAGGCCCATAAGGCTTCTAACAACTTCTCGTGCCAATTTCTCTTGTTGTCATCCAAAGTTTTCTTTAGAATTTGAACGAGAGTTTTATTAAAAGCCTCGGCCAAGCCGTTTACTCTTGGGTAGTAGATCGTTGAGTATCGCCAATCGATCCCGTGTCTTCTGACAAAATTATTGATTTTTGTACTCTTGAATGCAGACCCATTATCTGAAATGATTCTGCGTGGTACTCCAAAACGGTAGATGACTTGGTTCTTAAAAAACTGTAGCACGTGGTGTGCCTTCACTTCTCTGAGTGGTACTGCTTCTGCCCACTTAGAAAAGTAGTATGTAGTTGCAAGAATGAAGCGATGTTCTCTTGAAGAAGGCGGTTCTATCAGACCCACTATATCTGTGCCCCAACAGTCAAATGGCCACGACGCGATTGTCGGATGTAGCACATTTGGAGGTTGGTGTAGAACCACTCCATGCACTTGGCACTGGTGACAACTTTTGGCAACTTTCATACAGTCGGTCATCATTGAGGGCCAGTAGTACCCTAGTCTTTTGATTTTCATTTTCATTTTCGGACCCGACTGATGAGCGCCATAAAGTCCTGAATGTACTTCTTTAACGACTTCACGAGCCTCGGACCCGCTCAGGCACCTTAGCCACATCTGATCAAAAGACCTTCTGTATAATGTATTGTTTATTAATGTGTAAGACAGTTCTTTTCTTGATTTGATGGGCTAATGACTTATCATCCGGTATGTTTCCTGTCTGCAAGTAGTCTATTAATGGCTGCCAGCAATCTTCTGTATTTTCTGTCACTGCTGCAATTGTTTCTTCTGCTCTTTCTAATTTTTGTATTGTATCCATGTCGAGCTGTGATAGGACTTGTCGTCCATGAACTAACACTTCAACTGACTCATCCTGCAAGCAGGCAAATTCCTTAGCAAGGCGGGCTAGCGCATCGGCAAGAGCAATTTCTTTTCCCTCATCATTGACCTGGGCTAGCAGGGCTCCAAGGGAGTCATCTAAAGCCGCGGTATAAAGTATCAACGGTCTACCTGAGACTGGGGCTGCTAAGACAGGAGGTGTCATTAAGTATTGTTTGATGTCATCGAAGGCATGTTGACATTTGGAGTCCCAAGTAAACTTGGCATCCTTCTTAACCAAAGCAGAAAAAGGCTGACACCTTCCTGACAAATTCGATATAAAGCATCGAAGATATGCCAACTTTCCTTGAAAGGATCGTAGCTGTTTCAAGGTTTTAGGAGGTGGCATTTCTAAGATAGCTTTAATCTTTTCCGGATCAATTTCAATCCCGCGATGTTGGACAACAAATCCTAAGAATTTCCTGGAGGTGATGCCGAAGACGCATTTTAAGGGATTCATCTTAAGGTTGTATCTTCTTAGTCGCTCGAAAACAATTCTCAAATCATACAGGCGATCTTCTTTCAGTTTGCTTTTGATGACCACATCATCCACGTAGCACTCAACTTGGTTGTGAATGAGATCATCAAAAATCTTCGTCATCGCTCTTTGGTATGTTGCTCCTGCGTTCTTTAGTCCGAATGACATTACTGTGTAGCAATACACTCCGATCGGTGTTCTGAATGCCGTGAGCTTTTTTTCTTCTAGTGCCATCCTTATCTGGTTGTATCCTGATGATCCATCCATGAATGAAAATATTTCATGTGTTGAAGAAATGTCGATCATCAGTTCTGGAATTGGTAGTGGGAATTCGTCCTTCGGACATGCTTTATTCAAATCTCTGAAATCCACGCAGATTCTGATCTGACCATTCTTCTTTCTAACTGGTACCACGTTGGCTAACCAAGTTGGGTATTGTTCTTCACCGACAAATTTAGCGTCTATTAGCTTCTTAACTTCGGCTATTACTTTTTGCTCAATTTCTAGACGCATTCTTCTGAGAGCTTGTCTGACTGGAACGGAAGTAGGATCTACTCCTAATTTGTGAACTGCGACTTCTGGAGCTAATCCTGGCATTTCGTCGTAACTCCAAGCAAAAAAGTCCTTGAATTCCATTAGTAGCTTGATTATTTCCTTGGAGTCTTCTTTACTGAGTAAGGAGCTAACAAAGGTTGGCCTAGGCTCTTCGCTAGTACCTAATTTAACTTCCATTAACTCGTCTATTGTAGAATTGATTTCTTCTTTGAATTCTGGTGGAGCGTCGCTGATTGGTAGATCCTCAAGATTTTCCGAAGCTTCCAAGCAGTCTTCATTAGGTTTGCAAGTGACAACCAAACAAAATCCCGTATCGTCAACTGATCTTACTGTGCCGAATCCGAGACCATGTTTTGAATTGGGAGGCCGACCGGCATTATTCCATAATTTTTCAAAGTGTTGTGATCGGCCTTTTGTCCATTGTCGAGGTAAGGCACCACGTCGAATTAAATTTTGAACACAGGGAGAGTACCACTCAAAAGGTAGTTCCATTAATTCAGATGAAGTAACATCTTCAAATTGTACATCTTTTTCACTATTGGAAGAAGAAGCACCACGGTAAAACTTGATTGGTTTAGTACCACCACCATGTACTTCCTTGACCACATACCCTCGAACTTATTAGAATGGATCGGGGTCAGGGTCATAGTATGAACATGATGGTTAATCTTCTCGTACATTGATTTATATTCTTCATTCTTTTCATCTTCGAGAGAGATCTTAAACTGGGGTTTCTTTTGACTTATTGTCGCTGCTTCTTTCTTGATTTCTTCTTCTTCTTCAGAGCTATTCTCCCAAATAACATCGATGACCGGTTTCTTCTGTCCAACTGTTCCAACATTTCTTCCACGTCCTCGTCGCCGGCCTTGACCTCGGGTGCGAGTCCTAGAGAAATCTTCACCATCTCGCTGTAAGGGAGTGGTGAGTAACTGTTGGACTAGAACTTCAGGATCTTCATCGTCTCAAATTTCTTTTGCTTCATTTGGTATGGTATTTCTAGAAAATATTGTTTTCTTCGGGGGCGCGTAGTAGGCCCCATCTTCATGAATTCCAATTTCATGCACGGAGAATGGTTGCAAATCACCTTTGATACACTGTTCCCCTCCTTCGTAATACTTTATGCACTGGTGTAGAGATGACGGTACCATCCAGTTTTCATGGATCCACGGTCGACCTAGTAGAGCGTTGAACGACGTCTCAGAATCAATTATGTGGAATTTTACGGTTGTCTTTGCTAAATCACCGGTCTTCATTAGTAGTGTTATCGATCCAAGAGCTCTTTCTCCTTTTCGATTGAAGCCTCCTAATAGCATCTTGTCTGCTTCAAGCTCGCGAGCATTAATTTCCAAATATGCTAGCTCCGAAGATTCATTTTGTTGATTGATGCTACCGGATCAACTAACACTCTGGAGAGCGTAAACTTTTCAATAGTGACTGAAATGTATAATGGTCAGTTGTGATCCGCTGTTCCCAGTAATAGATCATTGTCTGTGAAGGAAACACCTAGCTGTTCTTTTAACGAGCAAACCTCGTCGAAGGAATTACCGGTCATTTGGGCTAAATAAATCTCTGGATCAAGTAGGGCCTTGATCAGAGCTTCCCTCATCTCCTTTGACAGGATCAGAGCGTCGTATATGCTTAGTTTGGCTGGTAGCATCCTAAGATGGGCTATCACGTTATAGTCCACTTTATTACCATGTTCCTCGGTTTCTTCCCGAATGGGCAATTCTTCTGCCGGGGTTGGCTCTTCCTGAGCAACCGCCTACTTTCCTTTATCCTTTGGACCCATTCTTAGGGGTAGAAATTTTCCACTTCTTAAATTTACTTTAGTTATTTCTTCTGAATTTGGTGTTGAATCTGCCGGTCTATCCTCTTGAATTGGAACAACTGGCTCTTCTGAAGTTGCTTCGGTGTCTGATGGTTCTAATTCTATCGTGATCGGAGCCCCTCGGAATTCATAAATGGACTCGTTGCTTGTCGAGCTTTCATAGCCTCCTTTGTGAACATCTTCTCCGTCGTGGTCGTCGAGGTTGTGTATGATTTGAGAATCTTTATTTATATGGGAATCGAGATCCGGATTAAGCCGGTTGTCGTTAGTTACATAATCATTAGAAACAACCAAAATGTAGCCAATGCCATAACCCTTATCATTATAAGATCCCGCCGGAGCGAGCAGATAATCATACAGAGTCAGGAGTTCGAGGGATTTCTCCCCCGAATCGGAAACAACCATCCTAGGATAAGCAGCCCCTAGTCTACCCTTCGGAGCCTCGGTCTTCTTTTCTTCCACGATCTTCTCCTCCTTCTGGGGCGGTTCTTCAATCCCAAGTGATAGTGCCGGCTCGACAGGTTTCAAACTCTGAGTTGAAGCGCGTATCGAAGCGGTCTGGATGTGATCCAAAATTTTCTTCGATGATCTTGTCCAGAAAGTACTCCATCCATCATCAGTCGTGTATGGGTATATCAGAACAATGGGATCCGTGGAAATAACGTTGACGGAACCTCCTTCCTTGGGTTCCTTCATGTATTCCTTTGCGATCGTTATGTTCCCTCTCTGGAGATTGTCATCAAGCCAACTCTTGAAGGTGATGCAATCATCTATCTTGTGTACAAGCATCTGGTGGTAAGGGCAATAGTTCGGATGATCTTTCTTATTGACTTCCTCCGACTTCTTGGGCTCGGCAACCGAAAATCCGGTGTCTTCATTAAGCTGCGGAACATCTTCGCTCATCGCTTCGGCTTTGAATGGATATTCTCTATTTAGAAGTTCTCTTAAGGTACGCGATGAATGAGGCTGTTGTTCATAATGCTGAGGCGACTGATAGCTCGGACGAGGTTGCTGATAGCCCTGCTGAGGTTGCTGATAGCCCTGCTGAGGTTGCTGGTAAGTCCGTTGTGGTGGTTGATAACTGGGCTGTGGTCCTTCTGGCGGTATCTGCATTGGCTGCTTGCCCTTATCTACTGCCGCGACGATTCCAGATTTCTTTTCAAATGTTTTCACGGGCTTCTGCTTATCATTCTTGTCCACGAAACTTAACTGCTTTGCCTCTTCTTGCAAGCTCCCGACCTTGCTAAGCAACTTCTCGAAAGTCTTAATTGTAAATCCTTTAAGGAGAAGTGCTATCGGGCCATGGATACTTTTAAGTAGGATGCCGACTGCATGTTGTTCTTGAAGCTGTGGTTCACATTTCATGCTTAAATTTCTCCATCGAAGTATGTAATCCACTAAAGTCTCGTTCGGCTTCTGTTGCTCTACCACTAGATCACTGATAGTGATGTGGTGATGAGCCCTGACAAATCGTTTAACGAAGAGATTCTCCAATTCTGAAAAGGTCTTTACTGAATCGTTTGGCAGTTCTGTGTACCAGTCGAAGGCAATCCCTGACAAACTGCTGACGAACTGGCGGAAGAGTAAAGCGTCACTCCCACCGGCATTGCAGCAACTAGCACGAAAATGTGCGACATGCTGCCGGGGGTTTACCGTTCCATCAAAAGTCTTAAACAGAGGTGGTACGAAGCCATTTGGGTATTTGACCGCATCAAATTCTTCGGGGTAAGGTCTACCCGTCTGAATAGATCCCCCACTCTTAGATTGTTCTAAGGCTTCTCGCACCCTGTACTACCATGTTTTTAATGTCCTTTTCTGGAATCATGCTTTGTGTAGGATCTTTCTTTGGTTGTTTGTCTCCGTTGACGGATGTGATCTCTTTTCCTCCATCTGCAATATGGATAATTTCTGGGGGTGTCTCTTTCTGAGGTTGTACTAGACTCTAGAGAGTGGCTAAGGCAGCAGCCATCTCTTCCATCCTCTTTGCCATCTGGGAAATTGTGCCATCTCTCTCCCGAAGCTGTGCCCTCATCATTTCTGGTTCATCTCTTTCTGCAGCTACTGGAGCACCTTGTGAAGCTGATGATGCTCGTGTCTCAACCATGTTGATCTTGGCATACTCCTCATCCATGAACTCTGATGAGTCAACTTCATCTCCTAGTTTTTCTTCTCTTTTTTTGCTAACCGTCGGATGTCGGTCCTTAACTTGTTCATGGCATCCTCTAGTGGCCTTTTCCGCACGGTCTCGCAGTTGTCTCGTGACGGTTGTTGAACTTCCTTTCCGAGAGTCCCCTTTATTGTAGTAGCACTTTCTTCTGATTCAAGTCTCCTGACGACACTTTTCTTCTCAGGACATTATTTTGGTCTTAGCTCGCTAGTAGTAGGTCGCCATACCATCCTTCTCGTAGCTAGAAGCCTAGGACCGGATGGTCTGTCGGCTATATGCTAGAAGGTGGTATCCTCCCTAATTTGTAGACCTGATACAACAACGGGTGGACTGGCTTTTATCTTCTTCTTTGGTTTCTCTGTGGAAGCAACATGTTCTATTCGCGGTCCGAGGCGGGATTTAGCTGCCACCCGTCCTATTCTTCTTAAGATTTCTGACACAGGGCACCTTTCTTTCTTTGCCAATCTTTCTATCACAGCTTGCAGTCGGGCAAATGGAGTAGTCTTATCCCTTTTCCTTTTGTAATTGTTGTAGTACGCAGGTCGGGGTAATGCAGCGGCGATCCTACGGACATCCTCTTCATCTGATGCGGCAGAGAGAGGGTGAAACCTGCTTCCTCCCAACAGAGGTATATACTCAGGCAGTTCTTCTCTTTCCTCAGGAATTTCTTCTAGAAAGCAACTTCAGCAGTTCTGGCTTTCTTGGTGATCTTTCTGCTTCTATTTCTCCTTTGAGGTCGAGTTAGGGGAGCAATTCTTGAACTGGACCCAATCTCAAAAACATATGGTATTGTAGCAAAATCTGTACCCTCCACGGTGACAGGATCATCACAAACTTGGATTTCCTTCCCCTTCAGTTTGGCAGAAGTTGGGGTAGGTGCGGAGATGACTAGACCGGTAGGGGTAGAGACAACAATCCTCATACGAACAATAGTACTTCTTTCAGCTGGAACCCTTTGCAGGGGAGGGAATTCCTGAGCCGACTTCAAGTTGAACTCAATCACGGGCTCTTCAGTTTCTGACACTTTGTCCATTAATGTGAAGAGAGTGACATCAGCAAACTTGATATCTGTGTTGCCGAATCTTTGTCCGAAACGGATGATTCCATTGTCGGGCAGCTCATCCTTGTAAACAGTGAAGTCCATTCCATTAGTGAAGGAGAAGATTAACTTTGGGGCAGTCATTTTCTGCAGGGCAGATTCCGAATGTCAGTCCCGAATTATGCTTCTTTTCATCGTAAAGTTTAGGACAAAAAAAAAGAAAGAGTCCGAACACATTTTCGTTTATGTATTTATGATTTTAAAAGGATTTATTTATTAAAAGAGTCGTTTATTAGAGGATTTGTTTATTAGGAACGAAATGTTTAAAGTTTTAGAAAAGGTAAAGGATCCGATTCAGAATCGGAAAGGAAGAGAAAGTCTTATGCAAGACTTCTCGACTCGAAGGACCGCTCCTAAACTAACACCTATTGGGGGTCCACCCCACCTCGGAAAGAGGTAAAAGGATCTCGAAACCTCTCCGTTTAGGGGTGTCTAAACAGATGGCTCCTATATCCGAGAGGAGTTGGCTATACTCGTTCAAGACGTAAATGAACGGGGTATTCCAACGGAAGAATGGTAGTTTTGGTCCACTAGGGATATGGACTCACTATCGATTTATGAAAACAAAACCATCTAATCGAAAATGGAGAGAGAAACTAGTCCCCAGCGGAGTCGCCAGAAGTTGTACGGCTTATTTTTAGGTTATGTGTTGTATTTTAAAAATGGGGGTCCCCTACAGAAATTGTCGGCGAATCTTAAATTTAATTTAAATATATATATAATTTAGAAAATAGAATTTGATTTTGAAAATAATTTTAAATTTGAAAATTTTTAAGATATGAAATCAAACCGATCTCACATTCCGAATAGTTTATATAAACGAGCACCGCACCACAAACCGTGTATTTATCCCGAGGAATAGACACACTGCTTGATGATGGGGCTCGATTAAAAAAACTAAAAGATTTGTGACATCCGTTTGGTCTGTGAACCAATTTTATAAGCTGACAAGTTCCCCTGCTTAATATAAAGGAATTAAATAAGGTTTATATTACCTGGGTTCTTACAGTTCCCTATAAGGGCAAGCCCCTATAGTTAATTACATCTTAAATGACGGGAGTCATTTAAGAAAACTCTCGATAATAATCAGTGGTTTTGCTCTCTAGAATTTCAAAGTTTAAGGTTTCAAAGGATTGAATTTTGGAAATTTCAATAGGGAATGGATCAAATTTGGAACAGTTATTTTCAGGAGTTGGAAGAAAAGTAGGAGAAGTTGAGGATCCAAGAAGAATCTTGGCAACTTCCCAAACTATCCTATTGTTTGGCTTCAATTTGAGAGTTTATTTGATGTTGCAATCTTGCCAATTTTAATTGATTAGGATTTATATTTGTATGACATGATCATACAAATAACCTGGAAGATATGAGGGTTTATGTCGTACCGAACGACTACCTCGGAGTCCTAAGACCGGTCAGGGCTTAGTTTGCATAACATGATCATACAAATGCCTAACGAAGAGTTGAGGGTTTACATTGCACTAGGCAAACTACCTCAAAATCCTATGGCTTTGTTGTTTAAAACTAGGAAAGGTTTTGCTGAAGTAGATCCGAGTTTTGCTGATGACGATGGCCGTGCTGCCCACCATGCTCCGAGCTCCTTGTTGTTGCAGAGGTTTAGTTTTAGAAGTCATAAATCAGGAGATGAGAGAAGTGTTTTGGTTTAGAGAAAATCTTAAAATCCAAGTGTTTTTTTAGTCTTTTAATTAAAACAAATCTTAAAGTTGTTTAAACAGAACCGATTAAGATCCCACAGTTCTGTCATACCGACACCGTTATTTTCATCGAATTCACTTAGTCCAGATGAATTTGCTAAACTCAACTGAATGAGTTCCACACTTTCATTTAGACTGTGGGAAATCCCGTTAGCAACATGTGGGTTACATCATCTGAGGTATTCCCGATAATTCAACGAGACATTTTAATTTAGTTATAATTGTAGTTTTGTTGTTCTGTTTGTGATTAAATTTTGAGTTGTTTTATATTTTGGAATGTTGTGGTGGTGAATTTTATCTTGCAATGACTTTTAATTTAGTTTTGGTTTCAGTTTTGGGACTATCCTAAAGGTTTTGGTTTTCATGCAACAATCTTGTTTATCATGCAAGAAAAAAGTAAAGTACAGTGCATGTAAGTAAATCACAATAAAATAAAAGTGTACCTGGAAGGTCTTCCCGTCATCCCAAGCTGCACTTGAAACACAAGTTAAGGCATTTAAATATTTTGCAAGAAATACCTAGGTAAAGCTAAGGGAAAGGGTTTTGGTTGCTACTAAATTCCTAATCCTATAACTAGTCATTTCCTATGATGTCTAGGTTGTTGGTTTGGTTTAAGGATGATTTTCTTCATCAAAGAACAATTAAATTCAATTGTTCTTCTAAAACATCCCGTCATATTGAGGAAGTGTTCAGGACGAGTCTTAAACATCTTTTCAATACTTCTGGGATTATTTTAAGTCCAAGTAAATTTAGTTGCACATATGAATTAATCATCTAGGAGTTTAGTTAAACTTTGTCTCTTGCTCAGTGAACTTAGGTATTTGATTACCCGATGAATGAAGTGACATTTCACTTAATACTCTATTTAAGAGTTATAATAATTAAAGCCTTTAAGAGCAAGTTGGTTTATTGAGAATTTTAATCATTCTTAATTTAAAGTTTCGAGTTAATGGTTTAAAGTGTTTTAATTTAATTATGAGGTTTTAATTAATAATTTTAAGTTTGGAATAGTGTTCAAATTATTTTAGATTTAATCTTTATATTTTCAATTATTTTAGTATTTCAAATTGATGTTTATGTTTTAAATTTACTTAGATAGGAAGAGGAATTGAAATTATTGATATGTTTTGATTTAACTCTTAATGATTTCATTTAGATTTGTTGTTAAATGATTTTAATTTAATTTAATTTAATTTAATTCGATTTAATTTAATTTTAATATTATTTAATTTAATTTTAATTTAATTTTAATTTTAATTTAGTTTAATTTTAGTTTAATTTAATTTAATTTAATTTAATTTAATTTTAATTTTAATTTTAATTTTAATTTAATTTTAATTTAATTTTAATTTAATTTTAATTTAATTTTAATTTAATTTAATTTAATTTTAGTTTAAATTTAATTTAATTTAATTTTAGTTTTAATTTTTGATTTTAATTTAACTTTAAATTTTCATTTAATTTTAATCTTTAATTTAATTTTATTTAATTTTAGTTTTAATTTTAGTTTTAATTGTTAATTTTAATTTTTAATTTGGATTATTATTTTAATTAAGAACTAAATATTGCTAAAGTGACTTATTTAGGGATTTTTAAATTAAAGAATAAATATCCTCTTAATAATATCCCTACTTTAATAATCCAAATTTTAAATGTATTCTTTACAAAATTTAAATTATTTAATTAATTAAAGTTTCATTTTGATATTTTCAAAGTGTTTAATGGGTTTCTACCCTTTTAATTTCCCTAAGTTTCAATAATCCAAGATAAAATTAAAATCAATTATTTTACCCTCCATTTTGATTAAACCTAAAATTTTAATTAAGGGTTAAAATTTTTAATTACCTTTATGCCCTTTTAAGCTTATTTATGGGATGTTTCTAATAACTAGAGGACCACTTGGACCAATTTTGGTGATTTTTTGAATTATATTTTATTTATTATAATTATTTTGAGTTTTGGAGTATTAATTAATTATAAAATAAAATTAAAGTTAAAAAATGGATTTTATATTTTTCCCAAAACTCTCTGACCTCAAAGAGTCCAAAAAAACAAATTTTATAATTTTCTGATTTTTCTTTGATTTATTAGAATTATTTTAGTGAAAAACGTTGAAAATTTATTTTTTAATATTAAAAATTACATTAAGCCTTTAAAATTCAATATCTTATCCTACGGACTTAGGAAAAATATTTAGTTTGTTCCTAAATGATTAGGAGTCAAAATGTGACATTTTTATGATTTTTAATATTTTGATGATTTTTATCATTTTTTTAATTATTAAAATATTAAAATATTGTGAAAAATCAAATTTTTTTAAAAATTCCAATTTTAATTTTCCTGAACTCCCCTGATATCAGAGAAGCTCCAAAACCAATTTTGTGAATTTTTGAAAAGTATTTTTAGAGTTATGAATTTTTAAAGTTCCATTTTACTTATGAGACTTAATCAATCCATTTGGTGGGGTTAATCAAGTCCAATTGGTTTCAAAATTTTATATAAGGTTCCTCTAACCCTAAGGAGTAATGGAGAATTGTTTTCAAGTTCTTTTGATGTGTGGTTAACCCTAATTAATTAAAGTTCAGTTTTAGGGGTTTGGGCCAATTAAGGTTGATATGAATGAGTTAACTCAAAATATATTTTTCATAGGGTCCTCTGGTCCTAAGAAATATCACCAAATTTTTCTAGAATTTATTTTATAACATGCTAATTATTGGAATTAAAATACCTAAAACAGTGACATGAACGTGAAAAATCAATAACTTTTCACAGTGATGGCCTCTGATCTTAAAAAATTCAGGGAATGTCCCTAAGATCAGAGGCTTCAAAAGCCCTATGGTCTCATGCCATGGTGAATTATTTATGCAAATGAAGAATCAAAATACTGAAAATAGTAAATAAATTATTAAAAATAAAATAACCATCCAATTAACTTGATTTCTTCTCCACATTATTCTCCTCTGTCACTGAGAAAGAGGGTATTTTTACTTTATTTTTTTGATTTTTCTATGCAAAGATATGAATTTTTGAAGTTCAGGGCATTTAAGTAATTCAAAAAATAACCTAATTTCCTACTTATCCACGCGGCACCGCGTCAACCTCGGCAGCTTCGAAAGCCCACGCGTCGCGCTCCCATTCGACGCGGCCACTTGAGTCAGCAGCCACGTGTCCCGCGGTTCATGTACCATTGCGCCGTCAGACTTGATCTCGACCGTCCGCTCGATACACGCGCGATCCAACGGCTCTTGGTCATCGTCTACGACTAGTGTGCACTCGTGACCGTCCACACTAAAACCCTAAGATCTCACTCGATTCTCAATGGATTTTTGTGTTCTTATGCTTTATGGATTCGTCTTGAGGAGACGAACACATCCATATGGTTTATAAGCTATGAAAATAACCCAAACGAAATGGAGAATTGCTGGAAGCTCTGGAGGAAGAATGAGTTCATACCTTTGCTCAGAGAAGTAAAGCTTTGATCTGAGAGTTGTGTCACCTTCGATTGAGTCCAAGAAAGCTCCGCATGAAGTCTCCGGCTCCGGGAATTGTCTAAGCATGAAAGTGACCAAGGCCGATCACAAAGCTTGGAGGCCGGAAGCAATGGCCGGCCTCGGTGCGGGGGCTTTTGTCGGGGAACTTCTCCTCTTGGTCCGGTGAAGGTGCGGGACCAATCAATTTGGAGATTGGCTCACTGTGGTGAAGTGTCCTGTTTTTGGGTGGATTTTCAACTCAGAAATTGAGTTCTGTTAATGGGGTTTAGGGCAAAGGAACATTGGGGATCAACTACTCTGGGTTAGGAGAAGGTCCTGGAGCAATTTTGGCAGAGTTTCCTTAAGGTCTGGTTCATCTCCTTCTTTGGCCGAGAGGTGCTGGTGTTTAAATAGCCATGGCTAGAGGGCTTCCCAGGGGGGTTTGAAGGCTGGGATCAGCTACTCAGGGGAGGAGAAGAACAGCTCCAGTGGCCATTGGGGTTGGGACAGATCAGTAGGTGAGTTTTGAATTTTTTGGCTCACATGAAGCTCTTGGCCATGGGGTTTTCCGGCGAGCCAGGCGGCTGGCCGGTAGGGTTAGGTCAACATCTGGCTCAGAGGGGTCAGGGGTTGGCAATGGTGCAGTCAGTTGAGGCTTGACATGTGTAAAGGAGTTGAATTGAAATGGAATGGGGGGAAGGCTATTTTGGGTTCAAATGAGTCAACCCCTGGTTTTGGGCTAGGTTCACCACCCAAGGTCTATTTTTGGGTTGAAAAAGATCACTTGGGTCAGCCAAGAGAAAATGGTGTGGTCTCCATCCATGGTGAGGTGGCTAAGCATGGTTTAGAGTGTGACATGAGTATGGTTAAAATGCTTAATGAAGGATTAGGAAAGGGTCTCCTCTTCTTGCCATTAATGACTTGGTGAGGTGGAAATTGGCTTTCACGGCTTCCATGTGGCTTGTACATGGCTCAATGGCTCACATTTAGCTTGGAAAAAGTTTGGTCAATTTCATAAAATTGGATTTTAAGGATTTTGGATAATTTGGTGGAAATTTGGATGAAGCTTTATTTGGAATGGTTTAATGATGATTTTGAAACATAGGGGTGATTTTGATTAAATGGATGATGTAGAGAAATGTCATGTGGGCTTTGGATTGAAAACTTGGGCTTTTGAAATGGTCTTGGGTGGGCTTTTAAAGTGATTGAGGGAAGTGGGCTCTTGGATTTTAAAATGGGCTTTTGGATTAAGGTTTTGTGAAGGACCATGTCAAATAAATGTTGCAATTGGTTTAGGCATGTGTCATGAGTGGTTTGGAACAAGTTTAAAGTGATTTTGAATTGAATTGGGTTTAATGTGGGGTCTTTTAGTAAAGGGGCCAAGGTGGGCCAAATTGGGCTAACTTGGTTTAAGGTTGGGCTAAAGTTAGATTTGATGTAAAATTAATGTTAAAAAATGTTTATGGGAGTGTCACAAAGAGTTTTCAACTTTGGCTGGGCTCTAATTTTGGGATTTGGGCCCATTTGGGTTAGGTTTGGGCTTAGGTCAATTTAAGGGATTTTGGTTTTGGATTAGGTTTGGGTGAAGTTTAGGTACAAATTTTGGGCAAATCAAGTTATTGTTTTGTTTATCGGGATTTTTGGAAGGCTTTAGAAAAGATTTAGGGCCAATTGAGGTTGAATTGGGTTGGTTTTGGCTAGGTTTAGGTCATGGGTCAACATTGGGCCTTGAGCCCCAAATTGGAATTGGGCCCAAATGTCAATCAAATTGGACTTAGATTTGGTCTACATTGATGTTGGGGATATTGAATTGAAGTTTAGAATTGAATTGGACCAGAATTGGGGTCAATTGGGGTGGTTTGGTTTGACATTGGGTTCACTTGGGTTTAAAATGGGTCAAATTGGGGGTTTTGGTAAAAGTGGGGTAAATTGAAAAAATTGGCCCATGGTGTAGTTGAACAAAATGAAATTGGGAATATTTGGGATTTGCTGGAATTTTCTGGGAATTTTTGGATTTTTGGGCTAAGAAGGGCATTTTGGGTATTTGGAGGGTATTGGGGGTACTTTTGGAATTTTTGGTATTTTTGGCTATGGATGATCAATTTGAGTGGTGGGAAGTGTTTAGGATTGATTTTGAGGAATTTTGGGTAATTTAGGTGATTTTGCAAATTTTGGGTAGTTCCAAGGGCATTTGGTAGGTTTAATGTGTGTAGGGCCCCGGGGGTCAAAAATTAAAATTTTGGAAAAGTGAAGATTGATCAAATTTGAGTAGAATGGAATCACTTTGGTTGAGCCATGAAGCCATATTAAGCCCATATGAGCCATGAGAGGACTCATTTGAGGCACTCACTATGTTGTTCCTAACCCTCTTAGCCAGGGGCTTAGGGGTTAAGGACCATCCATATGAATTACCTACATGAGTCGGAAGTCAAGTTGGGTGAGAGTGTGGTTTTAGGACTTGGAATGTGTGTGAGAGTGTAGTGTATGTGCAAGTCAACCCTCACTGCACCAGTGCCACCTGTGGTATTCCTAAGGCCAAAAATTCCTATAGGGAACTCATCCTTTAAACCTCCACATTTGATTTCAACCCTCTAGGTGATTAGGGGTCTACAATCAAGCTTGTGGGGTTTGCAAGGAGTTAAGAGGTGTTTGAATTTCTAAGTGGTGGGTTCCATTTCTAGTCCTCTAAGATTAGTCAAAGGAAAAGCCTAAGGCTAGATCCTAAGTACTAAAGAGAGAAGCAAAAGACCTCATCAAAAATGAGGTCAACATCCACCTTTAAAATTCTAAATATCATTTAAAACAAACACATGAAAATCTAAAGAAAATAAAAGAAAAAGAAGAACAAAATATGTTAAGAGAAAATAATAATATATTAAGTGAAATAAAAAATTTTACCCAGTTCACGGAACGATCTTTTTCATAGTGTTCATACTATGATGACAAGGTCTTTGGCCCTACCTAAATTTTGGAACGTTTCTTTTGACAGTAAAAATTTCAACCCCTTCACTTACTTTCTCATGCGACCTGCCTTCTTCCCGTGAGGCTCGTCTCGCATCGCTGTTAATTCGTTTGGAGCCGGCTTCAGTGAGTTTGAAGTCGTGCTTGGAAAGCCCTGTTTGTGGTCCTAAAAATTACCTTCCCCGAAGTACAAGAACCATCTGTCGAGTTCGATCTGAATTCCCATGAAAACTTCCCTTCTGCTAAGAAGGTGAAGATGACTGTTGTCCCTGTCAAACCAGATGGCTCCGTGACAAGGAGAGTCGTCACCTCCACTTCTTCCGGCTTCGCCATTACAGTACCTACTTCCCCGTTTGCCAAAGGGAAAGAAATTCTGCACGAGGAGGATCCTGACAATGTCTTCCTTGCCCCGCCGTCTATCTTTGAGGTTGGTTCCAGTTCCAAGGTTCCCCCGCTGACAAAATCCCAAAAGAGGAACCGCAACCGGAAGCTTTGTAAGGCCGCCAAGGCACAAGCTGCAAGTTTGCCGCTGATCGATGAGATTCCTCGGCCAGGAGGAACTCGGTTTACCGAATACCTCTCCTCTCCTCCGAGGTAGTAGGTTCCACCCTTTAGCTGGTACTACTGGAAATGAAAGTCTCCATAGGATTGTCGCTGCGCTTCCAGCACCGTACAGTCATGATGAGGAGGGAAAGAAGTCCACACCCATCACTCGAGCTTATACTATTCTATGGAGATTGGCTGAATTAGAAGGATGTTCTGTCGCCAAACTTTTTAAAAGGATGGGATGTGCAATATCCCCAGAAGTGAAAAAGGAAATTTTGAAAATGGAAAAGCCTAGCAGGGTTTCTGTCAAGCACTGTTTGGGAAAGCGTGTTGAGACAACTACCATCGATTCGACGCCCACGATACGAAGACCAGTCAAGTCTCGGCTAGGTCCAAGAATTCCACCCAAAGAACTCCCGAGAAGGAAGAGAGGATTACTTTCCTCTGTACATGGTCTGCACTCTAGGGAGCACACTTCCTCTCTTGGTCCTGATATCCCTGCTGAGACATTCCGTTCCGAGGCATCAATTCTCGAGAGGAGAGTGTGGTTACCGAAAGTCGCTGCACCTGTCCACTTCGAGAAGTCTACAAATCATCAAATGGATTATATGTCCGGCACTCCAATCATCACCACTCCTGTTGCTTCAGAGTCAATGGTAGAAGAAGGGTCGATGGATGATAGAATTCAGAAACTTCATGAAGAGATTTTAGAATTAACTGGGGAGCAAGGATTGGAGGCCGATAACGAGGATCTCCACCTGTCACGTTACTTGGATGATGAATTCATGGAAATCAACATGGTTGATACCAGGGCAACAGCATCTGCACGTGAAGCTCCTCATGATGAGGACGCAATAGAAGAGCTTCAAAGAGCCGTGTCCACTAGAGACGAAGTGATCAGCCGATTGGAAAAGAGAGTGGAGGAGATGACCGCCGCTTTGAGTACCATGGCCACATTGCATGGATAATCTCAGTCACGTCCGACGGCATCTCCAGAAACCAATCAGCCTGAGATAATACACATCGCCGATGAAAGAAGAGAGGTTGCCTCTGCCAATGAGAATGAGCTTCCGAAGAAGGATTCAACCCCGAATCTACCAGAAAAGTTACTTAAGTAAATCGTCGAACAACAAGTTCAGAAGGCCTTGGCCCAGTCCAAAGGCGGAGCATCAGTTTCAAAGGGTAGACCCTAACTAGAGGAATTTGATGTTGTACCTTACCCCAAAGGCTTCGTGCCACCGACCTTTAAAATGTTCGACGGAACAGGAAACCCTCGGCAGCATATAGCGCACTTTAGAGCCAGCTGTTGCAATACAGGAGGAAGTGAAGCGCTATTGTTCCGTCAGTTTGTCAGCAGCCTGTCTGGAATAACTTTCGATTGGTTTACTGAAATTCCTAATGGATCAGTAAAGACTTTTGCAGAAATGGAAAGCATGTTTGTGAAGAGATTCACCGGTGCTCAACGTCATGTCACCATAGGAGATCTCGATGTAGAACGTCAGAAGCCCGACGAGACTTTGGTTGACTACATCTTGAGGTGGAGAAACTTAAGCATGAAATGCGAACCTCAGCTATAAAGACAGCATGCGATCGATATACTACTCAAGAGTATTCACGGTCCGGTAGCTTTCATGCTGAAGGGTCTCACAATCAAGTCCTTCAAGAAACTGCTTAGCAAGGCCAGCAGCTTAGGAAGAAATCAAGCACATGGAGCCTGCAGAAAGAGAGAGAAAACAAAACCAGCAAAGGCTTATGAAAAGAGATCAGAGACAGTGGCAGCAGTCGACAAGGGAAAACAGCCGATACAGACCTAGTAGTTACCTCAATACAATCAGCAGCACCAGCCGCCTCAAGACGGTCGGTCTTCACAGCAGATGAGGCCGACCACTTCCTCGCTCGCTCGGCCGCCTCGATGGTATGTTCCATACCCACAGCAAGTATGTTTAGCCACCGGAGCGAGATGTTCCACACCCACCGCAAGATATTCAAGCATGTCCAACAAGACGGTCGGTGGTACAATCAGCAACATACCAATAACTATCCTAACAGAGGCCACTCTAGACGGTTGGAAGGCAGGGTAGGTCTATGACCGATTTGTTGAACAAAGTATATCCCTTTACTGATGAAGCAATAGCATAGATGTTCCAGAATTTGATTAAGAAACCCAAGTTCAGATTGCCTGAGGCAAAGAAGCCGGCGGAGGTTAACAAGAAGAATCATCCCAACTATTGCCCATATTACAGAATGCTTGGGCACACCATCAAGGTCGTATCGGCTTCAAAGAATGGTTGGAGAAGAACTTTAATAATGGAAGCGTAACAATCCCCGATGAATATTTGAAAAGAACTTGAAATAAGTTCTATCAATATGATTTCGGTGATTTGTTTGCTTCAATTGAATTCTACGCAATTGACAACGGACGGGACACTTTTCGATTACTATTGTACTACTTTTGTTGCTTAGCATGATCAGTATTAAGCTGTACCATCTCTTCTATCACAATGAAAGAAAAAAGAGTTCGTTTTTGTCCAGAATTGCTCAATACTTGGAAAAAACTCAAACAGGGATATTTTGCTAAGACTTCGACTTCAGGAAAGAATGAAATTAATGTCCTAATGACTGGGTCCTTCACTTTAAGGAATTTGGACTGGGTCCTAAGTTGATTTCAAAATGAAGTAGTGTGGTTGAAATACGAGTAATTGATTCGGGATATCACGAGCCTTTTAATTTCCCGCCATGTGGCTGGGTCCGAACTTTCGAAAAAGTTATAATATTCCAGGATTCACGTTAAGGAACATTTCAGAATTATTAATTAGGGGAGTTTCGACATTCAAAATCTTTAACAGAAATATGCACTGCCAGATACAGTAATTCTCAGAAAATAAAAGGAGCAAAAAAAAAAAAAAAGAGAGTTCCTGAGGAGAAGCTTGAGGTGAGCACAAAATCAAAAATTAGTGCCCCAATTCAGGCATTCAAAATCTTTAACACGTGCTCCACTAGATATAGTAATCCTCAATTAAAAAAAATGGATAAAAAAAAGGAAAAGAAAAATAGGAAATAAAAGAAAAAGACTCCTGAGAAGAAGCTTGAGGCAAGCATATAATCAAAAATTGGTGTCTTAATCCTCCCCTGATTAATAAACCTTGAAAGGCAACCTTAAGAAGTTTCCTCCAATATTATGCTTTGAATAGAGTCAATTGATTTCATGCCTTTTGGTCGGTTATTAATTGGCTCAGAAATATCTTTGAACAGTGAAAAATATTTTACTCACATGAACATAAATTTTAAAATCTGCTTTGGCCTGGGAAGGAAGAATTAAAAAAAGGGTCACGTTGTTGGCAATTAATGGAAATTCAACCCTGAAGTCGTATCTTTCAGTGTCCAGCAAATACACTCCAACTTCAACTCGAAGAAAATCAGAAAGATTTCTCGAAGACAACTTCAACAACCTTCATAGAATCTGCAACAAATCAAATGATGACTGCTACAAACAAAGCTGTGAAATTACAGCCACTTCAGCTGTGGCGTCCTTAGAGATAACACACCTTTATAGGTACTTGAAAGAATGTGATTTTGATAGCACCTTAAAGAGTGAGTTATTTTTTAGCACTGGTCCTTAGTCAGTGGACAATACCTCAAGAAGTACTGCGCATCGCAACGTTTCAAAGACAGTCTTGTTCTACGAAGCACCGGTGCTGCACTTGTCTAAAACTGGGTCCAAATCCTAAAACAAATGCAACTAAATAAAACTCTGTATCAAACAAAATAAAAGTCAACATTTGAACAAAACAAAAGAACTCTGTACATTGTAAATTTTTTAAAAAAGAAAAATCTCTTCACAGACATTTCAATAGAATTAAGCACTGCATGAACTTCTACAAACATTCTCTGCACTTTACAATATGTTTTCACAATCTCTACATTCATAAATCTCAGCAACATGTTTAGTCTCTGCATTCATGAACCTCTGCATTCCCAAATATTAACAAAATCTTTTTGAATGTCTGCATAAAGACATCTCATAAAAATTTTTCACGGTATGTGCATCCGTGAATTCTCAGCATATTCTCAGCATTGCTCAGCAATTCTCAGCAATTCTCAGCATATTCTCAGCAATTCTCAGCAATCTCAGCATATTCTCAGCAATTCTTAGCAATTCTCAGCATATTCTCAGCATTTCTCAGCATTCTCAGCATTCTCAGCAATCTCAGCATTCGGGATAGGCTTCCGCCGTACACCCATCTCAAAGATATTCTCTGCAGTTCTCAGCACTCGGGATAGGATTTCGCCCTACTCCCTTCTCAGCAGTTCTCCTCATTAGGATAGGCACAATCCTACTCTTTTCTCAGCAATCTCAACATTCAACCCTCTCAAAGACAAAATTGAAATTGAAATTGAAATCAAAATAGTCTTAGCATTTGGGATAGGATTCTTCCCTACTCCCTTCTCTGCATATTCTCTCGCATTAGGGGTAGTCCTTCACCCCATTCTTTTCCCAAAGACAAAATTGAAATTGAAATTGCAATCGAAATTGCAATTAAAATCGAAGCCCTCTGCATTTTGGAATAGGCTCAGTACTTCTTCCTTCTCAGCATACAAATGCATTCGGGTGGGCATCAGCCCTACTCTTTTCTCCGCATAAAACCAAAATTGAAATTGAAATTGAAATTAAAACCAAAATCAAAATCAAAATGAAATTAAAGTCGAAAGAAAAGCAAAGTAAATCAAATCCAAATTTGAAATTTGAAATCAAAAATTAAAGTTGCAACTCTTAAATTGAAAATTCCTCCTCTTGTTTCCCCAGCGGAAACATCTCTCTCTCAATTCTGCGTTTTGCCTATGTATTTTACTTAGGTTACTTTATGTTGGTTTGTTGATCTTCTTCGGTCAACACCAATACGCGCGGTGTGCCTGTCCGGCGCACCACACCTATTGGGGGTCCATTTGTTGACCTCACTTTTGATTGAGGTCTAGTCTCTCTTTAGAATAGCCTAGGGTCTAGCCATAGAACTCTCCTGGTGACTTTCTTAGAGGACTAGTCATGGAACCCTTCCCATAGAAATTCAAAACTCTTCTTGCTTCACTAGGGGTTTTCATATGCTTAAGACCTAACCTCCACCTTTTGGCAGGAAAAGGCAAGCATAAGGAATCCTAGGGGAAGTCTCCTATAGGTGGTCGACCTTAAGATTTGCCCCGAGGGAGGTCCGGAGATCACCACTCATACACTTCACATTCACAACATACACACACCGCACATTCTAATTTCAACCCCGAGCTCTTCGGAAACTCATGTGGATAGCCAGACCTCTAAGTCTATGACTAAGTGGTAGGGACCAAAACATAGAGGACAAAATTTAAGTGACCCTTGGTCATTACATCCTGCTCACCTTGAAGCCACCTTCAAATTTCCAAAATTTCAATTTTTGGCCCCTTTGCCCCTAAATAACCCTGAACTACCCAAAATACCCAAAATTTCCAAAATTACCCAAATTCACCAAAATCCCCTAAAAAGCATTCCAAGATATTCCTTACCACTCAAATTGACCATCCATGACAAATAATTCCAAAATTTCAAAAAATACCCCCCAATAACCTCAAAATACCCAAAATACCCTTTTTGCCCAAAAATCCCAAAATTCCAAACAATTCTCAACAAATTCCAGAAAATCGTAAAAATTCCCAATTTCATTTTGTTGAACTACACTATAGGTTAATTTTGCCAAATTAATACACTTTCA
Organism: Papilionanthe hookeriana x Papilionanthe teres; assembly: GCA_022702705.1. Lineage (NCBI taxonomy): Eukaryota > Viridiplantae > Streptophyta > Magnoliopsida > Asparagales > Orchidaceae > Papilionanthe > Papilionanthe hookeriana x Papilionanthe teres. Next base: position 128,870,179 of record CM040426.1, on the reverse strand, counting down.
ATCCAAAATCCCAACTTGGCCCATCTAACCTAAAGGTGCCTAAACCAAACCCAATCTTGACCCAATTGACCCCAATTTTCATCAAATTTAATTCTAAAACAAAAGTAAACATACCAAATATCAACTTAGACCAAATTAAAGTCCAATGTGACCCAGATTTGAATCTAATTCCACTTGAAATCAAAATCCCCAATTTTGCCTAAATAACCCAAAACTCCTAAAGTGACCCAATGTCAATCAATTCCTCCCAAATTTCAATTCCAAACTCTTTATAACACCTCCATAAACTGAATTGGATCATCAATTGCCCATAATTTGAGCTCAGGTCTTACCCAAATCCATTTTGGACCAAAGAAACCCCAAATTTGACCCAAGCTGAACACATGTTTTAAATCCACCAAATTGACCCTCTAAACCTTGTCAAATCCATTTTATGTCTTCATAAAATTTCTTCCAAACAACCATATATAAATTATTGTTGAAGACCTCTGAATCCCATTCCCACTCAAACTCAAGATAACTTAACCCGAACCCAACATGGTCCAAAATAATAAAAAATCCAATCCATGCCAAAATTGAACCTCCAAATGAGCTCAAAACCACTTTGTGTCTTCATAAAAGATCTTCATTACAATCAAGTGGACAATATTGATCAAGGCACCTAGAGCGCATTCTCACTCAAACTCAAGTTAATTTAGCCCAAACCCAAATGAACCTAATTAAACTAATAATTCAAATCAAATCAATTTAAACAAAAAATTAATTTAATTAACTTCATGACATTCCTAAAATAATTACCTATATAATAAAAAATATATATATTAAATAAATATAATAAAATAAAATAAAAAGAAAATTTCTCCCTCACCTCCCCCTCATCCCTCCCTCACCCTACACGCCACCTACACCCCTTTCCATCACTCCCATCACTTCTCCCCTCACCTCCTCACCTGTACCATGTCACCACCACACCTCCACCTCATCTCATTCCACTCTCCCCCACTCCTCTTAGCCGTGAGCCTTAAAAATCCACTCACCACTTCATTTCACGCCCCCTTACACACTCTTACACACTCCCTTACACACACACTTACACATTTCCTCATTCTCCCCCCCAAACTCCTTCTAGCCGTGAGCCTCTCTTCTCCTTCTCCTCCTTCTAAGCTAGCCACAATCACTCACATTCTCTCTTTGCCAAGGATTCCAACAGGTGCTTCTCCAAGGCAAGGTAACATCTTCCCCTTCTCTCTACTTTTACTTTTAGTTCAAAATTTCTTAAAGGGAAAAGTTCATCATCATGTTTATGTTTAAATTAAAAGTCTAAATCACACATACATGCATTTTTTTTTCTTATTCTCCTTCATAGGTGTTTCAAAAAAAAAAATTATGTGTTAATCCCTTTCACAAATCTTCAAGCTATTTAAACTTTCTCATGCTTAGGCTTTAGGATTTTTTTATGCAAAATTATTTAGCTATTTCCATGACTTAGCCTTAAGATGTTTTTCATGCAAGCTAATTTAGTTTTTTTAAAATCTCCCCATGTATATTTTCAAAAATTATGTGTAGGTTGTTTATCCTTCAAGCTATTTAAATTTTATTCATGCATAGGTTTAGGAATCCTTTTCTTTTATGCAAAGTTATGTAGCTAGTGTTAAATATTAAAATCTAAAAGAAATAAAACATGAAGGGAATGGAAATAAATAAAAAAAAAGAAGAAAAGAAATAAACAAAAGAATAAAATAAGATAAGAGGAAATGGAATAAATTTTTAATAATGTATAATAATAAAATAACATAACTATATACATATGTAAAATAAATAAAATAAATGTAAATATATTATATGTGCTAAATAATATTTTAAATAAATTATAATACTAAATAAATAACTACACTACATTTAAATAACATAACTACATACTACTAAAAAATAAATGAAGAATATATATATATATATATATATATATATATATATATATGAATGAATAATAACAATATGTAAATAATAAAAAGTAATGTGATAAGAATAAAATAAATGATTATAAACGTAAAAGATAATGAAAATATAAGAAAAGGATAATAATAATAAAATAATAATTGTAAATATAAAAAAATAAGCAAATGAAAATACCATGCCTCTTTAAAATAATCTAAATGTAAATATATGTGTAAATAATAATCTTTAATAAATAATAACTTAATATAAATGACCATAACTTTAAATAAAGAAAAGGATAATTGTGGAGAGAGAAATTGAACTTTATAATTAAATAAATAATAATACAAATGATAAATAAATAATATAAATAATAAACTTAAATATACATATAATTAATAACAACAATAAATTAAAATAAAAATGACTTATAATAAATATATATATATATATATATTAAAAGATAAGAATATAAAGAATAATAAAATAAATAATACTTATATATATAAATTAAAAATAATTTAAATAATATAAATGGATATTAAACTAAGTTAAATGATAATGAAACTAATAATTTAAATTAAATTAAATAAATTAAATAAATTAAATAAATTAAATAAATTAAATTAATTAAATTAAATTAAATTAAATTAATGAAAATAAAATATTAAAATAAATGATAATGTATATAAAAAATAAATTAAATTAAATCAAATTAAATTAAACAAATTAAATAAATCAAATTAAATTAAATAATAATGTAAATAAATAATAATTTAAATTAAATTAAATAAATTAAATAAATTAAATTAAGTTAAATAAATTAATGAAAACTGAATAATAAATTAAAATTAAATGATAATGTAAATAATAAATTAAATTAAATTAAACAAATCAAATCATATTAAATTAAATTAAATTAAATAATAATATAAATAAATTAAATAAACAAATTAAATAAGTTAAATTGATAGTGTAAATAAATAATAAATTACATTAAACTAAATAAATTAAATAAATTAAATTAAATAATAATGTAAATAAATAGTAATTTGAATTAAATTAAATAAAATAAAACAAATTAAATTAAATTTTATTAAATTAAACAATAATACTTTACATTAAATTAAATAAATAAATTAAATTAAAATTAAATGATAATTGTAAATAATAATAAATTAAACTAAATTAAATAAATTAAATTAATCAAATCATATTAAATTAAATTAAATTAAATAATAATATAAATAAATATTAAATTAAATAAATTAAATAAATAAATTAAATAAATTAAATTAATAATTTGAACAAATAATAATTTAAATAAAATAAAATAAAATAAAAATTAAATAAAATAAAAATAATAATGAATTAAATTAAATTAAATTAAATTAAATAATAATGTAAATAAATAATAAATGAAATTAAATTAAATTAATTAAATAAATTAAATTAGATTAAATTAAATTAAACAATAAAGTAAATAAACAATAAATTAAAATAAATTAAAATAAATTAAATAAATTAAATTAAATAAATTAAATAAATTAAATTAAATTAAATTGAACTAAGTCAAATAAAATAAAATAAAATAATAATGTAAATAAAATATAAAATTAAATTAAATAAGATAAAATAAAATAAAATAAATTAATTAAATTAAATTAAATAATAAAATAAATTAAATGAAAACAAAAAATAATACTTTAAATAAATAAATATTAAGTAATTATAAATTAAAGTAAAATTAAATTAAAAATAATAATAATTAGTTAAATAATTAAATGATAATAAAGTAAATAAATCACAATGAATTAAATAAGATAATAAATTAAATAAATAATAAAGATAATAATAATTTTAATTACAAATAAAGGATAATAATTCTAAATAACATATAATAAAAATAACAAAACACATAAATAATAAATAACGATAATAACCTAAAATAATAACACATAACAAAATAAACAATAATAAAATAATAAATAAATACAACAATAAAATAACATATAATAATAACATAACACATAAATAAATAATAATAATAACACAAGACAAAAACAAAACAAAACAATAACATACATAATACAATAACAACACATACATAACATAATGCAACAAAGACAACATACAACAACAATCCCGACCACAATACAATACCAACACGATAACAATCAAACCTAGGATAGGCCTCCTGAGGCATGGTTCATTTTTCCCTTTATAAAGACCCTTAGGAAATCAGAACTTGGTATAGAAAACATAATAAGAACACCCTTATGCTTAGTGAATGCATGGAGTAACCCAAATTTTACCCGATATCCACACAAACTTCCCAATCCACATTCCAAACTCAAATTTAAACCAAAATCAAAGCAAAATCAAACCAAACCTAAACCAAAACATAAACCAAAACCAAACCCAAACATAAACCAAAACCAAATCCAAGCACAAACTCAAGCAAATCTTCCACAAATAAAATCACAAACTCAAGATAGCACTCCCATAAGTCCAAATCAAACTACCAATTGCCACCAATCCAAATCCAAACCACACCTAAACCCATCTGCCCCAACCTACCCCGAACACCTGTGTTTATTAAGCATAAGGGTATAGGTAGGATGAGTTTTTAAGCATCATAATAAGTCTAAATGAGCCCGAGACTTTTCTCCAAGCTGTGAGAGGGAAGCATGGACCTGCATCCTTCTCTGACCTTTTGGATACCTCAGAGGTCTATTAAACTTATTATGTCTGCTTAACGAAACCATCCTCAATTAAATTAACAAAGTTCATTGAAATACAACATAGAAATTCACATAGACATCATAGAACTTGGTAGAAAACCAGGTACATTTTTATTTTGATGCAATTTACTTACCTATACTGTACTTTACTTCTCTTGCATGTTAAACAAGAATGTCACCCTGCATGAAAACTGAAACCTTTAGGATAGCCACAAAAATGAAACCAAAACTAAACTAAAAGTCACAAAAAGATAAAATTCACCGCCACAACATTCAAAATATAAAACAACTCAAAATTTAATCACAAACAGAACAACAAAAACCACAACTTTAACTAAATTAAAACGTCTTGTTGGATGATCTGGAATACCTCGGATGATGTAACTTACGTGTTGCTAACGGGATTTCCCACGGTCTAAATGAAAGTGTGGAACTCATTCAGTTGAGTTTAGCAAATTCATCTGGACTAAGTGAATCCGATAAAAATAACGATTCCGGAAGGATGGAACCGTGGGATCTTAACCGGTGTTGTTATAATCAACTTTAATATTTGTTTTAATTAAAACATTAAAAAACTTGGATTTTAAGATTTTTCTAAACCAAAAAACTTCTCTCATCTCCTGATTTTCACCTTCTAAAACTAAACCTCTGCAACAACAAAGAGCTTGGAGCATAGTGGGCAGCACGACCATCGTGGTCAGCATAACTCGGATCTACATCAGCTAAACCTTTCTTAGAAATTAAATAACAAAGCCATAGGACTTCGAGGTGGTTTCTCTAGCGCAACATAAATTCTCAACTTTTTTGTTAGGCATTTGCATAATTTTCTTATGCAAATTAAGCCCTAACCGGTCTTAGGACTCCGAGGTAGTCGTTTGGTACGACATAAGCCCTCACATCTTCAAGGCTGTTTGTATGATTGTGTCATACGAATATAAGTCCTAATTAATTAAAACAGGAAAGATAAAACATTAAATAATTTTCTCAAATTCAAGCCAAATAATAGGATAGTTTGGGAAGTTGCCAAGATTCTTCTTGGATCCTCAACTTCTCCTACTTCTCTTCCCTCGGACTCCTGAAATAAACTGCTCCAAATTTGATCTATTCCCTATTGAAATTTCCAAAATCCAATTTGTTTGAAAACCTTAAACTTTGAAATTCTTGAGAGCAAAACCACTGATCATTATCAAGAGTTTTCTTAAATGATTCCCATCATTTAGGATGTAATTAACTATAGGGGCTTGCCCTTATAGGGAACTTTAAGAACCCAGGTAAGATAAATCCTACTTAATTCCTTTATTTAAGCAGGGGAACCTGCCGGCTTATAAAATTAGTTCGCAGACCAAATGGATGTCACAAATCTTTTAGTTTATTTAATCGAACCCCATCGTCAAGCAGTGTGACTATTCATCGGGATAGATACACAGTTTGTGGTGCGGTGCTCGTTTATATAAACTATTTGGCATGTGAGATCAGTTTGATTTCATATCTTAAAATTTTCAAACTTAAAATTATTTTCAAAATCAAATGCTACTTTACAAATTATATATATATATACTTAAATTAAATTTAAAATCGAAAAATTCGCCGACAATTTCTTTAGGCGACCCCTTTTCAAAATACAACACACATAACCTAAAAATATGCCGACAAGAAGATAAGGGCTTTTTCCAGTATTTTGCAAAGAGAAGGAAAGGGTTGCTTTAGGAAAGATAAGATAGGTTTTATTGAGAATTTTGTGAGTACTTTGAGTTGTGTTGTGAGGAGGATATTTAGGAGAGCAGCAAGGATCCATGAGATCTTAGGGAAGTATTCTCGCAGTGTCAGTAAAGAGGAGGAAGCTAAGTATTGTTTATTTTCCTTATTATATTTCTGTAAACACAATTATCCAGTAGACTTTTTTGTTTCAAATGATGCTTTGAGGTGTGTTCTTCATGTTTTCTAAGTAGATCCCTTTTAATTTTCCTTGTAATGATTAAGTAGGTTGTATAGAAGTACAAAGTGTTTATAAATCAGTTTTTCAACTTTAATGTGATGAGTAACCTTATAAATTACATTTAATATCTATTCTAGCCAAGTGATTATTTAAAATGTGTTGTGATCCATAATGACTCAGTAGAGCTATGGTAGAGTAGCTAGGTTATTCATATCAATCTATATGGTATGAGTGAAGTACTTTGTAGAGAGATGCAAATGTCAGGGATATAATCTTTGATGGGTTCTGATGGTTTTGAAATTTGCGTAGTCATCTATCTTCATTCCATCATTTGATTGATGTCATCTTTGTAGTTGAGGAGTCACTGGTTTGAATTCCTTTATGTTGTCCTTCTCTCTCAGTTCTTCTCTGCTTCAGATCATATTAATGATCTTGAGAAGTGAAAACTCAAGTAAGAAGGTGGAAAAATAATGGGGTCAAATGAATGAGGAATGTTAGGAAAATACTCTTATGAAATGAATTTCATGTAGAAGGACCCAAAGTGCTTGAGCGAAGTACAGTTAGTTTAAGATACTTTAATGACATCTTCATCAAAGAACCTCAAAATACCAAATTCCCATAACCAGAGATTTTAGCTTCTCTTACAAGGGTAAACCATTATAGTTAATTACAGCTTAGGTAGTAGAAAATACTTAAGAAATCTTCTGATTGAGGCTATAATTTGCTTTCAGAAACTTTAAGTGTTGTTGTCAAAGAAAGAAACTTCAACGCCTTATCCTAAGGGTAGTAGATTCCTACAGATTCCAAACTATCTTATTGGTTTGTGTTGATCTTCATCCTTCATTCTGGGTTTTGAATGTTCCTCCCTGCAAAACAAAGTTAGTAAACCATAATAATATGTAAAGTAAATTAAGGGGTTACATCCACATTTTGTTTTCAGCCCTCCAAAATAAAGTTACACACCTTAATAACATGTAAGTAATTCTAGGGTGGTGTCCTCTTTTGTCTTTAGCCCTATAAAATTTGCATCCACATTTTGTCTTCAGCCCTTTAAAATAAAGTTAGCACACCTTAATAACATGTAAGTAAATCTAGGGTGACGTCCGCTTTTGTCTTCATCTTTATAAATGTTAGATATTTATTTTTTTGTTCATGCTTATTTAAATATTTAATTTTAGGACATTCTGATCAAGATGTCTATGACTCTGTCATCCCAGGTTTGTCTCGTACCCTAGTCTACTTAGTCTGAGAAAAACCTACTTTGACAAAAAGATTCTTATCAATGACGGATTGCATCATCCAAGAGATCTTCGTAGACCCGAGCAGCTGGGTTAAAATTATATTCAGTGATATTTATTTATTAGGGATAAATTTATGTTTTAATATCTTATTCATATTTTTAAGCTTGAATATTTTAAGTTGCTTAAGAATTATTAGCCTATTAATTTTTTTGTCGTTCTGTTTATTTTGGTTTGGGATGACCCGATCATGATCTTATGGTTTTGTCATCCCTGGTTATTAAGGTTTTGAGGTTTGAATAGTCACAAGTGACTGAAAGATATTTTGTTAGCATCCATGGGTTGCCTACTCAAAAATTCCTTCTCAAACCAAGTTGCATTTTTTGCAGTTCAATTTTAAGTTTTAATGTTATTTAGAATGGATTTTATATCATTCAAGTTGACTTTGTACTTTAGCCTAAATTGTCTGTCACTAAGGGTAAGTGTGTTTTTATTCTCATATGAGAAATCAAACCCTACTTAACATTCCATCACATTATTTTGAGTTGATTTTGATTAGCTCAAGTTAAGTTGAACTAATCCAGACTGAGTCTGAGTTAACCTGGACAAGCTAGTTTTCTCTTAGATCGTCTTTAGACTTATTTAAATCAACTGAAGTTTAATAGAATAATCTAGGTTGACATAGTTTAATTAGGGTCAAACCAGTCTAAATTGGTTTAAATTAACTTTAAATAAGTCAATTTTAAACCAAGTAAACAGAACAGATTGAGCTGGACAGCTTCAAGTTAAAGTTTTGGGTTAAATTAAGTTTAAGTTAAATTAGACTTAAGTGTAGTCTAAGTTAGTTTTGACTTGATTTGTTGCTATAAGTCAAATTTAGGTTAGAATTAAATTAATCCTTGAATAAACTTAGTTTGAATTAAGTCAAGCGTAAATTTGAGTTTCAAGTCGGATTAATCAGAATTTTTTAGTTTCCCTGAAGATTTTAGCTTTGTTTGAATTAGGTCGAATTGACCCAAAGATTGAGTTAACCCAAATTAGTTAGGTCAATCAAGTGATTTATTTTATTTAGGTTAACCTTGGTTAGGTCGAGTTGACCCAGAATTTTAGTTGAATTGGATAACTCAAGTTAGGTCAAGTTGACCTAGTGATTCTGATGATCTTGGGTTAACCCGAGTTAGGTTGAGTTGACCCTATGATTTATTTGATTTGGGTTAATCCAAATTTGGTTGGATTTTTCCAATTATTTAGTTAATTTAGGTTAATCTAATTTAAGTTGGTTTGACCTTGTGATTTAGTTGAGTTTGGTTTATTCCGAGTTAAGTCAGGTTGACCCGGTGAATCAATTAAATTGAGTTTACCTGAGTTAGATGATTTAGTTTATTTGGGTTAATCCATGTTTTGTTGGACTGACTCAATGGTTTAGTTGGTTTGGGTTAATTCGAGTTAGGTTGGATTGACCCAAATGATTTAGCTTCGAGTTCGGGTTAACCGAATTAGCTCGAGTCAATCTCGGTGATTCAATTGATTTGGCTAAAGTCAAAGTTAAGTTAGAATTAGACTAGATCTAGATTGAGATAGATTAAAAGGAAATCCAATTTTAACTAATTATAAATTAAGTTATACTTAAGTTAGGCTTAAGTTTGGTTAGACCTAAAGCTGCGTTCAAGTTAAACTAAGATTAAGGCTCTGCTTAGCATAAATTATAAGCATGTTTGGCGTTTTCAAAATATCACTTCACTGCTTTTTTTGTGCATTCACATCACGTATCTGGAAATGGTGTTTGGCATCTTTTAACAGACATGGTTACAAGATCGACCCTGCAACCTACGTCCTCAATCGCGTTTGAGGGTTTTTCTTTCCTCCCGTGCCCTTTTTTCTGTCTCGTCCCTCGTTCGACTGTTGTTGTCCTATGTCACTTCTCCCTCAGCTCTCTCCCTCGCCTCTCACTCAGTTTCACCTTTCAACATATCCTCGATGGAATCTTGTAATGTTACGATATAATATTCATTTTGGGGAATTTTTTCATTGCACTGGTTATCTCTCTACGGTTTTCTAATTTTGTTGATTTTTTTGGTTTATCGAGCTTGGTTTCTTAAGATTCTCATAGCTATTTTAAGCATTAGGCTTCATTTTGTACATATAAATTTTGGTTAGAGGGTCAGGTATATTTGTGACTTCCACTCCACCCTTGACGACTCATCATTTGTAAAACTAAGAATGAGAAAACATTGCCTGAGAAGATACACACGTGGTTACGAATTAGTAACTTTGACAATAGTTAAAAATCATAGCCTCAGAATCTTAATTAGGAACCAACTTAAAAAGAAAAATGAAACAAGGAATTAATATATTTTCTTAATAATATAAAGGCAGAAATAAGTAGTTGGGTGTACGTGTGCTGGCTGTGGTGTGTGTTTGTTGTCGTACTTGGGTTTGTCTACTGGTGGTTTGACTTGGATGTGTGTGTGCTAGTGGACAGACATAGGTGTGATTGCTGGTGGTTGGACTTGAGTGTCTCTACTGGTGGTTGGGCTTAGGTGTGTGTGTGTTGTTGGTTGGACTTGGGGTGTGTTTTCTAGTGGTTAGACTTGGATGTGTTTGCTGGTAGTTGGACTTTGGTGTGTGTATGCTCGTGGTTGGACTTGGGTGTGTGTGTTTATGCTGATGGTTGGACTTTTGTGTCTCTCAAGTTTTGTCTATTACATGTTTCATGATGTGTTAAGCTTATCTTGTTTTTTGTTTTACTACCTTTATGATTTATTTCTTTATCCTTTTTTTATTAATAATGCAATGGTTAAGACTAAAGAAGTGACTCATAAGCAATGTGGGATAGCAAAGTCTTAATCATATTTTGCAACCACCGTATTAAGGAGATCGAGCTTGGAAATAGACCAACCACCTACATTAACAAAGAAGGGTGGCATAATATTACGAGGAAGTTCCATGAAATTATAGGAAGGGAATACAAAAGGTTAAAATTTAAGCACAATAAAGAGGACTCGAAGTTATGAGAGGAACTAAAATGAGAATCCATGGGCTTGGGTAGGGATCCTATCAAGCAGACCATTAATGTTTCAATGGAATGGTTGACTAAAATGTTGGAGGAAATAAGTGAAACTCTAAATATTCCTTTTTCCAATCATTATTCATGTAAAATTTTTTAGCTAATGTAATTTCCTGAATGTTGCAGGCAGTGTTAGCCACCAAAAAATTTAAGTCAAGTGCATTGAGCTAGACCTAGAGGAGAAGTTGAACCATATGTTTAGTGGGGTACTTGCGACGGACATGTATGCGTTCACCCTAAGTGAGCATGGGTATGCAAGCATATTGAATGGCTTGGAGGCCGAGCAGGTTAGTTGGTCAGTTGAAGCCATGAGCCTACACCAAAGGGAGGTCGAGTCCACAAGCCAGTCAAAGCAGCCTACGGTGCAGAAAGGAAAAATGAAGGAGTTGTTTTCATCAGAAGAACAATTGATATGCTGATAGAAGAATGTTCATATCAACCTAGTCCTTCAAAAGACACAAACATAGATTACTTCCTTCGAGTTATGGATACATATCCTGAAGTTAGAGTAGACACCATGATCTATTTGAACTCCTTGAAATTACTGGAGGACACGACTCTCAGGCAGATATTCATGAAGATGCCCCCATAACTTCTTGTCTAATATTTACATTTTCTTTTGGAAAATTGATTCTGTGGTGTTATTATTATTTGGTTTGGTTTTTAATTTCTTTTAGGGATATTTGTACAAACTATCAATTTGCTACTATGTAATTTTTCCTTTTCCTTAATAATCGCTCATCAAACTTTATATCTATGAAGGATTTGCAGTGGTTGTGTAGAAAAGAATAGCTACAAAGATTATGATTACACTGTACGACTACTATAACACTTTTGTCGATTAAAATCCATTTATGACATTGACTTACATCGGTGATAAATGGATCACTGAGCTGCTACAAGGCAACTTCACACAGTTCAGTAACATGTTCTTTATAAGACAGTACCAATATTTTTTAATATTCTACATGAACTAAATAGCCATCATGGGCTCCACGGTTCCTCAAAAGTGACTATAAGAGAGGTCTCGCCTGAAACATTTGAATTTCATGTCAGACAATCTATGCCACAGACGGAGGTGCAGTCGCAAAAATTTTACATCCACACGCTGGAAAAGGTGCTGTAAAAATGATTGATTTGAGAGAGCAAATCACAAATGCTATTGTCTGATTTTGACTGGTTGTTTCTTATTTATTTTATGAACTCTATTTTTATTTTATCTCAGTTGTATTATTAATAATTTTGATTTTATAATATTCACATGTTTTAAATTTCTTTTCTCCTTGTGCTTTTTTTTGTTGGTTTGTGAGGTTCGTGATGAGAAATTTGGCCTTATGGGTTCTTTTGGATGGCTGGTTGGTCGTTGTTGGTTGGTGTTGCATGTGCAATCCTAATGAAGGCAACTAAGTTCCTCTCTTCTTTGATGCATTTATTTATGAGGACTTCCTGGATGGCATTTATTGGTGACATGCACATGTGGCACAAGACGTTGGTTTTATGTGGTTTAAAAGCAACCAATAACTAATTATTTTACAAGATTTATTGTCTTCTTAGAGTGATCGACTTGTTAGTTAGTGTAGTTAGTTCTCTGAGACCTCACACCTACATTTTATTTTCTTAATACAATTTTTGTTTATTCCTATTTCCTTATACATTTTTTAATTTAGTTTTTTGAAATGACCAATGTGTTCTCCCTTATATCTTTCAAGGAAATGAGCTCCAAGATTTCAGGGACCTCCCAACATATCCTCTGCCACTGTGGACTAGCGTACTTCCCATCGACATCACGTCGTGCACACAGCCTGGGGAGACAGGCTCTGGCGTAGTTTGCCGAGAATCATGGAGATGTGTGCCTTCTTCTGGTGAGCGGATAGTATGGCAGATTCCACTGCCGATAGTGATCCTTGTAGGATGGTGTCCTTGGAGGATGACATAGCTCATGACATATGCAGGATTGATTTTAAAATTAATATTATCATAATTTTAATTATAATTTTAATAATTTTTCTTCTTTTATCAATCTGTATACTCATTATTAAGTGAGGGCTGTGTCTTTTTATTTAGTGTTCTGTATTAGTTTTCTGCTTTTCAACTATCAAATATGTTGTTATAACAAATCTGTTGCAAACAACATTACTTAACAAAGGCAGAATGGTCATTTATCCAGAAATAGCTGCAAATCAGGTGTTTTCAAATAACACAAAACCAAACAGCAAAATAGCTTATTCGAATGCGCTCCTGATTAACAACTTATCAGGATCCGTTGCTTATTAGTAGATTATTTAATAAGCTGTAGCTACACCAAATAGAGCTTATGTTTGGTTATCCTTAGGTTAGGTCTAGGTTAAGCTAAATTTAAGAGGTTCAATTTGAACTTATTCTAAGTTAGGTTATACTTAGGTTAGCTCTAAGTTAAACTAGACCTAAGAGGTTAAATTGAACTAATTTTATATTAGAGTTAGACTTTTGTTAGGACTAGGTCGCCTTAAACCTAAGAGGTTCAACTCGAACTATGTCTAAGTTAGAGTTAGATTTAGCTTAGTTATATGTTAGACTATACCTAAGTAGTTCAACCTGAACTAAGTCTAAGTTAGGTTAAACTTGGGTTAGGTCTAGGTTAGGCAAGACCTAAGGAGATTCAACATGAACAAGTCTAAGTTAGGTTAGACTTAGATTAGGTCAAGGTTGGGCAAGACCTAAGGAAGTTCAATTTGAACTAAGTCTAAGTTAGGTTAGACATAGGTTTTGTCTAGGTTAGGCTAAACCTAAAGAGGTTCAACTTGAGCTAAGTCTAAGTTAGGTTAGACTTAGCTTAGTTCAAGGTTTGATTAGACTTAAGGAGGTTCAATTTGAACAAAGTCTAAGTTAGGTTTGACTTGGGGTTTAGTTTCAATGTAAGTTGAACCTAAAGAGTTGGCTAAGTCTCTTATAGATTAGCATAGGGTTTATATTTAATATAGGTTGAATCTAAAGGGTTGCTAAGTTTAGTGTAGGTTAGACCTTAAGTTCAATGTAGGTTTAACCAAAAATAGTTAGTTAATAAAATGTATGTTAAACTTAGAGGTTAGGTCAATGTTGTTTGAACCTAAAGAAGTTGCTTAAGCCTAATGTATATTATGCTTAAGGTTTAGGTTCAATGTTGATTAAACCTAAAGAAGTTGGTTAAGTCTAATGTATGTTAGAATTAGGGTTTAGGTTCAATTTAGGTTGAACCTAAAGAAGTTGGTTAAGTCTAATGTATATTAGACTTAGAGTTTAGGTTCAATGAAGGTTAAACCTAAAAAAGTTAGCTAAGTCTAACATAGATTAGACTTAGGGTTTAGATTAGGTCTAAGGTAAGTTAGAACCAAGGTCCAGGTTTAGGTTCAATTTAGGTTGAACGTAAGTTCAAGATAGGATCTAGTTTAAGAGTTGGGTTCAATTTGAGTTGAACCTAAAATTGGGATTGGGTCTAATTTGAGCTAGATTCAATGGCCAGGTTCAATTTAGGTTAAACTTAAGGATTTAGGGTAAAGTCCAAGTTGGTATAGACTTAAGATTAGGTTCAATTTGAGTTGAACCTAATAACTTAGGGTTAAGTCTAAGTTGGTTTGGATTGAAGGTTAGGTTCAATTTGGGTTAAGCCTAAGGATTTAAGCATAGGTTGGGACTACTTTGGTTTAGACCCAACATTTAAGGTTAAGTTGAGCTCAAGGTGGTTAGATATACAGTTCGGTTAGATCGAAGTTGGTTAGAACCAAAACACAGGGTTTTGTTGGGTTCATGGTGGTTAGACCGAACACATAGGGTTAGGTTAGTTCCATGGTGGTTAGACTCAATACATAGGGTTTGTTTGGGTTCATGGTGGTTAGACCCAACACATAAGGTTAGGTTGGGTCCAAGGTGGTTAGACCTAACACATAGGTTTTATGTTAGGTCTAATGTGGATTAGATCTAAAAGTGTAGGAATAAGTCTTGACCTGATTAGGCCATATACTTAAGCCTAATTTGGTTAGTCTAATTATCAATCTATTGGGCCAAGCTTAGGTTAGGTTAAGCCTAAACTAGGTTTAGATTCAAATTAGACTATACATTTTTAACAACACTCTCATGGTGAAATTTGTAACCATATCATTGATCCCCTAAAACCAAGGTCCTAGGGTTAGCTTAATGTCTTAAACCAAATTTGGGAATGCTTCGGCTAAATGACATTTTTAATTTTTATAATTTTATCTTTAAATTTCAAAATTTTTATTGGAAATGTTTAAAGGATGAAAAATGTCATTTAGGGTTTAAATTTTCTTGCCTTAAATTTTCTAGTTGATTCACATTTTAATTTTCAATTTTATGATTTTTTTAATTAGTTTTCAAAATATTTATAAACTTGGTAAAAAATTGGTCATTTCAATTTTAGGAAGACTACTGACCATAAAAATATCAGGTAATTCTCCCAAGGGTGAGAGGAACAATCAATGAAATTTACATATTTTTGGATTTATATATAATTTTTAATAATTATAATAGTCTCAAGAGTATTTAATTAATTAAAAACTAAATTAAACTTAATTAATTTCAATTTGTTTTGTTATTTTCTCTTCTATTCACTCAGTTCAGATGTATATTTTATTTTATCTTTAGGATTTTTCATCATAAAGTTATGATTTTTGAAGTTTATAATGATTTTCTAGATTTATTTAAATTAGAATCCTGAATTTCTTATTTATCCCACTTGACACCGCATCACACATATGATTCGTCGAAGGCTTGCATGGCATCGTTTGATTGGGTGCCTTTCTATGTAAGCATTCGATGTGGCAAAGATTTAATGCAACTCCTCTTCTGAGGTTCCACAATCCAAGATAATCTCTACTGTCCATTTCCAATACACAGAAATGACAACAACCGGTCATCATCCCCATGGGAAAATAACGCGTGCATTTTCCATGCTCAAAGTCTAATTTTTCCCTCGATTTTCTATGAAATCTCGCTGGGATTATTTCTAAATCTTTATTTAACCTAAACGAAAACATCTATACAATTGATTAAGCATAGTGTACTCATTTATTTCACAAAAGACTAAAGTCGAAGCAAATTTTAGGGTTTTTCATGCATACATTGTCCCAAGAGGTGTAGCCACAATTGGGCTTGACAGACACAATTTCTTTGACCCTACATAACTTTCCTTAGGTTAATTTGGACTGAGATTGGCTCTGACTATGAGCTAGGCCAAATGGTGGCTCGGTTTGGTCTTGAGATAGGTTGGAGACCTCTGGAAACCCAAATTTTGATTAGGGAAGAGTTACAGTGTTCCTAGGAAGCTTTTGGGAGATTTTGATTTGAGTTTTGGAGAAGCTTATGTCAAATCCAAAATTTTTCATATTTTTCAATGACAAAACTAAGGTTCTTAATTGAGGGGATGGTCTAGGAATAGTGGGGATTAATTACTAAAGCTAAGGGGAATATTTTCTCTTTTGTAGGTCAGAGGTTTTGGAGAGTGATTATGGAACTCAGTCAGGTCTTGAAGCTCTGGAGTCATCGCTTCTTATGACAAAAGGAGGAAAGGAAAAGGCTAAGGCTAGCTTGAGGAGGCTCTTGCGACTGTTAGAAGATTTGTAGAGGCATGGGAGGGATTCAGGGGCGTCCTTCCCTATTTTCAACAAGATTAACCACGGTGGCTCCTGATGCACCAAAAATATATACGATTTTTGCTATATGATTTTACTCATTTTTTGTGATATTACAATTTAAAAGGTGGGTATTTTGTATGTTTCTTGGTTTTAGGTACAAGAAATGATGATTGGAGCAAAAAAGAAGCAAAAATGGTGCAATTTGGAGCAAAAATGAGCAAGAAAATAAATTTTGTCCTGACACATTTCGATAAATCTTTCTATGTTTAATCTCTTTTACACTTCTTGCATATTTTTGAAAGAGATTACACTTTAAAGAAAGGTTGTTTTTATGCTTATTTCGTAGGGCTATCTGTTAGGAACATAATGCAACTGAAACGGGGTGAATCAGAGCTAAAATGGAGCCAAAGAGAGCAAAATGGTGGAGCTGCGCAGAATGGGGGCCGGGGGAGCCCAAACTGGCGCCGGCGGTGCCAGAAACCCGAGGGCATAATTTTTGGTCTTCGGCAGTGCCCAAACACTGCGCCGGCGGTGCCAGGAGCGGTTATTGGCTATATGCATTGAACCTGGATGCTTTTTGGAAGGTTTCTTCATGCACCTCTTGAGAAATTTGTCCCTACACTATTTTAAACCGAATTTGAAGCCAAAATGTAGTGGAGATGTTAGGGAAAACTTAGAGAATGCTTAGAGATCTTAGAATAGGAGTGGAAATGTAGATTTCTACCTTTCTGGAGAATCTAAGGGAATGTTCTAGCATTGCATGGATCAGCGGGAGACTTTGTGGGAGAGATTTTCATCTTTCTTTCAAGGGAAAAAAGAAGTATTGTGTTCTCATTATCTTATTACTTTGTAAACACTTATTTTGTGGATTTTCTTTGAAATGAAGTTTTTTGTTGTGTTTTCTTCGTGCTTTGCGATGACTTTCTCGTACTCTTCCTTCTTGTTTGGAAGTAGAGGCATAAGAAGTTTATGCCATTGTTTTCACTCTACTTTTCTTTTGTAATGAGTAGGATTCATGTTTAGAATATTGGGATGCTTTCTAAAAGATTGTTTAATTATAAATGTGATGGTTTTTACTTGCGCTTCATTTACATTACAAAAGGGCCCGTTGTATTGTTAAAATTCGTTGTAATTGCATTGTCCCAAAAGGGCAGTGTAATTCTCAACAAAGTGGAACCACATTCAATGTCCATGAATGAGTTACATAGTTTATGGGGATTGAGTGCAAATAAATATGGAAATATGGTTTTATGGGCGTCGAATTGGAGGTTTCAGGGTGACAGGCTGAGATCCCCAATCTGGTCCTAAAGTTTGGTAACTAAAGTAAGGGTTAGCCTTCAGGTGAAGGGAAGTGGGAGCTCTGAAGTGGCAGCCAGTATCCTCCGAGCCTAACCATGGATTTTGGGACTAAACCTAGGATTTGCCAATATTCTTTATAGCACTCTAAAGAGGGGGTACTCAAAAGAGGGTAAGGAATAGGATTGCTCCTATTTGAAAAATACAATATTTTATGCATCTCATTCCTAAATTTTATCCAATTCATTACATAAGAATAATAGATTTTATTATCTCAAAATTCACCAAATCAATTTATCCAGAAAGGGTTATCTTTTGAAGTAATATTTGCATTTAGGAGTAGTTATTATTCTTACATATAGTTGTCTGCATTTAGGAGTAGTTGTTAGAAACACCACTTATATCACCATTCCAAACTAAAGCTCTTAGTAGTAGATAAGAATTTCACTAAGGACCACTTACCTCGCTTCCCTGTGGGATCGATAAATGAGACTCCATTAGAGCCCTGTAATACTTGATACGATAGGTATACTTGCATTTGAATTTGTAACTTTACAAAATCATTATAAATATATAAATCTGAGGTCATAAATTCTTACATATAAAAAAAGTCACATCAAGTTTTTGGCATCGTTGGCGGGGAAACATTGGTAGAAACTTTAGGGGAATTTTAGTTAAACCAATAAGACTTGGATTTGAAATTTATAGTACTATATAGTGTGTTTAATTATTGTGTGTTTATTTTCAAGAAAAAAATCCAAAATACCAAAAATATTTTTGATATCTGTCCTATTAGTTAAGTCTTTAAATTTGTATGCGTAGTTAAGGAGCTGCAGACCTTGAATCTTACGACTCAGATTTAGAGAGAACTTTTATGAGGACGATGAAACAGAAAAGACTCCATGTATTTAATGTAGAAATGGTGGATCGACAATATAATGAATATTCAGATTTGGATTTTAATTCTAGTAGCTTTGAAAGAGTAAACCCTGAGAGAGTAATGGATTTTTAAGATGATATGCTTACTTTTTTAAGTTCTCAGGTTGCTGATATTGAGAGGAAGTTAGATCAATACATAAAGAGTTATCCTCATGGTCCCCCAGATATTAAGAAAAATTCATTTAGACAATTGATTAAGCCTAACTATTTTAAAACTGGCCCTGAGATGCACAATCCTTATTCCAATTATTACAATCCAGGTTGGTAAGATTATTCAAACTTTAACTGGAATACTAATTTTGGAGGAGAAAACCAATTTTGGGAAGATAATCAATTTAATCAGATGTGTGATTGTAATAATCAGGACGATTTTAGCGATGGAATTTCTTTTCCTTAGAGATTTTAATCTAACCCACAAGATGAGGAAAAGGAATTACTATTAGAAAAGGATGTGATTCAATTTGCATTTGAGCTAGAAAGTCAAGGGGCTGCTATAAGGAATATAGAAAACCAGCTGGGGCAGATTATGAATGCAATTAACAGTTACCCCTTAGAAATTTTACCTAGTGACCTTGAGATAAAACTTAAGCAGATGAATGATGAGCAAAATAAAGATATCAAACTAAGACTTGGAAGAGAATTTGATGATATATTTCAAAAGAACCTTGAGTTAAAAGATGAGGATAAGGAGATTGGAAGACCAATGGAAGAAATTCCAAAGGAATTAGAAAAATGTATAGACAGATCACCTCAACTCTTTACTCAGTACCAAGGAGAAGAATTGGATGATAATTTGAATTATAAGAGTAAGATAGAAGAATTTGATCCAGAAACTAAATTACCTAGAGCGAATTCAATCCAAAATTTGAGAGATCTTAAATTATCATATACAGATCCATTTCTTATAAATTTTAAGGATGATATTAATATGCGAATTGAGAAAATCAATAGAAGAATATTGGATCTAGAAAGAAATATGAGGAATAATGGTATGGCTCAATTTGAAAAAGAAGAGCTAAAAGAAAAATTATAATTTGAGAATTTTGTAGGAATTCCTGGATCTGAGAAAGACTGGGCGATTGATCGAGGATTACTTAATTGGAATTTTGATCCAGGAGGATTCATTTATCTAGCTAGCAACGTTAAACCAAGCGCTTTATGGAAGGCAACCCATAGTTATTAGTGTGCTTCGATTTAGTATGCTTGAGAGTCATGATTGTTAGTGTTGTATTGAGTTTGCTTTAGTGTGGATTGATCAGCTTAATTCATGTTTAGATTAGTGGATTGACTTGATCTTTATGTGTCATTATGGATTGATCAGTTTAATTTTTGTTGGTAGATGTTTGGATTGTTAGTGATTGGATTTGATCTTTGTGTGTCATGAGAGAGGTGATTTCTTAACTTCTTATTATGGTTAGACTTATATATTCTCTTGTAGTAGTTGGATTGATGAGTCCACTATGACTCGGGTCTTAACCGGACTTAGTTTTACAGGAGTATCATGAATTTGAACAGTGTTAGATCCATATTAATTTCATTACTTCCTTTCTTTATCTTTATTTTCATTTGGTAGGAGTTTTGAACCTATTTGATGAATAACATTAGGATGATTTTACACTACAATATGTAACTGTTAAAGGTGCTTAATTAAAGGGATTAGATGATGCCTGAGATTGGTGTCCAGAAACCAATTTATTAGGGATAATCTTATCTTTGGGATTATAATCTATAAAATCATTTGAAAGTACCTAATTTACTAGTGTAGTGATTCCTTTAGAAATTGGAGGTAAGGTAGTGAGATTGGATGAGTTAAATGATGAATTAACCTCATTTATCATATGTGTGTTTATGTTCGTGTTACAACTTTATTTAGGTCTTTAAAAACATTTTAATATTCCCTTATTGATACTTGCTATTCTAATTAAACTTTTATTTAATGAATTTCATTCTGGCATGATTAGTTTAGATTTACTTTCTACTGCATATTGTTCTATCCTAATGAATACTTGTAAATGCTTTTGATAGACATGTGTGGTAGAGAGAATTTCTGAATTGTTTTCTTCCTACATATATTTTCTATACTAAATTCTATAAATGTTAAAAATCAAGTTTAGGGTTGGAAGAAAAATAAAATTTTAAAGTGAAAATACTTCCTTTTAGTGTAATTTTATTACAAGTATGTTTTAGGTTAGATTTACTTTCTCCTACAGTCATTCTATCCTGATTATGCATGTATATGAATTTGATAGGATGTTGTAGTAGTAAGTAGATTCAACCTTTACTTTTTCTTCCTGCAACATTTTATGGAATTAATTGCAAAAATTTAAAATTTAAGTTTGGGGGCAAGAAAATTTTTTAAAATGTAACTTTATTTGTCCTCAGTAGCCTGTATTTAATTTGATATCACTTTTAAAATGACTTGTGACATGTGGTGTTACTTTAGGTTACTATAATTTCAATTTTAGGAATGTTAGAAAAATAACTTAGTTGAAATCCTATGTGAAGAAACTGTTCTAGAGTAAAGATATTTTGTAGGAAACATTGGAAAAATGATTTTTCTATTTATGGTGGAAAGGAGTTGAATATTTGAAAAGCTAAAATTCTTAGATTTATACTTAATGAGAATTGAGCCTTTATTGAAAACCTTTTTCGACTAATACTTACACTTATAAAAAGTGAGGGAAAGTTTTGATTTTTGGATTTTAGAGGGAGGATAGTGAAATTCAAAATTATTAAAGGCCTATCCAGATATAGTAATCCTCACATAAAAAAATAAAAAAATGGATTAAAAATGATCCTGAAAGAAAGAAAAAAACTTAAAGAAAATGAATTGAAAATCATCCCGAAAGAAAAAAACTTAAAGAAAATGAATTGAAAATCATCCCGAAAGAAAAGAAAAAAAAAGAAAAGAAAATAAGTGAGGAGAAGCTTGAGGGGAAGCCTAATCAAAAATTGGTTTCACTTAAATAATTTTAAATGAAAAGATTTAAAAACAATCCTAAGCTCATTCTTATTTCAAAAGGTATTGGTTAAATTGGTATAGATAAGTGTTTAAATTCCATTTTTATACTTTCTATGAATCTTTGGTTTGACAATTTTCAATAACTTTTGAAATAAATAGAAAATCAGAATTCCTAAGTTGAATATGAGATATTCTTACACTCTAGTCCTAGGTTGATTTGCTAGAATTTCTCCTATTTTATACTATAATATTTATGAGATGAAATTATAGGAAACTCTATTGAAACCCACAACCACAAGTCAACATATTTTATTTTTAAAGTTATAATGTTACTTGAGGACAAGTAATAATTAAGTTTAGGAGATTTTGATGCACCAAAAATATATATGATTTTTTCTATATGATTTTAATTATTTTTGTGATATTACACTTTAAAAGGAAGGTATTTTGTATGTTTTTTGGTTTAGGTACAAGAAATGGTGATTGGAGCAAAAATAAGCAAAAATAGTGCAATTTGGAGCAAAAATGAGCAAGAAAGCAAATTTTAGCCTGACACATTTCGATAAGTCTTTCTATGTTTAATCTATTAACACTTCTTGCATATTTTTGAATGGGATTACACTTTAAAGAAAGGTTATTTTTGTGCTTATTTTGTTGGCCTATCTGTTAGGAATGTAACGCAACTGAAATAGGGTGAATCAGAGCTAATATGGAGCTAAATAGAGCAAAGTGGTGGAGTTGCGCAGAATGGGCGCCGGGGGCACCCAAACCGGCGCCGGCGGTGCCAGAAACCTGAGGGCACAATTTTTGGGCACCGGCAACGCCCAAACACTGTGCCGGCGGCGCTAGGAGCGGTTATTAGCCATATACATTGAACTTGGACGCTTTTTGGAAGGTTTCTTCATGCACATCTTAGAAAATTCGTCCCTACACTATTTTAAACCGAATTTGAAGCCAAAAAGTAGTGGAGATGTTAGGGAAAACATGAAGAATGCTTAGAGATCTTAGAATAGGAGTAGAAATGTGGATTTCTACATTTCTGGAGAGATTGGTGAGGGGATTTTGAGAGAATCTGTAAGGGAATGTTCTAGCATTGCATGGATTAGCGGAAGACTTTCTGGGAGAGATTTTCATCTTTCTTTCAAGGGGAAAAAACTAAGTATTGTGTTCTTCATTATCTTATGATTTTATAAACACTTATTTTGTGGATTTACTTTGAAATGAAGTTTTTCCGTTGTGTTTTCTTCATGCTTTGCGATGTCTTTCTCACACTCTTCCTTCTTGTTTGGAAATAGTGGCATAAGAAGTTTACGCCATTGTTTTTACTCTACTTTTCTTTTGCAATGAGTACAATTCATGTTTAGAATATTGGGATGCTTTCTAAAAGATTTTTTAATTATAAATGTGATGGTTTTTACTTGCGCTTCATTTACCTTAGAAAAATGGCCCGTTGTATTGTTAAAATTCATTGTAATTGCATTGTCCCAAAAGGGCGGTGTAATTCTCAACAAAGTGGAAGCACATTCAATATCCATGAATGAGTTACATAGTTCATGGGGATTGAGTTCAAATAAATAGGGAAATATGGTTTCATGGGCGTCGAATTAGAGGTTTCAGGGTGACAGGCTGAGATCCCCAATTTGGTCCTAAAGTTTGGTAACTAAAGCAAGGGTTAGCCTTCAGGTGAAGGGAAGTGGGAGCTCTGAAGTGGCAGCCAGTATCCTCCGAGCCTAACCATGGATTTAGGGACTAAACCTAGGATTTGCTAATGTTCTTTATAACACTCTAAAGAGGGGGTACTCGGAAGAGAGTAAAGAATATGATTGCTCCTATTTGGCACATACAATATTTTATGCATCTCATTCCTAAATTTTATCCAATTCATTACATAAGAATAGTAGATTTTATTATCTCAAAATTCACCAAACCAATTTATCCAGAAAGGGTTATCTTTAGAAGTAACATTTGCATTTAAGAGTAGTTATTATTCTTACATATAATCATCTGCATTTAGGAGTAGTTGTTAGAAACACCACTTTTATCACCATTCCAAACTAAGGCTGTTAGTAGTAGACTAGAATTTGACTAAGGACCACTTACCTTGCTTCCCTGTGGGATCGATAAACCGGACTCCATTAGAGCCTTGTATTACTTGATACGATACGTATACTTGCATTTTGAAATTGTGACTTTACAAAATCATTATAAATATATAAATCTGAGGTCATAAATTCTTATATATAAAAAAAATTTGCATGAGTTCCCTTAGAGAAGAGAGAAAAATTCCATGGCTTGATGGCTTTGGAGTGTGTTGGAGGTGTGGTTGTTTAGATCAGCCATGGTCTGGCTTGACTCAAGCATGAGAAGATTTGGGTATGGTGAACTGAGATGCCAAGTATGGGGAGGGTGGTTAGGTATGATCTCCTTTCTTCTCTCCCCTTATTTTTTTTTTGATTTTTGTTTTATTTGGAATTTTTTAGGTTATAGGTCATCTTATATCCTGATGGGTTGACTTAGGTAATCATGGGTGACCCATGGAGGATAGGATATGGGATTGGTTCATGGGCTTGACCATGGACTTAAGAAATAGGCTTAGGTTTGGATTTTAGGAGTTTTGGGCTTGGTTCATGGGATTGGATTTAGTGAAAAGCATATTCCTAACTGAAATTTAATTATCCACTTAATTAATTAATTATGTAATTAATCGATTAAATTAAAGGGGGTGGTGGTTGACCTCATGATACCAATTAAGATTATCACATGGTATTATGTATTAACCATATGAGGTGATTTTAACTAGAGGATAATATGGTCAATAAATCAAATTTGTCCAAATTAGGGTTTGATCCAATTGGTTTTAATTATCTTAAGTTGCCACCAAATTTTGAAGTCAGAAGGTCAAATTAGGGTTTTGGTTTGTATTAGGGTTTGGTAGGGCTAAGGAGGCTCCTGGTGAGGCTATGTAACAGGTTGTTTAGGCCCTTACCCATGATCAAATTGGTGGTCAAAATAGTTCCTTGGGTCTATTGACAAATCCTTAGAATTTAAAAAAACTCTGCATGTCGCTTAAGCAAGCCCGCCCATCATCAGCTCACCAGATAAATATTATCTCTCTATTGGGACCGTTCGATAGCAGAATCTTAGATTGAGAACCAATGATCATACATCGATGTTTACCATATGGAGATTAGTTTTCTTTTGGGACTTTGAAGGTAGATTCTTGTATTTAGAACTACTGGTCATATCCCAATGCTCACCAAATAAAGATTATTTTTCGGTTGGGACCTTCAGTGGTAGATTCCTGATTGAGTGATGTGAGCTTTGAGAAAACTAATTAGTCATACAAGAAGGTGTGAGTGATACGAGATTTCTTCCATATGAGAAAATAGCCTAGACTCATATTCATAAGCCAAACCTATGGAATCATATGTTTCTAGGGAGAGACAATATTTATTCTAATAGACACTCGCGCTAAACAATTTGCAAGTCTTTCTCAGGCCCAACAATTAGGAGAGCTTGGCAAACTTATAGTTTCTTTATCTCATGCTCCAAAGAGTTTTAAAACGTTTCTTTGAAAGACAACCTTTTTAATTGGATTAGATTCTTGTTTGAAAAGGGTCTTTTAAAATAAGAAGCTTTTAAATCTTGAAAATGTTACTTTGAAGAGATATTTTAATTCTTTGAATATTTTGCAATAGTTTATTTTATTTTGAAAAGAACGATTATCTTTAATTTTAAAGGAGTGATGAGCTTTGAAATGGTTTCAAATTTGTTGAAAAAAGCACTTCATTATTAACTTTGAAGTGGGTTTTGAATTATCAAAAAGATTTTTAATTTTGAAAGGGGTTTCATACAATTTTGAAAAGATAGTATGAAGTTTTGAAACTTTAAAAATATTTTGAAGTCTTGGAAGGCCTTTTAGTCTTTAAAAGGCTTGAATCATTAAAAGAGTGATTTAATGAGAGTCACCTTAGAGCATTTCTATTTTTAAAAATATAGAGATCTGGAGCCTATTTAATTGAAGTACTAAAGATACTCTTTTATGAGTTGGTTTAGATTTAAAAGCAAAATTTTTTAGAGTGCTTTTAGGTAAATTAAAAAAAAAAGACTTTCTCTCATGGTTGATTTTATATTTTAAAAAAGTATATCATATTAAAGTACATTTAAATTTACTGATAAATACAAAACATTCTTTTTAATCTTTTAAGCTCACTATGTTTTCCATCTTACATAGCCCAAGAAGTTTAATTCTTCTTTTTATAAACTCTTTAACCACACATACGTAGATTTTTGTCCTAAGATTATATCTAGTTGAGCCTCCTAACATTCCAACTTGCATGAAAATAAACTCATCCAACTTGCATAAAAACAAAAGGCATCCTTCATGCATTCATACATACAATCACCTTATCACAACATGCAACCACATAATCAGATGCTACAGATTTTCATGTTTCTTTTCCTCTACTTTTACATATATATACTTGGACATCGACTCGCGAGAGCTCTCCACAAATAAGATGATTCTAAGAGGATTCAATTAGAAAGGAGAAAGAGCCCTCAGATCTATAACACTGCAAATGAAAGTCAGAGATCTAGTAATAACCCCAAAACTCTATGTCATCGTTGCAGATACTTTGTTTAACACCCTACTTGGTCAACCTTGGCTTCACGAGTACAATATGGTCTCGTCGTTGCTTCACCAATACATCAAGTACTACAAAGATGGACAAGAACATTGCATTACGGGAGACTTAACACCATTCTCAATACATGAAGTGGGTATCACGAGGATGCCACATACTACACTCCTCTGAAGAAGACAATATTTTCAAGAGAAAGTGTGTCAAATGAAACTAAAGAATTAGAAAGATCAGAAGAATGGGACCATTAACCTCAACTTCAACAATCTCGCACCACTCTTTTAAGATGAGTTGGTTGAGGTTCTGTTAGCCTACACATCCAAGGTCGAGGATGCGGGCTAGGGAGAGCTCACAAGATTGTTGAAAGGATGAAGCCAATGATCAACATCGACATAGAAGGAATCTCCAATGAAGATAAATTCGATAAAGAAAAAATGATGATAAGTCAGAAGAAGCTTTAGTTTGAGTTCTCTTTGGAAGACACATAAAAGAAGGAATATGAGTCAATGAATGATTGGATTTACTATTTTGTGCAGGCCATCACCCTAACTTTGATCCATCCTTAAAAGATCAAGAGTATGGAGGTCAAGGAAGTCCATAATGCTGGTTTTAAACCGATCAAGTTTTATCAGGCTTCTCCTACTTCTGAACCTTGTCTATTTCTCGAAGAAAGCAATTCTAATGAATTAATGGAATTATCTTTTGGTTACTTTTTGCCATGTGTATAAAAATTAATTAAAAAAGTATATGTGTCAAATCAAATGCTAAGAGATAAGTTACAATTAATTGAAAAATTATGGAATGTAAAGGGAAAGAATCTCAATTCAAAAGAAGGTCTCGTGTTCGGTACAATAAGATCGATCGATGACTCAAAATTTTGCATGGTTGTTACTAGCTAGTAAGATGAAGATTACCTTGACATTCAAGATCATTTTAAAGATACTACGATAGATGATTCTCTGCTAGAATTTGAAGAAGAAATAAAATCAACAGTAGATGAATTATAGGAAATCAACCTCAGGACTGAGGAGAATCCCCGACCAACTTTTATAAGTTCACCGCTCAGTGAAGAAGAATCTACAGATCTGATCAAGCTACTATTAGAATTTAAAAATTGCTTTGCCTGAAGTTATGAAGAAATGCTAGGATTGCCTCCACAGGTTGCAGTTCACCGACATGGAGTAAATCAAAATATGACACCAGTTAAGCAAGCTCCCAGAAGAATGCACCTCGATATAGAACAACAAATCATAGCTGAGGTGAAGAAATTGATAGACACTAACTTTGTACAGGAGGAACAATACCCTACGTGGTTAGCCAACGTCGTGCCAGTAAAGAAGAAGAATAGACAGATACGAGTGTGTGTTGACTTCAAGGATTTAAACAATGCATGTGCAAATGATGAGTTCCCGTTACCGATACTGGAATTATTGGTGGACATTGCACCATCAAACGAGATATTCTCCTTCATGTATGAATTATCATGCTACAACCAAATTAAAATAGCTCTAGAAGATTAAATGCTTACAGCTTTTAGAACGCCGATTGGGATTTACTACTATACCGTGATGTCGTTTGGTCCGCAGAACGCCGGAGCAACTTACCAGTTAGCAGTGATGAAGATCTTCGATGAACTCATTCACAACCAAGTTGAATGCTACGTGGATGATTTAGGCATCATGAGCAAAGTAAAGGAAAACCACCAATATGATTTAAGGACCGTATTTTAACGATTGCGGTGACATAATCTCAAGATGAATTCCTTAAAGTGTGTCTTTAGTATTACCTCTGAAAAATTTCTAGGATTTGTTGTCCGTCATCGGGGAATCAAAATCGACCCAGAGAAGATAAAATCTATCTTAGAAATGCCTCCTCCCATAGCCTTGAAACAACTACACTCTTTTTAATATAAATTAGCATAGCTAAGATGCTTTATATCCAATATGTTAGGAAGGTGTCTACCCTTTTCGAATTTAATTCGAAAGGATGTCAAATTCGTTTGAGGAGAGCCATGTCAATAGGCTTTCCTAGATATTAACTGATATATGACGACACCTCCAATTTTAGCAGCTTCTATTCCAAGTGGATCGTTGATACTTTATATTGCGGCCTTAGACGAGTCCCTCAGAGCCTTACTAGCCTAAGTCAATGATGAGAGTAAGGAAAATGCACTCTACTACCTTAATCGATGTCTAATACCGGTGGAGGTAAAGTATCCTCCTATTGAGTCTAGCTTTAGTTTTTGCTGCTCAGAATCTTAGACGTTACATGTTTTCTCATAAGGTTAACATGATTTCGAAACTTAATCCATTGCAATATTTGATGACCCAACCAACACTTTCTGGACGTTTAGCAAGGTGGTTAATGATTTTATTGCAATTTGATATACTTTTGTGCCCCTTCTCGCTATCAAAGGGAAAACTCTTGCAGACTTTCTAGCAGTGCACCCACTACCAGCTAAGTCCCCTCTCAACGACAAGCAACCAGACAAACAAATACTACAAGTAGAACAGCTGCACGCCAGACGTTGGGAAATGTACTTTGATGGAGCATCGTCAACTAGAAGAGACATATGACATCAGAATTTAATAACCAACAAAGCAAGAATTAGTTTGATCTTCGTTACACTGGATCAAGGAATGCTGAGGTTTTTATACCACTTGACAGCGCCGTGCACCAACATTGAAGCAGTATACAAAGCACTAATAACATGATTAGAATTTCCAATACTAATGGAAATAATAGACATTGCCATTTATGGTGACTCACAACTCGTCATTTAGCAAGTGGAAGGACAATACATGATTCTGAAGCCACGATTAGAGGAATACCACATATACACCATGAAATTGTTGGAGCAAATTCCCAATGTGACATTCTATAGGATTCTTTAAGCAGACAATGTCCACATGGATGCTTTAGCTAAGCTTGCTAAAGAATTGGCTTGTCCACTCGAAGATTCTAAAAACATTACCCTATAAGGAAGTCAGGTTTTGTTGTAGATCAACCTTGACAGTTTACACAAGCTTGAAGAAGAAGAAATACCAAATATAGTAGCCAGTGATACAGAAGACTGGCGTCAGCCATTGATAGAATATTTGCAAACAGAAAATTTACCAGAAGACAAGCTAGTTACGCATTAGATTCAGAAGAGGGCAATGTTGCGTGCCTTAATTGAAAACATTATGTACATAAGATCTTTTAATTAGATGTGGTTGAGATATCAGAGTACAACAGAAGCACAGGAAATCTTCAAAGAAGTGCATGCCGGATTGTGTGGAGCACACCTGTTAGGGCCAAAATTGAAAATGAAGATCCAGAGACTCAGATACTATTCGCCGGCAATGATGATAGATTGCATGGACACAGCTAAGAAATGTCACCAGTGCTAAGTGCATGGAGTGGTCTTGCACAAACCTCAAAATGTTCTACACCCCACGATCATGTCGTGGCCATTCGAGTGTTGGGGCACGGACATAGTGGGGCTGATAGACCCTCCATCCTTAAAAGGACATAGGTTTATACTTGCAGCTAAGAACTATTTCTCCAAATGGGCAGAGGTAGTACCATTACGAGAAGTTACAGCACAGCAGGTCTTGCAGTTTTTCGAAAATCAGATTGTTTATCTCTTTGGTGTACTACGCAGATTTATTTCAGATAATAGGTGATGCATCAAAAATATGTTTGATTTGTCATATATATTTTGTACTCATTTTGATGATATTACACTTTAAAGAAAGGTATTTTTCATGTTTTACTACAAGTATGATGATTTTAAGAAACTGGAGTAAAAAGAAGCAAAAAAGAATGAATTTGGAGCGAAAAAGGGCAAAAATGAGAATTTTGAAGTACTGGCGCCAGAATGGATGCCAACGACGCATATTTTTAGAGAGCCCAGATTAATTAGCGCGATATGGCACCGACGACGCCCAATTGGGCGCCGACCACACCCAATGTTTGTGGAGGCCAGATTTAATGTATTTGGACGACTTTTGGAGGGATACTTGAAACATCTCTTGGGAAAATCATTCCTAGACTATTTTAAAATGCATTTGGTGCCAAAATTGAAGAGAGGATACTAGAGAAGAAGTGGTGTGAGTGAAGTAAATTAGAGTGTGAGTTGAGAGGAATGTTTGTAAAGAGTTTAGAGTCTAAGGTGTGGTGTAATACTGTTGTTTTGTGAGCGATTCTTCTCAAATGAGTTGTAAAAGTAAAGGGAAAGTGAGAGATTGCTTCTTCCCTACTATTCTAAGTGAGAATTGTGTGTTTTTGTGAAGAGAGAAGGAGATTCAAAGGAACTTCAAGGAATTTGCTTGGGAAAGAAATTAAGATAAGTTGTATTTACTTCTTATTGTTTTTATGACTTTGCTTTTATATATAAAATCTTTATTTTGTCATATCCTCAAAAATTTTTAGTAGATTTCTTTGTCTTTCTCCTTGCAATGATATATGGTGAGTGTGGTTTAGATTGGATGTCTCATATGAATGTTAAGAAATTGTGATGATTTTTTACTTCGTACTTTATTTACTTTTGATCTGGCTAATTAAACTGTTAAAATAAGTTGTGAAATATACAATCCGAAAGGACTATGCTTTCTACAACAAAAGTAAAGATTACATTCAATGTCCATGAATGAGTGATGTTGTTCATAGGGGTTTGGTGCAAATAAATTGGGAAATAT
Organism: Papilionanthe hookeriana x Papilionanthe teres; assembly: GCA_022702705.1. NCBI lineage: Eukaryota > Viridiplantae > Streptophyta > Magnoliopsida > Asparagales > Orchidaceae > Papilionanthe > Papilionanthe hookeriana x Papilionanthe teres. The sequence continues at coordinate 128,839,131 of CM040426.1, read as the reverse complement.
TGTTTATTGGGCTTAGAATTGGAGAATTTAGGGTGACAGACTAAAATCCCCAATTTGTTCCTAGTGTTTGGAAACTAAAGCGAGAGTTAGCCTTCAGGCAATGGTAAGTGGGAGCTCTGAAGTGAGAGCCAGTATCCTCCTAGCTTAACCACAGATTTAGGGACTAAACCTAAAATTAGCCAATGTTCTTTATAGCACTCGGAAGAGGGTAAAGAATATGTATGCTCCTATTTGGAACAATGCTAGAATCTTACTAATCTTTATCATTCACTCCCCATAACATCATTGTAAGGGGGAGGACACTTTCTCTAAATTTAAACATTGCAAAATAAAACTTATTGTAGTAGTAGTTAACTTTAATTTGATGTTTAGAAAGTACTTCAGTGATCTTAAAATCTCTAGCATCGTTAAACTTTAACAATTTTAGCAACTTTAGTATTCACTTTAAGTGCATTTCAAATTTGAATATTGGATTTCTGTGCTACGCTTTAAGGTTTGCTTTCTCCTTGTGGCATCAATAACTAGGACTCCGCTAGAGCTCTGTATTACTTGATCGATATGTATGCTTGCATATAGATTGGTTATTTTCTTATTAAACTGATTATACTTTGTGACTTTTATTCAAAGGCAACCCAGATTAAGTTTTTGGTGTTGTTGCTAGGGAGGCAATAGTAAATTGAGTAGTAATTAAAGAAAACTTTGTTTCATAATTTGTATTTATATGTGCTTGCTTTTAAGTGTGCTTGTTGTAATTGTGTATGCATAGTTTTGGATCTGAAGGTTTAGTACCTTACGATTTGGAGTTATAACGTACTATTAGAAAAATTCGAAAACAACAAAAAGAATCTAAAAATTTGAACAAAATGGAGAATAGTTTTGATAATCAAAGAAATGAAAATAAACATCAACCTAGACCTTTAAGAGATTATGCTAACCCTACATCAGATGAAATTCACTTAACTATTTAAAATCCTGATGTAGCTACTAATTCATTTGAGCTTAAATTCTAAATGATACAAAATAATCAATTTGGTGGAACACCGAATAAAGATCCTAACTTAAATCTTGCTGGTTTTCTAGAATTGTGTTCTACATTTAAATATGATGGAGTGTCGAATGACACTGTCAGGCTTAAAATTTCTCCTTTTTCATTAAGGTATAAAGCTAAGGTGTTGTTAAATTCGTTAGCACCTGGATCTATCAGAACTTGGGGAGAACTATCACAAAAATTTTGTCAAAATATTTTTATCCATAAAAAACTGCTAAGCTTTGAAACGATATTACATCTTTCTTTCAGTTTGAAGGGGAGTTAATATATGAAGCTTGGAAAAGATTTAATGATCTCCTTAGGAAGTGTCCACTTCATGCTTTACTAGATTGGTTGATAATTCAAACATTTTATAATGGATTAATGGGTTCTATTAGATTGATTATTGACACTACTGCCACTGGATCGTTAATGTTAATCAGTTTCATCCGTGTGGTCAAGAAACTTACATACCTATTATCTCTTATCTCCCATTTATCACTTTCATCCGTCAGATATCTGTATATATCATTCATATTGTCTTTTGTCGGGGTAAAATTCAAATAGTGGCATATTGACACATTCTCAATCATATATAAATCATTAATCTTTGTAGGAGTAAATGAGACAAACCTACCTCACACATAGACTGATCCTTGGTTGATTCCATGAAGATTTGCATAGAACTCCTTCACCACTGAGACAACTACGGAGGTAGTAGTATAACACAATACTTCCCAATGTCTCTGAATAACAATTTCATCTATTATAGTGGTAGGATAATTCGTACCTCGATTCACAAAGCTTCATTCCTTAATCAATCTCATTTTTGAGAAATTTTTGTTGAATAAGTGCTGCGCCTCAAAACTGACGAACTTTCTATGGTTGGAAGCTTAAAATCTTGACGTTTCCATCGAGTCAGAATCCATTTGGACGAGATTTGGGATCTTCCTCTTCGTTCCTAAGGTAGTTCCTGCGTCTAGGGACGATTTTTGGGAGTTCTAATAGAAGTTTTACCATCTAGAACAGCCAAAACTTGAATTTAAAGACAAGAAACTATTTTCTGAACAGCGGCGCTGTCCGGTGCTGATAACAGCACCGTTCAGTGCTAGTTCAAATTTTGCCAAACTTCACTTTTTCCAAATTATTTCCAAACTTTAAGTTGATTCATTTCTTAAATGTTGTTAATGATAATTGAGGAAGAATAAGACTTAATTAAGTAACAAACAAACACAAATAATACATCAAACAAAGCAAACACTCAATAACTGTGGGTTGCCTCCCACAAAGCTCTTGTTTTAACGTCAGCAGCCCGACATAACTTCCAGTTATTCATGTTGATCCAACATTAAAACCTCTTTAAAATTAATTTTATTGCCTTAAAAATATGGCATTAATCTTTGGCCATTCACTTTGAATTTTCTTCCAGATTTAGGGTCTTTGATAATCACAGCTCCAAACTGATAAATTTTTATGACAATGAAAGGTCCTGTCCATCTAGATTTTAGTTTCCCAAGAAATAATTCAATCTTGTATTATATAATAATTGTTTTTGTCCTGGTTCAAATTCCTTTTTAACAATCTTTCGATATTGCCATATTTTTCTTCTCTCCTTGTATATTCTATCATTATCATACGATTCATTTCTGATTTCTTCCAAGTCATTTAATTGCAACAGTCTCTTCTCATCAGCATCTTTCAAATTAAAATTCAATTTTTTTATCACTAATTATGCTTTTTACTCTGATTCAACTCGCAAGTGACAGGTTTTTCCAAAGATTAATCTATAATGGGACATTCCTATAAGAGTTTTATAAACTGTTCTGTATGCCCATAAAGTAGTATCTAATCTAGCAGACCAGTCCAATTTCTCAGGATTAATGACTTTCTCCAAAATTCATTTAATTTCATGATTAGATACCTCTGCTAGAGCATTAGTTTGGGGATGATAAGCTGTAGAGATTCGATGCATAATATTATATTTTTCTACCAATCTCTGAATCAGATTATTCTTAAAATAGGATCCTCCATTAGTGATGATTACTCTAGGCATTCCATATCTTGTGAAATTATTTTTCATTGAAAACCTTGAAACACTTCTAGCATCACATTTAGCTAAAGCAATTGCCTTAATCCATTTTGATACATAATCAACAACAATTAATATATATAAATTCCCAAATGCAGGTATAAATGGTCCCATAAAATCTAATACCCAAGCATAAAAAATCTCAACTTCCAAAGTAAAATTAGGAGGCATTTTATTTCTTCTAGATATATTGCCTATTCGCTGACATCGATCACAGGTTTTGATAAATCTATAAACATCTTTATAAATAGTAGGCCAATAAAATTCAGATTGTAAAATCTTATGTGATGTTCTATCAATTCGGAAATGTCCTTCGAATTCAGAATCATGACATTCTCGAATAATTTGTTCAGTTTCTTCATAAGGCACACATCTTCTAATAATAAGATCTTTACATTGCTTATATAGATAAGGATTGTCCCAAAAATAAAATTTAGCATCATGTTTGAATTTCTTCCATCGTTGCATTATTAATTTTGGTGGTAAAATGCTATTAACGATGTAATTTATAATATTAGAATACCACGGTATATTTCCTTCTGTAATATTATACAGCTGCTCATCAAGAAAAGTTTTGATTATTTCCTTTTCAAAATCAGTCAATTTAGGTTGTTCAAGTCTAGATAAATAACAGGCTAATAAAATCCATATTGCAAAATCTTATTTGCAGTTCTATCAATTCTGAAATGTCCTCTAACTTCAGAATCATGAAATTCTCGAATAATTCTTCCAGTTTCTTCATAAGCCACACATCTCCTAATAAAAAGATCTTTACATTGCTTGTACAGATAAGGATCATCCCAGAAATAAAATTTAGCATCATGCTTAAATTTTTTCTGTTGTTGCATTGTTAAGTCACGTGGTAAAATATTACTAATGATGTAGTTCACAATATCAACACACCACGGTAAATTTTCTTCAATAATATTATATAATTGCTCATCAGGAAAAGATTCAGTGACTTCCTTTTCAAATTCATCCAACTTAGCTTGTTCAAGTCGAGATAAATGATCAGTTATTTTATTATTAAACCCTTTCATATTAATGATCTCAAAATCAAATTCTTGCATTAAAAGCATCCATCGAATCAGTCATGGTTTTGTATCCTTTTTTTGCATTAAATATTTAATACCAGAATGATCAGTATGCACTACACATTTAGCTCCAATTAAGTAAGATCTAAATTTTTCAAAGGCATAAACGATCACTAATAACTCTCTTTCAGTAGTGGTGTAATTAATTTGAGCATCAGTAAGAGTCTTACTAGCATAGTATATAACATTAAACATTTTCTCGTAGCTTTAACCTAAAACAAATCCAATAGCATAATCACTATCATCACACATTAATTCAAATTGTTTCTCCCAATCAAGTGAAACTATTATAGGTGCAGCGATTAATTTTTCCTTTAATAGATTGAATGCTTTTGTGCATTGATCATTAAAATCAAACTTCTTATCTTTTTCCAAAAGTTAGCATAGAGGCTTAGTAATTTTTGAAAAGTCTTTAATATATCACATTTAGAATCTTACATGTCCCAAAAAGCTTCTTACCCCTCTCACAGTTGTTGGAGGTGGTAATTTTTCTATAATTTGAATCTTCACAGGATCTACTTCCATACATTATTAAGAAATTTTATGCCCAAGGTCAATTCCTCCTGCAACCATAAATTGACACTTTTCCTAGTTTAGGACTTACTTTGTTATTTCGCATACCTCTAAAACTTTTTCTAGGTTGCATAGGCCTGCATTAAATGAATCTTTGAATACTAAGAAACCATCCATAAACACTTTTATTCCATCATCAATTAATTTGTTAAATATGGATGTCATAAATCTTTGAAATGTTGCAGGTGCATTACATAATCCAAAGGGCATTCTTCTAAAAACAAATGTTCCATAAGTGCTAGTAAATGTAGTCTTCTCTTGATCCTTAAGAGGAACATGTATTTGGTGATAACCAGTATATCCATCTAAAAAGCAAAAGTACCTGTGTCCAGCATATCTGTCTAGCATTTGGTCTAAAAATGGTAAAGGAAAGTGATCTTTTATGGTGGTGGTGTTTGATTTTCTATAATCAATACAAATTCACCAACCAGTGACTTGTCCTGTCGGTATAATTTCATTTTGATTATTTACGTCAACAGTCACTCTTACTTTCTTAGGAACACAATGAATTGAACTTACCCGAATACTATAAAAATAAGATATACTATTCCATCATCAAACCACTTTAAAATCTGTTTATTAACCACTTCTTTCATCATTGGTTTCAGTCTCCTTTATGGATCAACTCTAGGTTTATGTTATTCATCTAACAAAATTCCATGCATATAGATTGATGGATTGATTCATTTAATATCAGCTATGGACTAAACAAAAGCCTTTTTGTATCTTTTTAAGGTGTCCCATAATTTTTGTTCTTGATATTCATTTAAATTCGAAGATACAATGACTGGTAAAGTAGATAATTCTTCTAGAAACATATACTTCAAATGATTAGGGAGAATTTTCAGCTCAAGTTCAGGGGGTTTAATGATAGACAGAATTAAACTTTTATCTCCATTTTTCATAGTATCCAACCTTTAAAAATTTTCCTGAACAAATTCTAACTTTTCATTCTTCATATCATCAAAATCATCGTCATTTTGACTTTCATATTCATCCTCACATTCCATATTTTCTTCAAATACTTCTTTAAAATGATCTTCTCTCAAATAATCGTAGATTTCCATTCGATAGCACTCATCATCTTTTTCAGTTGAAGGGAATTTCATAGATTTCAGAATGTTGAAAGTTACCTCTTCATCATTGAATCTCATAGTTTATTCTCCTTTTTTAACATCGATTATAGCTCTCCTAGTAGTAAGGAATGGTGTTCGCAAAATAATTGGAATTTCTTTATCTTCCTCCATATCTAATAAAATAAAGTCCACAGGAAAGATAAATTTATCCACCTTTACTAATACATCTTCCACAACTCCTTTAGGATAAGTGATAGAACGATCAGTCAGTTGAAGAGTCACAGATGTAGGTGAGATATCACATATTCCCAATATTTTGAAAGTTCATAAAGGTATAAGGTTAACTAGCTCCAAGATCACATAAAGCTCTTCCGAAAAATTTTTCACCTATAGCACACGGGATAGTGAAACTACCTAGGTCTTTAAGTTTTTCAGGAAGCTTCTTTTGAATTATTGCATTACACTCACCGCTAGGTGCAACAGTCTCGCGGCCTTTGAACTTTCTTTTCTTTTTAAGAATATCCTTCATAAACATTACATAATCAGGCATCTGCTCTAATGCTTCAACAAAGGGAATATTAATCATTAATTTCTTAAGAATTTCCAAAAACTTTGCAAATCTGTTATCCCTGTTCTATTTCTTTAGTCTTTGAGGAAAATGAGGAGGTGGTCTTTCAACAGTTTTTATCATTGGTTCTAGCGGATATTCGTTTGGATATATCTTATTAGAACTTTTCTCAATGTTCACTTCCTCTTTTTCAACTTCAACTTCTTTTTGAACTCTTGGTTCCAATTACTTTCCACTCCTTAAAAATAGCCTTAATTTGCTCCTTGTTTTGATCTTTTTGGTTAATCTCAACATTGCTAGGAAGATTCCCAGAAGGTCTATTATTAAGCGTAGTAAAGATATGTCCCAATTAATTCTTGATGTTCTTCATTGCATCGTTTTGAGCTTGAATTTCATTACCCATATTCATAATTATTTCTTCAGTAGACAACTTCTTTTCCTTAAATTGTTGATTACTATTAAAACTGGGAGGATAAGAAGGTCTATAATTGGTATTTCCATGGTTTTTTGGATTTCCAACTGAATTCATAGGATTGTTTCCCCATTGCAGGTTAACAACAACATTGGTGTTATTCCAGTTGAAGTTCAGGTGATTCCTCCAACTAGGATTATAATCATTTAAATAAGGATTATTGACTTTATTATTTATGGCATTCAATGTTTCATAAGACATTTGAGAGTCTATCATTTGTCTCGATGAATTTTATTCTCACACTGAGGGTGTTGGAGAATAGTTCATTCCATATTGATCTATTTTCCTAGAAAGTGCAGCAATTTAAGAGACTATCATAGTTATCGATCAAAATCATGAATACTAGCTACTCTCTTAGGATTTACCCACTCAGAGGGCAATTGAAAATTATTAGTAGCCATATCTTCAATTAACGAATATGCTTCATCAAAAGGTTTAGACATTAATGATCCACAAGCAGCAGCATCGATAATTGATCTCAAAGATCCCACTAATCCATTATAAAAGGTTTGAATTATTAACCAGTCTGGTAAAGCATGGTGTGGACACTTTCTCAGAAGATCTTTAAATCTTTCCCAAGCTTCATATATGGATTCTCCATCAAACTGACTAAAAGATGTGATATCATTCCTCAGCTTAGCAGTTTTGGAAAGAGGGAAATATTTTGATAGAAACTTTTGTGAAAGCTCTCCCCAAGTTCTAATAGATCCAGGTGCTAACGAATTTAACCATGCCTTAGCCTTATCCCTTAATGAAAAAAGAAAAAAAGTCTAAGCCTAACAACATCGTTTAACAATCCATCATATTTAAAAGTAGCATATAATTCTAGAAAACTAGCGAGATGTAAGTTAGGATCTTCATTATGTGTTCCTCCAATTTGATTATTCTACACCATTTGGATAATAATAGGTTTAAGCTCAAATGAATTAGTAGCAACATCAGGGTTTTGGATAGTTAAGTGAATTTCATCTGCTGTCGGATTAGCATAATCTCTTAAAGGTCTTGGTACATTTTCATTTTGATTGTTTAAGTTGTTCACCATTTTTGTGAGGATTTGCAGATTGTTTTTGTTGTTTTCGAATTTTTCTAATAGTACGCTCTAATTCAGAATCGTAAGGCACTAAACCTATAGCTCTGATACTACGCATATAAACACAATAAGCACATTAACAATAAACAGACACACACAACTATGACTTGCAATTCAAATATAAGATTTCAAATGCTACAAAATTAAATTTTAGCAAGTACATTTTCTACCTTGCCTCCCCGGCAACGGCGCCAAAAACTTGGTTAGAATTTTTCAATTTGCCAAAATTTATGAACTCAGATTTAGATATATATAATGATTTAGTTTTATAATGAGTCACAAAATTAAACGCAAGTATATGTATCACTCAAGTAATACAGGGCTCTAGTGGAGTTTTAGATATTGATCTCACATGGAGGTTTTAATTTTATGACGTAGCACATAAATCTCTTACCGAATCAAAACACAATTTCAAGTAAGTTTAATTCTTAAAATAAAAACAAACAGTTTTAATTACTATTTCTACCAAAATAAAGTTAAACTAACACAAGACTAAGTTTATAACAAAGTTCAGTTGCAAGAAAGAGTCTTCCTTCTTTTCAATCATAATGTGATGATTATTGCGACATAGATTAGTGATGCAAATGTATTGTGCCAAATAGAAGCATTTTTATTTTTTACCCGTATTTCAGCGTATAAAGAATATTGGCTAATCCTAAGTTTAGTCTCCAAATCCGTGGTTAGGCTGGGAGGATACTGGCTCTCACTCCAGAGCTCCCACTTCCCTTCGCCTGAAGGCTGACTCTCGCTTCAGTTTCTAAACATTAGGACCAATTGAGGGTTTTCTGTCAAACTGAAATCTCCAATTCTACACCCATCAAAGTATATTTCCTTATTTATTTGCACTCAATCCCCATGAACTACATCTCTCATTCATTGACATTAAATGTGACCTTCACTTTTGTTATGTAACTCATAATCCTTTCGAAAAATATATTTCCCAACAAGTTTTAACAATTTAGTTAGCCAGATCAAAAGTAAATGAAGTTCAAAGTGAAAAGGTCATCACAAATTCTTTATAATAAAGCGACACATCATTTCCATATCACAACATCAACACATCACATGAAAAGGAGAAAGACAAAGAAATCTACTCAAGACTCATGAGGAAAACATGAAAAAACATGAATTTCATATATAAAAACAACGTCATACAAACAGAGTAAAATAAAGACAACTTATCTCAAACTTTTCCCCATGCGAATATGAAGGAATTCCTTTGACTCCTCTTCTTTGTTCACAACAACACACAATTCTCTCTTTAGATTAGTAAAGAAGAAGAAATATCTCACTTTCACTCTCATCTTACACTCCTTAGAAGAGAAAACACAAAACTAAGATTACCTAAACAAAATAAAAGAAACTCTCTCTAAACTCTAAACTCTTCTCTCCACTTCTCCCCCTACCTTTGAAATTTGGCTCTAAAAGTGTTTAAATTCGGCCAAAACAGAATTGCGAATAGTTTCCTCAAGCAACCCTTCAAAATCCAACCAAATACATTGAATCTAGTTTAAAATCGGGATAGGGCGTGGTATGGTACAGGATAGGGTGCTGTTCGGCGCATTATTCCGCCAATACAGTCGCAACTCTCTGTAAACTAGCACAGTCTGGCGTTGGTGACAGCGTCATTCAGTGCTAGCTCAATAAAATGCAATTTTGTCCTTTTTTGCTCCAAATTCGCTCCTTTTCGCTTCCTTTTGCTCCAAAGACCTAAAATCATTATACCTGCATGAAATAATGAAAAATACCTTTCTTTAAAGTGCAATATCATCAAAAACAGGTATGAAATGAATATTAAAAAGCTATCAAATTTTAAGTGGATCAATATCCTAAAGAAGTTGTTGAAGACATTTTAGTAAAGGTTGATCAATTTATCTTTCCTATAGATTTTATTGTTTTAGATATGGAGGAAGATAAAGAAATTTCAATCGTTTTAGGAAGTCCATTCCTTGTGACTCGAAGAGCTATGATAGATATTCAAAAAGGAGAATTAACTAATAGAGTTAATGATCAAGAGATGACATTCAATATATCAAAATCTATGAAATACCCTGCAACAGAAAAAGATGATGAATGCTTTCATATGGAAATTTGTGACTATTTAAAGATGAGCACTTTAAGGAAAAGTTTTTTTTAAAAAAAAGAACAAGAAGAATTGAAATGTGAGGATGAAAATGAAATGGAAGATAATATGATGAGATAGATAATGAAGAATTGAATTATGTTCAGTAAAGATTTAAAATGTTGAATATTACACAAAATGATAATAAAAGTCTAATTTCATCTATCTTAAAACCTTCTGAACTTAAGATGAAAATACTTCCTAACCATTTGAAATATATGTTCTTAGGAGAATTATCTACATTACCAGTTATTATATCCTCAGATTTAAATGATTTACAATAACTAGTAATGTATCTACTATGCCATGATTCTGAATTTGGAGGACATTTTGGAACTAACAAAACTACACATAAGATTTTACAATCTAGATTCTATTAGCTTGCTCTTTTTAGGGATGTTAATAGATATATTAAAACTTGTAATCGATATCAGTGAGTGAGTAATATTTCTAGAAGAAATGAAATGCCCATAAATTTTACATTGGAAGATAAAATCTTTGATGTTTGGGGATTAGATTTTATTGGATCATTTATTCCTTCATTTGAGAATATATATATATATATATATATATATATATATATATATATATATATATATTGATTGCAGTGGATTATGTATCAAAATGGATTGAAGCAATAGCTTTACCCATATGTGATGCTCGAAGTGTTTCAAAATTTTTAATGAAAAATATTTTTACAAGATATGGAATGCCGAGAGTTATCATTACTGATGGTGGATCTCATTTTAGAAATAATCTGATTCAAAGGTTGACTAAAAAATATAATATTATGCATAGAATCTCAACTGCTTATCATCCCTAGACAAGTGGTTTAGCTAAGTATCTAATCTCGAAATTAATGAATTTTGGAGAAATATGTAAATCCTCATAAATTAGATTGGTCTGGGAGATTAGATACTGCTCTCGTCATATTTTTAGGTTTTTAAATTTAATTTAGGTATATATATATAATTTGGAAAGTAGCATTTGATTTTGAAAATAATTTTAAGTTTGAAAATTTTAAGATATGAAATCAAACTGATCTCACATCCCAAATAGTTTATATAAACGAGCACCGCACCAAAAACCGTGTATCTATCCCGAGAAATAGATGCACTGCTTGATAATGGAGCTTGATTAAATAAACTAAAAGATTTGTGACATCCTTTTGGTCTGCAAACCAATTTTATAAGGCAACAGGTTCCCCTGCTTAATATAAAGGAATTAAACAGGGTTTATATTACCTGGGTTCTTAAAGTTCCTTATAAGGACAAGCCCCTATAGTTAATTACATCCTAAATGACGAAAATCATTTAAGAAAACTCTCGATAATGATCAGTGGTTTTGCTCTCAAGAATTTCAAAGTTAAAGGTTTTCAAAGGATTGAATTTTGGAAATTTCAATAGGGAATGGATCGAGTTTGGAACAGTTTATTTTAAGAGTCCAATAGAAGAGAAGTAGGAGAAGCTGAAGATCCAAGAAGAATCTTAGCAACTGCCCAAACTATCCTATTGTTTGGCTTCAATTTGGGAGTTCATTTAATGTTTCATCTTGCCTGTTATAATTAATTAAGATATATATATTTGTATGACACAATCATACAAACAGCCTTGAAGATGTGAGGGCTTATGTCGTACCAAATGACTACCTCAGAGTCCTAAAACCGGTTAGGGCTTAATTTGCATTAAACAATTATGCAAATGCCTAACAAAAAGTTGAGGATTTATGTTGCACTAGGCAAACTACGTCGAAATCCTATGGCTAATTCTTTATTTATAAGAAAAGTGAGTTGCTGTTGAAGAACCGTTGTTTGCTCTTTTGAACATGTCCTTCCGCATCCTTGATCGTGCTGCCCTTCGGTGTATTGCCTCGAGCTCCTTTTTGTTGCAGAGGTTTAGTTTTAGAAAGTGAAAATCAGGAGATGAGAGAAGTGTTTTGCTTTAGAGAAATCTTAAAATTCAAGTGTTTTTTTAATGTTTTAATTAAAACAAATCTTAAAGTTGATTATAACAACATCGGTTAAGATCCCACGGTTCCATCCTTCCGACATCGTTATTTTTATCGGATTCACTTAGTCCAGATGAATTTGCTAAACTCAACTGAATGAGTTCCACACTTTCATTTAGACTGTGGTAAATCTCGTTAGCAACACGTAGGTTACATCATCCGAGGTATTCCCGATCATCCAACAAGACGTTTTAATTTAGTTAAAGTTATAGTTTTTGTTGATCTGTTTGTGATTAAATTTTGAGTTGTTTTATATTTTGAAATGTTGTGGCGGTAAATTTTATCTTGTATGACTATTAATTTAGTTTTGGGTTTCAGTTTTGTGGCTATCCTAAAGGTTTCAGTTTTCATGCAACAATCTTATTTATCATGCAAGAAAAGTAAAACGCAGTGCAAGTAAATAAATTGCAATAAGGTAAATTGCAATAAAGTAAAAGCGTACCTGGAGGGTCTTCTCGTCATTCCCAGCTGAGACTTTAGTATTGCATTGCATATATGTGTTTATAATTTTGCAGAAATTAAAGCATGCCAGAAAACAGGAAGAAGTAGAACTAACAAGAAGTAACTACTCAATCCTATGATGTTTATGTTGAGATCCTGGTTGTCTACCAAGTCCTATGATGTCTATGTGAATTCCTATGTTGTGTTTCAATAAAATTTGTTTAATTTAATTGAGGATGGTTTCGTTAAGCAGATATATTAAGTTTAATAGACCTCAGAGGTATCCAAACAGTCAAAGAAGGATGCAGGTCCATGCTTCCCTCTCATATCCTGATGAAAAGTCTCGGGCTCATTTAGACTTATTATGTTGCTTAACAATTCACCCTACCTATACCCTTATGCTTAATGAACACAGTTGTTGGGGTAGGTTGGGGCAGATGGGTTTAGGTGTGGTTTAGGTTTGTATTTGGTGGTGACTGGTTGTTTGATTTGGACTTATGGGAGTGCTGTGAAGATTTGTTTGAGTTTATGTTTTAGATTTGGTTTTGGTTTTGATTTTGGTTTTGGCTTTGGTTTGGGTTTTGGCTTTGGTTTGGTTTGAGTTTTGGTTTGATTTTGGTTTTGGTTTATGTTTTGGTTTGGGTTTGGTTTGATTTTGGTTTGATTTTGGTTTAAATTTGAGTTTGGAATGTGGATTGGGAAGTTTGTGTGGATATCGGGTAAAAATTTGGGTTACTCCATGCATTCACTAAGCATAAGGGTATTATTATTATGTTTTCTACACCAAGTTGTGATTTTTTAGGGGTCTTTATAAAAAAAATGAACCATGCCTCAGGAGGCCTATCCTAGGTTTGATTGTTATCGTGTTGGTATCGTATTATGATCAGGATTGTTGTATGTTGTGATTATTGTGTTGTGTTATTTATATATTATCATTTTATTATGTTATTATTGTTTATGTTGTTATGTGTTATTATTCTTTGTTATTGTTTATTATTTATGTGTTGTTATGTTATTTAAAAAATTATTATCTTTTATGTGTAATTAAAATTATTATTATCTTTATGGTTTATTTAATTTATTATTTATTATCTTATGTGATTTATTTACTTTATCATTATTTATTTATTTAATTAATTGTTATTTATTTATTTTATTTTACTTTAACTTAATATTTATTTATTTAAATTATTATCTTTAATTTTATTTTAATTTATTTTGTTATTTAATTTAATTGAATTAATCATTATTTACAATTATTATTAATTTAATCTAATTTATTTATTTAGTTTAATGTAAAGTATTATTGTTTAATTTAATAAAATTTAATTTAATTTGTTTTATTTAATTTAATTTAATTTAAATAACAATTTATTTACATTATTGTTTAATTTAATTTAATTTAATTTATTTAATTTAATTAGTTTAATTTAATTTATTATTTATTTACATTATCAATTTAATTTATTTAATTTGTTTATTTAATTTGTTTATTTAATTTATTTAATTTAATTTTTATTTATGTTATTATTTAATTTAATTTAATTTAATATGATTTGATTAATTTAAATTATTTAATTTAATTTGATTTATTATTATTTACAATTATTATTTAACTTTAATTTAATATTCGGTTTTCATTAATTTATTTAATTAATTTAATTTAATTATAAATTATTTATTTATTTACATTATCATTTAATTTAATATAATTTTGATTTATTTAATTTGTTTAATTTAATTTGATTTAATTTAATTTAAAGTATTATTTATTTAATTGTTTTTGGTTTACTTAATTAATTATTATTTAATGTAATTTATTTAATTTAATTATTATTTAATTTAATTTATTTAATTTAATTACTTTTTAATTTTTTAAATTTAATTCATTATTCATTTATATTAATTAAATTATTTTCAATTTATATATATATATGTATTATTTATTTTTATTATCCCATATAAGTTATTTTATTTTAATTAATTATATGTACATTTTTATTACTTAAATATTATATTATTAATTTACATTATTTATTATTATCATTTTTATTATTATTTAGTTATTTATAAGACTTTTCATTTTCTCTCTCTTAAATTATTCTTTTCTTTATTTAAAGTTATTATCATTTATTTAAGTTATTATTTATTAAAAATTATTATTTACACATATATTTACATTTTAGATTATTTTAAAGAGGCATGGTATTTTTATTTGCTTATTTTTATATTTACAATTATTATTTTATTATTATTATCCTTTTCTTATATTTTCATTATCCTTTAGGTTTATAATCATTTATTTTATTCTTATCACATTACTTTTTATTATTTACATATTGTTATTATTCATTTACATATATATATATATATATATATATATATATATATATATATATATATATATATATATATTATCCATTTATATTTTAGTAGTATGTAGTTATGTTATTTAAATGTAGTGTAGTTATTTATTTAGTATTATAATTTATTTACAATATTATTTAGCACATATAATTTATTTACATTTATTTTATTTATTTTACATATGTATATAGTTATGTTATTTTATTATTATACATTATTAAAAATTTATTCCATTTCCTCTTATCTTATTTTATTCTTATGTTTATTTCTTTTCTTCTTCTTTTTTTTTTATTTATTTCCATTCCCTTCATGTTTTGTTTCTTTTAGATTTAATATTTAACACTAGCTACATAACTTTGCATAAAAGAAAAGGATTCCTAAACCTATGCATGAATAAATTTTAAATAGCATGAAGGATAAACAACCTACACATAATTTTTTGAAAATATACATGGGGAGATTTTAAAAAACTAAATTAGCTTGCATGAAAAACATTATAAGGCTAAGTCATGGAAATAGTTAAAAAATTTTGCATAAAAAAAAATCCTAAAGCCTAAGCATGGGAAAGTTTATAAAGCTTGAAGATTTGTGAAAGGGATTAACACATAATTTTTTTTTTTTTTTTTTTGAAAAACTTATGAAGGAGAATAAGAAAAAAAATGCATGTATGTGTGATTTAGACTTTTAAGTTAAACATAAACATGATGATGAACTTTTCCCTTTAAGAAATTTTGAACTAAAAGTAAAAGTAGAGAGAAGGGGAAGATGTTACCTTGCCTTGGAGAAGCAGTTGTTGGAAACCTTGGCTAAGAGAGGAAGTGAGTGATTGTGGCTAGCTTAGAAGGAGGAGAAGGAGAAGAGAGGTGCACGGCTTGAAGGAGTTGGGGGGGGGAGAATGAGGAAATGTGTAAGTGTGTGTGTAAGGGAGTGTGTAAGAGTGTGTAAGGGGGCGTGAAATGAAGTGATGAGTGGGTTTTTAATGGGGAAGGCTCACAGCTAAGAGGAGTGGGGAGAGTGGAATGAGATGAGGTGGAGGTGTGGTGGTGACATGGTAGAGGAGAGGAGGTGAGGGGAGAAGTGATGAGAGTGATGGAGAGGGGTGTAGGTGGCGTGTAGGGTGAGGGAGGGATGAGGGGGAGGCAAGGGAGAAATTTTCTTTTTATTTTATTTTATTTTATTTATTTGATATATATATTTTATTATATATGTAATTATTTTAGGAATGTCATGAAGTTAATTTAATTAATTTTTGGTTTAATTTGATTTGAATTATTAGTTTAATTAGGTTCATTTGGGTTTGGGCTAACTTAACTTGTGTTTGAGTGAGAATGAGCTCTAGGTGCCTTGACCAATATTGTTCATATAATTGTAATGAATATTTTTCATGAAGACATGAAATGATTTTGAGCTCAGTTGAAGGTTCAATTTTGGCATGGATTGGAGTTTTGATTATTTTGGACCATGTTGGGTTCGGGTCAAGTTATCTTGAGTTTTAGTGGGAATGGAGTTCAGAGGTCTGCAACAATAATGTAGATATGGTTGTCTAGACTAATTTTCATGAAGACATAAAATGGGTTTGATAGAGTTTAGAGGGACAATTTGGTGGATTTAAAACATGTGTTCAGCTTTGGTCAAAATTGGGGTTTCTTTGGTCCAAAATGGATTTGGGTAAGACCTGAGCTCAAATTATGGGCAATTGATGATTCAATTCAGTTTAAGGAGGTGTTATAAAGAGTTTGGAATTGAAATTTGGGAGGAATTAATTGACATTGGGTCACTTTAGGAGTTTTAGGTTATTTAGGCAAAATTGGGGATTTTGATTTCAAGTGGAATTAGATTCAACTGTGGATCACATTGGACTTGAATTTGGTCTAGATTGATATTAGTGATGTTGAATTTTGTTTTGGAATTGAATTTGATCAAAATTGAGGTACATTGGGTCAAGATTGGGTTTGGTTTAGGCACCTTTAGGTTAAATGGGCCAAGTTGGGATTTGGATTAAAAGTGTATTAATTTGGAAAAATTGGCCCATAGTGTAGTTGAAAAAAATGAAATTGGGGAGTTTTAGGATTTTCTGGAATTTTTTGAGAATTTTTTGGAATTTGTGGATTTTTGGGCAAAAAGGGTATTTAGGGTATTTTGAGGGTATTGCAGGGTATTTTTGGAAATTTTGGAATTTTTGGTCATGAATGGTCAATTTGAGTGGTAAGGAATATCTTGGAATGATTTTTGTGGGATTTTGGTGAATTTGAAGAATTTTGGATAATTTAAGGCATTTTGGGAGGTCAGGGGCCAAATTTTTGAAATTTTGGAAATGTGAAGGTGGCTTCAAGGTGAGCAGGATGTAATGACCTAGGGTCACTTACATTTGGTTCTCTATGTGTTGGTCCCTATCACTTAGTCATAGACTTAGGGCTGGACTATCCACATGAGTTTCCAAAGAGCTCAGGGTTGAAAGTAGGATGTGCAGTGTGTGTATGTTGTGAATGTGAATTGTATGAGTGGTGATCTCCAGACCTCTCTCAGGGCAAATCCTAAGGTCTGAACACCTATAAGAGACTTCCCCTAGGATTCCTTATGCTTGCCTTTTTCCTACCAAAAGGTGGAGGTTAGGCCTTAAGCATATGAAAACCCCCTAGTGAAGCAAGAAGAGTTTTGAATTTCTATGGGAAGGGTTCCATGACTAGTCCTCTAAGAAAGTCACCAGGAGAGTCCTATAGCTAAACCCTAGGCAATTCTAAAGAGAGACTAGACCTCAACCAAAAGTGAGGTCAATAAATGGACCCCCGATAGGTGTGGTGCGCCAGAGAGGCACACCACCCGTATTGGTGTTGACCGAAGAAGATCAACAAACCAACACAAAGCCGTCTAAGTAAAATACTTAGGTCAAAACGCAGAATTGAGAGAGAGTTGTTTCCACTGGGGAAACAAGAGGAGGAATTTTCAATTTAAGAGTTGCAACTTTAATTTTCGATTTTCAAATTTCAAATTCGGATTTAATTTCAATTTCGGATTTAATTTCAATTTTGATTTTATGTAGAGAAAAGAGTAGGGCGAAGGCCTACCCAAATGCATTTGTATGCTGAGAAGGAAGCAGGACTGAGCCTATTCCAAAATGCAGAGTGCTTCAATTTCAATTGCAATTTCAATTTTAATTTTGTGCTGGGAAAGGAATGGGGTGAAGGACTACCCCGAATGCGGAGAATATGCAGAGAAGGGAGTAGGGCAGAAGCCTATCCCAAATGCTATGACTGTTTTGATTTCAATTTCAATTTCAATTTTGTACTGAGAGGGTTGAATGTTGAGATTGCTGAGAAAAGAGTAGGACTGTGTCTATCCTAAAGAGGAGAACTACTGAGAATGGAGTAGGGCGGAAGCCTATCCCGAGTGCTGAGAACTGCAGAGAATATGCTGAGATGGGAGTACGGCGGAAGCCTATCCCGAATGCTGAGAATATGCTGAGAATTGCTGAGATTGCTGAGGATTGCTGAGGATTGCTGAGAACTGCTGAGATTGCTGAGAACTGCTGAGAACTGCTGAGAATTGCTGAGAACTGCTGAGAGTTGCTGAGAATTGCTGAGAATTGCTGAGATTACTGAGAATATGCTGAGAGTATGCTGAGAATTGCTGAGAATTGCTGAGAATGCTGAGTATGCTGAGAATTGCTGAGAATTGCTGAGAATGCTGAGTATGCTGAGAATTGCTGAGAATTGCTGAGAATTGCTGAGAATATGCTGAGAATATGCTGAGAATTGCTGAGAATTGCTGAGATTGCTGAGAATATGCTGAGAATATGTTGAGAATTGCTGAGAATTGCTGAGAATGCTGAGAATGCTGAGAATTGCTGAGAATTGCTGAGAATTGCTGAGAATATGCTGAGAATTGCTGAGAATTGCTGAGAGTGCTGAGAATTGCTGAGAATTGTTGAGAATGCTGAGAATGTTGAGAATTGCTGAGAATATGCTGAGAAATGCTGAGATTGCTGAGAATTGCTGAGAAATGCTGAGATTGCTGAGAATTCACGGATGCATAGACCGTGAAGAATTTTCCTGAGATGTATTTATGCAGAGATTCAGAAAGATTTTGTTGATATTTGGGAATGCAGAGGTTTATGAATGCAGAGATTGAAGATATTGCTGATATTCATGGATGCAGAGATTATGAAAATATTTTTTAAAGTGCAGAGAATGTTTGTAGAAGTTCATGCAGTGCTTAATTTTATTGAAATGTCTGTGTAGAGATTTTTGAAAATTCACAAGGTGCAGATTTCTTTTGTTTTGTTCAAATGTTGACTTTTATTTTGTTTGATGCAGAGTTTTATTTAGTTGCGTTTATTTTAGGATTTGGATCCAGTTTTAGATAAGTACGGCATCTGTGCTTCGTAGAACAAGACTCTGTCTTTGAAACGTTGTGATGTACAGTACTTCTTGAGGTATTGTTCACTGACTAAGGACAAGTGCTGGAAAATAACTCACTCTTTAAGGTGCTATCAGAATTATATTCTTTCAAGTACCTATAAAGGTGTGTTATCTCTAAGGATGCCACAGCTAAAGTGGCCGTAATTTCGCAGCTTTGTTTATAACAGTCATCATTTGATTTGTTGCAGATTCTGTAAGGGTTGTTGAAGTTGTCTTCGAGAAGTCTTTCTGACGTTCTTCGAGTTGAAGTTGGAGTTGTATTTGAGAAATCTTTCTGACATTCTTCGAATTGACATTGAAGTTGTAATTGTTGGATACTGAAGGATACGACTTCAGGGTCGAATTTCCATTAATTACTAATATCATCATCATTCCTTTAATTCATTCTTTCTGGGCCTAAGCAGATTTCAAAATTTATGTTCATGTGAGTAAAATATTTTTCACTGTTCAAAGATATTTCCGAGCCAATTAATAACCGGCCAAAAGGCATGAAATCACTTGACTCTTTTCAAAGCATAATATCAGAGGAAACTTCTTAAGGTAGTCTTTCAAGTTTTATTAATCAGGGGAGGATTAAGACACCAATTTTTGATTATATGCTTACCTCAAGCTTCTTCTCAAGGAGTCTTTTTGTTTCCTTTTTTTCATCCATTTTTTTATTGAGGATTACTATATCTGGTGGAGCACGTGTTAAAGATTTTGAATGCCTGAATTGGGGCACCAATATTTGATTTTGTGCTCACCTCAAGCTTCTCCTCAGGAACTCTTTTTTTTTCTCCTTTTGTTTTTTTTAGAATTACTATATCTGGCAGTGCATATTTCTGTTAAAGATTTTGAATGTTAAAACTCCCCTAATTAATAATTCCAAAATGTTCCTTAACGTGAATCCTGGGATATTATAACTTTTCCGAAAGTCCGGACCCAGTCACATGGCAGGAAATTAAAAGGCCCGTGATATCCCGAATCAATTACTCGTATTTCAACCACACTATTTCATTTTGAAATCCACTTAGGACCCAGTCCAAATTCCTTAAAGTGAAGGACCCAGTCATTAGGGCATTAACTTCATTCTTTCCTGAAGTCGAAGTCTTAGCAAAATATCCCCATTTGAGTTTTTTCCAAATATGAGCAATTCTGGACAAAAAAAACTCCTTTTCTTTCATTATTGCGATAGAAGAGATAGTATAGCTTAATACTGATCATGCTGAGCAACAAAAGTAGTACAATAGTAATAGAAAAGTGTCCCGTCCGTTGTCAGCTGCGTAGGAATCAATCAAAGCAAACAAATCACCGAAATCATATTGATAGAACCTCTTCAAGTTCTTTTCAAATATTCATCGGGGATTGTTACGCTTCCATTATTAAAGTTCTTCTCCAACCATTCTGATATAGCCTTCAATGGTGTGCCCAAGCATTCTGTGATATGGGCAATAGTTGGGATGATTCTTCTTGTTAACCTCCGCCGGCTTCTTTGCATCAGGCAATCTAAACTCGGGCTTCTTAATCAAATTCTGGAACATTTGTGCTACTGCTTCATCATTGAAGGGATATACTTTGTTCAACAAATCGGTCATAGACCAACCTTGCCTTCCATCCGTCCGGAGTGGCCTCTGCTGGGATGACTGTTGACTATGTTGCTGATTGTACCGCTGACCGTACTGTTGGACATGCTGAATATACTGCGGTGGGTGTCGAACGTACTGCTCTGGTGGCTGAACATACTGTTGTGGGTGTGGAACATACCACTGAGGCGGTCGACGAACCGAGGAAGCGGCCGATCGTATCGTCGTGATAACCGATCGTACCGAGGCGGCTGGTGCTTCGTCGATCGTATTGAGGTAACTGCTCGGTCTGTATTGGCTGCTTTCCCTTGTTGACTGCTGCCACTGTCTTTGATCTCCATTCAGATATCTTTGCTGGCTCTGCATGCTTGATCTCTTCTTGCAGATTGCTGGCTTTACTAAGTAGTTTCTCAAACGACTTGATGGTGAGTCCTTTAAGCATGAAAGCTATCGGTCCATGGATGTTCTTGAGTAAGACCTCAATCGCATGTTGCTCCTGCAATTGGGGCTCGCACTTCATGCTTAAGTTTCTCCACCGTAGAATGTACTCCACCAAAGTTTCATCTGGCTTCTGCTTCTCTTCCACAAGACTGCCTATAGTGACGTGGTGTTGAACCCCGGCAAAACGCTTGACAAAAAGATTCTCCATTTCTGCGAAAGTCTTCACTGAACCGTTCGATAAGTCTGCGTACCAGTCGAAGGCGATTCCTGAAAGACTGCTCACAAACTGTCGGAGCAGTAGCGCATCACTACCCCCCGCGTTGCAGCAACTTGCTCGAAAGTGTGCAACGTGTTGCTGAGGGTTTCCAGTCCCGTTGAAAGTCCTGAACAAAGGTGGTACGAAACCCTTGGGGTATTGGATGGTATCAAACTCTTCCGGGTAGGGCCTACCTTTCGGAATTGATGTCCCTCTTTTTGATTGATCCAGGGTTTCTCTCACCTGTTGTTCAACCATTCGCTTAATGTCTTTTTCTGGCACCATATTCTGAGTTGAATCTTTCTTTGGCGGCTCATCTCGGTTTGCAGAAGCAACCTCCCTTCTTTCGTCGGTAATATGGACAATCTCCGGCTGGTTCATCTCCGGGGATGCCACCTGCTGTGAGTTCGACTGTCCTTGCATTATAGCCATAGCAGTCGTCATTTCTTCAATTTTCTTCTCGAGATGGCTGATATGTTCATCTCTTTGTTAACGACCCTCTGCCACTCATCCACAGCGTTCTCCTCATAAAGAGGAGTGTCGCTCGCAGCTAACATGGCTTGGGTCTCGATGACATTGATTTCGGTGAATTCGCCTTCCATGTAATCTGTTAAGTTGTTATCTTCCTCTTCAAAGTTTTCTTTCTGACCTTTAGACAGTGGTCCAATGTCAGCTCGAAGCTTTTCCACAGCGGACTCAATTGACTTTACTTTGAGAACTTTAAGGTCAATTGGAGGTTCTTGAGAAACATCACTTATTTTCTCAAGCAGTGGTGTCGTTGTGCAGAAGCTAATCGAATCATACGAAATCATATTTATAGAACCTTTTTCAGGTTCTTTTAAATACTCATTCGGGATCATTAAGTTTCCGCTCCTGAAATTCTTCTCAAGCCAATCCTTGAAGCTGAAGCAGTTTTCTATGGTGTGACCGAGCAACCGGTGGTATGGACAGTACTGGGGATGATCTTTCTCGCCGGCCTCCTCTGGTTTCTTTGGCTCCGGTAGTCTGAATTCTGACCTCTTTATGAAGTAAAGGAATATCTGTGACAATGACTCCTCTTTGAACGGGTATACCTTGCTTAATCGTTTATTCATTGTCGGACCCTGTCTCCCACTTATCTGGTGTGGTCTCAACTGGAACGATTGTTCTTTAGACCGTTATGGCTGCTTGACTTTCAGAATTCCCTGATTGCGCTTCCTTTCCTGTGCCTTTGTCATTTGTAAGGACTTTGAATCAGATTCAATCTTGAATTTAGAAGACGGCAAAACACAAGCATCGACTGACTCTTCCTCATGTAGAATATCCTTTCCTTTAGTTAGCGAAGCGACTGGTACAGCGGTAGTGAATCCGACAGTAGGAGCAGAAATAGCCTTAGGAGACATCCCAACTCTTGTAATGACAACAAAGTTCTTTTCAATCCATTCCTTCTTTGGTATGGGGAGTTCCTCAACAGACTTCAGGTTGAACATTACAATAGGCTTAACGGACTTGCTCATTTCAGGCTTCATCATTTCAATAGCCACGTCCCCGAACTTAGCTTCAACATCATTGAATCCTTGTCCAAACTTAATGACTGCCAGATCAGGTAGCTCATCCCTATTGACTGCGAACTCTACTCCGGAGGCGAAAGAAAAGATTAACTTTGGCGAAGACATCTTTCCTGGCATTTAAAGAATTTCTGGAAGTCAGTAACGTCCGTGCCTTGTAGTTTCAATGAAAGTGCTCAAGCTACCGTACTTGTACTACAAACTGGGCAATTCTCTTATTCTGTTTGGTGTTTTTGCCTTATTTTATTTTTTTGTTTTTCGGCTTTTATATTTTTTAACTTTGTTCATTTAATTTCAAAATTTGAGTGAAAGGTACGAAAGTAGAAGTTTGGTTTAATCTACCGATAGCAAATCAAACCCAAGAGACATGGAGCAAAAGTGAAATTCAGGACATAGTCCTGGGCTGAATTCACAATACACATTGCCCAAGTGGAATCAATCCACCAACACACCTATTGGGGGTCCGACCCCACCTCTTTAGAGAGTTAATAAAAGGAGGATTTCGGAACCTCTCTGTTTAGGGGTGTCTAAACAATGGCTCCAAAATCTAAGGAAAGTTGATCATACCGTTCAAGATAGAAATGAACAAGATATGTCAACGGAAGAATGGTAGTTTGATCCACTAGGGGCATGGATTTACTACCGATTTATGAAAGCAAAACCATCCGATCAAAATGGAGAGAGGAACTAGTCCCCAGCGGAGTCGCCAGAAGTTGTCGGCATATTTTTAGGTTTTAAATTTAATTTAGGTATATATATATATAATTTGGAAAGTAGCATTTGATTTTGAAAATAATTTAAAGTTTGAAAATTTTAAGATATGAAATCAAACTGGTCTCACATCCCAAATAGTTTATATAAACGAGCACCGCACCACAAACCGTGTATCTATCCCGAGAAATAGATGCAATGCTTGATAATGGAGCTCGATTAAATAAACTAAAAGATTTGTGACATCCGTTTGGTCTGCGAACCAATTTTATAAGACGACAGGTTCCCCTGCTTAATATAAAGGAATTAAACAGGGTTTATATTACCTGGGTTCTTAAAGTTCCCTATAAGGGCAAGCCCCTATAGTTAATTACATCCTAAATGACGGAAATCATTTAAGAAAACTCTTGATAATGATCAGTAGTTTTACTCTCAAGAATTTCAAAGTTTAAGGTTTTCAAAGGATTGAATTTTGGAAATTTCAATAGGGAATGGATCGAGTTTGGAACAGTTTATTTTAAGAGTCCAATAGAAGAGAAGTAGGAGAAGCTGAAGATCCAAGAAGAATCTTGGCAACTTCCTAAACTATCCTATTGTTTGGCTTCAATTTGGGAGTTCATTTAATGTTTCATCTTGCTTGTTCTAATTAATTAGGACTTATATTTGTATGACACAATCATACAAACAGCCTTGAAGATGTGAGGGCTTATGTCATACCAAACGACTACCTCGGAGTCCTAAGACCGGTTAGGGCTTAATTTGCATAAGACAATTATGCAAATGCCTAACAAAAAGTTGAGGATTTATGTTGCACTAGGCAAACTACCTCGAAATCCTATGGCTAATTGTTTATTTATAAGAAAAGAGAGTTACTGTTGAACATCCGCTGTTTGCTCTTTTGAACATGTCCTTCCGCATCCTTGATTGTGCTGCCCTTCAGTGTATTGCCTCGAGCTCCTTGTTATTGCAGAGGTTTAGTTTTAGAAAGTGAAAATCAGGAGATGAGAGAAGTATTTTGGTTTAGAGAAATCTTAAAATCCAAGTGTTTTTTTAATGTTTTAATTAAAACAAATCTTAAAGTTGATTATAACAACACCGGTTAAGATCCCACGGTTCCATCCTTCCGGTATCGTTATTTTTATCGGATTCACTTAGTCCAGATGAATTTGCTAAACTCAACTGAATGAGTTCCACACTTTCATTTAGACTGTGGGAAATCCTGTTAGTAACACGTATGTTACATCATCCGAGGTATTCCCGATCATCCAACAAGACGTTTTAATTTAGTTAAAGTTGTAGTTTTTGTTGTTCTGTTTGTGATTAAATTTTGAGTTGTTTTATATTTTGAAATGTTGTGGCGGTAAACTTTATCTTGTATTACTTTTAATTTAGTTTTGGGTTTCCGTTTTGTGGCTATCCTAAAGGTTTCAGTTTTCATGCAACAATCTTATTTATCATGCAAGAAAAGTAAAACGCAGTGCAGGTAAATAAATTGCAATAAGGTAAATTGCAATAAAGTAAAAGCGTACCTGGAGGGTCTTCTCGTCATTCCCAGCTGAGACTTTAGTATTGCATTGCATATATGTGTTTATAATTTTGCAGAAATTAAAGCATGCCAGAAAACAGGAAGAAGTAGAACTAACAAGAAGTAACTACTCAATCCTATGATGTTTATGTTGAGATCCTGGTTGTCTACCAAGTCCTATGATGTCTATGCGAATTCCTATGTTGTGTTTCAATAAACTTTGTTTAATTTAATTGAGGATGGTTTCGTTAAGCAGACATATTAAGTTTAATAGACCTCAGAGGTATCCAAACAGTCAAAGAAGGATGCAAGTCCATGCTTCCCTCTCATATCCTGATGAAAAGTCTCGGGCTCATTTAGACTTATTATGTTGCTTAACAATTCACCCTACATATACCCTTATGCTTAATGAACACAGTTGTTCGGGGTAGGTTGGGGCAGATGGGTTTAGGTGTGGTTTGGGTTTGTATTTGGTGGTGTCTGGTAGTTTGATTTGGACTTATGAGAGTGCTGTGAAGATTTGTTTGGGTTTATGTTTTAGATTTGGTTTTGGTTTTGATTTTGGTTTTAACATTGGTTTGGGTTTTGGTTTTGGTTTGGTTTGAGTTTTGGTTTGATTTTGGTTTTGGTTTATGTTTTGGTTTGGGTTTGGTTTGATTTTGGTTTGATTTTGGTTTAAATTTGAGTTTGGAATGTGGATTGGGAAGTTTGTGTGGATATCGGGTAAAAATTTGGGTTACTCCATGCATTCACTAAGCATAAGGGTATTCTTACTATGTTTTCTACACCAGGTTGTGATTTCCTAGGGGTCTTTATAAAGGGAAAAAAAATGAACCATGCCTCAGGAGGCCTATCCTAGGTTTGATTGTTATCGTGTTGGTATCGTATTATGATCAGGACTGTTGTATGTTGTGATTGTTGTGTTGTGTTATTTATATATTATCATTTTATTATGTTATCATTGTTTATGTTGTTATGTGTTATTATTCTTTGTTATTGTTTATTATTTATGTGTTGTTATGTTATTTAAAAAATTATTATCTTTTATGTGTAATTAAAATTATTATTATCTTTATGGTTTATTTAAATTATTATTTATTATCTTATGTGATTTATTTACTTTATCATTATTTATTTATTTAATTAAATGTTATTTATTTATTTTATTTTACTTTAACTTAATATTTATTTATTTAAATTATTATCTTTAATTTAATTTTAATTTTATTTTAATTTATTTTGTTATTTAATTTAATTTTAATTTAATTTAATTAATTATTATTTATAATTATTATTAATTTAATTTAATTTATTTATTTAATTTAATGTAAAGTATTATTGTTTAATTTAATAAAATTTAATTTAATTTGTTTAATTTAATTTAATTTAACTTAAATTACTATTTATTTACGTTATTGTTTAATTTAGTTTAATTTAATTTATTTAATTTATTTAATTTAATTTATTATTTATTTACATTATCAATTTAATTTATTTAATTTAATTTTTATTTATGTTATTATTTAATTTAATTTAATTTAATATGATTTGATTAATTTAATTTATTTAATTTAATTTAATTTAATAGGATTTGATTAATTTAATTAATATAATTTAATTTAATTTATTATTATTTACAATTATTATTTAACTTTAATTTAATATTCGGTTTTCATTAATTTATTTAACTTAATTTAATTTAATTTTAAATAATTTATTTATTTACATTATCATTTAATTTAATATAATTTTGATTTATTTAATTTGTTTAATTTTATTTGATTTAATTTAATTTAAACTATTATTTATTTAATTATTTTTGGTTTACTTAATTAATTATTTTTTAATGTAATTTATTTAATTTAGTTATTATTTAATTTAATTTACTTAATTTAATTACTATTTAATTTTTTTAATTTAATTCATTATTCATTTATATTATTTAAATTATTTTCAATTTATATATATATGTATTATTTATTTTTATTATCCCTTATAAGTTATTTTATTTTAATTAATTATATGTACATTTTTATTACTTAAATATTATATTATTAATTTACATTATTTATTATTATCATTATTATTATTATTTATTTATTTATAAGACTTTTCATTTTCTCTCTCTTAAATTATTCTTTTCTTTATTTAAAGTTATTATCATTTTTTTAAGTTATTATTTATTAAAAATTATTATTTACACATATATTTACATTTTAGATTATTTTAAAGAGGCATGGTATTTTTATTTGCTTATTTTTATATTTACAATTATTATTTTATTATTATTATCCTTTTCTTATATTTTCATTATCCTTTACGTTTATAATCATTTATTTTATTCTTATCACATTTCTTTTTATTATTTACATATTGTTATTATTCATTTATATATATATATATATATATATATATATATATATATATATATATATATTAAACAAGAGGAGCAAGTATAGCTCCTACATGTTAGATTAAAAGGGAAGGTTACAGATACAAAAAATCTGCTGGAAGACCTCTAATACTAGAGTGTCTCCACATCCAAAATAAAAGCTACTACAAAACTACCTAACTAAGCAAGATAAGGACACCCTGGTTACATGTATACCAACAAAAACAAAGTAAAAACTTTTTTAGGACCAAACAAAAGAGGAAGAAACCTAGCATCTAATAAATGGAAGTCCTAAGATGTCTCCATGTATCAAAAGTTTAAGAGGGAGGGGAATGGTAATATCAGCTTTAGTGACCTCATTATAACGACCACTGTGTGGCTAACCAATGAGTTGGAGAGTTACCTTCTCTAGGAATGAAGGTAAACTTAACCACCATATTATCCATATAGCTGGTCATACTGTTCATCCATCTCTTGATGTTCCAAGGAGCAGGTTCAGTCATGGTAAGATAATTAATGCAGCAGCTAGAATCAGATTCAACCAGCAGCCTGGTAATTTTGCATATCTTGGCAATCTTGATAGCCCAGAAGATGGCTATCATCTCGGCTTCTAATACATCAACAGCGAGATGTGGGAGAACGGAAATACGACGAGCAATGTCCCCAGCGGTCTCGTAGATCCCACCAATGCCAGCATCAGATTTAAAACAGCTGCCATCAGTGATAACTTTAACCCACAGGGGAGGGGGAGGGTACCACACTACAACAGAAAACTTCTTGCTAGCCATTGGCCTTACCCTGCAAATATATTTGAAGTGTTGAAACTTGATAAGCTTAAGAATGTAGTCGAGACATTGGACGACAACTCGAAGAGGAGAGGTAGCCTTCCCATCAAACTTAGCTTTATTTCTACACATCCGGAGGAACCAAACCACCAAGCAAGGTATGTCCAAAAGATGTTCCTTATGCCAATCCACCCAGCAGGTATCCAAACTATTCCAACTCAGATTTAGAGTGTTAATAGTAAAACTACTAAGGAGATGCTTCCAAACCTCTTGAGAGAAGTGACATTTGTAAAAGAGATGGTTGACAGATTCTTCATCTTGTGAGCACAAATGGCACACGGAAGGTCCTTTCAAACCCTTTAATTTGAGGATGTCATCAGTAGGTATGGCAAGATGTCTTAATCTCCAGCAGAAAAAGGAGATAGAAGGAGTAAGAAATTTATTCCAAATTTTTGTGCCCCACTTAAACTGATCCCAGGTATAAGTTTGTTGGTAAATGTAGGATGAGAGCTTCTGTGATCTTTTGTTCTTTGTAATCAGTGTGTCCTTTTTCCCAAGATTAACATTTGTTAAAGTAACCTGCTGCACCTGCTCAGGAGTTAGCAAAGTATTCAGTAGCCTGTAATTCCAACAGTTATCAGTCCAGAAATCTTTAACAGAAGTGTGGGACTGCTCAGGTTTGGGGTTTGCAGAAAGCTTGGTTCCATTCCAGATCCACTGATCCAGCCAAAAGTTGATCTGCCCCTCTCCCAACTCCCAGATGAACAGATGTTCAGCCTTTTCTTTAACTTTCAGCATAGAAATCCAAAGCCTGGAGTCACCCAGCTTAGGCTTGACTAAAGTTGGATGCTTGAAACCTACGATATTTGCCATGGAGAAATTTGGCCCATAGATTATCATTAGCTCTGAACCTAATCCACAATTTACACATATTGGTGAAGCTCATCTGATCAAAGCTCCTAAAACCAAGACCCCCAGCCTGAGTGGGTTTACAAACCTGCTGCCAAGGAAACCAATGAAATTGCTTATGTTGTCCAGCCCATAAGAATCTGTTAAACAGTTCTTGATCTATATATATATATATATATATATATATATATATATATATATTATTCATTTATATTTTAGTAGTATGTAGTTATGTTATTTAAATGTAGTGTAGTTATTTATTTAGTATTATAATTTATTTATAATATTATTTAGCACATATAATATATTAACATTTATTATTTATTTTACATATGTATATATTTATGTTATTTTATTATTATACATTATTAAAAATTTATTCCATTTCCTCTTATCTTATTTTATTCATATGTTTATTTCTTTTCATCTTTTTTTTTATTTATTTCCATTCCCTTCATGTTTTATTTCTTTTAGATTTTAATATTTAACACTAGCTTCATAACTTTGCATAAAAGAAAAGGAATCCTAAACCTATGCATGAATAAAATTTAAATAGCATGAAGGATAAACAACCTACACATAATTTTTTGAAAATATACATGGAGAGATTTTAAAATACTAAATTAGCTTGCATGAAAAACATCTTAAGGCTAAGTCATGGAAATAGCTAAATAATTTTGCATAAAAAAAAATCCTAAAGCCTAAGCATGGGAAAGTTTAAATAGCTTGAAGATTTGTGAAAGGGATTAACACATTTTTTTTTTTTTTGAAAAACCTATGAAGGAGAATAAGAAAAAAAATGCATGTATGTGTGATTTAGACTTTTAAGTTAAATATAAACATGATGATGAACTTTTCCCTTTAAGAAATTTTGAACTAAAAGTAAAAGTAGAGAGAAGGGGAAGATGTTACCTTGCCTTGGAGAAGCACTTGTTGGAAACCTTGGCTAAGAGAGGAAGTGAGTGATTTTGGCTAGCTTAGAAGGAGGAGAAGGAGAAAAGAGGCTCACGGCTAGAAGGAGTTTCGGGGGGAGAATGAGGAAATGTTTATGTGTGTGTGTAAGGGAGCGTGTAAGAGTGTGTAAGGGGGCGTGAAATGAAGTGACGAGTGGGTTTTTAATGGGGAAGGCTCACGGCTAAGAGGAGTGGGGGAGAGTGGAATGAGATGAGGTGGATGTGTGGTGGTGACATGGTAGAGGTGAGGAGGTGAGGGGAGAAGTGATGGGAGTGATGGAGAGGGGTGTAGGTGGCGTGTAGGGTGAGGGAGGGATGAGGGGGAGGTGAGGGAGAAATTTTCTTTTTATTTTATTTTATTTTATTTATTTAATATATGTATTTTATTATATATGTAATTATTTTAGGAATGTCATGAAGTTAATTTAATTAATTTTTGGTTTAATTTGATTTGATTTGAATTATTAGTTTAATTAGGATCATTTGGGTTTGGGCTAACTTAACTTGAGTTTGTGTGAAAATGAGATCTAGGTACCTTGACCAATATTGTTCATTTAAATGTAATTAATATTTTTCATGAAGACATGAAATGATTTTGAGCTCATTTAGACGTTCAGTTTTGGCATGGATTGAATTCTTGATTATTTTGGACCATGTTGAGTTTGGGTCAAGTTATCTTCAGTTTGAGTGGGAATGGGGTTCAGAGGTCTTCAACAATAATGTATATATGGTTGTCTAGAAGAATTTTCATGAAGACATAAAATGGTTTTGAGAAGGTTTAGAGGGTCAATTTGTTGGATTTAAAACATGTGTTCAGCTTGGGTCAAAATTGGGGTTTCTTT
This sequence comes from Papilionanthe hookeriana x Papilionanthe teres, assembly GCA_022702705.1. NCBI lineage: Eukaryota > Viridiplantae > Streptophyta > Magnoliopsida > Asparagales > Orchidaceae > Papilionanthe > Papilionanthe hookeriana x Papilionanthe teres. Next base: position 128,807,864 of record CM040426.1, on the reverse strand, counting down.
GGTCCAAAATGGATTTGGGTAAGACCTGAGCTCAAATTATGGGCAATTGATGATTCAATTCAGTTTAATGAGGTGTTATAAAGAGTTTGGAATTGAAATTTTGGAGGAATTGATTGACATTGGGTCACTTTAGGAGTTTTGGGTTATTTAGGTAAAATTGGGGATTTTGATTTCAAGTGGAATTAGATTCAACTATGGGTCACATTGGACTTGAGTTTGGTCTAGATTGATATTGGGGATGTTGAATTTTGTTTTGGAATTGAATTTGATCAAAATTGAGGTCTATTGGGTCAAGATTGGGTTTGGTTTAGGCACCTTTAGGTTAAATGGGCCAAGTTGGGATTTTGGATTAAAAGTGTATTAATTTGGAAAAATTGGCCCATAGTGTAGTTGAACAAAATGAAATTGGGGATTTTTAGGATTTTCTGCAATTTTTTGAAAATTTTTTGGAATTTGTGGATTTTTGGGCAAAAAGGGTATTTTGGGTATTTTGAGGGTATTGCGGGGTATTTTTGGAATTTTTGGAATTTTTGGTCAAGAATGGTCAATTTGAGTGGTAAGGAATATCTTGGAATTATTTTTGGGGGATTTTGGTGAATGTAAAGAATTTTGGGTAATTTAGGGCATTTTGGAAGGTCAGGGGCCAAATTTTTGAAATTTTGGAAATTTGAAGGTGGCTTCAAGGTGAGCAGGATGTAATGACCTAGGGTCACTTACATTTGGTCCTCTATGTGTTGGTCCCTACCACTTAGTCATAGACTTAGGTCTGGGCTATCGACATGAGTTTCCAAAGAGCTCAGGGTTGAAATTAGGATGTGTAGTGTGTGTATGTTGTGAATGTGAAGTGTATGAGTGGTGATCTCCAGACCTCCCTCAGGGCAAATCCTAAGGTCTGACCACCTATAGGAGACTTCCCCTAGGATTCCTTATGCTTGCCTTTTTCCTACCAAAAGGTGGAGGTTAGGCCTTAAGCATATGAAAACCCCTTAGTGAAGCAAGAAGAGTTTTGAATTTCTATGGGAAGGGTTCCATGACTAGTCCTCTAAGAAAGTCACCAGGAGAGTCCTATGGCTAGACCCTAGGCTATTTTAAAGAGAGACTAGACCTCAACCAAAAGTGAGGTCAACAACTGCATTATGGGCATATAAGACTACTTATAATACTTTTATAAGAATGTCTCCTTATAGACTGATTTTTTAAAAAACTTGTCATTTACCAATTGAAATGGAACATAAAACATATTGAGCGATTAAAGAGTTCAATTTCAATTTAAAGGGTGCTAGTGAGAAAAGATTGTTACAACTTAATGAATTAGAAGAAATTAGAAATGAATGTTATGATAATGATAGAATTTATAAGGAGAAAATGAAGATATGACATGATCGTAAGATTATGAGAAAGAGATTGGAACCTGGAAAGGAAGTTTTGTTATATAATACATGGTTGAAATTATTTCCTAGAAAACTAAAGTCTAGGTGGATAGGACCTTTCACTGTTATAAAATTGTATTAGTTTGGAGTTGTTGATACTGACGGTCCTAAAACTGGAAGAATATTTAAAGTTAATGGGCTTCAATTAAAAACATATTTTAAGGGGTCAAGACCAAATTTTTTAAGAGATTTTAATGTTAAGTCATCCTGAATAAAACTAATGTTTGTCGAGCTAACAACGATAAACCAACCACTTTATGGGAGGCAACCAATCATTATCTGTGTTATTTAGTTTATTTTGATTTGATTGTAGCTGATATTATAATTAGATAGTTGTATATTTGAGTCCTACTCACTCATAAATATCCTAAATGGTGATAATGATTGAATTATATCGAAGATTCAGAGTTTATTTGGATGAAAACATTATTTGAAAAAAACTGTGCTTTGGCACCGACACTACTAGAATGGGCACCGATGACAAGTTTTTTAGAGAAGGATGTAAATTTTGGAGCTTGGGAGCCGATGGCGCCCTATCCAGTGCCGACGGCGCTAATGGTAGCGATTTTTGGAGTTTCAAATGGTGGATTTTGGCGGTTTTGAGCAGAAGTTGCACCCTTTAAACTGGTTTTAAAACCCATTAAATCTAGAAAAATGAAAGGGTAGTTCCGAAATATGCATTCCATGGCTTCCAAATTCTTTGATTCTCCAAGATTTAGAGTTTTCAACAGGAGAAATTTTTTCAATTTCGAGGCGCAGCGAATTTGCAACAAAGTACTTATAAAGAGGAGGCTTACAAGGAATGAGGCTTTGTAAATTGAGAAATGAATGTTCCTAGTACTCAAGTAGAAGAAATTATTATGCGGAGGCAATGAGAAGTGTTTTGTTATACTACTACAGCAGTAGTCATTCTTGTGGTGAAGGAATTTTATTTAAATCTTCAAGGAATCAACCAAGGAGTCTTCTATGTGTGAGGTAGGTGGATATCATTCACACTTCCAAGAATAGTGAACTTTATATGATAGATAATGTGTCAATCTGTCATTACACAAATTTGTTCACTACAAAAGACAACTTGAAAGATATCTATCAATATTTGATGGATGAAGGCAAAGATTGAGAGATAAAAGACAATGGGTATGACAATTTCTTTATAACCTTATTAAATCCTGTGTTGAAGCAATGGCATTTTTTTATATCTTCAAAATTACTCCCGACCAAGAAAATTAGTAAAGTGATGAAGGAAAGTGCAATATTGAACTATTGTATTCAAACTGAAAGGCCTATTGATATTGACACCATAATTGTGAAATTTGTTTTGAGTTTGATTGTGCATGGATCAAATTACAGTTTGGGACATCCTTCCACTATATTTCTTCTTTGTAGCCAGTCAAAAGTACCTTATTAAAATTTTAAAAATGTGCTTCTCCCTTGGAAGCCCATGGACCCAACTAATATTTATGACTGTCCAGAACTCGGGATGAAAATGATCTGAGCATAACTATAGACCAACTATCTCAGAGTTTACTACCTATTTATACTTATTTTCTTGAAAATACATAGTTAATTTTGAAAAAGATCAAGAAACTGGAGAAAGAGGAATGAAATCTTATGGATGCAATTAACAATATATTTGAATTATTTAATCATTTAGATTGGATGATGAAGGAACAGTTCGATCATGTTGGGTGTATGGAAAAAGGATTGGTACGTTTGATGAAGAAAAAAGCTAAGATTGAAGAGGACTCAACTGATGAATTCCTGTGTCGACCCTTCTACAATTTTTTTGTGCACCACAAATTCATGGAAGATATCAGAGAAGATAACACTGAAATTGATGAGGAGTAGTGATTCTCTAATTTATTTAGTATTAGAAATTTACTTGCTTAAGTTCGTTCTGTATTTAGCTTGCTTATGGTGTGATTACAAACTTATTATGCTTGGGATTTGAGTTATGTTATCTTTTAGCATTAGAGTGTTGTGGTTTGATTGCGACGCTGAATTATTGATGTGGTAGAATGACTTATATGTGTAAGTTTGTAATTGTGGATTTTATATAAAAAGTGATGTTTTGTACTGTTTGTGTAATATTTGTATTAGTTCATCACTTAATTATGAATATTGATGCTTAAAAAGGCTAATTATATGTCATCGTAACTTTGAAACAATTGAAATCACAAAATTTTTTGGAACACTGAAAAATTGGTCTGCTGTCGACGTCGCCCAAAACTCGAAACTCATTCTGGACATTTTAAAATCATGATTTTGAGCCTTTGACCGCATTAGACCACCTTCAAACTCCAGTCAAGGCTAAAAAGTAATCCTAGGGCTTGCTAGAATTTGGATTTGAGGTGATTTCGAGGCTTTTTGAGGTTGGTTCTCATCTTCTCTTGGTAAGAGCTCTACTTTAAACTAAAATTTTATTATTTTTACCATGAAAGTCTCCTACATTGGAGAAATCCGAAAATTTTGGGTTTTTAAAGCAAACTTTGAGATAATCCATGGAGAAATGCTCTTACATATTAGATTTGACTTTGAAGTCTTTACATTGCAATTTTGAAATATATTAGGATTTATTTGCAAGTTTTCTAGAAATTTTGAAATGGCTCCAAGGAGGTTTAAGGGAAAGAGAAAAGTGGATTTTAATGAAAGGAAATTTGTGCTTATTAAAGCACATTATTAATTCGATTCTACACTCCAAAGCAAAAAGTGTATACAGAATCGAGGATTTGAAATTTTGGGCGGAGTTATGAAGTAGGGGATTGCTGATCGGAATTGGGAAACTTTTTGTTAATTTTCCTGTCGATGTTGTTGCTGATGTAGTCCATGAGTTTTATGCTCACTTGCAGTGGACTGAAGAAGAGTATGTGCTGGTTCGAGGAAAAATGGTAGAATTCACTCCTGCACGAATCAATGCTTTCTACCAGTTGGGAAATAATCCATTATGTGAAAACAAATCTTTTGGTACTCTGGATGTGGCCTTAAATGAGGTAATTATGTTTCCTACTAATGGAAAAGGGGAGTAGAAAACAAAGCAAAGGCAAAAGATAAATTTTCCTTCTTCCACTCTAAATGTCACATCTAAAGCCTAGCATTACTTTATTTCTGCCAGACTACCTACTTATCATCATAGTGAAGTTTCAAGAGATAGAGCTATTCTGAATTTTTGTATCCAAAACATGAGAATAATTGACTTTGCTAGAGTTATTCATAATAGTATTTAGACTATAACTAAAGGGGAAACCACTGGAGGATTAGGACATCCTGCCCTGATTTACACATTATGTGTACAATCAAGAGTTGAGGTTGATAGTAGCTAATATTTGGTTCATCCTTTAAAGCCTATTAGTAAAGCCAACATTCACACTTTTGAATCTCATGGAGGATGGAGATCTAGAAGTAAGAGTATTGAGATTCCCTCTACTAGTCATAACATACCTTCTACCTCCAGAACCCCTACTAATATTGATGTTATGGAGTGGATTATGATACAACAAAGTGATATTACGAGGCTTCATAGCAAGATTGATTGATTGGAAGCAAAAAATAGCGTCAATGATGATTATCAGAGGAGAAGAGTGGAATATGATATAGCTTATCAGAATACTCAGATGAGATGCATGAGGAGAGAAGCTGGTGTGAAATTTCTTACTTGTCCTAGTTACATTCCATTCTAGCCAGAAGAGGAAGAAGGAGCAGAAAAAGAAAGAGATGATGATTGGTAGTGGAGTATTCCTTAGTTTGTTATTGTTGTGTAGATTTTTGTGTTTGTTATTTGCTTTGTGTAGTTAATGTGTGTAGTGATTGTACTCTTTTAAATTTGTTAAATTGTATTGAAAGATATGTTGGTTTGTTTATAAGTTGTAGTAAAATTGTAATGGATGTTGTACTAAAAGTTTTAAGCTACGTTTTAAATGTTCTTCACCCTACAAATCTCTAATATATATGTAAACAATGCTTCTAACTGTTTTATGCCCGTAGTTAAAATTTTGATTAATACCTGCTTGAAGAATCAAAAGCCCGACACAAAAAAGTTAGTTTGCTTTTTATTTTTCTCTCTCTTTTATTAATTTGATTTACAGTAAAAAACTTAAGTTTGGGGGAGGAAAAATTAACTTTTATTTGTTCTCAATTAAAATATATTTTTAAAATTATTTTAACATGAATTAAAGTAGTTGAGCTTAACTTTAGATAACTAGTTTTTTTATTTCATTTAAATATCATAGTAGATTTGAATGAAAGTGTTTAGTAATGAAGGTTAACTTTATGGGGCTAAGATATTTAGTATAAAAAGATTAGACTATAGTTGACTATTTCAAGTAAAGAAAACTGTATTTTGAAATGTTAAGAGTCTTAGACGTTTATGTGAAGATAAAAAATTGTGAATATATGATGAATCATTTAAAAGCTAATATATATCTATAAAGTAAAGAGATGTTTCAAGTTCCAACTTTAGGGAGAGGAGAGTGAAGTTCAAGATTATTAAAGGCTATCCAGATATAGTAATCAGCACAACAAAAGAAAAAGAGCAAAAGAAAAAAAGAAGATTGAAAAGCAATCCCAAAAAGAGAAGTCATGCTATTATATTCATTTAAATAAAAAATTATAGTATTCTTTAAGTAAAGTTCACTACTAAAAGCCATATTTTTATGTAGTGAAAGGATTACTTGAGGACATGTAATAGTTAAGTTTAGGGGATTTTGATGTATCAAAAATATGTTTGATTTTTCATATATATTTTGTACTCATTTTTGGTTATATCGCACTTTAAAGGAAGGTATTTTTCGTGTTATACTGCGGGTATGATGATTTTAGGCAGTTGGAGCAAAAGAAGCAAAAATGAACAAATTTGGAGAGAAAAAGTGCAAAAACTAGAATTTTGAAGTTCTGGTGCCTATGATGCCAGAATGGCCACCGAAGGCTGATTTTTCCTGAGAGCCCAGAATAATTAGAACGATAAGGTGTTGACGGCACCCAATGTCGGTGGAGGCCAGATTCAAGTATTTGGATGACTTTTGGAGGGATTCTTGAAGCATCTAATGAGGAAATGTCCCTAGACTATTTTAACATGATTTTAGCGCCAAAATTGAAGAGAGGAGGCTAGAAAAGAAGTGCTGTGAGTGAAGTAAATTAGTGTATGAGTTGAGAGGAAGTGTTTGAAAAGAGTTTAGAGTCTAAGTGTGGTGTAAAAGTGTTGTTTTGTGAGGGATTCTTCTCAAATGATTTGTCGGATGAGAGAAAAATTGAGAGATTGCTTCTTCCCTACTATTCTAAAAGAGATTTGTGTGTTGTTGTGAAGAGAAAAGGAAACTCAAAGGGACTTCAAGGGATTTACTTGGGGAAGAAATTAAGACAAGTTGTATTTACTTCTTATTATTTGTAAGAATTTGCTTGTATATATTAAAACTTTGTTTCGTCGTATCTTCCTCATGAGTTCTGAGTTGATTTCTTCGTCTTTCTCCTTGCAATGATACATGGTGAGTGATGGTTTAGATTGAATGTGTCATATGAATGTTAAGAAATTGTGATGATTTTTCACATTGTACTTCATTTTCTTTTTGATCTGGCCAATTGAATTTTCTAAAATATGTTATGAAACAAACGATCCGAAAGGACTATGCTTTCTGCAACAGAAGTGAAGATTATATTCAATGGTCATGAATGAGTGATGTAGTTCATGGGAGTTGGGTGCAAATAAATTGGGAAATATTGTTTATTGGGCATAAGATTAAATATTTTAGGGTGACAGACTATAATCCTCATTTTTTCCTAGTGTTCAGAAACTAAAGCGAGAGTTAGCTTTCAGGTGATGGGCAGTTGGAGCTCTGGAGTGAGAGCCAGTATCCTCCCATCCTAACTACAGATTTAGAGACTAAACCTAAGATTAGCCATTGTTCTTTATAGCACTCAAAAGAGGGTAAAGATTAGGTATGCTCATATTTGGCACAATACAAGAATCTTACTAATCTTTTTCATTCACTCACCATAACATCATTGTAAGGGTCGGACACTTTCTCTACATTTGAACCTTGCAATACAAAACTTATTGTAGTAGTAGTTAACTTTAATTTGAAGTTTAGAAAGTACTTTAGTGAACTAAAAATCTCTAGCATCGTTAAACTCTAGCAATTTTAGCAACTTTAGTATTTACTTTATGTGCATTTTAAATTTAAATAATGGATTTCTGTGCTACGCTTTAAAGTTTGCTCCCTCCTTGTGGGATCCATAACTAGGACTCCGCTAGAACCTTGTATTACTTGATTGATACGTATGCTTGCGTATAGATTGGCTACTTTCTTAATAAACTGATTATAACTTGTGACTGGACTGAAAATACTTTTCAAAAATTTATTCTAAGGCAACCCCAGATCAATGGGTTTGCCTTCAAGAGCAACAACTTCATCAGATAATGTGGGATAGATTGGTGGTACTCTACCATCTACTACCCAAGGGCAACTGGCGTGGCAGAAGCCTTGAACAAGACACTTGTGCATATTTTGAAGAAAATACTTGACGACAACAAAAGTGGATGGCACGAGAAGTTACTGGAAGCCTTATGGGCATACAAAACAACAGTCAGAACGTAAACACAATCAACACCTTACGCACTAGTGTACGTGTCTGAGGCAGTGCTTTTGTTACAGGTTCAACTTTCGTCACTCAGAATCGCCGTCACCAATCAAATTACAGCATTAGAAAATGCCAAGCTCCGACTTACAGAATTGGAGAGTCATGGAGGGAAAAGATTACTTACGCAGCAGAACTTGGAACTCTATCAAGCGAGATGATTCAAGCCCACAAAAAATTGGTTCGCCTGAGGTCCTTCAAAGTTGGTGACCTTGTCCTTATTCTTAGAAGGCCTATTCTTGTACATTGCAAAATAGGTGGAAAATTCGAACCAACCTGGGAGGGACCATTTGTGGTGGAGAAAATTTACTCTGGCGGAGTGTACCAACTGGTGGATTCTTAGGGAGATAGGCCCATGTTACCAATAAATGGGTGATATCTAAAGAAATACTACGTGACATGACAAATCTGACAAAGGATGTCTGTTTTGATATACCTGTGTGGCCAGTGCCTCCAATCTATAGAAAATATTGTAATCAAAATCAATTGGAATAAAATAAATTTTTATGAAATAAAACGCTCTCAAAATTGAAATCTTTTAATTCCATATCTTCTAAATTTATATTATATATGATAATGGCATCTAATAAACATTAAAATCTGTTAAATTATAATAAAATTGTTATTATTCTTATTCGTGCAAAGTATGAACTTACTGAAGTTTCCCCTGTTTTATGCAGAAAAATGTCAAAAAGAAAGCTGATTTTTGCATTTAATGACAGCTTACACCTAGCACTCAGAGAAGAGAAGGCGCCTGAGGGATGTGTAGTAAATTTTAACCTGGATTTTGCCCAAGTTAATGTGGATTATGAGGGCCCCCTCTAGAGTATGTCAACCATAAAGAAGTCGAAGGCCTGTAGTCCTTGGTCAGAATAAGTCACCAAGAATAAAGGGAAACATTGAGACAAGGAGCCACCAGAGATTATACTGACTCACTCCTCTCTATAGCAATGAACAAACAAGTTCTGTCTATGATCACTTCCATGGAGGGAGAGCTAGTCAATGCCACTACTGAGAGAGCTCTGATGCACCGTTGGCGCATACACAGAGAAGAAATGCCAATCGTTACAAGCGTCGTCAGTTTGACATAATAGAAAGAAGACAAGCCAGTGAGACAGCTACAAAGCTTCCTCCAATTTCGGAGGAATTCTACAATCCAGAAATAAAAGAGATAGATGCTGATTTCCCTGCTACAGAGATAGGGCCAGAGTTCACTGAGGAGCCTGCGCTGACATGGGATACGATTGAGGAGATCTTCATTGGGTGTCCAACTTGTAGCTCAGGATTAACTTGACAGCCTTCAGTCATGGGGGCATTTTTAGAATGTCCAGATTATAATGTTCTACACTAGGAAGAGAATGGAACATTTGTGGCATATGCAGCTACCTCGATGCTACTGAGAAGCAGAGAGCACCTGATATAGAGCCATACGTACTAGAGTATGTTCAGTCGCGACAACATAAAGGAATTTTAGACAACATAATGACAAAGATATGCCATAGCAGAAAGAAAGAGTTCGAGCATTACGAAGAAATTCAAGGAGGATTTGTTAAATATCCTGGAAGGCCTCGAGCTATACACCGATGTATTCTCGAGATGTGATCAAAGTAAGATTTTGAACTATGTTTTCACCCTCCTATACTTAGGCAGAGCAGGCCGCTTAAGGGAGAAGATATATTCAAAATCGATAAAGTGTAAAAGAGGAAAAGGCAAATCATGATCCAATGTGGTTATTTTTATCACTTCGCGAAAGATCGACAAGGAAATCCCCTGGGGATTTTATAAAATGACGAAGTAGATCCGATGCCTTCAGAAATAAAGAAGATGATTAAAAGAATGGTTGAATAACACATATTGTCTGCATACTGCATTTCAAATAGTTGCATAATCAACATATACGAGGAGGGAGACTTCATTCTGCCCCATATTGATCACCATGACTTTGTTAGACCTTTTTGTATGGTCTCATTCACGAGTGAAAGCAATATTCTGTTCGGAAGAGAAATTCATATCGTAGGGCCTGGAGAATTTAGAGGTTCTATTGAGATCCCGTTGTCAGTTGGATCAGTTCTGATATTAAAAGGAAATGGAGTGGACCTGTCGAATCACTGCATACTCGGAGTGGCATAGCGCAGAGTTTCAGTTACCTTCTGCAGAAAAAATGAAGACAAATTGCCATATAGATATAAGCTGGACCCGTACTTGGAGGGTGTTCAGCCGTTGGAGCTGTGACGTAGCTATACCCCTAAGTGTACGAGATGTGACTTTTTTTCTCGGAACGTGGCTTAGGACGTTAGCTAATTCACAGGGTGACCTCAAAGGACAGAATTTTTTCTACTATTGAACTAGCATGTAGCACATGACATAATATTTCAGTTTTTGTTTAGATGTACTGCAGATATTTTGGATGTCGAGCATCACATCTCAGTTGTACTACATTTTCAAATCAAGATCAACAAAGCACTAGTTTTTTCGGTTATAGTTTCTACTTCTATTTGCATTATGGATGAAAAGCCGCAGGACCATGCGTTGGTCTCAAATTATAACGAATAAAGAATAATACAAAAAGAAAAGAAATTGAAAGATAGATTAGAAATTGAAAGATAAATAAATAATTGAACAGAAATAAAAGAAAATTTGAAATTGAAAATTCTCTTAATGAAATAAAAAAAAGAGAAATAATGAAAAAAGAAAAGAAGAAAAAAAAAACAAATTTTCTCGCGATTCTGAGTTCCGTGCTCGTTCCTCAATCTTTTTAAAAATGCATGCTTTTTGCAATCTTTGGTGTAATTCCGTGATGTCGTGACATTTTTTCATAATTCTTAAAATTCTACATTCAAATTCTCCATAAATTCTGGCAGTACATAAATTCTAATTCCCCTCGATCAACTCTTAAGTAGGATGTAAGTCTTTGTGCTTTCCATTCTAATTTGATTTTTTTGTCGCCTCTTGGATTGAATGTGAGTCCCTGAGCTTTCACTCATAATGTGATACTCTATTTCCTCTTGAGTGGGATGTGAGTCCCTGAGCTTGCCTTCTCAACGTGATAAATTTCCATAAATTTCTGCCTCCTTTCCAACAAGTTTTCTGTCCTCCATAAATTCTAGGGTCGGTGCAAGCTCGTCTGATTCCTTCTAAATTTTCTCATCCTTTCCGACAAGTTTTTTACCCTACATAAATTCTAAGGTTGGTGCAAGGTCTTCAGATTCCTTCTAAATTTACCTAAATTTCTACCTCCTTTCCGACAAGTATTCCACCCTCCATAAATTATAGGGTTGGTGCAAGGTCTTATGATTCCTTCTAAATTTTCATAAATTTCTGCTTCCCTTTCGACAAGAAATTTTAGAGTAGGTGTAAGGTCATCCAATCCTTCTAGATTTCCCTAAATTTTCGCTTCCTTTCCGACAATTTTTTCGCCCTCCATAAATTCCATGGTCGGTGCAAGGTCATCCAATTCCTTCTAAATTTTCCTAAATTTCTGCTTCATTTTCGTCAAATTTTCTGTCCTCCATAAATTCTAGGGTCGGTGTAAGGTTGTCTGATTCCTTAGAAATTTCCCTAAATTTTTGCTTCCTTTCCAACAAGTTTTCTGCCCTCCAAAAATTCCAGGGTCGGTGCAAGGTCATCTGACTCCTTCAAATTACACAAGTTCTCCACATACACGATATTTCCGAGATCACTACCAAAATTCTAATTCTCATTTTCGAGACAAGTATCAATTTTTAGCTCTTATCCTTCGGGTTCAATACCTAAATTCTGATTCCCTTCTTTCTAAGATAGTACCAAAATTCTTATTCTCATTTTTGACACTGGTACCTAAATTCCAGTTCTCACCTTTCGAGGTAAGTACCTAAATTTTTATTCCCTTCGTTCCAAGATCGGTACCAAAATTCTGATTCTCATTTTTGAGACTGGTACCTAAATTCCAGTTCACACCCTTCGAGGTCAGAACCTAAATTCTGATTCTCTTCCTTCTGAGACCGGTACCAAAATTATGATTCTTATTTTTTAGACTGATACCTAAATTTCAGTTCTCATCCTTCAGAGTCAGAACCTAAATTATGATTCCCTTCCTTCCAAGATCGATACTGAAATTCTGATTCTAATTTTTGAGACTGGTACCTAAATTACAGTTCTCATCTTTTGGGGTCAGTACCTTAATTTTGATTCCCTTCTTTCCGAGATCGGTACCGAAGTTTTAATTCTCATTTTTAAGACTCGAAACAAAATTCCAGTTATCATCCTTCGGGGTCAGTACTTAAATGTTGATCCCCAACTTTTGAACTTGGTACCTAAATTCTTACTCTCCTCTCACACTCGCTTGAGCTCGAATCTCCCCACAAAATTAAATTCTCAAATCAAAGTAAAATTTCACAAATTCAAAATTCCACAAATATAAAATTATACAAATTCAAAGATCAAAATCAAATTTAAATTCAAGTTTAAATTAAAATTCAAATTTAAATCCAAATCCATAATTCAAATTTCAAATCAAATTCCAATTCAAAATTTTGAATTGAACTCCTTCAAAATGTGGAAGTTTGAAATTCATAGCTCCATAATGCAGGTGTTCCACTTGCTTTCTCCAGCGAGAGTTCCCAGGATTTGATGGTTTCTATAATATAATCCCCAGCGGACACTTTCTCATTGAACTCTATGTCTTATCTTGAGTGTGCTGACTCAGACAGTTGTGTTGGTTTTGTTGATCTTGTCGGTTAACACCAATACGTGTGGTGTGCTTGTCCGGCACACCACGCCTTTTGGGGGTCCATTTGTTGACCTGAATTTTGTTGAGGTCTAGTCTTTCTTTAGAAGAACCTAGGATCTAGCCATAGGACTTTCCTAGTGACTATCTTAGAAGACTAGTGATGGAACTCTTACCCCATAGAAATTCAAAAGACTTCCTTGCTTTACCTAGATTTCAAATGCTTAAAGTCTGACCTCTAAGAACTTAGGAGGATGAGGCTAAGCATAAGGAAACTCAAGAGGAGTTCCCTATAGGATATTTAAGCCTTAAGACTCCCTATGGGTGGTCTGATCTGATCTAGGCTCTCACACACTCACACCTACTCTACACTTTCACTCACTACCTCACAAACCTAAACCAAATATGCTTATCCTTGATCCCTTCTCTTTTGGAAACTCATGTGGGTGGTTCCCTAAGATCTAAGCCCTAGGCTAGGGTTTGGTTAGAACCAAAATATGGAGGATCTAAAATGGGATTTCTCTTAGTCCATGGGTCAAGGAGGTCGAAATTTTCAAGTTAAAATCCCCAAATTTACCAAAATTCCCAATATTTACCCATTTCACTTAAACTTCTCCCAAATTACCGAATTGCCCCTACAACCTTAATTTTTGACCAAATTCCCAAAATTTTCCCAAATTACTCAATTTTCTCCAAAAAACATTTCAAAATATTCTCTGCCATTAAAACTAATCAAAATCCACCAAAATTCCCAAAATAGTCCTAAATTAGCCAAAATTACCAAAATGCCCCTCAAATTCCAAAAAATTCAAAAATTCCCAAAAATTCCATAATTCACCCCAAATGTCCCCAAAAACCAATTTGAACAATTTCACTGGACCTAATTTAACCAAATTAACCCATTTTAATGAAAAGCCCCAAATTGTCCCTTTAAGCCTAAAATGCCTAAATCACCTCCAATGTCCACCCAATTGTCCCTAATCCTCCCCAATTCCAATCCTAAACTCAAATTTAGCTTGCCTAAACCCAATTCAAAGTAAATCCAAGTCTAATTGAACCAATTTTCAAACACAATTTCAAGCCTAAACCAAAAGCCCCAATTTTGGCCATATGACACAAATTCTCCAAATTGAACCCCATGACCAAATTAATTTTCCCAAATCAATTTCAAAAGCCTTCATAACATTCTCCTAAACCAAATTGATCCACCAAATTACCATAATTTGAACCCAAGCCTCACCCAAATCCGACCCAATCTAAAATCCCCAAATTTGCCTTGAATGTCCCACATGCCCAAAAGTCACCAAATTGAATGCCCTAACCCAACCATTTCCACTCAATTTCTACCCAAAACACTTCATTACAATCATCCACATCAAGTTGATCCATCAATTGAACCCTAGCCAAGCTCTAGCCTAACCCATGTTAGCCCAAATTGATCAAATGTCTAAATTCCACTAAATTGGCCTTCCAAACTAACTCAAAATCATTCTAATCCATTTCTAAAACCTTTGTAACAATCATACAAACCATTTTAAAAAATCAATTGGACTTAACCCAAGCTTAAACCTAACCTAACCCAAATTGAACCTAAATGACCCAAAGTGAACAAAGACCCAAATGTCACCCAAACCTAGCCAAATTGACTAAGCCAAGGCCACCACAGATAGTATTTGGAGCCTAGGAGCCACCCTAGATCTACTTAGCCCAACCTAGTTGAGCCATGGACCAAAGTTCTTTTAAATTAAGGGATTTCTTTGCTAAAATTCCTGGCCAAAGGGATCTTCACCAAAACCATCACCAACATAATTAATTACCTTAATGTCCTGACCTCTGACTCATCTGAACACCTCCCCTAGCCTGGTCAGCCAACCTAGTCGTTGGAGGACCCCAAACCAAGAGCCACCTCCACATGAATCCAAACCTGATTGCACCCATCCAATTTGTCCAACCTTGATTTGTCACTGGTGCCTCACTGCCTTCCATCTAAGCAACTAATTCCACCCACCAATAAGCCCTGAGCTCCACCTATTGGCCATGGCTATAAATTGAGCTCCTCACTGCCAAAAGAGGAGAATGCACTGAACCTTGGTGAAGCTCTGCTAAAATCCTTCTAGAGTTTCTCTGAACTCAACTAAGTGAAACCCCACTGTTCTCTAGCCCTAATTCCCACTAACCTGAGCCAATTTCTCAGGCCAATTCATTTTCGGAAATAGGGCAAACTCCACCACACCATACCATATAAACCATAGGGATATGTTCATCTAGACTAGATGAGTCTATAGAAATAAACCACGCTCAATTTGGTTGAGTCTAGATCGAGTTCTTAAGGCTGGAAGGTGGAGGGCTCTCAGAATGAACCAGTTGGGGACGATGAACACTCGCCATCAGATCGAGCGTGTATCGCTCAGACGGCTAAGATAGAGTTGGACGGCGCTTTGGTGCATGAAGCGCGGGCCGAGTGGCGCTGAGTTAGATGCAAGTGCCAATCTCGCGGAGACACGCGGCGTGTTTGACGGATACCAGGATGGCGCGGATAAAAAGAAAAATAAGATTTTTGGAGTTATTTATATTAGTCTACCTTAGAAAATGCATAACTTTGTGTAGAAAAATCATAAAAATAAAATGAAAATTCTCTAATGCTCAGAGAACAGAGGAGAATAATGTGGAAATAAATTTAAAGTTATTTGACATGTTTTTTATTTTTAATTAATTAAATAATGTAATCATATTTAAGATATAGTTCATTCCAAACATTTCACCATGGAATGAGATTTGAAGAGCATAAAGGCTTTGTGGTTAGGGATCTTCCTTGATTTTTCCAAGGTCAGGGGGCATCTCTAACCAAAGATTCCTAATTTCTAAGCCAATCTCCTCTTTTTTGGTATAAAAATTATAATAATTAAAATATTAAGCAGAAAAATATAAAACTTATTTTGGTAGGTTTACTGTGGTTAGAGGACTCTAGGAAAAATATCAAATGGGTTTAAATAATTAAGAATGGCATTAATATTAATTAAATCATTAAAATCATTTAAAATTTAAATAATTAAAATAAAAATATAAAAATCATAAAAAGGACTCTCCACTGTTAAAAACAAACAGAGGAACTCTCCATAAAATTTATAGTTAATTAATATTAATTTACTCACTAAAATGAATTTGTCTAGTTAAATTGTATTTTTGGAATTAAAATATAAGTAAAAAATTATGAAATTAGTTTTCAGAGCTCCTAATAGCAAGAGGAACTTAAGAAAAATAAAATTGGGATTAAAACAAATAATTAACTTTTTGGTCTATTTTTAATATTTAAATAATTTTAAATATTTTAAAAAAAAAATCATAAAAATATTTAAATCCACCAAAATGTGACATTTGATCTCTTGATCATTCGGGAGCAATTAAAATAATTTTCCTAATTTTCTAAGTGAAAGTATTAATTTTTAAAAGCTTAAAATAATTTTTAAAGGCTAAACAATAAATTTTCCTTAATTTTTAACTAAAATAAATCCAATCATTAAAATATAAACCAAAAAAATATGAAGGTTGTTTCTTTGGGTTCCCTGATCTTAGAGAGATATAAGAAAAATATGAAACATAATTTTCCACTCAAATAATATTTGATATTTAATTAAGACTCAAATCAAACAAATAATTTAACTATTAAATTAAAACTTAAAAAAACATGAAAATTGGTCCAAGTAGTCCTTTGACCTAGATGAACCTACATTAATTTTTTTAAGGACAGATAATTATATTGGCTAAGTTATTGAATTAACATTGAAAATCCCTATTTTGTATTAAAATAATTATAAAATTAAATTAAAATAAAAAAATTCACAGTTTCTTCTCTGATGTTTTAATTGACTCATGAGTGGAGTGGACAGAATTTGATAGGCCTTAAGGGCAAAATTGTAATTTTGAAATTTAAGCCTTAATTAAATGTTTAGGCTTAACCAAAGGGAAATGGGTAATGAATGATCATAATTGACATATATAGATGATTGAAATACAAGAGATTTAATGGTAGAAACCAATCTCAAATTTTCCACTAAAAGGTTAAAGTTGCAATTTTCTAAATTGTTATGATTTAGAAGAAAATTAAAATTAAATGATTCTAAGGTGAGGGGTTTAACTTCAAAAAATAATAATTCACCAATTTTGAACCCCTAGTCAATGATTAAATGATAAGTGATTATTTGATAAGGATTATATATGTATCACATAACTTAATTTTCTTAAAATTACAAACCCACACATTAAGTCTTAAGGGCATATTAGTGAATTAAGCATAATCAAAATTTGATTTAATGAGGTTTAGAAAATGAGATATAATCAACATTAAACACTTTGGAGCATTACAAGCCCAACTCTAAATTGATTGGCTAAATCTCATAATCAAATAAATTTTCTCCTAAGGGTCTTCTCCCACATAATTCATAAATGAAATTTCAAGTGATGATGACCCCACTTAAAGGGATAATTAAAACATAAAGATTCATTGAGTATAAGGATATAAGTGTGGATGACTTTATTTATCAAGCATAATAAGTTCAAATGCACTCGAGACAATTTAAGAGGTTGTGAAATGTCTAGGGTACTTCCCCGAGCCCTTCATGATCTTTTGGATATCTTGGAGGACGAGTGAACCTATTAAGCTTTGCTTAATAAAATCATCCTCACAAATGAACAATTAGGAACCCACCAAGTTATGACATAGGATTTGGTAGCTGCACTTTAAACCTTTTTTTTTCCTATTTTTTGCATGCAATTTTAAATTCCCTGAAAAAATATATATATACAATGCAAAGGCTAAAATTTCAGTAGAGTGCATGAAGAGGATTGGTACGCTTTTCTAGTTCACATCATTTTCTTTTCTACACTACTTTATTGCATTTTCTTGTGTATAACTTGCATGTCAAAACTAAAACTTTTTGGATACCCACAAAACCAAAACAAAAATCAAATTAAACTCACCGCCACAATAAAAAAAAATATAAGACAACTCAAAATTTAATCACAAATAAAAAAAATCACAATTGTAACTAAATTAAAACGTCTCTATCAGATGATTGGGAATCCCTCGGAGGAGGCAACCTATGGCTGCTAACAATATTTCCCACGGTCTAAATGAAAGTATTGATTTCATTTAGTTGAATTTGGTAAATTCATCTGGACTAAGTGAATCCGAAAAAAATAGTGGTACCGGAACGAGGGAACCGTGGGATCCTAACCGGTGTCAGTATAATCAACTTGAATATTCCCCTAATAAGACATTAAGAAACCTCAATTTAAACATCTCTAAAATAAGACACCTCTCATCTCCTAATTTTGACACTTCTAAAACTATACTTGCTGCAACGAGGAGCTTGGAGCGTACACAGTGGGCAGCACGACCATCTTCAACAGCAAAATTCCATCTAAAAAATAAATAAGTCATAGGACTTCGAGGTAGTTTTCCTAGTGCAACATAAACCCTCATTTTATCTCTTTAGGCCTTTGAACCTCATGCAATATAAGCCCTAAACTCATATTAGGATTTTGAGATTATCATCGCATGTGACATAAATTCTTCTATCTTCTAGGCTAATCTCATGATCAGTATCAAGTGGATGTAAGCCCTAAATAATAAAATTGGCAGGATGAAACATTAAATAATTATCTCAAATTGAAGCCAAACAATAGCGACACTGGTTTGGGATATCACAAAGATTTTTCTTGGAGTTTTCCCCTAGCTCTATCTTGCTTTAGATTCCTATAATAATTATTCCAAACTTGATCCACTCACATATTGGATTTTGTATTACCACATTTTCTTGAAGATACTAGCTCATTGAAGTTATGAAAATAATATTTTCTGATCTATATCAAGAATTTTCTAAGGTAGCTTCGATTATCTAAGATGTAATTAACTATAGGGGCTTGCCCTTATAGGAAACTTTGAAATCCTAGATTAATATAAACCCTATCTAGTTGCTTCATACTAGTTAGGGGAAGTTGGCGGTCAACATAAATTGTTCGCAGACTAAATGGATGTCATTGATTCTTTAGTTTGTTTGATCAAGCCACACCGCCAAGCATTGTATCTATTCTTCGGGATAGACTCATGACTAGTCGTTTAATGCTTGCTTATTTAAACTATTGCATATATGAGATTAGTTTGATTTAATATTTTTAAAACGAAAATGATATTTTCCAAATTTTCTATATATATTTATATAAATCAGAACCCCAACAATATTTTTAACGGCCAACAAGATAATGTAACTTACATGATGTGATTTGGATCAGCATATCACCCTGTGAAGAACAATAATTTTAGGGTTTTTGAAATTGTAAATTTCATTAATATTTAAAAAAAGTTACAAAAAAATAATGATGTGGGCATCTATGGAGTAGAAAAGTGAGACCTTTCATCTACAAGTATAGAGTTAAGTTCCCTGCCATCCTCAACATGCATTAAAGTAAAAGAGCCATTAAGGGCCTGCTACACACCAAAATGAGCCGCCTTATTACTATTACATGGCAAATGAAGAAGAAAAACTTGTCAAAACTTTAAAATAAAAGCAAGGTACAAGGATTGAGTGGTCTATGAGCCAAAAATCCTTCTTCATAGAGGTCCTTAAAAGATGCATGGCATTTATATTGTTGCATTCAGCAATAATCCCTTTGATGTTTGTCATCCAAGGTGCACAAATATTTTGAAGGAATAGCTTGAAGCTCTTCCTAGATGCTATTCCGGTGTTGAAAATGATGTCTAGTAGTGATAGAAGCCGCTCCCATTTCATCGCAAATGATTTAGTTATTGTGGCCAACACCAGAAGGAAGGAGAGCAACATCAACATTCACTTTAAGCCATTTGAGATAGGGAGGATGCCAGAAGAAAGTAGAGGAAACCGACCCCAGGAATTGGCTAGCATCTCATTGCTCTTGAAATGGAAAGACTAGCATCAAGATAAGTTCCTTGAGGATAGTGGCGGTGATAATGGTCGATCTGCCATAGGGGAAATTATGAATCTCGACATTATTAGTATGCTAGTGACACACCTAGAAATTGCTTGATTTTATATACATTTTATGCTTAATTTTAATGATATTGCACTTTAAAAGAATGTATTTTGCATGTTTTTAGCTTTAGGTACAATAAATGGACTATTGGAGAAAAATAAGAAAAAACAGTGTAATTTGGAGCAAAAACGAGCAATAAAGCAAATTTTAGCTTGACAAATTTCGATCAGTCTTTTTATGTTTAATATCTTTTACACTTTTTACAAAATTTTGAATGAGATTACACTTTAAAGATAGTTTTTTTTCATGATTATTTTGTGGGGCTATTTGTTAGGAACACAATGCAACTGAAACAGAGCTAAAATGGAGTCAAACGGAGTAATTTCATGGAGCTGCGCAGAATGGGCTGCTAAGGCACCCAAACCTGCGCCAACGACGCCCGAGACGGTTTGCACACGATTTTGGGCGGTTATTGGCCATATACATTAAATCTGGACGTTTTTTGGAAGGTTTTCTAGAAGCACCTCTTGGGAAATTCGTCCCTACACTATTTTAAAATGAATTTGAAGCCAAAAAGCGGAGTATATGTTAGAAAAAATGGGGAGAATATTTAGAGATCTTAGAATAGGAGTAGAAATGTAGATTTCTACCTTTTTGGAGAGATTAGTGAGGGGATTTTGAGAGAATCTGTAAGGGTTTGTAGTAGCATTGCATGGATCAGCGAGAGACTTTGTGGAAGAGATTTTTATCTATCTTTCAAATGGAAAAATCTAAGTATTATGTTCTTCATTATCTTATGACTTTGTAAACACTTATATAGTGGATTTTCTTTGATAAAATGATGTTTTCTATTGTGTTTTCTTCTCGCTTTGTGATGTCTTTCTCTTACTCTTTCTTCTTATTTGGAAATAATGGCATGAGAAGATTATGTCATTATTTTCCTTTTACTTTTCTTTTGCAACGAGTATGATTCATGTTTAGAATGTTGGGATGCATGCTAAAAGAATTTTTAGTTATAAATGTGATGGTTTTTACTTGCACTTCATTTGCATTACAAAAAGAGCTCATTGTAGTATTAAAATTCTTTGTAATTGCATTAAGACCAGAGAGGGCGGTGTAATTCTCAACAAAGTGGAACCACATTTAAATTTCATGGATGGTGAAGTTCATGGGGGTTGAGTGCAAATAAATAGGCAAATATACTTTGATGGGCGTAGAATTGGAGATTTTAGGGTGACAGTATAAAATCCTCAATTCGGCCCTAGTGTTTGGAACTAAAGAGATAGTTAGCCTTCGGGCAAAGGGAAGTGGGAGCTCTGGAGTGAGAGCCAGTATCCTCCCAGCCTAACCACGGATTTAGGGACTAAACCTATGATTAGCCAATGTTCTTTATGCACTCGAACGAGGGAAAAGAATAGAATTGCTCCTATTTGGCACATACAATATTTAATGCATCTCATTCTGTTACATTATCCAATTCACTATATAAGAAAAGTGAATTTTATTATCTCAAAATTTACCAAACCAATTCATTCAGAAAGAGTTATCTTTAAAATTAATATTTTCCTTTAGGAGTAGTTATTAGTTATTTTAAATAAGACTTACATTTAGGAGTATTTATTAGAAAAACCACTTATATTGACCTTCCAAACTAAAGTCTGATAATAGTAGACTAGAATTTAACTAAGGACCTCTTACCTCGGTTCTCTGTATGATCGATAAACAAGACTTTACTAGATTCTTGTATTACTTGAACGATACTTATACTTGCGTAGAACCTCTAGTGTGTGTGCACATACATTAAAACATAAAAACACAAAAAATAGCACACGCCAGAGGCGCGTTAACCTATAATGATGGATAATATAACAATTATGTTGAGCTTGATCGATCAACATCTTGCTGATTTTTCTAAGCCTGTCGGCAGCTTTAGTCAAGATGTGGAAAATGGGGACCAGTTTGCCAATAAATTTTTGACGATGTAAGAAATTAAAAAACTAGTAAAAATGTAGTCCCTTGTTTCAGTGGTCGAACAACACTAAAGACAATCCTTAGAGTTAGTGAGAGTGTGTCGGGCAAGCCATTTCTACGTGTGTATAGTGTCCTACAGTAGCCTCCACCAGAACATTCCTTCTCGCGAGTACAGTCACAGTATTTAGAGCCAATTACCATGACTCATCAATATAAGCAATTTTGTCGCAGAATAGAGGGCAGTAATGGATTTTTCAATATGCTGCTTAACAAATATATAGTTTCGGGGGCAATATTCATGCACAAAAATTTTGAATTAAATGATTTCACATAAAAATTATTTCAAACTATTCTCAAACTTGTTTGCATGGTCCTTAAATACAAAAATGCATCATGCGACTTTCAAAATGAAGTATTGAACCATATAATAATCTCAGAAGTAAAAAATAATGATTTTGAGGTTCAGATTATTTCAAGGTTTAACACAGCATTAAGCTCATGCGAAGCTCAATCAGGTGTGGATGGAGGGAAAATAGCCTACGTAAAACTGAGTTCAACAGTAATAAGTATATTCACCACCACCGTCACTTCTGAGAGTTTTTATATTTTCATTAAACTGGTTAGATAAAAAGTTGCGTGGTTAATGAAATGGTGAGGCGTTTAGATTACTATACATTGGAAAAATCCAACAATAGAGAGAATGAGGATCAATAAAAAAAATGTAATAATTTTATCCATTAATAGATAGAACTAGGAAGGGACCTTATACATTAGAATGAATAAGATCTGTAGTAGAATAAGTGGTATTACTTTTCGGGAAATCTAATCTATGACTCTTGTTTTTAGAGCATTTGACCATGGTGACTTAGTAAAGGTAATAAGGAGATGTGGAGCTTCTCAGGAGAGTTAAATGTATACTTTTTGGTGGGGATGTCCAAGTTGTTGATGCTAGTTGGTTTGGAAGAAAGAGCTGTGGAGAGCGTGGATTGTGTAGAGACCATGCTTAGCTGGGCCTATAAGTAGGGTCTTTTGTGTGGTTCGAACCTATATGTAATAATGAGTAGCATCAAAGAAGAGTATACAGTTGTTATCTTGGGCTAATTTTTGAACTAAGAGGAGGTTATGAAAGAGGTGAGGTATATGATTTAGAGATGAAAGTTTGATTTTACTATCGAGAGTGGGCAGAATAGCATATCCCATTTAGGAGATGTTGGTTGTTTGGCCCTTTCCTATTGTAACTTGATCTTTACCTTCGTATGGGTTGGAGAGACAAAGTTTTTCCAGGTGAGGGATACGGTGGATTGTGGCTCTTGTATTGAGAACAGAACATTGTGTGGGGGAGGAGTTTATGGATGTGAGGTTGCTGTGGTGGGTTGGAGGAGCGGGTTTATATAGTAAATTGGTTATATGCTGCCATTGGGCTGTAAATGGCCGACTTTAAGAAAAATTTGGCAGGAAATTTTTAGTTTTGGTGGTGTTGGTTTGATATTTGGATTGGTTGGTTTGGTTATTTGGGTTGGGTTTGTGGGTGTTATGTTTTTTATTGTTTGTTGGGTGTAATATTGTCTTGTTTGTGTATAAAGTTGTAGTGGGTTGTTGTTTTATGATTTTGATGACCAGGTTTGATTCCTAAATGTGAAGTGAAGTGTTGATGTCTTCAACTTTAATGGGATTCGATTGTATGCATATGTCTGTCTTGAAACCATGATATTGTTTTGGTAAACCATTCTAGTTGTAAAGGATGATATCTTCATTATCAATTGTGGAACCTACAGTAGCAACGTTATCAACCAAGATTTTAATATTGGCTAAATAATGTGACATTGTGTTACTCCGCATATTGTAACTTATTATTCAGTTAAACTCCTGATTTATTTACCGATTAGAATCTCCATTTCAGCTTTCATCATATTTGTGATGTGCTTCGAAGATATTAAAGGTTGAAATGGTTGATGGTATTGCTCTTCTGAGGTTCTAGTCGGTCAGTTGTCACAACTTGAAATCTTGTTTTTTCTTTGAGTTGCCCAATTTGTTTTGTATGAATTGAGAGGAAATGGTGGTATTTTATGAGAGGAAATCTTCAAATCCATTGGATATGAACAGTTTTATGTATCTGTGTTTTTGGTACGTGATAATTGACATATTGCACAAGTGATTTGGATATTGTTTTGACATGAGACATCAAGAGTCTCAATGAGTGTTGGTATGATATTCTCACTCATTTGGTTTAGCGACATCGTGAAGGGCTGGCTTGATCTGATTGCGATGGATCTTGCAGAATCCATGGACTACTTGTTGTGGCGCTACTTCTCTAATACCATTACGATAAAAGCTGATACAAGAAAGACTATATATAGACTCACCCGATGAAGGAGCGGCCTCTTTCTATAGAGATAATGGCGGGAAATCTTGTTAATGGTCTCTGTTTACTTTAAACAATCAATTTTATTTAATGGCTAATTATTAGTGTTAAGGCTAATTACCAGTGCTAACAATGCCAATGCTAATTGTTGGTATTCATAACTTTAATAATTGAAAGCGGACTCCGTGCTTGGCATAACAAAATTTATATAGTCCAGGAAATCATTTGATCGGCCTAACCTTTTGCAAGATTAAGAACTTGTTGGGACGGCTCCAGTTTTTAGTGGATAAATTTTAACGTGGTGGCACAAAAGTTATTATAAAAAAATTGATCGTTATTATTATTATTATTATTATTTTGTTTAATAGCTAATTAACTAAATACAATTAACTTGATGTGAAATGAAAGTTTGGGTGGTATAAATATAAAAAATAATATTTAAGTGTTAGATAATTAAATATACAGGAACTTGGTGCCATGTAGGGGTGTAAACGAGCCGAACATGAGTGAGCCCAGGCTTAGCTCGTGTTCGACTTGTTAAAAAATATCATTGTTTGTGTTCGACTCGTTTATATTTCGAACACAAAAAATGTGTTTGTGTTCGGTTCGCTAGTGTGTTTGTGTTTGACTCGTTTGCTTAGCGAGCTAAATACAAGCTGTTCGCATACAAAGAGTCGTTTTGACAATCCTAATCATGCAGTCATGGGATGTTCAGAGTTGGGGCAAAATTAAAATATTATTGTTTATATTAAAACATCATTTAAATGTAATTTATATATTTTTATTTTATTTTTTAATTAATAATTTTAATTGATTATAATTCATTGAATCCTTGTACTCAATTTTTTTAAAAAATACTATATATATATATATATATATATATATATATATATATATATATATATATATATATATATATATATATATAATTGATGAGTAGTATTTCGAGTCAAAACGAGAACACGAATGAACAAATTATTGTTTGTGTTTGACTCGTTTATATATGAAGCACAATAAAGTTATTTGTACTTGGCTCATTAACTTAGCAAACGAATTAAATAAGAGCTTCTTAATAAATCGAACACGAGTTAGGGCCCGTTTGTTTGGGCGTTTTATCGCGCGGCGCTGAGCAGCGCCGCGGGGCTCGGGCAACGCGCCCTACGGGAGCGCGACTTCGCGGCAAAGCGCCGCGAAGCTGGGTGAAAGCTGACCGCGGGATAAACCCCGCGGCCACGGCTTTCAATTGGCTTCGAGGTTTTTTTTTCCTATCGTTGCCCTCGCTCCGCTGCGCTGCCCCCTCCCGAACTCCCTTTCTCCCTAGAGGTACTTGCGCCCCCGAAGTCGTTTTCTCATCTTCTTCCTCGATCGCGAACGAATCCAAGGTAACTTCTTTCGATCTACCGAGGCCCCGTCCCCCTCTCCTTCTCTATTTCTCGTTTCCTCCATCTCGTTCTCTGGATCTTTCTTTGTTGATGAACGGTTCGTAGCACAAAGTAGGTGCAAATAGGGAGATGATCTTGTTAAAAATGGAAAATCGCAGTTGCTTAGAAATTTTTTTTTTCATGGCCTAAATGCCTCTTGACCTAAATAAAGTGTTTTGGTTTACTGGTAAAGTTCAACCTGTATGTTATTTTGCATATACCCTCACTCTCCATGGCTTTCTGTATTTCGATGCATAAGGATTGCAATTTATAACTGTTTTAGCTTTTGGCGGTCGGATTAACAGAGAATGGAATTACTATACATTGGCTTTGGGCTCATTTCAGAATTCATACGTATTCAGTCAAAATTGGCATGGAATGGAACCTTGTTCTTCTTCTTATTAAGCTTACATACATATAAGTGGTGGTGGATGTGTTTCTGTGTGGTGGATGTGTGGTGGCTTGGGTGTGGTGGATGTGTGGTAGATTTGGTTTGAACTTTTATGCAATATTTACTCACTTAAGTTTTTTCCTCACTCTTTCTATAAAATGATGGGGCAAATGGAAAAGAAACAATGCCCCCTCACTCTTTATATCATTCTCCTCTATTAGTTTTTTTTTTTATATCTCCTTTTAAGCCTAAAATTCAACTTTTATCTATGAAATTTTTGGAGCATTTGTTTTGGTTTCTCTTTGTTTGTTCTGGGTGCAAAATGAAATTAATGGAGCCTTTGTTATGCTCTCTCTGAGGTTGAACTATGCATTCTATGCACTTACTTTGGGTGCAAAACGAAAATTTTATTTTGGAGGGTTAGAGGAAAAATCAAAATTGAAGAATGACATTGCTCGATGGTCTGATTCTTGGACTTTTTGAATTATATACTTTTTGATTTGTTACATGAGCTTATTGAATGGATGACATTGAAGGTCATCCTTTAAGGTCTGTTTGGGGCAATTCTGATTTGTTACTTGAGCTCGGTTTTGTGATTCGTGAGTGCTAAATTGATTCAGTTTTGATAAATTGTTATTTGTTTGGGGCATTTTTGATTTGCTAGATTATCATTTCTGGATAGTGTTGGTGTTTGTTCAGGGTGCATTTTGTAGTTCCATCAACTTGATCATTCAAACAATTAGGAGTTCGTTGCATTCAAACAATTAGAATGCATCTACTATTTTTGATTCAGTTGATATCTAAAGACCAAATTTGGGTTGATCTGGATGTTTCTATTACATCTTCTCCACATGCAAATACCTTATAAAATTTTGTACAGTGATGGTCATATTTCTAATGCTCCTACAGTGATGCCCCTAAATATGAATATATAAAGCTTCTTTAAATATCTTTAACCAACATAAAGCTCCTAAATATTTTATTTTATTAATTTGAACAATATATTTAAAAATATAAAAATTTAAAAATATAATTTATATTTATTAATTTGTATATTTAAAATATAAAATTTTAAAAAAAATTTCATTTGCAAATACTGTATACCATATAAATATATCAAAATTTTCAAACAGTTTTAATAAACGAGGGCGATCTGGTTATTTTCTCTGCATAGACTTTTTTCTCACAACTGCAACTAAACAGACAATGACTTACCTGCAGTAAGTTCTTAGGGCAATAGCATAGCAATCTGCAAAGCTGAGAAGCTGCAGCCGAACCAAACATGCCCTTACTCGCGATGAACAAGCTGTTTTGAAAGCCCTGGTGCCATGCATGTAAATGTCTCTGTAATATATTGTAAATTATTTCACAAAATAGTATTGATTTACAGATTTAGCTGTACCGTGCTATTTTATTATTCATATCTCTCTCTCTCTCTCTCTCTCTCTCTCTCTCTCTCTCCATCGCTTGAGATTCTTTCTCTAGTCCTTCGCCCGATTTTGTCAAGAACTCCCTCATTAATCCCCTTCGGCTGACAAGTGTTTTTTTTGTGAGGGGAGAAATGAGAGACGCCCGGTTTATATAAAATGGAAGAGAACAAGTAAATGAGAGACGCCCGGTTTATATAAAATGGAAGAGAACAAATAAGAATTTACGACACAGCACAACATCAAAAATAAGGCAATACAAATAAAAGAAAAAATTACAATGCAAATGAAACCAATACCAAATAAAAAAGAATAAGTAGTAAAAAATCATTCAAGAGAAATCTTCAAAACCTGTAAAAAATTCTAAAAATATCAAAAAACACCAGCTACATATTCAATAGAATCTGTCAATTAAGAAACCCTCAAATGAAGCCAACAGAAGAACTGGCCTCTACTAAGATTACCAGAAATCAGCAACATCTTCTCAGACTTCGAGAAGGAAAACCACCAAGTAGAGAAAGAGTTCCAAAGATCTAAAATGCGACGAGAACAAGCTTGGCAACAAAATTCCACGCTAAAATATATGCAATCAATACATTTGAAAAATACTTAGAGAAAAAGTTCTGAATCTCCAACCTACAACAACTTAAATAACAAGTCAACAAAAGAACAAGAACACTATAATCCTCAAATAGAAACAACTTTTAAACATAAACTCAGAAAAATAGAACTAATACCAATAACAATCACAGCAATTCACAATTAACAAACAAGAAAAAAAGCACCTAAGTCATAACAATATCATCTAACAAATGGCTATAAGAAAGATCAACATAGATTGAAACATCAGCCACAATACGACTTTGCAAACCAATAATAAGAGCTCAGCCAAACCTAAATCACAAACGAAGAGTGTCCATCTAGATACAATGAAAGAAAAACCTAATTCATAAAGAAGAAATACAAAAACTAATAGGCTAGCACATAAAGAGCAAAAATAACAGCTATAATAAAACTTATAAGAAATTGAAGCGGCCATGACCACATAAAGGTAGTCAGGACAAAACCCAACTATTTTTATTTAAATTCATTAAACGGTTGAAAAAGCTTCCATCCAACTTTAATGAATCTAATAAAAAAGATGAGAAAAATATGAAACTCAATCAAAGATTGGTTAGAGTCAAGTAAGGACATAGTAGATCATAGCCCAACCACAAACAACCAAATTAACAAATAATTAAGTTGGGGCTTCTTCACTCCCGTCTTTTTCTTCCAAAATCTGACCAAACTGACTTCCTCTTCTGGCTACCTTCTAAGAACTTGAGTAGCTGATGCGAATTTTTTATATGTAAGAATTTATGACCTCAGATTTATATATTTATAATGATTTTGTAAAGTCACAATTTCAAACGCAAGTATATGTATCGTATCAAGTAATACAGGGCTCTAATAGAGTCCCGTTTATCGATCCCACAGGGAAGCGAGGTAAGAGGTTCTTGGTCAAATTCTAGTCTACTATTAACAGCCTTAGTTTGGAAGGTTGATATAAGTGGTTTTTCTAACAACTACTCCTAAATGCAGATGATTATATGTAAAAATAATAACTACTCCCTAATGCAAATATTAATACTAAAGATAAACCTTTTTGAAGAAATTGGTTTGATAAATTTTGAGATAATAAAAACTACTATTCTCATGTAACGAATTGGATAATGTATAGGAATGAGATGCATTAAATATTATATGTGCCAAATAGGAGCAATCCTATTCTTTACCCTCTTCCGAGTACCCCCTCTTCAGAATGCTATAAAGAACATTAGCAAATCCTAGGCTTAGTCCCTAAATCCAAGGTTAGGCTGGGAGGATACTGGCTGCCACTTCAGAGCTCTCACTTCCCTTCACCGGAAGGCTAACCCTAGCTTTAGTTACCAAACTTTAGGACCAAATTGGGGATCTAAGCCTGTCACTCTGAAACTTCCAATTCGACGCCCATGAAACCATATTTCCCTATTTATTTGCACTCAATCCCCATGAACTACGCAATTCATTCACGGATATTGAATGTGGTTCCACTTTGTTGAGAATTATACCGCCCTTTCGAAGCAATGCAATTACAACGAATTTTAACAATACAACGGACCCTTTTTGTATTGTAAATGAAGTGCAAATAAAAACCATCACATTTTTAATTAAAACAACTTTTAGCTAGCATCTCAATATCCTAAACATGAATCCTACTCATTGCAAAAGAAAAATAGAATGAAAATAATGACATAATCTTCTTATGCCACTATTTCCAAATAAGAAGAAAGAGTAAGAGAAAGACATCACAAAACACGAAGAAAACACAACGAAAAACTTCATTTCAAAGCAAATCCACAAAATAAGTGTTTATAAAATCCTCAGATAATGAAGAACGCAATACTTAGCTTTTTCCCCTTGAAAGAAAGATGAAAATCTCTCCCATAAAGTCTCACACGGATCCATGCAATGCTAGAATATTCCCTTATAGATTCTCTCAAAATGCCCTCACCAATCTCTCCAAAAAGGTAGAAATCTACATTTCTACTACTATTCTAAGATCTCTCAACATTCTCCACGTTTTCCCTAACATCTCCCCCTTTTTCTGGCTTCAAATTCGCTTTAAAATAGTGTATGGACGAATTTCTCAATAAGTGCATGAAGAAACCTTCCAAAAAGCGTCCAGATTCGATGTATATAGCCAATAACAGCTCAATTTCGCATCCAGACCGTCTTGTCCACCGCCGATGCTGCGCCGGTTTAGGCGCCCACTCTGCGCAGCTCCACCATTTTGCTTCGTTTGGCTTCGTTTCAGCTCCAATTCACCCCGTTTCAGTTGCGTTGCGTTCCTAACAAATAGCCATAAAAAATAAGCATAAAAAGATCATTTCTTTAAAGTGTAATCTCATTCAAAAATATGTAAGAAGTATAAAAGAGATTAAACATAGAAAGACTTATCGAAAGCTGCTAAGTCAAATTTTGCTTTCTTGCTCGTTTTTGCTCCAAATTGGACCGTTTTTTCTTCTTTTTGCTCCAATCACCATTCCTTATACCTAAAACCAAAAAAAAATACAAAATACCTTATTTTAAAGTGTACTATCACAAAAAATGAGTAAAATCATATAACAAAAATCATATATATTATTGGTGCATCAAAATCCCTCAAACTTAGCTGTTACTTGTCATCAAGTAATACTATAACTTTAAAAATAAAATATGTTGACTTGTGGTTGTGGGTTTCAATAGAGTTTCCTATAATTTCATCTCAAAAATATTATAGTATAACATAAGAGAAATTATAGCAAATCAACCTAGGACTAGAGTGTAAGAATATCTCATATTCAACTTAGGAATCTTGATTTTCTATTTACTTCAAAACTTATTCAAAATTATCAAACTGAAGATTCATAGAATGTATAAAAACGGAATTTAAGCACCTTATCCATACCAATTTAACCAATACCTTTTAAAATAAGAATAAGCTTAGGATTTTTTTTTAAGTCTTTTCATTTAAAAAGATTTAAGAGAAACCAATTTTTTATTAGGTTTCCCCTCAAGCTTCTCCTCACTTATTTTCTTTTCTTTTTTTTTCCTTTTCTTTCAGGATCATTTTCAATACCCTTTTTTTTCACTTTTTTTTCCTTTCTTTCAGGATCATTTTTAATCCTTTTATTTACTTTTTTATGTGAGGATTACTATATCTGGATAGGCCTTTAATAATTTTGAATTTCACTATCCTCTCTCTAAATTCTAAAACTCAAAACTTTCCCTCACTTTTTATAAGTGTAAGTATTAGTTCGAAAAATGTTTTCAATGAAGGCTCAATTCTCATTAAGTATAAATCTAAGAATTTTAGCTTTTCACATATTCAACTCCTTTCTACCAAAATAGAAAAATCATTTTTCCAATGTTTCCTACAAAATATCTTAACTCTAGAACAGTTTATTCACATAGGATTTCAACTAAGTTATTTTTCTAACATTCATAAAATCAAAATTATAGTAACCTAAAGGTAACGCCACATACCACAAGTCATTGTAAAAATGATATCAAATTAAATACATGCTACTGAGGACAAATAAAGTTACATTTAAAAAAATTTTCTTCCCCCCAAACTTAAATTTTAAAATATTTTGCAATTAATTCCATAAAATGTTGCAGGAAGAAAAAGTAATGGTTAAATCTACTTACTACTACAACATCCTATTAAATTCATATACATGCAAAATCTGGATAGAACGGCTGTAGGAAAAAATAAATCTAACCTAAAACATGCTTGTAATAAATTTACACTAGAATGAAGTATTTTCACATTAAAATTTTATTTTTCTTCTTACCCCCAAACTTAATTTTTAACATATATAGCATTCATTACAGAAAATATAAGCAGAAAGAAAAACAATTTAGAAATTCTACCTACCACAAATGTCTATCAAAGCAATTTACAAGTATTCATTAGGATAAAACAATATGCAGCAGAAAGTCAATCTAAACTAATCATGCCAGAATGAAATTCACTAATCAAAAGTTTAATTAGCATAGCAGGTATCAGCAAGGGAATATATAAACGTTCTTCAAGACTTAAATAAAGTTGTAACACAAACATAAACACACAAATGATAAATGAGGTTAATTCATCCTTTAACTCATCTCATCTCACTAACTTACCTCCAATTTCTAAAGGAATCACTACACTAGTAAATTAGGTACTTTTTAAAATGATTTTATAGATTATAATCCCAAAGATAAGATTATCCCTGATAAATTGGTTCCTAGGCACCAATCTCAGGCATCATTTAAACCATACAATTAAGCACCTCTTACTGTTATAAATCGTAGTGTAAGATCATCCTAATTTTATTCATCAAATAGGTTTATGACTCCTATCAAATGGAAACAAAGTTAGAGAAATGATGTAACATAATTGAAATGGATCTATCACTGTTTAAATTCATGATGTCTCTTGTAAAACTCAAGTCCGAGTGAGACCCAAGTCATAGTGGATTCATCAATCCAACTGCTACAAGTTAAGGAATCACATCCCTCATGACACACAAAGATCAAATCAAACTACTAACAATCCAAAAATCTACCAATCAAAAATAAAACTTATCAATCCATAATAACACATAAAGATCAAGTCAGTCCACTCTAAATAAAACACCATACAACACTAACAATCATGACTCTCAAGCACACTAAATCAAAGCACACTGATAACTATGGGTTGCCTCCCATAAAGCGCTTGGTTTTAATGTCGTGGGCCCGACAAATGATTCCTCCTGGATCAAAATTCTAATTAAGTAATCCTCGATCAATCGCCCAATCTTTTTTAGATCCAAGAATTCCTACAAAATTCTTAAATTGTAATTTTCCTTTTAGCTCTTCTTTTTCAAATTGATTTATATCATTGTTCCTCATATTTCTTTCTAGATCCAATATTCTTCTATTGATTTTTTAAATTTGCATATTAATATTATCCTTGAAATTTATAAAAAATGGATCTCTATAAGATGATTCAAGATCTCCCAAATTTTGGATCAGATTCTCTGTAGATAATTCAGATTCAGGATCAAATTCTTCTATGTCACTCTTTTGATTCAAGTTATCTTCCAATTCTTCCCCTTTATAATTATTAAATGATGAAGGATCTATCTTATTTGAGGAAATAGGTTTTTTTAATTCCTTAGGAATTTCTTCTAATGGTCTTCCAATACCCTTATCCTCTTTTCTCAATTCAAAGTTCTTTTGATATTTATCCTTAAATTCTCTTCCAAGTCCTAGTTCAATAACTTTAACTTATTCATCATTCAATTCAGGTTTTTCTTGTAATTGAGTTGAATATGAAGATATAAAGAATGGTGGTGTAAATGAATTTCCTAAATAGGTAGGCTTTAAAATTGTATGGGGTACATCCATCTTAAGTTCATGAGATTTTTCAACAGATGGAATTAAAAGTTCACTATTTTTGGCAGCATCCATCATTTCACACATCTCCTGAACATACATACAGTCTTCTTTAAACAACATTTTCAACTCATCATGAAAGTCCATTTCTATCTCATCTGTTAACTTACTCACAAAACTGTCTTGGAAATGGTATTTACTTACATAATCAATTTCATCCATCCAAAAACATTCATCATCTTTTCTCTCAGATGAAAATTTCATAGTCTTCAACACATCAAAAGTGACTTCCTAATCATTAATATTCATAATCAAATCTCCTTTTTGCACATCTATCATAGTTTGTCCAGTAACAAAGAATAGTTGTTCATTATCGTTCTCTTTAGGTTTGATCTCAGTGTTGCTAGGAAGTGTTCCTTTGGGTCTATTGCTAAGTGAATTAGCAATTTCTCCCAGTTGATTCTCTATGTTTCTAATCGCAGCATTTTGACTTTGCAACTGGTTTCTCATTTGCAATACCACTTTGTCTATAGACATCTTCCTATCCTCAAATTGTTGATCAATATTAGAGTCCAGTGGATGTGAAGGTCTATATCTTGTGTTATCCTGCCTATTCCAACTTTCATTAGGATTTGTATGATTGTTTTCCCATTGTTGGTTTCCACCCTCAGAGTATGATTCCAGTTAAAATTAGGAAGGTTCTTCCAACATGGGTTGTAAAAGTTCGAATATGGGTTGTTTATGGTATTTAAAGTCTCATGTAAATCAATCATACGCCCTAATGAACTTTTCTCACTTACAAAAGTAAATTGAGGTTGGTTCATTCCAAATATATCCAACTTCCTTGATATTGCAGTAACCTGAGATGCAAGAATTGCAATCGCATATGTATCATGAACACTAGCTACATTTTTATAATTTACCTTTACAGAGGGCCATTGAAATTCATTTGTAGTCATTTCTTCAATTAATGCATACGCTTCATAAATGATTTTGACATTAATGAACCACCAGCAGCAGCATCAATAATGGACCTAAGGGATCCTACTAACCCATTATAAAAAGTTTGAATGATTAACCAATCTGGCAGAGCATGACATGTACACTTTCTTAGGAGTTCCTTAAATCTTTCACATACTTCGTATATTGATTCCCCTTCATACTGACAAAATGAGATAATATTGTTTCTAAGTTGAGTAATCCCTGAAGGTGGAATATACTTAGCTAGGAATTTCTGAGTTAACTCTTCCCAAGTTTTAATAGAACTAGGTGCTCAAGAGTATAACCATGTTTTAGCCTTATCCCTTAGTGAGAAAAGAAAAAGCCTTAGCCTAACAGCTTCGTCTGACATGCCGTTATAATGAAATGTAGCACAAAGTTCTAGAAAACTAAATAAGTGTAAATAGGGATCCTCCGAAAAAGTTCCCCCAAACTTGTTGTTCTGCACTAGTTGGATAATCGCTGGATTTAGTTCAAATGAGTCAGCTTCTACGACAGGGTTTTGTAAAATTAAGTTAATTTCATCTATCGTAGGATTTACATAATCCCTCAATGATTTATGATGATTTTCTAAGTTAGTATTTTTGAATGTTTTCCATTTCCATTTCTAGTTTTTCAAGTCCTTTCTATTTTTTTATTTTTTTTCATTTTTCTAACTCGAGATCATAAGGCAAAAGTCCTACAGATCCTTTGTTTTGCATACATAACACAACAAAAAATACATTAACAATAAAACAAATAAAATGAAAAATATATTCAAAACAACAAAACGTTTTTACAAACACCTTATTTTTCACACAAACAGTTTTTTTTTTACAACACTTTTTCAAACAAAAAAACACTTTTAACACAAACACAATTTTATGACACTAAAGTTTTCCAATTCTAAGCCTAATTATTTCAACTAAAATTCTCCTAAAATTATTACCGAAGCTTCCCCGGCAAAGGCACCAAAAACTTGATGCAACTTTTTTATATGTAAGAATTTATGACCTCAGATTTATATATTTATAATGATTTTGTAAAGTCACAATTTCAAACGCAAGTATACGTATCGTATCAAGTAATACAAGGCTCTAATATAGTCTAATTTATCGATCCCACAGAGAAGCGAGGTAATAGGTTCTTAGTTAAATTCTAGTCTGCTACTAGCAGCCTTAGTTTGGAAGGGTGATATAAGTGGTTTTTCTAACAACTACTCCTAAATGCAGATGATTATATGTAAAAATAATAACTACTCCCTAATGCAAATATTAATACTAAGATAACCCTTTTTGGGTAAATTGGTTTGGTGAATTTTGAGACAATAAAAACTACTATTCTCATGTAACGAATTGGATAATGTATAGGAATGAGATGCATTAAATATTGTATGTGCCAAAGAGGAGCAATCCTATTTTTTACCCTCTTCTGAGTACCCCCTCTTCAATGTGCTATAAAGAACATTGGCAAATCCTAGGCTTAGTCCCTAAATCCGAGGTTAGGTTGGGAGGATACCGATCCACTTAAAAAGTACCTATTTTTATGCCTTATTTATGATTCAATTTTTAAGGATATTATGCTTTAATGAAAGGTATTTTAATGTTTTTTGATATAGGTGATGAAAAAAAGAGTTCAAGAAGGAAAAATGAGCAAAAAGGAGTAAAAATAGAGCTAAAAAGCAACGTTGCCAAAATTATAGGTCTGGCGCCTAAGAGCTAGTTCGATACTGAAGCAGTTAAGATTTTTAATAATTTTGTGCAGTTATTTTGATGGTGTTAAGCAGTTATTAGACCTTCTAGAAGACTGTAAGTTACTCCTGATACATAGGACATGTGATACAATGCATCTGGACACTAGAAAACGGTTTTAATCTCGAAGAGGTGCGATCCAGAGTGAAGGGGTGCGAAGACCTGGTCATGGAGTCCAGCGCCTAGGAGCCAGATGCTGGTGCCTATGCGCCACAGTTACTTTCTAGAAGATTCATTGAATTTGGACAAATTTTGAAGAGGTGCCTTAAGCAACCCCTGGTCATTTTTGAAGCTCTATAAATAGGAGACATTTCTATAGAAAACTGGCACCCCCTTTAGTATTCCAGCTTCCAGAGATAGTTTTAGAGAGCCACCATATATTCTTCTTAAGTATTTAGTGAGTTTATTTTAGTTATTTTGAGTGTTACTACTCAATTCCTTGAGTAGTAAGTGTGAGTTTGTAAGTGTTGGTGTTGTTGAAGTCTTGTACTTTGCATTGGAGTCAATAGGAGTCAAAGGATCACTTGTTGTAACTTGGTTCAAAGTTTTATAAATATGTTTTGTTGTGTGAATTCAATGTGTTATGAGTAGTTACTTTACTTTCTCCTTTCAACCATGAAAAGATAATAAAGATATTTTGATTTCGTTGGAGAACTTAAACTTAATTTTAAAAATTATTGCAATGATATTCAAACCTGGTCTTAATTTACTTTTTAAACTGGCCATTTGAATTGTTAAAATCGGTTGAAGAATTCTGAGACCTATCCGGAGATGAGTACTTAACTAGTAAATATCACATGAATCCTTAGGTAATCGAAGGCCATGTGCGGGTTATTCAAGGTGAAGTGCAAGTAAATAGGAAAATATTATTTATTGGGTGTAAAATTAATTATTTTTTAGACTGATAGACTAATGTCTAATAATTTTGTTTATAGAAAGGGAACGGGTCACTAGTAGGTAAACCATAGCCACCCTTAGACAACTAGAAGTGTGAGACTAGATTAACCCATTTTACTAATAATACATCCTGAACCAATCTATAGATTAGCCAATGTTCTTTATACTATCGAGCGAAGGTAAAGAATAGGATTGTTCTATTTGGTGCAATACCATAATTTCAAGTTCACCACGAATGATAGTTTTTCTAAAAAAGCTTGGATTAGTTGAAAAGGAGAAAGTTGTTTTTATTTATACTTACATCAAATTTTACTTTATTGCTACTTTACTTGCATCTAGTAGAAATTTCATAAAACTTAAAATCTGATTTTTGAAAAGAAATAAAAATTATAATTACTCTTAATTTGAAAATCTACTAATTTCTTAAATTAATCTCCGTTGTGGGATCGATAACCAGGACTCCAATTGAGCCTTGTATTACTGGATACAATACGTATACTTGCGTAGTACCTCTGGTGTACAAAATATTTTCTAAAATTATATATTAATTTTTTCATACTACCCTTTGAAATATAAATTAAAGTATAAATTGTAGGCATAGTTACGGGTCGAGGTACGCATCACACAGATCACATATCAAGTTTTTGGCGCCGTTGTCGGGGAAGTGAAAGACAATTTTAGATTTTTCAAATTAAAAATATTTTATATACACTTTTTATTTCTTTAAAAAATGCAAAATATTAACAAAAACAAAAATACCAAAAAGATTTTATTTTATTTTATTTTCAAGTCCTTTTATTTAATTTTTTACGCGTAGTTCTGGATCTGAAGGATTATTACCTTTTGATTATGAATTAGAAAGAACTTTTAAAAGAATTAGAAAAGGAAAACAAATTCAAAAATATCATGAAATGGCTAACTTACATAAAAATAATGAAAATCCAATTGAAATTAATGAACAAAATGTTTATAAACCATTAAGAGATTATGCAAACCCTACAGCTGATGAACTTCATATTGGTATTCAAATGCCTGCTGTAGATGCTAATTCCTTTGAGCTTAAACCTTCTATTATTCAAATGGTTCAAAATAATCAATTTGGAGGAACACCAAATGAAGATCTAAACTTACACCTTGCTAGTTTCTTAGAACATTGTGCTACCTTTAAATATAATAATATTTATGATAATACTTTTAGGCTTAGACTCTTTCCTTTTTTCTTAAAAGATAAAGTGAAGATGTGGCTGAACTCTTTAACAACTGGTTCTATTAAAACATTGGCAGATATGGCACAAATATTCCTTGCTAAATATTTTCCTCCTTCTAAAACTGCTAAATTAAGAAATGATATTACTTCATTAAAGCAATTTGATGGAGAGACAATTTATGAAACATGGGAAAGATTTAAAGAACTATTAAGAAAATGTCCTCATCATGCTTTAGCAGATTGTTTAATTATTCAAACATTTAATAACAGACTTATTGGATCACTTAAATCTATTATAGATGCTGGAGATTCTTTAATGGCTAAGACATTTGATGAAGCTTATACCTTAATTGAAGAAATGGCTAACAATAATTTTCAATGGCCTTCTGAAAGGGTTAATCCTAAAAGAGTGGTAAACAATCTAGATAATGAAGCCTTTTCTATTTTATCTTCACAAGTGGCTGCAATATCTAAGAAATTGGATAAATTTGCTATTAACATATCGCATGTAAGTAATGACAATTCTGCAAATATTGATGATTCTCAAATAATGGAGACATTGCAAGATATTGCTAGTAAAACTAATAACCCTTATTCAAATTAATATAATTCAGGTTGGAAAAATCACCCTAACTTTAATTGGAATAATGGACATCAGCAATGGGGTAATAATCAAGTTAATCCAACCGAGAATTAGAACAATCAAGGAAGTTCAAACTTTAGACCAACTTATCCTCCTAGTTTTAACAATCAGCAGAAAAAGTTATCTTTAGAAGAATTGCTCTTGAAACTAGGTAATCAATTACAATCAAAACACTTCTATTCAAAATATTGAGAATCAGATGAGACAAGTTGCTAATTTAATTAATTACAGACCTCAAGGATCACTTCTTAGCAATGTCGAAATTAATCCAAAAGAAATTGGAAAAGACCATGAATAAGCAAAAGCTGTACAACTTAGAAGTGGAAAGGAATTAAAAGAGAAAATTCAGAATAAAACTGAAAAAGAGAGAGAAGTTGAAGAGATTGAAAAACCTAAAGAAACTCTTTCTCCAAGTAAAGATTAGACTGTAATTCCTATTGAAGTGGAAGTTGAAAGACCACCACCACCTTTTCCTCAAAGACTAAAACAGCAGAAGCTTGACCATCAATTTTCTAAGTTCTTTGATATTTTTAAGAAACTTACCATCAACATTCCTTTTGCTGAAGCTTTGGAACAAATGCCGAGTTATGCAAAATTTATGAAGGATATTTTAAGCAAGAAATGGAATTTGAAGCTTATGAAACTGTTGCATTAAGTGAAGAATGTAGTGCAATAATTCAAAAGAAACTACCTCAAAAGCTTAAAGAACTTGGAAGTTTCACTATACCATGTGCTATTGGAGAAGAAATTTGTGGAAAAGCCTTATGTGATTTAGGAGCAAGTAATAATCTCAGGCCATTTTTTATCTTTCGAAGGTTAGATTTAGGAGAGATTTCTCCCACCACTGTAACCCTTCAGTTAGCTGATCGACTATTACTTATCCTAAAGAAGTTATAGAGGATGTTCTTGTTAAAGTGGATAAATTTATCTTCCCTGTGGATTTCATTGTACTGGATATGGAAGAAGATAAAGAAATACCTATTATTTTAGGGAGACCATTTCTAGCTACCAGACAAGCTATGATTGATGTGCAAAAAGGAAAATTAACAATGAGAGTTAATGATCAAGAGATAACATTTAATGTTCAAAGAGGTATCCTGACAAAGAAAAATGCTATCAGATGGATATTATTGATTATATAATTGAAAAGCATTATAAAAAAAATGTAAAGTCATTTCTGAAGAAAAAAATTATGAATCTATGTTGTATAATGAGTCATTAATTGAAGAAATTGAAGAAGTGAATGAAGAAAATTTATTTGAAGAAACTCATTATATTCATGAAAATTGGGAAATTTTAGACACGACTAAAAATGATATACTTTTACCCTCAGTTGAAAAAGCCCCTGAACTGGAATTAAAAATGTTAACTGCACATTTAAGGTATGCATTTCTTTGAAATTCATTAACTTTACCTGTGATTATATCTTCGTAACTAAGCAAAGATCAAGAAGAAAAATTAATAGGAGTTCTGAAGAACTATAAGAAAGCTTTTGGTTGGACTATTGCGGATATAAGAGGAATAAGCCCTTCAATCTATATGCATAGGATTTTAATGGAAGAAAATGTTAAAACTACTATAGAATCTCAAAGAAGATTGAATCCAATTATGAAAGAGGTTGTCATAAAAGAGATTTTAAAATGGTTAGATGCTGGAATTATTTATCCTATTTCGAAAAGTCAATGGGTAAGTCCTATTCATTGTGTTCCGAAGAAAGGAGGAGTAACTGTCATTGTTAATGATAAAAATGAATTAATACCTACAAGACAAGTTACTGGTTGGCGAATTTGCATCGATTATTGAAAATTAAACAATGCCACTAGAAAGGATCATTTTCCTTTACCTTTCTTGGATCAGATGCTGGATAAATTAGCTGGACACTCATATTTCTATTTTTTGGATGGATATTCTGGTTATCATCAATTACCCGTTGCTTCTGAGGACCAAGAGAAAACAACATTTACAAGTCCTTATGGAACATTTGCCTTTAGAAGAATGTCTTTCGGTTTATGTAATGCACCTGCAACTTTTCAGAGATGTATGACGTCAATATTCTGTGATCTAATTAAAAAAGGAATTGAAGTATTTATGGATGGTTTTTCAGTATTTGGAACTTCTTTTGAGTCTTGCTTGGAAAATATAACAAAAGTTCTGAAAAGATGTGAAACTGGGAAAAATGTCAGTTTATGGTCATAGAAGGAATTGTACTTGTACATAAAATTTCACAAAAAGGGATGGAAGTTGATCAGGTAAAAGTGAAAATTATTGCTGAACTTCAACCACCTACTACTGTTACTGATGCGAGAAGTTTTCTGGGTCATGCTAGATTTTATAGAAGATATATAAATGATTTTTCTAAAATTACTAAGCCACTTTATCATTTATTAGAAAAAGAAGCTAAGTTTGAATTTAATAAAGATTGTCTGAATGCTTTCAATATTTTAAAAGAGAAATTAATTATTGCACCTGTCATTATTGCACCTAATTGGAGTAAACTTTTTGAATTAATGTGTGATGCAAGTGATTATGCAATTGGAGCTGTATTGGGACAAAAATATGAGAAAATTTTCAAAGTTATATATTATGCTAGCAAAACTCTTAATGAAACTCAAATAAATTACACTACTGCTGAGAAAGAGCTCTTAGTAATAGTATATGCCTTTGATAAATTTAGACCTTATCTTCTTGGGATCAAATGTATCGTACATACTGATCATTCCGCTATTAAGTATTTAAAGTCTAAAAAAGATGCTAAACCTAGATTGATAAGATGGGTTCTACTTTTACACGAATTTGATTTTCAAATAGTGGACAAAAAAGGAGCTGACAACCAAAATAATAGTGAGAAGATTACAGAAAAAAACATAAATGAGAAATTCCCTGATGAATAGTTATATGTTATTCAAGGATTACAAACGCCTTGGTATGCAGATATAGTTAACTATTTGGTTAACAATATTTTACAGTATGGATTGAATAACAAATATATTAAGAAATTCAAGAATGATTCTAAATCATATATTTGGGAAGATCCTCATTTATTTAAATAGGCAGATATTCTTTGTTTCGAAGATGTGTACCTTATCAAGAAACTTTTGCAATTATTCAAAAATGTCACGATTTTGAATTTGGAGAACACTTTAGAGTGGATAAAACTGCGTTTAAAATTTTAAATTCAAGATTTTATTGGCCTACATTATTCAAAGATGTTGGACATTATGTGAAAACTTGTGATTGATGTCAAAGAACAGGGAATATATCAAAAAAAGCTGAAATGCAAATTGAGATTTTTGATATGTGCGGTTTAGACTTTAAGGGACCTTTTATACCATCATCTGAAAAGATTTATATTTTATTAGCAGTTGATTATGTTTCAAAGTGGATTGAAGCTGTAGCTTTACCTAACTATGATTTCAAAAGTGTTTCAAAATTTTTAAAGAAAATTATTTTTACAAGATTTGGAATGCCGAGGGTAATTATCACAGATGGGGGAAGTCATTTCAGAAATGTAAGAATTCAATCATTACTGAAAAAATTCAGAATTAAACATAGAATTACAACTGCTTATCACCCACAAATAAGTGGAATGGCTGAAGTATCAAATAGAGAAATTAAAAAATATTAGAGAAGACTGTTAATCCTAAAAGAACTGACTGGGTTGATAGACTTGATTCTGTATTATGGGCTTATAGAATAGCTTATAAGACATCTATTGGAATGTCACCTTATCAGTTAGTTTATGGTAAACATTGTCACTTACCTGTTGAACCGGAACATAAAGCTTACTGGGTGATAAAGGAGTTCAATTATGATTTGAATGCCACAGGAGAGAAACGACTGTTACAACTGAATGAATTGGAAGAGATAAGAAATGAGTCTTATGAAAATGTAAAGATTTATAAGGAAAAAATGATGAAATTGCATGATAAAAAGATTTCAAGAAAAATATTTGAGCCTGGACAAGAAGTATTACTATTTAATACTCGTTTAAGACTTTTTTCTGGAAAATTAAGATCTAAATGGATGGGACCATTTATAATTGAGAAAGTATACCCTTATAGAGATGTGGATATTAAAGATCCCAAAACGAAAAAAATATTTAAAGTTAACGTATTAAGCCTGAAGCCTTATATGGGAGAAATGAAATCAATCTACATGGAGGCTTACGAGCTGAGTCTACCCGATTAAAATGACTGATTAGGTCGGGCTGACGACGTTAAACCAAGCGCTTTGTGGGAGGCAACCCATTTATTATCACTGTTATTGTTTGTGAATTGAATTTATCTTTATTGATGTTTGTTTGTTGATCACACCATTTTAATAGACCAATTTTAAGACCGAAACTTTGTAAATTTGACGATAGGTGAAACGGAGTCGAACAAGGTTCCGGCGCCTAGGCGCCCAAACTTAGTGCCTAAGCGCCAGCATAACCCGTGTATCAATGGTCCGGCGCCTAGGCGCCAGATTTCAGCGCCTAAGCACCCCAGTTACAGTTCGTGCAATAACTGAAAAATCTTCAGTTTTTCACACGAATTATTCCTATAAACTACCCTACCTTCATCCCCAATCCCTAAGCAACCCTAATTTCGTCCACCAAAACTCATTTTAGAAGAGAAAAGAGAAGTTTGGAAGCAATGGAGAGAGGAGATCATGACAATGGGATAAGAGATAAGTCGTCTAAAGATTCTCAACCTTATTTCAATGGATTTATTACTGTAAGTTTGGAGAAATTATTCAGTATTCTTGATAAGATTGAGGCAGAATTGCTAAGTGTTGGAAATCGTCTGTATGAGATGTATCACCAAATAAAGCACTTGGAATGGCAAACGAAGCTTCAATTCGATCATATGGCGGCCTTTCAAGATTCTCAAGTAATGATGTATACGAAGAACAAATGGATTGACAAGAAGACGACTTTGGAATTTCCAAGGGCGTTAGTTTACTATCCATGCGGGCCTAGCGAACTTCATTGTGAGAGGGATGGAAATTCAAAGTTTGGAGAGGAATAAATTGTTGGTGTGTTCTAGGTGTGATTGAGTTATGTTTTAGTAAGTTGAATATTTAGTTTGTGTGTTTGCTTTCATTGTTCAAAGTGTGTTGTTTGATTGTGAATTTGCTTTAAAATAGTGATGTTTGTGTTGTTTATAGAGTGTTGAACCTTGTTATGGTAATTTTCTGTAATTTCTTGAACTTGGAATGGAAAAATGTGAAATGGAATTGAAGATTTTGATTATATCTTGTGTTTGAATGTTGGATCTATTTTATCATTTTAATTGTTTGTTGAAATGTTTGGAAGTTAGAAATTGGAGTAATACTCTCATGTGAGTAATTAGAAATCGAATTGGTTAAGTTTTGGTGGAAAATATAATTTTTCAATCAAATTTTTGGTAAGGTGAGTCTGGGGTTTAGGCGCCAGAATTCGGCACCTAGGCGCCAGTTCGGCCTGAACCCAAAAATCAAGCTTTTAAACCCACCGATGCCATTAACGACGCCTAAGCT
The DNA here is from genome assembly GCA_022702705.1 of Papilionanthe hookeriana x Papilionanthe teres. NCBI lineage: Eukaryota > Viridiplantae > Streptophyta > Magnoliopsida > Asparagales > Orchidaceae > Papilionanthe > Papilionanthe hookeriana x Papilionanthe teres. Next base: position 128,763,619 of record CM040426.1, on the reverse strand, counting down.
CCTTCTTCCTCCATTTTTCATGAAAAAACACACTTAGGGATCCATTTTTATGTCGGATTTTTGAGTTTTTGAGATTGGAATCACTCGATTTCTTCATCTCGAGGTCAGATCTACCTTCTAATCCATTTATTTTTTACTTTCACCATGAATTTTTCAACTTTTGAGCAAAACTGAAAATTTAGATTTTTGGAGTTTAATCCATGGATTTTAAGCTTTATTTAAGTTTTTAAAAGCTTAAAAAAGCTTATTCTTTTGATCCTTTAATTTATTTTACATTTTCTTTCTCTTACGTTTAGATGGCTCTGAAATCTATGTGAGGGAAAGAATGAGAAAATTTCGATCACAGCAAATTCGTTACTGCCGCAGCGCATTTTCGTTACAATGACTTTGCTACGACGAGAAAATTTATCTCGGAGAGGAGTTTCTACTATCATGGTGGAAGGATTGAAGATACATTTGTTGCACTTAACTGGCAACGATTCTGCTACTTCACTGCTGTTGCTGTTATCCCTGTTGTCAGGGAATTTTATGCAAATTTTATGGATGCCGAAGATTACGAGATGTTCGTGAGAGGAGTTGGAGTAGGATATACTCCTGAGAGAATCAACATTTTCTACGGCCTACCACCGAACATTGAGTGCTACTATTTTGGATTATCTTCATCTGAGGGAGATTTGGAGATGATTATTGCATATTTGATTGATGGTACTGGAGCTTAGAAGATCCGGAACGAGAAACAGATGAATTTTTCATCTTATAAGCTAAATAGTGTTTCTAAGGCATGGCATTACTTTATTTCTGCTCGCCTCCTTCCATCGAACCATTTGAGTGAGATCACAAAGGACAGAGCTATCCTCAACTACTGCATACAGGAGAGGAAGCTAATTGACGTCGGGAGTATTATTTATGATTTTGTAGAGGCCACTGCTCGTTCCAGCACTTCTGTGGGATTGGGATTCCTATCTTTGATTTATTCTCTGTGCGAAAATGCTAGAGTTATTGTTGAGCTTTCAGAGGAGAAGCTCAAGTCTACCAAGCCCATTGTACGGGAAAGTGTTAGTATTTATGATCGACTTCGAGGTAAAAGTTCTATCGCACCCTCTAGTTCATTACCTACATCAGGTAGACCTTCTACTTCTCGAGCCTCTACTTCTGCTGCTTAGCCACGATCTATTTTTTGGGAAAATATGCATGACAAATTTATAGAGCAGCAGAATATGATATTTTTAACCCAGTGTAGAGTGGATACTATAGATTTGAAATTGGATCATCTTTCTGAATACACCTAGAGGAAGAGTAATTTTGATGTTGAGTATTCTGAGAGTCTTGTTAAATTCCTTAAGGGTGATCATTCAATTCAGTTACTGACCTGCCCTAGATTCTCACCATTTGATATCCAGAATAAGAATGTAGATTTTTCTTTTGATGATGATGAGGATGAGGAGACAACTAGTGATGAGTAGATTTCTAGGATTGTGTAGTTGTGTTATTTATGTTATGTTTTGTTAGTGTGTTAGTTTTGGATGTATGTGAAGATTTGGCTTTATGTTTGATGCACTATTGATGTTAGTGTACTTTTGATGTTTAGAGTTTATTGATTCTGAGACACTTATTGTTGTATTGAAGATTGTTGGATTGTTAGAGTTTATTTTTATAATGAGATTTTTTGTTTCTGTTTTAGTATAGTAATCAGTACACTTAGTTAGTTTAGTTATTTTTGTTTAAAATTATAAAAAAATAATTTTTGTAGAAATTGATCCAGTTTACTAAAATTTTTCTATATATGCTTAAGCATTTCTTTTATATTCATAAAAAGCATGTATAGAAATAAAATTTTCCTTTCTAGATTATTTTTCATATACTTAGAAAAATTCCTAGTAGAAATATGTTGTTCTTTCTCTCATACTTTAGAAATTTTCATGATTCATGTTTATACCAAAACTGAAGTTTGGGGGAAGGGAAAAATTCTTTGAAATTTAAATATTATTTGTCCTTAATTACTAATATTGTCTTTAAAAATAATAACATAACATGAAGAATGAAAAATTTATTTAAGATTACTTAAATTTTTGAATTTATAAATAAATTAGTAAACTTAACTAAAATTTTAATAATTTTGGTTAATTTTAAGAATAGAATTATTTAAATTAAAGAATAATAAGATTAAAAATTTTTCTATTTATAGTAAAGAGCATTGTATTTTTGAAATACTAAGGAATCAATATTATTACATTAAAAATAAAAGATTGAAATAATTTTTGAAAAATACTTATTAAGAATGTCATATTTATTAAGTGAAAATGTATAATTTTTTAAATATAAGTTAAGGATAGTGAATTTCAAAATCATTAACAGGCTATCCAGATATAGTAATCCTCATGATTTGTGAAAAAAGGGATTGAAAAATATCCTTAAGAAAAAGAAAAAAAAAAGAAAAAAAAAAGAATAAAAGAGCAAAAAAAAAAAATAAAAATGTGAGGAGAAGCTTGAGGAGATGCCTAATCAAAAATTGGTTTCACTTGAATTATCTTATAGGAAGAAAACTAATTACATTCTTAACTTAATTTTTATGTACAAGCATCCTTACTAAAAAAGTTTTCATGAAAGTATTTTTCTTGTAAATTATCTATGTGACCTTAATATGATAAATTACAATTATTCTTAAAAAAAAATGAAAAATTTTCAAGTCTTATGATTTGGTAGCTAAAATATTGCTAAAGTCTCTGGAAAATGGCGTCGGCGGCCCCAGAACCTGTTTTGCTCCGAATTTGTTCCTTTTCGCTTATTTTCACTCCAATCACCTAAAATCATCATACCTGCAACAAATCATGAAAAATACCTTTCTTTAAAGCGCAATATCACCAAAATTATATAGCAAAAATCATAATTATTTTTGGTGCATCAATGATCATCCATTTAGAAGGAAAAGAGATGCATTTTTCAAAAAGAGTGTTAAGACATAAAGTCCAACCCCCTCAAGATTGCTGGAGTCAAAATATTCGAGATGATCAGTGAAGTGCCCATGATCATCGAGCTAGAAACCAGTGCTAACTTCAATTCTTCTTCTTGATTTTGGTGTCACACACAACTATACAAAGCACAGTATATTATGGGATCTTCCATACATGAAGAATAATCTTACTAGACATAATTTTGATATTATGCACATTGAGAAGAATTTTGTTGATAACTTTTCAACTGTGATGGATATTAGAGGTAAGATAATATAATGTGAAAGCTAGAATGGATCAGAAAGACTGGTGCAAAAAATAGGACCTTTGAGCTTTTGGAGAAAAATAGAGGTAAGTTAATAGAGCCTAAAGCTGCATACTATCTTACACTAGATCAATGGAAGATAACTTTTGAGAGGGTGAATTCTCTGAAGTTTCCTAGTAGCTGTGTTTCAAATTTAAGCTGTCATTTCGACTTGGGAACAAGTAAGATATTTGGTATGAAGAGTCATGACTACCATATAATTATGCAATGATTATTACACATTTCATTTCATGCGCTGCTGAAGCTTGTGCTCGATCCATTGATTAAATTAAGTATAATCTTCATAGAGTTTTGTTTGCGAACATTGAGTTTTGACTCGTTGTGGCATCTTAATGTGAGGTTTCCCCTATTATTATGTAAGCTTGAGTTGATATTTACTCATGTTTTCTTTGACTCAATCGAGTATCTATCTATACATCCATGTTACGAGGCTATACTGGAAGGTCCAATGCATTACAAATAGATGTATTTCTTTGAGAGATATGTCTTCGTAATGCATACATTTGCAAGTAGCATTTTATTTCACACTAAACGACCACCATATTCAATGTAAAATTTATGTGTTGTAGGTTTTTAAATAAAATAAAAAAATGTTAAGAATAAAGCACATCCTAAGGGATTAATCTACGAAGTATATCCGTTGCAGAAGGCGATAACTTTCTGCTCATATTATTTTGTGCAAGGCTTCGGAGATTTCATATCATATGTGACATAATTCCCCATCCAGAATTATTCATATATCAATTATCAGTTGAGCCATCAGGGAGGGATGCCACACAATATCTAAGCAATAAAGAGATTCGGCCAACAACATTGTATGTCCTGATCAACTGTGACAAAGTCCAACAATTTTATACAGTAAGATTCACGGTCCCAAAACTCAATACATACCGTTATTTATATTTTGAGAATGTTAGTTACATACAGACTAATTCAAAAATACAAATATAATATTGTGAGTAGATTATTTATCGACAGCTTGGACATGAAAGATGAGACTCTGATAAGCAAGAAGATTGAAGCAGAATTCCCAAAATGGTTCAAATTATACATTTGTATAAAGAACACTTCTAATCACATGTATGTAATATTATCATGCCATTTAAAGTTACACTAATGGTACCTTTCAATTTGTTATAGATTCACAATACAACCAATGGAATTACATATCAGAGATTATTAGATCTTGCTTATAGGCCTAATCGTAATGTTACTATATAGAAATTTGATGTAAACGTTTATAAATTTGATATGAGTTTCTAGTGTGAAAGGAAGAAGACATATAACTGTGATGTCACTGTTAAAGGATACACACACACACAGATAATGAGATTTGCTATTACCGAGCACTTAACGAAGTCATTCAATTGTAATATCTAGGCAACGCAAGCTGCATTGTGTACTTGTTCTACTGTCAGTGGTTCAATCCTCTTCTGAATCGAGGAGCTCTAACACTCATGCCATTTGTTATCACTGAGGTTAAATTGAACAAACGATATGCAAAGTTTAATACTTTTGTTATGGTATGCCAAGCTACACAGGTTTATTATCTTCAATACCTTGGTAGAGCAAGGAATAAAATTGATTGAGCTGTGGTTATGAAGAATAAACCCAAAAAAATTATTGAGCTGCATAGTTCTATAGAGCCAATTCACCAAGAGGAAAGCATGTCAGAGTTCCATATTCAGGATTGTACAAATGATGAAGTGTTTTCACTATAGTATGCCACAATAATTTTTGAAGAGGTTTCTCATAGTTTGGATGACGATGATGAAGAGAGTGAAGAATAAATTTTATGTTCATCTTCAATGAAGAGCTCTTTTGATGAAACTTAATAATGTAGGTATGAAAATTTTTGATTAGTTGTTAGCACTGTTACTTTTTATATTTTACTTTTATTGTATTGAGGCATAGCTCTTACTCTCACCATTTTTTAATTTTCAGACATAGTAGCTACATGTGTCTTACCTTTACTGCACCATTTCTTTCTATTTATGATTATAATGTCATTCCTTTGTTTGGAGATGACCAATGGTGGTATAGGTGGTTAGCCACTTCATAGAACCGTGTTCTGAGGACCCTTGAGACCACCTAATGTAGTAGGAAGAGGAGGCCTTCTACTTCTACAGCTGCTTCCACTACTGCTACACCTTCTCTAGCACCTTCACCCACACTTGTTGCTGCTACACCTTTTGTGGCACCTTCTCCCCTATTTGGCTGCTGCTACACCTCTTATGTCACCTCCACTCGCACCTGCTGCTGCCACCCGTCTTGTTGCACCTACTCGAGCAGCAGATGTTTCTCCATCTCCTGTAACACATGCTGCTTCCGTACATACTCCTCCACCTGCTGCTGGCACACCTCTTGAGCCTAGGAAGTCGACTCCTCCCCCTCCCCGAAGGTACATTTACTGACAGTGGGGGACTCAAGTTATTTTAAAATTCTGTATTATGTTTATTCTTCATGCTATATGCTTTTTTATAACTAATTTGTTTCTTAAACACATTCATTCCCTATAAGCTGCTCGCCACCTGCATCACAGAGATTATTAGGAGCAGGTACGATGAGCTCTATTTGTCATGTTTCAAAGAGTTTAAGGTACGAACATATAATTTGAATCACATTTGTAACTTTGATTTAATTTTTTAAAATAACACATGGATTATCTTTTACATTGCAAAGATCTTTCCATTAGCTCCCAAAGCACTACCAGTAGATCCGCCAAATCTTTAAAATTCGAGGCAGACATCGCCTTGGCGACATGTTCACGATAGCCCGTCAGAGGAGCGATCGGCTTGCTTGGATTGGTGAGGGGCTCTGGAGTCAGTTAACCACAACCTGGGCTTCTTCTGATTATGAGAGGAAGAGGCAGATGAAAAGGGTGAACTCGACGATGAAGGGGCTAGGGGAGCTGTGCTCCATATTAGCAGATCGGTCCCCCGTATGGAGCACTACAAGAGGCTGGTATGATTTTATTTTAATATTTAAACATTAATTCAATTTGTGGAGTAATCTTTTAGCACTAACCATTTTTGTACGCTGCATAGTCCAAGGAATTGATTCATGCTCCCTCCACTAAGGAGTTGCATGTCTAAACTCATCATCACCCAAGGACTGCACAGTGGATCTCGAAGCATTTCTGACAGGTTGTTGTAAGTTAGAAATCTAAAATTAAAATTTAATTTTGACTTTAACTGTTGAAAGTGTCAATTAAATGTTGGTTTTCATTATGCAAGGGGAGTTTGAGCGGCTTTGGGAGATGCACTTGGCCTCCAGACCCAGACTTCCGTCAGCAGCAATGGTAGTCAATCTACCACTGTGCAATACTAGTACGTGCTTTGGACCTAGGCGGTAGGGAGGAAGATGGGGAGGGTTTATGGCCTTGGAGAGAAAGACATAGCCTTTGAAGTCAAGTTCTCTCGTCGTCCCATTGTTAGTTCCCTGAGCTCTTCACAGCCAGACTGGGAGGCTCTTGCCAGGCAGCCACCTGCAATGAATGAAAAAATTCACCAGTTGCACATAGCGGATGCTGGAAAGCTAACATAGAGTCGAGGAATCTATAGCATGCATGACAGAGACCTTAACAGATAGTCTTAGCAAGCAGCCGATAACATCCATGCAGGTGGGGGAGGAGGAGGAAGAGGATCGAGACGATGAGTAGTTTTTTTATTTATGTTTTTTTTTATTTGTAAGAATTATATTGAAAATTTATTGTGGATTTTTTTGAGTTAACTTTACTACTCTTATTTGACACGATTTGTGATAGTATTTTCCTTTTATTAATGATATATTTTTTTTAAATTTAATCTGTGATATCACTATGCTTAATGTGGTATGTAATGTATAATGTATTTTTGTGCAGGTTGTAGAAATGTAAATGATATTCATAATTCTTTGTTTTTTTTGTTTTTTTTTTTGTTATAGGTTTTCATCGGATTTGCATTCATTTTCGGACGTAAAATCCGACGCTAAATTGACAATAATATTTAGTCGTTCTATGATATTTTCCGACGCAAATTAGACAATAATTCGATAGAAATATTCATCGTCCAATATTTTCAAACGTGAATTTCTACACGTTTCGTATAAACAATTCGACGCTAATACGATGCAATAACCGATACAAATTTTTTGCATCACAATATTTTGACGTAACTTAGATAGAAATAATATTACCAACCCCCTGATTAACATCAGAGAAAAATGGACTTAAATCGGGCACAAATCCGATGATAATCCTTAAAAATTGGATGCAAATCCGATTTGCATATGACCTATCCTACACAAATATATTGAATTCTTGTAGTGTCAAAAAGTTGAGATGACTATTATAATTTTATTTTATTTTCAAATATTCAAACATATCACACCTTAAGAGCTCAAATTAAAAAAAATAACTTCCTATCATAAAAATATTTAAAAAGTAAGTCCCAAAGACAACATAAATGGGCAAAAATTTCAAAACGAAGTAAAAGCAACTCAACAAGATAAATTATAGTCAATTTCTTAATAAATTTATTCAAAATATACTGCCTTTTGTGGAAGGAAAATTTATCAAGCACAACAGAGAGAGAGAGGAGAGAGAGGAAGGAGATACGTAATCATTTATTTTCCAATCAATGGCATGAAGATTTTCACATCATAACTCTCCCGTCCAACTCCACTCAACCCTTCACCAAATTCCCGCCTTCCGCCACCACTGCCGCCGCAGCTTCAGCTGCCGCAGCTTCCACAGCCGCCGCAGCTTCCGCGGCAAACTTCGTCGCCGTCTCCCCCATCCTGTGATCCATTATCAGCTCCCTTAGCTTCTCCGCAATATCTTCCGCCCCAACCACCCCTTCTTCCCCTTCCCAAACCCACTTCTCCGGCCAAACACCAAACCCACACCCTGCCACCACTGCCGCATTCACTCTCTGATCCCCTCCCCTCGGCCAAGCAAGCACTCTCACCCCCGCCGCCACCGCTTCCATCGTCGAATTCCACCCGCAGTGACTCAAGAAACCGACTACCGATCGATGAGCAAGAATAACCTCCTGCTCCACCCATTCCATCAAAACCAGTCCCCTCCCCTCCACTCTCTTCACATATCCTTCCCCCAACAACTCCTCAATCTCCTCCATCTCTTCCCTATCCACCATCTTGCTCTTTATCACCCAAAAAAACCGGCATCCGCTCATCTCCAACCCAGCTCCCAACTCCCTGATTTGCTCTCTCGTCATTGCCGTTCGACTCCCGAAGCAGACGTAAATAACCGATCTCTCCGGCTGCTTGTCAAGCCACTGCACCGCGGACGATTGCCAAACTGGCTGCTTTCTTTCTGGAAGCAAAGGACCTACAGCTATGACTGGCGGAAGGTGCGGGACGACTTTCCCTGAATTGAGCGCGGCGAGCACGCTGGGTTCCAAGGCTGTAAATGTATTAACCAGAATTCCGCTTGCCAAAGTAAGCGCCTTGCCGTTTTCGACGAACTGGGTCTTAAAGAAATGGTTTGGGTCGTGGAGGGGCTGAGGGAAGGAGGAAGGTGGGATCTTGAGGATACCAGCGATGTCGATGTCATCGCCTGCGATAGAGGAGGATGTGAAAACAGAGCAGAGAGCCAGCATGGCAGCTGAGGAGGTGAAGAGGACGAAACAGGGGATGTTGATGGAGGCTGCAACTGGGATGAAGGTGGATGCGATGGAGATGTCGACGATGAGGGACGAGAATGGCCCAGAGGTGGAGATGATAGCTGGGAGGAGGTGGGCGGAGAGGCGGAGGGCTTCCATGCGAAGCAAGAAGGGATCTGAGGAGGCTGCGAAGAGGGATGTGTTGAGAGGGGCGAGGGGGAAGTCGAGGAGGTTGGAGGGGGGAAGAGTGGAAAGGAGGTGGGATTCGGCGGCCGAAACTGTGGGGCGGGAGGCGAGGAGGGAGACTGCGATGCGCCGGGAGGAGAGGGCTGAGGCGAGGCGGACGAAGGGGATGAGGTGGCCCATGCCGGCGCTGGGTATGATTAGAACGCGAGGGAGGCGGGCTTCTTCACCGGAGATTGGCTGATGCTCGGACGACATGGCGGCCAAAGTGGAGCTCTTATGCAGCCTTGGGTTTAAGTCCTGTTTGACAAGCAATTGCATTTAAATTGTTAAGCCTGCATAAAACTTCAAACCACATGATTTGGAAAAAGTATATTAGAATAGTAAAATTTATAAACATTACTATAATTATATATATTTATGTATTTATGTATCTATATATCTTTTATGCAATATCAAAAAAATTTTATTTTTATTTAAATTCGTAAACTAAATTTTAAAAATATTTAAAAGTATAATTTTAAAACATTTTTAATTAATATAAATATTTAAAAATAAGTAATATTATCTTCATTGTATTTTTTTATTTATGAATTCAATTGAATTTATCCATCTTAATTTAGTGTACACCTCCGTTGACCTAAATTATTTCACAAATTTTGAAAATATCCATTTTTTAATTTATTGATTAAAGATTATTATACTGAAATTATGAGCAAATAAATAATTTACTAATGTATTTTAGCGATAGATTTTGGAAGAGAAATAAAACTACTGCTATGGACGTTAAAATCTCAAGTCTGAATTATAAGCATTATTACTGTGCTAAAAGCCGCGGCTTGTTATGGGCTCGACTTCCCTCGGTTCAAATGCCTGCGAGTCAACGCTTTTGCGGCTCAAATAACTCACTCTGCTAATTTTGGGTAAATTTGAAGAAGGAATTTTACATTATTTTTTTTTTCGTAATACGAAAGTGTGGAAAAATAATTTTTAATTAGGTTAAATGCATGATTAGCCTGGCTTTTCCAAGTTAAGCCTGCATTAAAGCTAAAACGTCTATAATGACCCCCCAAACCCTTCGCATTTCACAGATCCCTCTTCTCACTTTTTTCCTCGGCGTCGAACCCCACTCTCTCTCGGTTAAGTTTTGGAGGATTTACGTGCATACCATTCAAACTGTTGCTATGACTCCCAATTATTTGACTAAGGCATGAGATATTTGTAACTGAAGAATGATGGAAGCTTCTAAAGTGAACCAGGTCTATATAGAAAGGCTTGTTATAATATAAATAATGGAGAGGCTTGTAGAGAGGTAAGACTAAGGAAAGATAATCTATTTTCTTTGTTAAAGGGTAGATAGGCTTCAAGAATTGAGAGGGAGAGGATCTTGGAGGTCTTGTGAGAAAGAGAAGTCACGACAAGATGAAATTTTATCTCTCTCAATGTAAAGCTATGTAATTCTTTTTAATTGCCTTAGTGATTTGATTGTTGATTCCATCCAGAGGATGTAGGTCCTAGGGACTGAACCACGTAATTCACTATGTGTTCTTGTCCAATTTCTTTCTGCACTTTATTATTCCCTTGCAATTTTTCTTGTGTTGTTCTGTTTCTTGCTTGTTGTTGTGGTCTTGCCCTTCTCCTTCGGCTGTCTAGGTACGAGGACTTGCAGGTGGTGTTCAACTGTACAAGTGTTGTTCGGTAGTCTTGTTCTTGGGCTACTCGCATTTGGCATTTCATTTGTTCGAAGTTGTCCAGGAGGCATTCGGTTGCCCAATTCCCTTTCGGCTATTAAAGCAGGTATTCGGCTGGATAGGATAACGAGGAATTCGGTTATTCCTTCAGCCCAGGTTACTTGGCAGTCTTTAAGGAGGAAGGGTATTATGTAGTTCAGTTGTTGTTTCATTCGGCTATCCAAGATCTATAGGAACTTTGTAATTCCTCTACAAGAATTTGTTCTGCGGCAATATAGTTCTGCAGGGAAGAATTTTGCTCATCATACTATAGGATTGCAGATATTATTTGGTTTTAGCCGTTCTTAGGTGATTACAGGTGTGATGCGGGTCAGATTTGCAACAATTGGCGTTGTCTGTGGGAATCCAGCCACGACAATGGGATCCGCCAAATTCGGCATCGAGAAATTTGATTTCGGCCTTTGGAGAGTCAAGATGAGTGCTCTGTTGGTCCACCAGGGTGTTGCAGAAGCATTGCAAGGGTCGGCGACATTGCTGGCAGACATGACCGAGAAAGAGAAGAATGACATCCTGGATAGAGCTCACTTCTTAATAATTTTGAGCTTGGGCGACAAAGTTCTAAGGGAAGTGTCGAGGGAGATAACGTCTCAAGCACTTTGGGTCAAACTTGAGGTACTCTATATGAAGAAATCTCTGGCTAATAAGCTCTTCCTGAAACAACACCTATACTCTTTCAAAATGCACAAAGACAAATCAGTTTTGGAGCAGATCTACGAGTTACAACAAGATCATAGATGATTTTGAAAAAATCAACGTCAAGATAGACGACGAGGACAAGACACTACTGCTGTTAAACTCCATTCTTAAGAGCTACGAGCATTTTAAGGATGTGACGCTCTATAAAAGGGTGCAGACAATTTCTCTGGAAGATGTTCAATCACTGATCAGAGCCAAAGAACTTCAGAAGAAACTCGACATAAAAGCGGAAACCAGTTGAGACAGTCTGACAGTTAGAGGAAGATTGAACAATGAAGTTTTAAAAAGTGATCAGACCAGATCAAGATCCAGAAAGAAGGGCAGAAGTCAGTCATGTAAGAGATCTTACAAGTGTTATCATTGGCAGAAGGAAGGTCACTTTAAGAAGAACTGTCCGGATAAGAAGAAAAGCTTTCAGGAGAAGTCTGAAGATTCTGGAGAAGCAGGCATAACCTCAGATGGCTGTGATTTAGCTAAAGTCCTGGTGATCACACAATCAAAATCCAGCGAGGAGTAGATCCTCGACTCAGGGTGCTCTTTCCATGTGTTCTCTCAAAAAATGGTGGATATGTTCTACTTGGAGATAATAAAGCTTGCAGGGTAATTGGCAGCGGGACATTAAGAATAAAGATGTTCAATGGAAAGTCATACAAACCACAAAAAGTATGGATCTTTATGTCCATCATAGATGCATCAGGTACGTCGGAACTTAAAATAAATTTTATTTCTTTAGGTATGCTGGAGTCAAGCGGATACTCGTTCAAGGCAGAGAATGGGTGTATAAAGTAGTTAAAGGTTCTCTCATCGTCAAGAAAGGAGTCAGAAAGAATGGGCTATACTCTCTAGTTGGAAGAACTGTGATCGACAACTTCTCTAATGCAGTTCAATCAAAACTTGACATGACTAGACTATGACACATGAGACTGGAGCATGTAAGTGAAAGACGCTTACAAGAACTATCTAAGCAGAACCTATTATGTGGAGATTGAGTCAGTAAACTGGAATTCTACGAACAATGTGTGTTAGGGAAGGTTACTTGGGTGAAGTTCTCTACCGAAACTCACACATCAAAGACTTTCTTGATTATGTACACAGTGACATATGGGGTCCAACCAGAACTCAAACTCATGGAGGAGGGAGGTACTTCATGTCCATCATAGATGACTACACTATAAAGGTATGGGTCTTTATCCTTAAAACAAAAGATTAAGCTTTTCAACTTTTCAGGGACTGATTAACTCTTACTAAAAATAAGATGGAAACAAAATTAAAGAACTTAAGAACTGTCAATGGCTTGAGATATTTTTTAGAGCAGTTCGATGAATTGTGCAGGAAAAATGGCATTAAAAGGCACAAGACAGGCCGGAATACTCCTCAACAGAATGGTTTTACTGAAAGAATGAACAAGACTCTCCTAGAGAGAGTGAGGTGCATGCTGCTGAACACCGGTCTACCCAAAACATTCGAGGGCGAAGCTGTGTCAACTGCCTGTTACCATATCAACAGATGTCCATCAACTGCAATTGGAATAAAGACTCCTTTGGAGATGTGGTACGAGAAACCAGATAAAAATGATAATCTCAAATTTTTTGGATATATTGCATATGTTCGTGTTAGATAGAATAAGCTGGAAGCGAGAGCTTTGAAGTGCACTTTCATCAGATAACCACCTGGAACTAAGGGTTATAAACTATGGTGTCTAGATCAACAGAGATGCATCATCAGTAGAGATGTGGCATTCAGTGAGTCTAAAATGTTGAATCTGCAAAACTATGTTACTAGGAATAGTGTCATTAAGAAGGATTATTCAATTGAGGTGGAGCTGCAACAACAACAAACTGTGACAAATCAAGGGACCATTACAAACAATCAAGATGAAGTGGTAGAAGACCAACAAGAAACTGAACCAAAAAGCATATCAGATCACTACAAGTTGGTGAGAGCTAGACAAATAAGAACCATCAGATCACCAGAAAGATATGGCCATGCAGATATGATCTCCTATGCTTTGAGCATTGATGAAGTGATAGAAGAAGCATAACTGAATAGCTAAAAGGAATCCCAAAAGAACAAGGAAAGACACAAGTGAGTAAATGCAATGGATGAGTAAATGACTTCTCCGATAAAGAACAAAACTTGGGAACTTGTGGATCGACCAAAGAACCAACGTGTAGTTGGTTGTAAGTGGACCTTTAAGAAGAAGGAAGACACTCCAGCTATTCAAAAGGTCAGGTACAAAGCCAGACTCATTGCAAAGGCATTCGCACAGGTTGAAGGAATTGACATCAATGAAATATTCTCACCCATGGTAAAGCACTGCTCCATTAGGATGGTTTTAGCACTAGCGGTACAATTTGATTTGGAATTAGAGTAACTTAATGTTAAACCTACGTTCCTATACGGAGAACTAGAAGAAACCATCTTCATGGATCAGCAAGATGGGTACAACACACCTGAGACCAAGGACAAAGTCTACTTGCTGAAGAAATTTTTGTATGGACTGAAACAGAGCCCAAGACAATGGTACAAAAGATTTGATGAGTTTATGCTAAGGATTGGTTTTGTCAGAAGCAGCTATGACAGTTGTGTATACATGAAGAAGCAAGATGGTGATATAAGTACTTACTTGCTCCTTTACGTGGACGAAATGTTCGTAGCCAGTTGAACCAAGAAGGAAGTTCAAAAGATCAATGCTCGACTCAGAATTTCACATGAAAGATCTAGGACCTATTATAAAGATCCTAGGGATGGAGATTACAAGAGACGGGAAAAAGGACAGCTTATTCCTGTCTAAGAGGTCATACATTCAGAAAGTTCTAGCAAAGTTCAACATGCATGAGGCTAAGCAGGTTGCCAGACCTATATGCCAACACTTTAGATTATTAAACTCTCAAGCACCTGAGACTGAAGATGAGAAAAGGTACATGGAGTGTGTCTTTGATCAACCTAAAAATGTACTAATTTTTATGCTATATTTTATAATGACATTGCACTTTGAGGGTATGTTTTCTAATGTTTTTGGTTGTAGGTACATCAAATTGAAGAATGTGGAGTGATTGGAGCAAAAGAAACAAAAATGGAGCAAAACGGGTTGAACCGGAGCATACCAAAGCAAAACGGGTCAAACTGGACACTTTGTACATGTGTCTGGCACCTAAGCACCACCAGTTAGAGCATAGCCACCAGGTAGTGGAGCTTATGCGCCAAACAGTCGATGCACAGCTGCCAGTTACGGTTTTTGGCATAACTTCTTCAATATACATCAGATTTGGATTATTTTTGAAGAGTTGCGAAGTTTTTATCGTGGGGAATTCATTGCAAATGATAAATTAAACTTTTTAGAAGAGTTTGGGATGGTTTTATGGAGTTATTATGGAAGAGATATGTCTCTTGGAGTGAAAAGGCACTTAAGGCACCCATTGGATGATTCATTGAATGTTGACTCTTTTTGAAGAGTCAATGAAGCATCTCTTGGGAAATTATAATTAAGGCTTGGAAACTATTGAAGAAGAAGATTTAGAGAGAGGAGGAGAAGATTAGAAGAGGAGAAGAAGGCTTGGAGAAGAAGATCACTTGGGCGTGAGCCCCAAGTGGGGAGACAAGGTGAGAGAGAAAGAGAGAGTGTGAGAAGTAAATTAGTGACCCGTTCCCTCTCTGTAATCCAAATTACAAGAATTTAGCCTGTCACTCTAAAAAATTATCACCCATTGAATAATATTTTCCTATTTATTTGCACTTCACCTTGAATAACCCGCACAAGGCCTTTGACTACCCAAGGATTCATGTGATATCTACTAGTTAAGAATTCATCTCCTTCTAGGTCTTAAAATTCTTCAACAGATTTTAACAATTTAAATGGCTAATTTAAATAGTAAATTAAGATCTGGTATTAATATCATCATAATATTTAAACATATTTAGTTTTTAATTCTCTAACGAATTTAATATTATCTTATTTATCTTTTCATAATTGAAAGGAGAAAGTAAACTAACTACTCAGAACACATTGAATTTAAATAACAAAACATATAGATAAAACTTTGAATCAAATTACAAATACTTATCTCAAATATTTCTCCAACTGAACCTCTGATTCCTTCTGACTCCAAAGTGAAATAGACTTCAAAAGCACCAACTCTTTCAAACTCTCAATACAAATTCAAAATAAAATAAACTCACTAATTAATGAAAGAAAGTAAACTACAATTGAGGCCCTTAATATTATCTCTCTAATTCTCTCTCTGATTGAAGCAGACTAGGACGTGCTTCTTATTGGGCGTTGGGCTTGGGCTTTTTTCTCTGTTGAAATGGCCTCCTATTTATAGGCTTCAAGGGTTACCTAAAGCATCTCTTCAAAATGTGTCTAAGTTCAATGAATTTTCTAGAAAGTGTGTCTGGCGCCTAGGCGCCAGACTCCACGTCCAGTTCTTCGCACCTCTTCACTTTGGATCACACCTCTTCGCGATCCAAACCATTTCCAAGCGTCTAAATACAATGTATCACATGTCCTATAATCCAAGAATAACTGCCAATCTTCTAGATGATCCAATAACCGCTCTAACTGTCAAATAACCGCCCAAAGTAGTTACAAAAACCGTCACATATTTGGTATCGAGCTGGCGCTTAGGCACCGGATTCTGGCGCCTAGGCGCCAGGCCCATTATTTTGAAAATTTTGCATTTTGGCTCCATTTTTGCTCCTTTTTGCTCTTTTTCATCCTTTTTTCCTTTTTGATCATTTTTGCATCACCTACATCCAAAAACACAAAAATACCTTTCATTAAAGCATAATAACCTTAGAAATTTGATAAAAATCAAGGCATAAAAATAGGTATTTGTTTCATGGATCAAAATCCTCCAAACTTAAACGTTACTTGTCCTCAAGTAGCCATTTTTACTAAATAAAATGTATAACATTTGGAATAAAAGGTAAATATTTAAGATTCCTTGTAATTTTTGATTTTATAAAGGCTTTAGTAAATCATTAACCAAATTTCACTAACTAAGTTTAATTTTAAGAATTTTAAGAATATTTAACTACCAAATTGTAAGACTTCAAAAAATTTTCATTCATTTCGAAAATAATTGTAGTTTATTATATTAAGATCACATAAATTATTTACAAGAAAAAGATCTTCATGAAAATCTTTTCTAATAAAGATTAATGTATAAAAATTAAGTAAAATATGTAATTAGTTTTCTTCTTATAAGATAATTCAAGTGAAGCCAATTTTTTATTAGGCATCTCCTCAAGCTTCTCCTCTCTTCTTTTTTTTTTTTTCACAGTGAGGATTACTGTATCTGGATAGTCTGTTAATGGTTTTGAACTTCACTATCCTTAACTTATATTTTCAAACTTATACATTTTCACTTAATAGATTTCAAAAAGACTTCCAATATTTTCTTTTTCAAGTTATAATTCTTGATTTCTTAATACTTCTAAAATTCAATTATCTCTACCATAAATAGAAAAAATTCTTAATCTTACTCTTCTTTATGTTGAATAATTCTATTCTTAAAATCAATCAAAGTTATTAAAATTTTGGTTTAGTCTACTAAATTATTTATAATTTCAAAAATTTAAGTAATCTTAAATAGATTTTTCATTCCTTATGTTATGTTAATATTTCTTTTATTAAAGAAAATATTAGGACTTAAGGACAAATAAAATTTAAATTTGCATGTATTTTCCCTTCCCCTAAACTTAAGTTTTGATATATCATGAAAAATTTTAAAGTATGAGAGAAAGAAAGGCATAATTTTAAAAAGGAATTTTTATATGTATGTAAAAACAGTCTACAAAGAAAAATTTACTTCTACACATATTTTTTATGAATATTATTGAAATAATGAAGCATATATAAAAGTAAGCAAGCTCAATTTTTATATCATTAGTTAAATTAAACGACTATACTAATCACTATTACAGAAACAAAACAACATCACTAACTATTCAAGAATACTAAATAGTAGGCTGAAACAGAAATAAACATTTATCATAGAAAATGAAAAAAAAATCATCCATATTTCAGTCTTAAACACATATCACACTAGATACTCTAAAAACAGTCTCAATATGAAAAATAAATCCACACAAAGTTACTTAAAAAAATCGACACCAACTAATTACAAACTAATAAGTACTAACAAACAAGAAATAAACTAAAAATAGAATCAACTCATCTCAAGAGGTAAATCAAGCTACTAATCACTATTTGTAGCCTCGTCATCGTCATCACCAAAATAAAATTCCACATCCTTTGGATCAACATACGGTGTAAATCTAGGATAGGTAGGGAACTGAACATCATGCTCACCCTTCAAGAATCTAACTAAAGACTCTGAATACTCAACATCATAATCACTCTTCCTTTGGGTATATTCAGATAAATGATCCATCTTCTTGCTTATAGTATCTACTCGCGAGTGAGTTAGAAATAACTCATTCTGCTGCTCCGAAAATTGATCATGCATGGATTCCCGAAACTAGATGGTGGCTCGAGCGGTAGAAGTAGAAGGTCTAGAAGTAGAAGCTCTACACGGAGTAGGTACAGAAGTAGGAGCAGTAGATCTCTTCCGCGAAAGACGATCATAAATACTAACACTCTCCTCGCCCGATAGGCTTTGTAGTCTTCAACTTCTCCTACGAAATATCAGCGATAACTCCATTGCTCATGCATAAAGAATATATCGAGGATGGGAATCCTAATCCCACGAAGTGCTTGGATCGTGCAATCGATTCCATAGAATCATAGATAATGTCGCCAACATCTATCGGCTTCCTCTTCGAATGCAGTAGTTCAGGATAGCTCTATCTCTGGTAACTTCACTCAGGTGGTTGGAAGGAAGTAGTCTAGCAGAAATAAAATAGTGTCAGGCCTTTGAAATACCATTTAGCTTAGAAGATTTAAAGTTTACCTGTTTGTCGTTTCGGATCTTCCAAGCTCCAGTGCCGTTAGTCAGATATGCAATAATCATCTCCAGATCTCCTTCAGATGGAGATAAACCAGAATAGTAACACTCAACGGTAGGTGGTAGGCCATAGAAAATATTGATCCATTCCGGAGTAAATCCCACTCCAACACCTCTAACGAAGACTTCGTAGTCTTCCGCATCCATAAAGTTGGCATAAAACTCTCGTACAACAGGAAAAACAGCAACGACAGTGAAATAACAGAATCGCTGCCAGTTGTATGCAACGATCGTGTTCACTATCATCTCTCAAGGATTATAAAAACTGTTCTTCGAGATAAATTTCCTTGATGATGCAAATTCGTGATAACGAAAGTGCGCTGCCACAGTAGCGAACTTGCTGCTATCGAAATTTTCTCGTGCTTTTCCACGCTTAGATTTAGGTGTCATCTAAACATGAAAGAAAACACAAATAAATTAAGGAATCAAATATCTAAACTCTTTTAAGCTTGAGAAACTTAAAATGAGTTAAGAAAATCCATGGAGAATTTCTAAAAATCAAAATTTTTCTCCAAAATTTCAGTTTTTAGCAGAAATAGGAAAATCCATGGTAGAAATAAAAAATAAATGGATTAGAAGGTAGATCTGACCTTAAGATGAAGAAATCGAGTGAGTTCGGGCTAAAAAAGTGACGTTTTGACCTCAGGATGGATGTAGGGGGTGTATTTTCGCGAAAATGAGGAAGGAGATGAAGCTTAGGCGTCGACCATGGCTTTTGGGGGTTTAAATCCTGATTTTCGATTAGTAGGCCGAACCGGCGCCTAGGCGCCAGACTCGCCTTTCACAAAAAATCATTTTAAAAAATTTATTTTTCACCAATACTCACAAATTCAACTTCTAGTTACTCATATGAGAGTATTGCTTCAGTTTCCAACTTCCAAAATATTTTCCAAAAATTTTAAATTTTAAAAATTAAAAAATAAATCAATCAATTAAACACAAGTTTAAGTCAAACTCTTCTAATTCCATTCATAATCTTCAATTTGGCTCAATACAATACATATAAGTACAATAATAAGATTCAAGTTCTAACAAACAATAAAACAACACAATTTCAAAGCAAATACAACACACATTGAATAATAAAACAAACACACAAACAATACATTCCATTTACAAAATCCATGCAATGAATCACTAGATAAAGTCTTGATCTAACCACATTTACTATCTAATCTTCAAGTTAGAAATTTCCATTCTCAGTACAATGAAGATTACTCAGCCTACTTGGGAAGAACACTAACGCCCTTGGAAAATCCGTAGCCATTTTCTCGTCGATCAATTTGTTCTTTGCATACATCTCCACTTGAGCATCTTGATAGGCTGCTAGATGATCGAATTGAAGCTTTGCCTGCCATTCCAAATGTTCAATTTGATGATAGATCTCATGGAGGCGATCTCCAATACTTTTGAATTCCGCTTCAAACTTATTTAGGCGACTCAAAAATTTCTCCAAACTTACGGCGATGAAACCATTGAAGTAGGGTTGAGGATCCTTTGAAACCTTATCTCTAGCCTCTTCTCCAAGATTTCTCCTCTCATTTTCTTAAAAAATCCTCTCTAATCTCTCAAGAATGAAGTGTATGGGTCGAAATAATGATTGCATAAGGATTGGGGACGAAGATAGGGTCATTTATAAGAGAAAATCGTGTGAAAAACTGAAAATTTTTTATTTTTACACGACCCAATAACTGTGGCGCTTAGGAGCCAAATCTAGCGCCTAGGCGCCCGACCCATCGATACACAGTCTACTCTGGCGCTTAGGCGCCGGATTTTGGCGCCTAGGCGCCGGAACCATGTTCGACTCTATTTCGCTTAACGTCAAATTTCAAGGTTTCGATCTCCAAAATAGGTAAATGATAAGATCCATATAGACTTAATAATAATAATTATCTCAAATAAAAAACAATCGTAACGAAGGTTAACTTGATCTCCTTTTTACTCACATACGAAATGGAGTGATCCAAAGTCCAAACTTTATATATTTCGGGATCAACTTTTGCTTAAGTCAATAAAGACTTGTTAGCATCCAATTTTCTACAGTTATATAAAATTAGTCAAGACCGAGGCATAACCTTACATTAAAAAATGTAAAAACACACCAAAATAACCATGGGTTGCCTCCCACAAAGCGCTTGGTTTAACGTCGTCAGCCTGATTTAATTATGTCTTAAATCAGGTAGACTCAACTCGTAATCCTCTTTATAAATCATTTTTATTTCTCCCAAATAAGGCTTCAGTCTTAATCCGTTAACTTTAAATATTTTTCCCGTTTTGGGGTCTTTAATATCCACAACTCCATAATGGTATACTTTCTCTATTATATATGGTCCCATCCATTTAAATCTTAATTTTCCAGGAAAAAGTCTTAAACAAGTATTAAATAATAATACTTCTTATCCAGGCTCAAATATTTTTCTTGAAATTTTTTTATCATGTAATATCTTCATTTTCTCTTTATAAATCTTTGCATTTTCATATGACTCATTTCTTATTTCATCAATCTCATTTAATTGTAATAATCATTTTTCTCAAGCAGTATTCAAATCAAAATTAAACTCCTTTATCGCCCAATAAGCTTTATGTTCTAGTTCAACAGGTAAGTGACAATGTTTACCATAAACTAACCGGTATGGTGACATTCCGATTGGTTTTTTATAAGCTGTTCTATAAGCCCATAATACAGAATCAAGTCTATCAACCCAATCAGTTCTTTTAGGATTAACAGTCTTCTCAAAAATTCTTTTAATTTTTCTGTTTGATATTTCAGCCATTCCACTTATTTGTGGGTGATAAGCAGTTGCAATTCTGTGTTTGATTCCAAATTTTTCCAGTAATAATTGAATTCTTATATTTTTGAAATGACTTCCACCATCTGTGATAATTACCTTAGACATTCCAAATCTTGTAAAAATCATTTTCTTTAAATATTTCAAAACACTTTTGGAATCACAGTTAGGTAAAGCTACAGCTTCATCCACTTTGAAACATAATCACTGCTAATAAAATATAAATCTTTCCAGATGATGGTACAAATGGTCCCATAAATTCTAAACCCCATATATCAAAAATTTCAACTCCCAATAGATAGTTTAAAGGCATTTCATCTTTCCTAGATATATTTCTCATCCTTTGACATCGATCACATGTTTTAACATAATGTCTCACATCTTTGAATAAGGTAGGCCAATAAAATCCTGAATTTAAAATTTTAAATGCAGTTTTATCTACTCCAAAGTGTCCTCCAAATTCGGAATCATGACATTTTTGAATAATAGCAAAAGTTTCTTCATAATGTACACATCTTCGAATTACAGAATCTCTTCCTAATTTAAATAAATGAGGATCTTCCCAAATATAATATTTAGCATCATTTTTAAAATTCTTAATATATTTGTTATTCAATCCATAAGGTAGAATATTGCTAACTAAATAGTTAACTATATCCGCATACCAAGGTGTTTGGCATAATTAAATAACATATAAATGTTCACAAGGAAACTTCTCATTTATATTTTCTTCAATAATAATATCATTCTTAATTCTAGATAAATGATCAGCAATTTGGTTGTCAGTTCTTTTTCTATCCACTATTTGAAAATCAAATTCTTGCAGAAGTAAAACCCATCTTATCAGTCTAGGTTTAGCATCCTTTTTTGACATTAAATATTTAATAACGGAATGATCAGTATGAACTATGCATTTGGTACCGAGAAGATAAGGTCTAAATTTATCAAAGGCATAGACTATGGCTAAAAGCTCTTTTTCAGTAGAAGTGTAATTTCTTTGAGTTTCAGTAAGAGTTTTAATAATAAAATATATAAATTTGAAAATTTTCTCATATTTTTGTCCCAATACAGCTCCAATTGCAAAATCACTTGCATCGCACATTAATTCAAAAGGTTTATTCTAATTAGGTGCAATAATTATAGGTGCAGTTATTAATTTTTCTTTTAAAATATTGAAAGCATTAACACAATCTTCATTAAATTTAAATTTAGCTTCTTTTTCCAATAAATGACTAAGAGGTTTAGCAATTTTAGAAAAATCCTTTATATATCTTCTATAAAATCCAGCATGACCCAGAAAACTTCTCGCATCGATAACGATAGTAGGTGGTTGCGGTTCAGCAATAATTTTCACTTTTGCTTGATCAACTTCCATCCCTTTTTGTGAAATTTTGTGACCAATTACAATGCCTTCTGTGACCATAAATTGACATTTTTGTCAGTTAAGAACTAAGGTTTTTCTTCACATCTTTTCAGAACTTTGGAAATATTTTCTAAACAAGATTTGAAAGAAGTTCCAAAAACTGAAAAATCATCCATAAATATTTTAATTCCTTTGTCAATCAAATCACAAAATATTGACATCATACATCTTTGAAAAGTTGCATGTGCATTACATAAACCGAAAGACATTCTTCTAAACGCAAATGTTCTATAAGGACTTGTAAATGTTGTTTTCTCTTAGTCCTCAAGAGCGACAGGTAATTGATGATAACCAGAATGTCCACCCAGAAAACAGAAATATGAGTGTCCAGCTAATTTATCAAGCATTTGATCCAAGAAAGGTAAAGAGAAATGATCTTTTCTAGTGGCGTTATTTAATTTCTGATAATCAATGCAAATTCACCATCCAGTAACATAACTTGTATGAATTAGTTTATTTTTATCATTGACAATGACAGTTACTCCTCCTTTCTTCGGAACACAATGAATAGGACTCACCCATTGCTATCCGAAATAGGGTAAATAATTCCAGCATCTAACCATTTTAAAATTTCTTTTTTAACAACCTCTTTCATGATAGGATTTAATCTTCTTTGAGGTTCAACAGTAGGTTTAAAATCTTCTTCCATTAAAATCCTATACATACAGATGGAAGGGCTTATTCCTCTTATATCAGCAATAGTCCAACCAAAAGCTTTCTTATAATTCTTTAACACTCCTATTAATTTTTCTTCTTGATCTAAGCTTAGTTTAGAAGAAATAATAACAGGTAAAGTTAATGAGTTTCAAAGAAAAGCATACTTTAAATGTACAGGTAACATTTTTAATTCCAGTTCAAGGGCTTTTTTAATCGAGGGTAAAAGTATATCATTTTGAGTTATGTCCAAAATTTCACAGTTATCTTTAATATAATGAGTTTCTTTAAATAATTCTTCTTCTTTTAGTTCTTCATTTTTTCTTCAGAAATGACTTTACATTATTCTTGATAATGTTTTTCAATTACATAATCAATAATATCCATTCGATAGCATTTCTCTTTATCAGGGCACTTCATTGATTTAAGGACATTGAGTTTAATCTCTTGATCATTAACTCTCATAGTTAATTCTCCTTTTTGCACATCAATCATAGCCCGTCCGGTAGCTAGAATAGGTATCTCTAAAATAATTGGTATTTCTTTATCTTCTTCCATATCAAGTACAATGAAATCCACGGGAAAAATAAATTTATCCACTTTAACAAGAACATCCTCTATAACTCCTTTAGGATAAGTGATAGATCTATCGACTAAGCGAAGGGTTACAGTGGTGGGAATAATCTCTCCTAAATTCAACCTTCGAAAAATAGAAAATGGCATGAGATTAATACTTGCTCCTAAATCACATAAAGCTTTTCCAATAAATTTTTCTCCAATAGCACAAGGTATAGTGAAACTTTCAGGATCTTTAAGTTTCTGAGGTAATTTCTTTTCAATTATTACACTACATTCTTCACTTAATGCGACAGTTTCAAAAGCTTCAAATTTTCGTTTCTTACTTAAAATATCCTTCATAAATTTTGCATAAGTTGGCATCTGTTCCAATGCTTCAGCAAAAGGTATGTTAATAGTAAGTTTCTTAAAAATTTCAAAGAACATAAAAAATTGATGATCAAGCTTCTGTTGTTTTAATCTTTGAGGAAAAGGTGGTGGTGGTTTTTCAACTTCCACATTAACAGGAATAACAATCTGATCTTTACTAGGAGAAGGAGCTTCTTTAGGTTTTTCAATCTCTTCAACCTCAATCTCATTTTCAATTTCATTCTGAATTCTTTCTTTTAATTCCTTTCCACTTCTAAGTTTTACAGCCTTAGCATGTTCATGTTCTTTTCCAGTTTCTTTTGGATTGATTTCAACATTACTAAGAAGTGTTCCTGAGGGTCTGTAATTAATTAAATTAGCGATTTGTCCCATTTGATTCTCAATATTACGAATAGCAGTATTTTGATTTTGTAATTGATTACTCAATTGTAAAATTAATTCTTCTATAGATAACTTTTTATGTTGATTATTAAATTCAGGAGGTTTATAGTTTAAATTTACTTGATTGTTTCAATTTCCAGTTGGATGAGATTGATTATCTCCCCATTGTGATTGTAAATTATTCCAGTTAAAATTAGGGTGATTTTTCCATCCAGGATTATAATAATTTGAATAAGGGTTATTTTTACTAGCAATAGCTTGTAAAGTTTCAATAGTTTGAGAATCTTCCATATTAGCAGAGTTGTTATGTGATACATTGATAGCAAAATTTTCTAATTTCTTAGATATCGCTGCTACTTGTAAAGCTAAGATAGAAAAGGCTTTGTTATCATGAAGACTTTCCATTCTTTTAGGATTAATCCTTTCAGAAGGCCATTGAAAATTATTTTTAGCCATTTCTTCAATTAAAGTATAAGCTTCTTCAAATGATTTAGCCATTAAAGAACCTCCAGCATCAGCATCAATAATTGATTTTAGTGATCCAATAAGTCCGTTATAAAATGTTTGAATAATTAACCAATTAAGTAAAGCATGATGAGGACACTTTCTTAATAGTTCTTTAAATCTTTCCCAAGTTTCATAAATTGTCTCCCCGTCAAATTGACCAAATGAAGTAATGTCATTTCTTAATTTAGCAGTTTTAGAAGGAGGAAAATATTTAGCAAGGAATTTTTGTGCCATTTTAGCCCATGTTTTAATAGAACCTATTGCTAATGAGTTTAACCACATCTTTTCTTTATCTCTTAAAGAGAAAGGAAAGAGTTTAAGTCTAATAGCATCATCAGAAACATTGTTATATTTAAAGGTAGCACAATGTTCTAAAAAACTAGTAAGGTGTAACTTTGGATCCTCATTTGGTGTTCCCCCAAATTGATTATTTTGAACCATTTCAATAATAGACGGTTTAAGCTCAAAAGAATTAGCATCTACGTCAGGTATTTGAATACTATTATGAAGTTCATCAACTGCAGGGTTAGCATAATCCTTTAATGGTTTGTAAACATTTTGCTCATTAATTTTAATTGGATTCTATAAATTGTTATGTAAATTAGCCATCTCTTGATATTTTTGAATTTTTTTTTCTTTTTTAATTCTTCTAATAGTTCTTTCTAATTTAGAGTCTAAAGGTAATAATCCTTCAGATCCAGAACTACGCATAAAAAGTAAATAAAAAGTAAAATAAAATAGCAAGAAATAAAATCTCTACTTACTTTATTTTTATTTTTATTATTTTTGTTATTTTTTATTTTTGTTTTTATAAATGTTTTTGTATTTTATGTTTTTGTATTTTGACAATAAAAGAAATAAATAAATAAAAATAAAATAAATATTTAAAATCTAAAAATTTGCCCTCCCCGGCAACGGTGCCAAAACTTGACCTCGATCCGCGGACAACACAATAATTTATGCTTTCAAAAATATGTTATAGCCAATAATTTGATCCAAATAGTAATAGCTGCTAGTGCATATAAATATAATTTTATGGAAAATATTTTACATACTAGAGGTACTATGCAAGTATACGTATCGTTTCAAGTAAATAGGGCTTTAAATAAAGACGCAGTATCGATCCCACGAGGAGGTTTATTGATTTTAAATAATTTAATTTTATTTTTATGTATTTCTTTTAAATTTATAAATTTAATATTTAATTTACTAAATGTAGAATTAAAGCAATAATAAAATAATGAGTGATGTAAATAATAATAAGTAAACAACTTTCTTCCGTTCAATTAATCCAAGACTTTTTAAATAATATAATGTTCATGGAGAATATAAATTTATGGTATTGTGCCAAATAGAAGCATTCCTATTCTTTACCTTCTCTCGATAGTATAAAGAACATTGGCTAATCTATAGATCAGGTCTGGATGTATTGTTAGTAAAATGGGTTAATCTAGCTCACACTACTAGATGTCCAAGGGTGGCTATGGTCGGCCCTACTAGTGACCCGTTCACTCTCTATAAACCAAATTACAAGAATTTAGTCTGTCACTCTAAGAACTTATCAATTCTACGCCCATTGAATAATATTTTCCTATTTATTTGCACTTCACCTTGAATAACCCGCACAAGGCCTTCGACTACCCAAGGATTCATGTGATATCTATTAGTTAAGAATTCATCTCCTTCTAGGTCTCAAAATTCTTCAACAGATTTTAATAATTTAAATGACCAATTTAAATAGTAAATTAAGATCTAGTATTAATATTATCACAATATTTAAACATATTTAGTTTTTAATTCTCCAACGAATTTAATATTATCTTATTTATCTTTTCATAATTGAAAGGAGAAAGTAAAGTAACTACTCATAACACATTGAATTTAAATAACAAAACATATGAACAAAACTTTGAATCAAATTACAAATACTTATCTCAAATGTTTTTCCAACTGAACCTCTGATTCCTTCTGACTCCAAAGCGAAATAGATTTCAAAAGCACCAACTCTTTCAAACTCTCAATACAAACTCTAAATAAAATAAACTCACTAATTAATGAAAGAAAGTAAACTACAAATGTGGCCCTTAAAATTATCTCTCTAATTCTCTCTCTGATTGAAGCAGACTAGGACGTGCCTCTTATTGGGCGTTGGGCTTGGGCCCTTTCTCTGTAGAAATGGCCTCCTATTTATAGGCTTCAAGGGTTTCCTAAAGCATCTCTTCAAAATGTGTCCAAGTTTAATGAATCTTCTAGAAAGTGTGTCTGGCGCCTAAGCGCCGGCATCTGGCGCCTAGGCTCCAGACTCCGCATCCAGTTCTTCGCACCTCTTCACTTTGGATCGCACCTCTTCGCGATCCAAACCGTTTCCAAGCGTCTAAATACAATGTATCACATGTCCTATAATCCATGAATAACTTCCAATCTTCTAGATGATCCAATAACCGCTCTAACCGTCAAAATAACCGCCCAAAGTAGTTACAAAAACCGTCACAAATTTGGTATCGAGCTGGCGCTTAGGCGCCGAATTCTGGCGCCTAGGTGTCAGGCCCATTATTTTGACAATTTTGCATTGTGGCTCCATTTTTGCTCCTTTTTGCTCCTTTTTCATCCTTTTTCCTTTTTGAACATTTTTGCATCACCTACATCCAAAAACACAAAAATACCTTTCATTAAAGCATAATATCCTTAGAAATTTGATAAAAATCAAGGCATAAAAACAGGTATTTTTTTCATGGATCAGCTCCCTTCTTCTTGATATCTTCACATCTCCTTTAGGGCCTGTTCTTTGCACATTTTATAAGTGTTATATATTAGATTTTAGGATGTATATTGTCTTGTTTGTTCTAGGTTTATTTACAAGTTATTGAGATAACTATAAATAAGTAAGTGATTCTCCCTTTTTAGAATGACCATTAAAAAATGAATAACATTTTTACTAAGTTATTCTTCTGGCTCCTTTGTATCTCTGTTTTCTTCTTCTCGTTTCTCTCTTCAGCTTTCTCTACTCGGCATCAAAACAGGAACATATTTTTCTAAGATGGATTCTCTTGTATCCACAATCACACAAGAACAACGACAAAGCACTGATATGTTCAAAAAATCAAATTTGTCAACATCACAAGCTCTTAAATCCTTGATGAACCAAATTAAGAATGTGGTTACCACCTCCTTAACTCAAAATAACTGCCTTGTTTGGAAGGTACAAATCTCTAAGCTTCTGAGAGCAAACAACTATGAAATTTTTCTTGATAGCAGTAAACCCCTCCCACCTCGATTTCTTCTCAATAACAATAGAATTCCTCAAAAAAACACATATTATCATATGTGGCATCTTATAGACAAAAACCTAGCTGCTACTATCATCTCCATAATTTCCCCTTCAATTCTTCCTCATCTACACACAACAGCTAAAATGTGGAGAACCCTTACCAAACAGTATCAGTTAACTAACCAATCAGAGGTCATTAAATTTAAAAAATGAAATTCATAATGCAACGACAGGTCATTTCCATGATGCAAAATCTTACGATTATCAAAAATCTTTTGGACAATATAGGACGCGACAGGCTCAATAGTCGACCCATAAGACATTATTCTATACATGACCCGCGTCTTGCTAACTTAAAGTAATATTTTAAAAGTATTTTCAATTTAGTTACAAAGTATAATCAGTTTAATAAGAAAGTAGCCAATCTATAAGCAAGTATATGTATCGCTCAAGTAATACAGGGCTCAAGTGGAATCCTAGTTACCGATCTCACAGGGAGGAAGCAAACCTTAAAGCGTAGCACATAAATCCAATATTCAAATTTGCAAAACACCAAAATTAAATACTAAAGTTACTAAAGTTTAAAGATGCTAGAGAATTTAAAATTGCTAAAGTACTTTCTAAATTTCATATTAAAGTTAACTATTACTACACTAACTTTTGTGATGTAAGGTTCAAATTTAGAGAAAGTGTCTTCCCCCTTAAAATGATATTATGGTGAGTGAATGATATAGATTAGTATAATTATTATATTGTGTCAAAAAGGAACATACCTATTCTTTACCCTCTTCTGAGTGTTATAAAGAACATTAACTAATCCTAAGTTTAGTCCATAAATCTGTGATTAGGATGGAAGGATACTGGCTCTAACTCAAGAGCTGCCACTTTGTTCTCCTGAAGGCTAACTCTCGCTTTATTTTCCAAAAACTAGGACCAAATTAGGGATTTTAGTCTGTCACCCTAAAATCTCCAATTCCACGCCCAACAAACCATATTTCCCTATTTATTTGCACCCAACCCCATGAACTACATCACTCAAACATGGACATTGAATGTATCTCCACTTTTGTTGTAGAAAGTATAGCCTTTTCGAATCATATGTTTCTGTCGGCGTATTTTTTTTAGGTTTTTAATTTAAATATATAAATAATTTAGAAAGTAGCATTTATTTGATTTTGAAAATAATTTTAAATTTGAAAAATTATAAGATGTGAGATTAAACCGATCTCACATCCCAAATAGTTTATATAAACGAGCACCGCACCACAAACCGTGTATTTATCCCGAAGAATAGATACATTTCTTGATGATGGGGCTTGATTAAATAAACTAGAAGATTTGTGACATCCGTTTGGTTTACGAACCAATTTTATAAGCCGACAAGTTCCCCTGCTTAATATAAAGGAATTAAGCAGGGTTTATATTACCTGGGTTCTTAAAGTTCCCTATAAGGGCAAGCCCCTATAGTTAATTACATCTTAAATGACGGGAATCATTTAAAAAAACTCTCGATAATGATCTGTGGTATATGCTTTCAAGAAATTTCAAAGTTTAAGGTTTCAAACAAATCAGATTTTGGAAATTCCAATTGGGAATGGATTAAATTAGGAACAGTTATTTTTCGGAATCCAAAGGAAGAGAAGTAGTGGATGTCACGGATCTGAAGCAAACTTCGGTGACTTCCCAACTATCCTTCTATTTGGCTTTGATTTTAAGAAGAAATTATTTGATGTTTCATCCTGCCAGTTTTAGTTAATTAGGACTTATATTCATATGACACAATCATACAAATAGCCTCGAAGATGTGAGAGTTTATGTCGTACCAAACGACTACCTCAGACTCCTAAGACCGGTTAGGGCTTAGTCTGCATAACATGATCATGCAAATGTCTAACGAAAAAATTGAAGATTTATGTTGCACTAGGCAAACTACCTCGAAGTCCTATGGCTTGGTTATTTAATTCTAATGAATGTTTTGCTGAAGTAGACACAAGTTTTGCTGACGAAGATGGTCGTGTTGCCCACTGTGCTCCAAGCTCCTTGTTGCTGCAGAGGTTTGGTTTTAAAAGATGAAAATCAAGAGATGAGAGAAGTGTTATGGTTTAGAAATCTTAAAGTCCAAATGTCTTTTAGTGTTTTAATTAAAACAAATCTTAAAGTTTTTTAAACAGAACCGATTAAGATCCTACGGTTCCGTCATCCCGACACCGTTATTTTCATCGAATTCACTTAGTCCGGATGAATTTGCTAAACTCAACTGAATGAGTTCCACGCTTTCATTTAGACCGTGGGAAATCCCGTTAGCAACATGTGGGTTACATCATCCGAGGTATTCCCGATCATTCAATGAGACGTTTTAATTTAGTTAAAGTTGTGGTTTTGTTGTTCTGTTTGTGATTAAATTTTGAGTTATTTTATACTTTGAAATGTTGTGGCGGTGGACTTTATCTTGTAATGATTTTTAATTTAGTTTTGGTTTCAGTTTTGTGGCTATCCTAAAGGTTTTGGTTTTCATGCAACAATCTTGTTTAACATGCAATAAAAGTAAAGCGCAGTGCAATAAAGTAAATTGCAATAACATAAAAGTGTACCTGGAGAGTCTTCCCGTCATTCCAAGCTACACTTTAAAACACATGTTAAGGCATTTTATTATTTCAACAAGTACCTAGGTAAAGAGTAAAGGAATGATTTTGGTACGTTTACCCGAATCCTAATCCTATAGCTAGTCATTTCCTATGAAGTCTAGGTTCTTTATTTTTTTAGTTGAGGATGATTTTCTTCATCAAAGAACAATTAAGTTCAATTATTCTTTAAAACATCTCACCATATCGAGGAAGTGCTTAGAACGAATTCTAAACATATTTTCAATACTTCTGAGATTATTTTGAGTCCAAATGAACTTCATTGTACTGGTGAATTGATCATCCAAGGGTTTAGTTAAGTTTTGTCCCTTTTCTCAGTGAACTAGGATGTTTGATTATCCTATGAGTGAGGTGACATTTCACTTAACGCTTCATTTAGTAGTTATAATAATTTAAAACTTTCAGAGGCAAGTTAATTTGTTAAAGACTTTTAATGATTTTTATTTTAATGTGATTTAATTATGAAATTTTAATCAATGATTTTAAGTTTAGAATGGTGTTTGATTCATTTAAGTTAAACCTTTTATAAATGATATCAATTAATTTAATTTTTACATCATGTTTTAAAGTAAGTTATCTTAAAATTATTTAAAATTTGCAAATTTGATTTAAATTTGTTTTGAAATGATTCTTAATTAGTTCTAAATATTTTAATTTACTTTTTAATTATTTAACATTTTAGGTTGTAATCGATTGTTAGATTATTTAATGATATAGGTTTTAATCAAATTAAGAATTATTTACTTTCAATCATTTAATTATTAATTCCACTTATCCTCTTAAGTTTAAGAGTTAAATATTATTAAGTGATTATTTAGGGATTTTAAATTAAGGAATTAATATCTTCTTAAGTTATATACCCATTTTCATAATCCAATTTTAATTAATCTTCCAAACTTTAAATCACTCAATTAATTAAAATTTCATTTTTGGGTTTATTAAAGTGATTAATGGGTTCCTACCCTTCAAGTTCCCAAAGTTTCAATCATCTAAGAGAAGAATAAAATCAAGTATTTTACCCCCATGTTGATTAAACCTAAAGTTTTAATTATGGGGTTAAAATCTTTTAATTACCTTTATGCCCCTTTAAGCTTATTTATTTTATAACTCATTAAATTAAGCTTAAATGAACTTAAAATTTTTATGCCACTCCACTTACATGTCAGTTAAGACATTAGAGGAGAAAATGTGATTTTTTTAAAATTAATTCATTTATAAAATTATTTTTAATGGAAAATAGAGATTTTCAAAGAAAATTCATCAACATGACCAAGGTAAAATTTATGTCCTTAATAAAATTATGGAACATTTCTAATGACCAGAGGACCACTTGGACCAATTTTAGTGATTTTCTGAATTATATTTTATTTATCAGAATTATTTTAAGTTTTAGAGTTTTAATTAATTATAAAATAAAATAAAAGCTTAAAAAATGGATTTTATATTTTTCAAAAATCCCTCTAACCTCAAGAAAGTCAAAGAAATAAATTTTATATTTTTATGATTTTTCTTTGATTTATTAAAATTAATTTAGTGAAAAGGTTGGAAAATCCATTTTTTAATTCAAAAATTGTTTTAAGCATTTAAAATTCAATATCTTTACTTTGAGACTTGGGAAAAATATTTGGTTTATTCCTAAGTGATTAGGGCACCAAATATGACATTTTTATGATTTTATTATCTTTATGATTTTTATTATTTTTTAATTATTAAAAATATTAAAATATGCTTAAAAATGAAAATTTTTAGAAAATTCCAATTTTATTTTTTTTAGGCTTCTCTGATATCAGAGAAGTCCCGAAATCCATTTGGTGAATTTTTGAAATGTTTTTTTGGAGTTATGAATTTTTAAAGTTTAATTTTGATTATGTGGCTTAATTAATCCATTTAATAGGGTTAAACATTTCCAATTGACTTTAAATTTTTATGTGAGGTTCCCCTGATCCTAGAGATCAGTAGAGAATTGATTAATGTGTGATTAACTCTAATTAATTAAAGTTTAATTTTGAGTGATTAGGCCAATTAGGATTATTTTAAATGAGTTAACAAACCATAATTATCATAGGGTCCTCTAGTCCTAAGAAATTTCACCAAATTTTTCTGGAATTTTCTGAACAACATGCTAACTTTTGGAATTAAAATGTCAAAAACAGTGACATAAACTTGAAAAATACATAACTTACCACAGGGATGGCCTCTGGCCTTGAAAAATTTAGAGAATGTTCCCAAGATCAGAGGCTTCAAAAGCCCTATGGTCTCATGCCCTGGTGAAATGTATACATGCATGGAGAATTAAAATGCTTAAAACAGTATTAAATTAATTAAAAATAAAATACTCAACAAAATAGATCAATTCTTTTTCCACATTATTCTCCTGCGTTCCTTCGAGCAAGTGGGTATTTTTCTTTTATTTTTATGATTTTTCTATGCAATGATATCAATTTTTTAAGTTTCAGGTATTTAAATAAATAAGAAAAATTAGATTTTCCTACTTAAAACAGTCAGCACCGCGTCAACCTCGGCGGCTCGGAAGCTCAACGTGTCGCGCTCCCATTCGACGCCGCCACCTGAGTCAGCTGCCACGCGTCCTGCGGTCCCGCTCCGTCTTCTGGTCCGACTTGATCTCCGCCGTTCAGCCGATACACAATCGATCGGACGGCTCCTGGTCATCGTCTACGACTGGTGCGTCCCGAGAGCCGTCGACCTTCTAGCCCTAATATCTCCCTTGATTCTCAACGGATTTTTGAGTTATTATGCTCTATGGATTAATCTTGAGAAGACGAACACATCATACGGTGAACAGGCATTGAAATTGACTTAAATAAAATAGAGAATCGTTGGAAGCTCGGGAGGAAGAAGAGGGCAATACCTTGGCTCTGAGAAGTTAAGCTTCTATCAGAGAGACTCGGCACGTTCGTTGGAGTACAAGGAGGCTAGGGATGAAGCCTGGAGCTGTGGTGAAATGTCTAAGCTTGGCTTCCACCAGGCCCGATCACAAAGCTTAGAGGCTGGAACAACTGGGTGGTCTGGAGAGGGGGCTTTCACTGGGGAACTCCTTCTCTACCTCTGGTGAAGGTGTGGGAAGAGTTAATTTGGATTTGGTGAAGTTTCAAAGAGTGCCCTATTTCTGGCCTGATTTTAAGCTGAGAAATTGAGCTCAGCTAGGGGGATTCAGGGCAGGAGAACAGTGGGGTTCTTCTTCTCTAGGCTGGGAGAAGCTCTGGGAGTGATTTGGTGAGTTTTTGTTGAGAAAAATTTCAACACCTTTCAGCACCTTTCTCATGGCCGAGAAGAGGTGTTTAAATGGCCTGGGCCATTGGGCTGAGCTAAGGCTCAATTGGTGGGTGGATTCCACTGCTCAGGTGGAGGGCAGAAGAGCTCCAAGGTTTGATTTGGCTGAGGTGGCCAATTGGGTGAGTTTGGGTTTGTTTCACTTGTTGGTGGCTCTCAGTTTTGCCTCCCTCCGGCGGCTAGGCCAGTCGGCTAGGCCGGTCGGCAAAAACAAAGGAGCTGGCCATGGGTCAGGTCAACCAAGGAGTAGGGTTTAATGGTGATAAACCAGGCAAGGGGGGATTTGGGGTGAGGCCAAAGGTGGATTTGTCCATTTAAGGGAAGAGATCCCTTAAAATGGGGAACCCTTGGTCCATGGCTCACTTAGCTTGGGCTAGGTGGATCTAGGGTGGTTCCTAGGGCTCACTTAGTGGCTGTCGATAGGTTGGTTTAGCCACGTTTGGTTCAATATGGCTTGGTTTGGTCATGGGTTCAAATTGACTCATTTGGGTTTGGGTTGGGCTAACTTGAGTTAGGTCTTGATTTGGATCCAAATGTCTTGAGCAATCTTGAAGAGGTGATTTCCATGAGGAAGTTTCATGAAGACATGGGGAGGTTTTGAGTTCAATTGGAATGTCAATTTGGTGGATTTTGGTATTTTGGTTAATTTGGGGAGGGTTGAATCAACTTGGGTCCAAGTTGGGTTAAGGTGGGGTTTAGACCCAATTGAAAGTTTCAAATAGTCTAGGGGAATGTATTGAAGAGTTCCCAACATCAATTGGGAAGAAACTTTAGGGTTTGGCTAATCAATTTGGTAGGTTTAGGGCATGGGTTCAATTTAGGCTAAAATGGGGGTATTGGATTTCAAATGGAATTGAACTCAAATATGAATCAATTTGAACTTGGACTTGTTTTATATTGATATTAAGGATGTTGAATTAAAGTTTAGAATTGAAATTGGGCAAAATTGATGTTAAATGGGTTGGTTTAGTGTGACATTGGGTCCATTTAGGTTAAAAATGGGTCAATTTGGGGATTTTGATAAACGTGGGTTATTTTGGCAAAATTGGGCTGTGGTGTAGTTGAACAAAAAAGAAATTGGGAATATTTGGGATTTTTTGGAATTTTGTGGGAATTTTTAGAATTTTTGGAATTTTGTGCCAAAAGGGTATTTTAGGGTATCAAGAGGTTATTTGGAGGGTATTGGGGTATTTTGGTAAATTTAAAAGGTGGGGGTTGTTTCAAAATGATTTTTAGGATTTTTGGGAATTTTGGGTAATTTTTTGGGGAATTTTGGAAAATTTGGGGCAATTAGGTAATTTTAGGTAGGTTTGAAGGACCCAATGTCACAACTAGGCATTTGGCAAAAGTTGAATTTTGATTATGATGAAGCTTAAAGTGAGTCATGGACCAAGAAATGTCCACCCTGAACATGGGTTGTTTCCAACCCTCTTAGCCAATGAGCTAGGGGTTTGGACTTAGCCACACGAGTGCTCAAATGAACCAGGGTGAGAAATGGGTAAGGATGGTGTGTGTGAGAGTGCAGTGCGTGCAAGTCAGACCTCACCAGGACCAGGCCACCCAGGGTAGTCCTTAAGACTTGAACAACCTTATAGGAGCTCACTATTGGTTCCCCATATGGTGGTCTTAACCTTCTAAGGTGATTTAGAGTTTTGTAATCATCCAAGTGGGGTCCCAAGAGGAGTCAAGAAGTAGCTGAATTGCTAAAGGGTGGGTCCCAATTCTAGTCCTCTATGATAGTCAAGGAGAAAACCTTATGGCTAGATCCTAAAAAGTACTAAGGAGAGAAAAGACCTCACCAAAAATGAGGTCAACAAATGGACCCCCAATAGGTGTGGTGTGCTAACGGAGCACACCGCTCATATTGGCTTTGACCGAAGAGATCAACAAAACCAACACAGACGTCTAAGTGACACACTTAGAACAGAGTAGAGAAAAATTCTGCTGGGGAGTGTCAGGCAGATCTCTAAGACTGAAGATCTTTGAATTCTCGCTGGGGAAGAAGGAGGTGAATTCCAAATCATAAGACTTGGAGAGATCGGATTTTAGATTCGTTTTATTTTTATTTCAAGTTTCAAATTTTGAGTTTCAAATTGATTTGAGTTTCAATTTTAGTTAAAGTTCGATTTAAGATTGATTTTAAGGTGGATTTAGTTAAGATTCAGGATTTGGAATGAGAATCAGAACCTAGGTTCTAACCTCGAAATTTGAAAGAGAACTAGAATTTAGGCTCTAGTCTCGACCAAGAGAGTTGGAATTTAGGCTCCAACTTCGGAAAGAAGATCAGAATTTAGGTACTGATCGAAAGGAATAAGGACTAGAATTTAAGTACCAGCCTCTGAAAGAGAATCAGAATTTAGGTACCGACCTCGCAAAGGATGAGAATCAGAATTTAGGTACTGATCTTGAAGGAGTGAGAATTGAAATTTAGGTATCAATCTCAAAAAGAGAGTCGAAATTTAGGTACCGACCTCAAAAGGAGAGAACTGGAATTTAGGTACCAGTCTCGAAAGGGATGAGAATTGAAATTTAAGTATCAATCTAAAAAAGAGAGTCGGAATTTAGGTACCGACCTCAAAAGGAGAGAACTGGAATTTAGGTACCAGTCTCGAAAGAGAATCGAAATTTAGGTATCGACCTCGGAAAGAGAGTCGAAATTTAGGTACCTACCTCAAAAGAAGAGAACTGGAATTTAGATACGAGTATCGAAAGGGATGAGAATTGAAATTTAAGTATCAATCTCAAAAAGAGAGTCGGAATTTAGGTACCGACCTCAAAAGGAGAGAACTGGAATTTAGGTACTAGTCCCACAAGAGAATCGCAATTTAGGTATCGATCTCGAAAAGAGAGTCAGAATTTAGGTGCGGACCTCAAAAGGAGAGAATTGAAATTTAGGTACCAGTCTCAAAAGAGAATTGAAATTTAGGTATCGATCTCGGAAAGAGAGACTGAATTTAGGTACCGACCTCAAAAGAAGAGAACTGGAATTTAGGTACCAGTCTCAGAAGGGATGAGAATTGAAATTTAAGTATCAATCTCAAAATTTCAGGAGTGCGAAAAAAGTTTCTCGGAAGAGTGCGGGATTAGGGACACCAAGATCAGGATGCCTTAGCGGTCTTATACCAGAGTTGGAGGATTAGAGTGCGGAAAAGTTTCTCGGATAGGATGCAAGATTGGCGGGAATTCAGAAGAGAAATCAAAATTTAAGTATCGATCTCAAAAAGAGAACTGGAAATTAGGTACCAGTCTCAGAAGGATGGGAACTGGAATTTAGGTAACAATCCCAAAAGTTGGTATTGATTTGGTTTTGAAGATTCTGTGGAAATTTTAGTTTAGTGGAAGATTTGAATGAGACATGAAAGTGTTTCACATCCCAAGAGAGTTGATTGAAGGTTGATTGTTTGGCAAAGGATATGAATCCATGCCATCAGAACCAATTCGAAAAATTCGTGGTTCTGTGTCAGTAGACTCAGTCGGCCTTCTCAAAAAGGGGGAGAAATCGCAGAGAGTCGAAAAGGTTTCGAGAACAGCCGGAAGCTGGGGATATCGGATTCGGAAATTTCATTTTCATTATTCATTTCTTTTAGTGATTTGATTTTGTTTTAGTTTCGTTTTCGATTGAAATTTCACTTTGATTCGTATTTTAATTGATTCACTTGGTTCACATCTTGAAGTCTCAAGTTGATCTATTTTGAGTTTTGGTTTGTGTTTTATTCAGACTTTGAATTCAAATTTTGTTTTGTTGTTATTATTTCATTCAAATCATTCTTCGTCCGACTTTCTTTTTACACCGAGTTAAACTCAAATCTGGTGGCGTTTGCAGTAAATTGCACAAAACTGAAGGTAAAATACAAAGTTCATCTCCACTAAAATGTCGAAGAAACATTAGGTGATTCCATCAAAACATTTCTGATGACATCCTTCTGAAAACAAACTTTGACAAAAGTTCATATATATATATTTGAACACAGACTGCATTGATATCTTCGTGTACTCTGACAAAATTTTCTGTTTGAATCATCCATGTCTGAAAAGTAAACTACATAGGTAATAACATCACCTTCCAAGCCACTTTCCGGAGGAGAATCCCACTGTTGGCATCATTTTTTTATATATTACATGCATGGGATGTCCATTCGAGCATACCAGGGTCGACAGGTGTTACTCGATGCATCGTGCGAGAAATTAGCTCAAATTGGCTCATCCGCCTGCGAGCTTGTTCAGATGACCTCGAAAGATGAAACGGACCACGCGAGTGTGTCCGGGACATCGATATTACCTAGGGAGGACGTTTATTTTGCTACGGCTTTGCGGGCGGGGTAAAAAAAAAAATTGTGCAAATTATCGTTTTTAGCCCGATCGTCAAAAAGTCACTCGAACGACTCCAGATGATGAAACGGATCGCACGATTGTGTCCGGGACGTCGATATTACCTACGGATGATGTTCATTTTGCTACGACACCACAGGCGGGCTTAAAATATGTGAATTATTCTTTTTTGGCCCAATTGCTCAAAAGGTGGCCCGAACGGCCCCGAACGACCCCAGATGACGAAACGGACTGCACCAGTGCGTCCAGAACTTTGATTTAAGCTAAGAGGGACATTCACTTTGCTGCGAGGATGTGCACGGGCTAAAATTTCACGAATGATAATTATAATATTATTTGTATTATTATATAATATATATAAATAATAATATTATTAACTTATATATATTATTGTTGCTCTCCTCTCTCTCAAAAACTATCGTAGCCGCCTCCGTGGCTTTCCGGAAAGCCCTAGGACAAGCACCATTCGCCCCTCTCTCGAACCCGTCGGCCTCACCGGCGGCCTTGCCGGTAGCCTCGCCGACCTCCCCCTAGATGCCGACGCCCCTCCTCCAGCCGTCCGGGTCTCCAGCTGCTGGCGAAATCCGCGGCGTCTTCCCCTTCTTCTTCTTGGCCGAGGCTCACGCTGGCTTCCCCTCTGGTCGGCAGTGTTCCGCCAGCTTCCTCCAGCGCCGTCTCCTTGCTGTCACCGGCATACTCCCCTCACCGACAAGCACCAGCCCGCCGGAAACTATGGCCGGCGAGCCCACTTGTAGAGGCTGAAACTTCCATTTTCATCTTCTTTTGCACTTTTCATACCCAAAATCATGGAGGTAGAAGAGGAAGGTAAATTTGGGTAAATTCTTGCTCTAAATCTGTTATAATGTGCAAAGAAATGGCTTCATAAATGTAGAAAAACTCTGGATTGCTTGTGATTTGGAAGCCCCTTCCTTGTCCCTCGCCTTCTAATGTCGAGAATTAGCACTTATATATTTATCTGCTACTAATTGATGATATTTTTCTTTGGTGCATGAATGTGGCTTCCTATATGTACACATGAGTGGATCTTTTGTGATTTGAAATCAGCTAGAAGAGATGCTAATGATCCATTCTGGTGTCTTTCATTTGTAGGGCAATGATGGAGATGAGCTTATAACATTGCATTCTCCCACTCACTTTAGGTTAGGTCTCGTAAGAGAATCCGTTCAACCTCTTATCGTCAAGGTATATGTGTCGTCTCATATTTTCCTATGCTTAAATTATTTAATTTTGGTACCTGACATACCTCACTCGATCCCGTTTTCCATATTTGTTATTGCGAGGTGCGTCGGCACATGGACCGAACACGGCGGTTCGCCGAAAGCGTGGGCTCTTCTTCAGCATAAAGAGAACGCGTCTTCAACCTTCGCGGCGGTGAGATTTTCTTATCCCTTAGTCGACCCTAGGTTTAGTCCGGTCTAGGCGTGTGGGTTCGATCACTCACACGGGGTGCGTGCGCCAGCGTGAGTTGGCGTGTCGACGTGCCTATGTGATGGATCGTTGATTTACCTAGAGTGAGCTATAGGTTAGGAATCTTGTGCGTTGGCCAATTCCTATTCGTAGCCTAGCGATTTCCCTGTTCTGAGCTTTAGATCTTAATCCTGCTGGGTTGGAATCCCAATTTCCCACGGTTTTGGC
This sequence comes from Papilionanthe hookeriana x Papilionanthe teres, assembly GCA_022702705.1. Lineage (NCBI taxonomy): Eukaryota > Viridiplantae > Streptophyta > Magnoliopsida > Asparagales > Orchidaceae > Papilionanthe > Papilionanthe hookeriana x Papilionanthe teres. The sequence continues at coordinate 128,723,251 of CM040426.1, read as the reverse complement.
GCTCCTAATCTCCCTTGGAGGGATTAGTTGAGTTCGATCTTAGAGGACGGGAAAAGCTTTGTAGCTAGTCCGTCCTATAAGATCGGGGCGTTCGTAGAGCGGAAAAAGCTTTGTAGCTAGTCCGCCCTACGAACGGTGGCGAGTTTCCCCCACGAGAAATCGGAGGGGGAAGCCCTCCACGTAGCCACGCCAAAGCTGGAGGCGGCGATGCCGCACATCCAAGAGCGTCAACCCTAGGTACCTATGTGAGGTCGTTAGGACGAGTTCGACATGCCGTCGAGTGTTGGGGTTGTGTTGCATGAGCATGCTCCATCTTGTTGCATTTTGCATGTGACCACTTATTGCATTATATTTCATGTTTGTATGTTTGTGCATGTTGGTCTGGTTGCATGTTGCACCATATTCTGTGTTTGCATTTCCATTTGCACCGCACTTTTATTATTCTCCCTGGTGAGATTTATTCCACATTCGGGTCACTGCCTCCTCGGCATACCCATCCTTTTGGGCCGCTGCCACTACGACATGCCTGCTCTTTCTGAGTCACTGCCTTCACGGTATACTCCACCTTCACCACTTTGGTGCATCCTCTTCGCATATAGCATCCTTGCACTTTGCATGATGTGTGTGCTTGCCCTTTGGGCGCCCGTTGTGATTGTTCCGTACTTCAGTCGAGCGATCACAATGTGGGCTTCTGGCATGACTGTTTTCTTACCCATTCTTTGATGGTTTGTCCTACTCATTAGGAGAGTGACCCCCGTGTCGGTCGCGATGCCTTAAGAGCATTGCTTGTTGGGTTGATCCCAATGAGCAATGCGAGTTAAGTCATCGGGATCGACACAAGTATGACTGTGCTAAGGATCCATTGGATCTAACTTGTGTCACCCCTCTTCGTGACGCCCTTTAGATCCTTCGAATCTTTAGGATGGGGCCGGTAAGGCGACCCCGTCAAAGTCATGCTATACCCAGACTTACCCTGCACTTAAGCACTAGGTTTGTACATTTTCGTTAGATTGTGTGCTAGGCTAGGACTTTGGTTGCTAGGTAGTCTTTTTGATGCCTGGCTATTGTTCTTTGATGGATTGGTTGCCCTAGCCAGGTATCTTTCTTCTGCACTTTGCCTGTGATGTGATTGCATGCTTCATATGTATGGTAGTGTGTTAGGGCGCTTTTCTGCAGGGAGCCATGCTTATTTATACACACACACAGGTACCGCTATGGGGGGAGCAAGTGATGATTTCTGACATTTTTGTTTGCAGGTGCTATTATCTCCCCCATTTATAAAGCATGGCTCATTAAACGTCATTTGCATGTGAGCTTTCCCGCTAACACTTGTTTTCATGCAGGATTGAGTCTTTTTATTTTCCTTTGTACTTTTAGAGTCTAGGAGAGTCTTGTAGCAGAAATAAGATACGAGCACGGGTTCCGAGGCGTTTTGCACGGGAACCACGTGGAGGGGACTAGGAGCAGATGCTCGTGCCCCGTATCTTAATTCTGCATTTTTATATTGATGTATAGAATTAGGACCGGGCATGTATATGCGGAGTCCGGCCGCATTTTTCTTTTTCTGGATTATGTTGCCGGTCCAGCGGCATTTTGGCCTCTTTTATTTTATTATGGAGTGCTTTCTTTCTTGCTTTTATTACATATTTACATGCCTGCATGTGTTTTCCTTGTTTCTTTCTGTGATCTGGGATTTCACGATATCATTTAGGCTCTTTAAGGACCCTAAAATTGTAAACTTTATATGTTTAAAAAGTCCTAATAAAATATTCAAGATAAATAAATTTTAGGATTAAAATATTCAAGATTTTAAAATATGCACTTTTACTTTCTTGCATGGCCTTCGAGCCGGATTTTAAATGGGTTGCATTGCATGGCTATCACCCAAGTCATACTAATAGGGCCTCCACATTACTTAAGGACCGCTCTAGATAACTACATTCATATTTGCATGTCCCGAGGAGGAGTGCCCGTGCTTCTCCAATCTGACTGGCCCAGCATACCTTTATAGGTGGTTGTCTAGTGCGCCTAGGGTGTTAGAAGGCTCCCCGACCCAGACGGGGTGTAAGTCCTTTTGTTTGGAGTGTTTGCAGCTTTGTAGCCGAACCTCCATCTCTCTTCCTTTCCTGAGGCATCTTGTCACTTTGGCAGGTGTAAGACCCACCTCTTGGAGCTCCAGCTTATAGTCATAGGATAGAGTTTCCTTCCTTTGACCTTAGGGCTACCGAGGTCCCCGTGGATATTGCAATTCTCGGATTGCTGACCGGGGATCTCAGGATGTGTTGGGTCGACTACCTTCACGTTCGGGTAGACTTAGGGTCCTCATCGCTTTGGATGACGGGTTTGTGATACCCCGACTTGGCTACCTCTACCCCTTTAGGATTACTCCTTCATTCCTTTAACTATACCCCTGTTGAGCCCTTTCGCTCCTTGACTTTGTTGATATCATTTTGACGCCCCGATGCCGATAAGCTGTCGCCCGTTTGGGATATGATGATTTGTCCTCTGCCCTTATGGCCCGGACGTGCTTTGACGTGTTGGGATACCCCCGTCAAGATGATTTAGGTTATTCTGTGGGTTTCGTATGCTGATGAGCCGCTACCCCATTTGGGATGTGAGAGACTCACTCTCTGCCTGATGGCCTAGCGAGAGCTTTGAAGCGTCGAGACTTTCCCACACGGAATAATCTCCCTTTGATTGCCTATACCCCATGTCTATGATAATATAAAGCGAAACTCCTTTTATCGAGAGTATTCTTGGGTATCCCCCAAGATGTAATTAACCAAGTAGGAATACGTTCCTCTGGGAGTGCTCTTGACCCCATAACAGGTACATACACTCGACTCTCTCGGTTATGGGTAGTCTACGTAGATACTTCTTTCGCGGATATTGGTTCGAGGTGCCTCTCGCCCAATCTTGTTTGGGCGGACATGCTTGACTTATCCTTGCGAGGTTTATCGCACGTAGACTCTCCATGTTTTTCTTTTCTCTTGTTTGTCACTTTGTCGTATGTCCCTTCTTAATCGGTTCCTCTCCTCTTCGAATCACTTATTTGATTCGGGAGGGAGATTTATTCGAATAAGGGGAAGTATACGACGACTGACAAGCTGGCGACTCCTTTTAAAATAAAAAAAAAATAGAAAAAGAATGGCGAAAACAAAACTGGCGACTCCGCTGGGGATGAGTCTCTCTCTCCATACTTGGAGTTTTCGCTTATGAGTCTTGTGGATCCCAGCGTATTCGCAAAACTGGCGACTCCGCTGGGGAAGAGTCTCTCTCTCCATACTTGGAGCTTCGCTTTTCTCGGGGTTATAGCCTCTCTCCATACTTGGAGTTTCGCTCATATTATTGTGACCTGGTTCTCTTCCTTCGAGTCACAGTTGAGCCTTTTGTGAGGCCTTGGTTTTCAGTCCATGTGCCAGTTGCTAGGGGTAGCAACTCGATGCATTCTATCACTTGTCTCACCCTCGACATTTCGGTTGCAGCATTATCGCATGCATCGATGTCGTTGTAGTTTGTGATTGGTTTCATAACATTTCCTTACTTTTGATCGTTGTCCCTTTTTGCCCCGCTATGCGGAAGAGCAGGAAGGTGGATATGATCGTTGCCGCTAGGGAGAGCTCTTTCCCCTCTCCCCAAGCATTTTTGTGCTCCTGAGGGTGTCATAACCTTCAGTTCCTTCGAGCACCCATGTGGGGTTAACTTAGGTAATCCTACGCCCTTTGAGACATTTTGCTCTGTGCCCTCCGCCTTAAAAGGAGAGACGTGCACATTGAGTCTTTCATACGCCATTTGAGGCATTTTCTCTATGCCCTCCCCCTTAAAAGGGGAGACGTGCATATTGAGTTGTTCTTACGCTCTCTCAGATGTTTTGCTCTATGCCCTCCCTTTTAAAAGGGGAGACGTGCATATTGAGTTGTTCCTGCGCTATCTGAGGCGTTTTCCTCCGTGTCCTCCCCCGTAAAGGGAGTCGTACACATTTAGCTGTTTTTGCTTGTGGTGGCTCGCGTCGCGTTCGTTTCTTTTGCAAAAGAGGACGACGCTCGATAGCGATGCGCCGCCGCACTCGACGGTCTTTTCTAGACTTGTCCCTCCGTGTTCTCACGTGTCTCCTTGCCATAGGCAGGTGAGTTTTCTTTTAGCGATAGGTTTGTCACTACTTGTCATCGTTGTGACATTTGTCCCGACTCTCTTTACGTTCCAGGTTTTCCACGAGGATCCACCTGCCCCTCGATTAGGCAGGAAGGCCATGAGGACCAGGAATAGATTGCTGCAAATTTAGCAGCATTGCTTGTATCAGGTTTCTATACCTATTTTGACTCCCGGTTAGGAGGTGCCTTCGGCTCCCGTTTTGAGTCATTTTTACTACTGTCCCTATTGCGCGGACTACGTCCCCATTGGACATTTGCTACATGCCCTCCTTTGAAAAGGAGTTGTGCATGTAGTACTACTTTCGTTGTAGCAACTTGTATCGGTTTTACTTTTCCCTCGAGGAAAGGACTAGTGCCAGATGGCGATGCGCTACAACGCTCTTTCCTGTTTACTAGCCTCTATTTTAGTCCATCCATATGTTGAGGATTTCCATCCTCACGGATGTTGCATTATGTAAGAGTGCTAGAGTTACCAGTTATGGTACGTCCTCTGGCGGTGTGGACTGGGCCCCCGCCGTGATTTATTTTGGTTCCGGCCCAAGATTTATACTTAAATCTTGAAGGTTGAGAATCACCTTTTCTCCTCCTCCGACGTTGTGGACCATGTCAACGTCACGACACGTTTTGGTTCTGGCTCGGGACGGTGCTAAATCCCGTCGGCTGAGAATCTATTTTTCCGTCCCCTGGCGGTGTGGTATGTCCCCGCAATGACTTATTTCGGTTATAGCATGGGATGACGCTAATATCCCGTCAGTTGAGAATCATTTTCTCTCCTCTGTCTGATTATGTGGACTACACTCCAGTCGGGTTTGCTTGGGATTCTTCCCTTCTCCGGATGCAAGTCATTCTCACCTTGCAGTCCGTACTGTTGTTGCTACCACGGGTTCTCAGACTTAGAAGATCGTAGGAGCATCTTCCTCTTTAAGTGGAAATGTTTTTGCTGGTTTGACGATTGTCCCAGCCCCAGTTGTTCTGGTTTCTCTGAGGTATCGCCTATCCCTACATTAGGCAAGGGCGTCCAGAAGAATAGGAACAGACTGCTGCAACCATAGTGGCTGACATAGCCGCAGGTCTCTTTACCTGTTGAGATTCTAGTTTCCTCTTTGAGAGGATAGGGTCCAATTTCTTAAGATGAGTTCCTTGCTTATATCTCTGAAATATCTAAGCATGTTGTGTAAGAACTCCTCTACTTACCATACCCCACGATCCTTATAGTAGGAGACCGAGATATAATTCTCAGTCCACTACAAGATCTGGATGTTTGCCATCTGTTGTGTAGGACATGAGACCCGCCGATGTGTTGCATGGAACCCTTGGCATGGTATTTAGTGCCACTTACCAGATGTTGCGCCAGGTATCATTGATGATCCTATTGGAGTGGCTTTTGCCCATATTTGATGTGCTAACTCTTTCCTGAAATTACGAGGAAAATTTTGTGGCTTCCTCTTCATCGTGCTAGATGAATTTGTCCTATGTCGACAAACGGTGATCCGGGGCATACCCCGTCGATTCCCTCCTTATTTGAGGACATAAGTTGATCGCCGTACTTCGGTGAATACTCATTGGGTTAGGCAAATTCTTGCCACCATGTCTCTTGATATTCCGACGCTACATGTAGAATGACTTTCCACATTTGACAGCGAGGAGTTTACTCGCCTTTGCTTTGAAGAGTGCTTTATTCGACCTCTTTCATTTATTAAGCAAGGCTATAGTTGAAGTTTTATACTCCGATTAGGGGACACCCCCAAAAATCTCTTGTTGATAACATGTTGTATTGACTAGTCCATTTTGCTAGCCTTAGTCGATCCATGTTTAGCTGGGATGCACATCTCCCAGGCTGTTTGAGAGTGCCTCATTTGATTTAAGCTATGTTTGCCTTTTGGCTAAGCTCTTGATGAGAGCATTTATTTGCTAAGACCAACTTATTTGTCTAGCATTTTATTTAGTCAGTCTACTTTAAACCTGACTAGGATTTGGTGCCTCACCCATCTAGAATCTTATTGACTTTTTAGTCTGTTCTTGGTGAGAAAGCATCACTGTGAGATGGATTCATCTCCTATATCCAACCTCGTGGATATTTTGTTTGACTTGGTTGATTCTTATCACCTTGTCAATATTCATGTTGAACTGATTAAAGTACTTTATCATGATAAATCAGTTCATGACTCGTCGTGATACCTCGATATCCGACACTACCGGTTAGACCTCGCTGCTTATCTAACCGAGATATAGCTTGACCAAGAGGCAGTGGCTTCTTATCCCTGTACCTCTTTGATATTTCGGCTCCATTTACAGAGGCCGTTGAGATGCTTCCGAAAGGAACTGTGCTCCTTAGTTGATCTTATCTTGGATTTTCCTTCGATGTTTCTTGAGGTTGAATCTATGATAGATCCCGAGGATGGGTTTAAGCCGGACCATGTATGCACCTTCTTAAGATTTGCTGATCTTCATGGTTCGGGGGATTTGAATTATGTCTTGATGATCGAATCCCTTACTTTAATGAACTTTCACCTAAGTCCTGAGAACACCTCAGAGTGACTAGATGGGTGTCATTGAGATGTGAGTAGTTTCAGAGACTATTTAGATCTCTTACTTTTCCATTCAGCTAGACCGATGGAAGCTTGACAAGTAATGTACCATAAAATTCTAAGAATCTTTCTTCAGAAGATTTTTGAGTCAGAGTAAATTACTTTATAACAAAAAGAAGCTCACCAGATATAGCAATTCTCAGGAGAGATAAAAAAAGTGTGAAAGGCTTCAAAATAAAAAAAAAAGAAAAAAAGATTGAAAAAAAAAATGATCAACACTCCTGAGAAGAAGCTTGAGGTGAGTGGGAAATAAAAAATTTCGATATAAAGAACCTTTTGATTTCAAAATTCTCTTGGTAAGATCCTTAGAATATTAAGGTTCAGATAATTGCTTAAGTGACATTGGGATGACTGATAAATTAGTAATGGATTTAAAGACATCTCCAAAATGAAAACATTTTCTTTACACCTGGATACGAACGACGAGGCCTATCTAGGCTAAGGGTGAAAATAATTAAAGGACATGAACTAGGGAAGAGTACTTAAGGAAAATCCCACCTGGACTCGAATTTTGCAAATCTCATATTTTGCATGGTATATCTGGTCATGAGTCTAGGATGCTTACTTGAGAGCTCCACTTACCAGATTGAGTTGGCATGTCACGCTAAATCGTTCCCCATAACGACTTATGTTGGGAATAAAAAAAATATTATTTAATGCTAATGAAAAAATATAATGGCATGGAAGGCTCTCAATAGCTTTGTGGGCATGTTGTACGACATACCGTACACCCACATTATATCACGCTTGATGCGTTGACCCTCTGGGTCCGGCAGTTCTTCCTTGGAAGTTGACTCTCTTTTTGTGTGTGGACTTTTCACCCACCACCCTTATGCACTATGTGTCAACCCTCTGGGTCCGGCGACCCTTCCTTTGGAAGAAAGGTTTGCCATCTTGTGGGCTCTCTACCCACCATCTTTATGCTTCATGCGTCGACCCTCTGGGTCCGGCAGCCCTTGCTTTGGATGAAGGGCTTGCCATCTTGTGGGCTCTCTACCCACCATCTTTATGCTTTATGCGTCGACCCTCTGGGTCTGGTGGCCCTTCCTTCGGAAGAAAGGCTTGCCATATTGTGGGCTTTTTACCCACCTTCTTGTACACTTTATGTGTTGACCTTCGGGTTCCTGGCAGTCCTTCCTTCGGAAGTTGACTAGCCTTCTTTGTGGGTGTGTTGTACGACACCATACACCCACTCATTCCTTTGCTTCATTGCAAGTAAGAGAGGTCTTGTGCATCTCTTAAAACTGATTGCTGAATTGCTAAACAGATAAGGTGGAAGTCTTACGAGCGGCTTATACCTGGTGCAACCAGTAATCAGTGTAAGAGAAGCCAAGTACTTGTCTTATCTTTTCTTTTTGGCTCCTCGCTTTGAGTGGGTTCGAGCAAGGGTGTCCCACCCATCATAAATGAGTGTGGTAGATACATTCGTCCCTCTCGTCACAGTGAGAGTGGAAAATACCCTCTTTTGGAGGATTTGAGCATAGCTTTATGGTTATCATATCTTGCAATTATGGTTATCATATCTTGCTTAGCTAACCTTCGCAATATCTCGATTGACAGGAGTCAATTTCGATTGATATTTGCCTTATGCAGGAAAATTATGCCCTTTCCTAGCATTCTTGTTCGGTTACCCGTTCTACATAGGGTCCAAACTGAGCACCTTTTTACGGATATGCTTGGGCCCACTCACTTCAGATGAGTGTGGTGTATTCCCTCTTTAGGGATATGTTTTGGTCTTCCGGCTAAATATCATTTGGTTGGTTCGCTCTATTTTGCCCAACCTTTCTAAGGTGTCTCGACTGACTGAGGTCAAGTTCGATTGATGCCACTTTTGTGCGGGAAAGACATACTTCTTTCCTCGACTCCTCTATTCGGTCGAGCACCCTGTGTGGGTCCGAATTAGAGTCTCCCGCTCATTTCAAATGAGTGCGGCATTTTCCCTCTTAGGAGGATGTTTTTAGGTTGGTCTGAGATCCATGCACCCATGCGGTTGGAATGCTATATTTTTTTTACCAACCACTCTTGGATATTGTGGTAATTCCCCATTGGAATTCATTCTACCAAATTTCCGGTAGCAGTATCGTATAGGGTTGGTATGTTTTGACCATCCACCCTCTTTGATATTCTTGACTCGGTCAATTTTCATTGCATTGTTGGAGTGACATGTTGTATCGATTTTAGACTTTGTCTATTCTCTATTCGATCCATGTCGCTAGTCAGTTGCAATTTTGAGGCATGACGTTCGCCTCGGTATTGTCCCTGACAGGAATTGCCTTAGCCAGTTCTTGCAGGAAATATCCATTGAGCTCTCCTCAGCGACAACTACTTCGCTAGTTTTGAGGGCCACTTTAGCGAGACTTATTTTGCTAGTGCTTGCTTAAAGCACTTTACATTTGGACTTGTGAGTCCACCTCGATGATATTTTGATTGGCTTGGTTAGTTTGGTCCGCCTCATTGAATGACATGTTGTATCGCCGCTCGCTTGATCCATGTCTACACCGGGATATTTGATGCCTCCCAAGATAATTATTTGCTAAATGGGAGAATCCCCTGCGAGATTTGTCTCGCTAGTGCTTACATAAAAGCACTTTATTGGTTAGACCATTTCAGTTAGCTAACCCCATTAATTCTTTCGATTATTTGGTTAGTTCTGTCTGCCACATCGACTAACATGTTGCATCGGCCTTACCGCCGATCCATGTTTAGTTGGATCTCTCCATGCATCCAACATATACTTTGAGTACGATACCTCAGGCTATTTTAGCCATATGGTCGCTCATTTGGTGCATAGGCAGGATACCCCCCTGTCCTATTTGATATTTTCGACTACTTTGGTTGGTTCTATCCGCCATGTCGAGTGACATGTTGTATCGGTTTTACCACCGATCCATGTTCTGTCGGAGTAATTTGACATCCGACTATACTTTGAGCATCTTTCCTCGTGTTGTTTCACCTTATGGATGCTCATTTGACGTGTAGGCAAGACACATAGCTCTTGTCCATTTTAGTATTTGACCAGGATACATACCTTCTGTGTCATCTGATACATTCAATCAGGATACATATCTCCTGTGTTATTTGATATGTTTGGTCGGGATACATACTTCCTGTGTCGTTTGATATGTGAAGTAGGATACATACCTCCTACTCTACTTGATGTGTAGTTAGGATACATACTTCATGGACTACCTCTATCGGAATATATACCTTCCTGATCATTTGATGTTCCGATCAACGGCACTAATGCCTTCACTTGGCCGAACCCTGATGATTAGACCTTATTATGAGGCACGTCGGGTTTCGTAGCCATTTGGCTTTGAGGTCTCTCGAACCGCATGCCCATTTCGGCTGGTTCTCTTATGAGAGCATTTTTCGGCTTTACATAGCCATATACTTCGATGTTTCTCGAGACATGTGACACTTTAGTCGGCTTCCTTATGGGAACATCCTATATTCGGACACTTTTGGCTTTCTAGCCATGTTCCTCGAGCCATATGACACTTTAGTCGGCTCTGTCACGAGGACATCTCGTCTTTTGACATATTGGCCCCGTAGTCATTTGATACGACACATCTCGAGCTATATGACGCTCTAGTCAGCTCTTATGAGAATATATTGTCATATCCGGCTCATTAGCCTTTCGATACTTCTCGAACCACATGTCCCTTTTGGGCTGGTTCATTTACGAGAGTATCTCGTCTCCGGACACTTTCGGCTTTCTAGCCATGTTCCTCGAGCCATATGACACTTTAGTCGGCTCTGTTACGAGGTCATCTCGTCCTTTGGCATTTTGGCCCCGTAGTCCTTTGATACGACACATCTCGAGCTATATGGCGCTCTAGTCAGCTCTTATGAGAATATATTGTCATATCCGGCTCATTAGCCTTTCGATACTTCTCGAACCACTTGTCCCTTTTGGGTCGGTTCATTTACGAGAGTATCTCGTCTCCGGACACTTTCGGCTTTCTAGCCATGTTCCTCGAGCCATATGACAGTTTAGTCGGCTCTGTTACGAGGACATCCTGTCTTTTGACATTTTTTTTGGCTATGTAGTCGTTTGATACGACACATCTCGAGCTATATGGCGCTCTAGTCAGCTCTTATGAGGACATATTGTCGTATCCGACTCATTAGCCTTTCGATACTTCTCGGACCACATGTCCCTTTTGGGCCGGTTCATTTACGAGAGTATCCATTCTTCAGACATTCCTTGGGTTATGCCTCTACGGCCACTAAACCCACCCCTAGGTTATGCCTTTAAGACCTCTGAACCTATTTATGTGGTTATGCCTTTATGGCCCCTGAACCACTGTGTTTGGTCATGCCTTCACGGCCTCTGAACCACCTCTTTTTTTTCTTTTGGGTCAACCATACTTTATACTCATTGGTTTGATCGCCACCTCTCGATCAGGATATGTTGTGCTTTATAGCCGCCTGATTAAAGTGTTGGGTGTTTCGTCTCAAGGAGATCAGTAGACTCGCAATCAGGGTCTCTTTCAGAGGAAACACAACAGGAGATTTGGTCACACGAGATGACTGGGTTTTCTCCCCTACCGTTTCGAATGTGGTCAGGTACAGGGTTTTCATCGACTCTGTTATTTCGAATGAGGTCAGACAGATCGATTTTGCCGTTTCGAATGAGGTCAGGCAAATCTTTTCTCAGTCGTACCATGTCCGGCTTATCCGGCTCGGTCGAGCTCTTCGGTGGACGATTAGCTTTGATCGCCGACCACCACCTCTGGCCATACCCTGCCCAGTTTTTCTAGCCTGGTTGGGATTTATTGTGGTTATGCCTCTACGGCCTCTGAACCACCCCCTAGGTTATGCCTTTACGGCCTCTGAACCTATTATTGTGGTTATGTCATTACGGCCTCTGAACCACCCCCCTAGGTTATGCCTTTACGACCTCTGAACCTAGTATTGTGGTTATGCCATTACGGCCTCTGAACCACCCCTTTTAGGTTATGCCTTTACGGCCTCTGAACCTATTTCTGGCGATTGACCGGTCACGACAGGTTAGCCACACCCTCGACCATACCATGTCCAGTCTATCTGGCCTGGTCGAGTTTTCTTGTACTCTTTTCTTGGGATGTCACCTCGACTACCAAGAGATGCTCTCCTTTAAGGATGCTTCCAACAAGTGCACTGTGCCTCAGCGGTACACCACACTTGTTGGGGGTCCTTTGTTGGCATCATTTTTTTTATATATTACATGCATGGGATGTCCATTCGAGCATACCAGGGTCGACAGGTGTTACTCGATGCGTCGTGCGAGAAATTAGCTCAAATTGGCTCATCCACCTGCGAGCTTGTTCAGATGACCTCGAACGATGAAACGGACCACGCGAGTGTGTCCGGGACATCGATATTACCTAGGGAGGACGTTTATTTTGCTACGGCTTTGCGGGCGGGGTAAAAAAAAAAATTGTGCAAATTATCGTTTTTAGCCCGATCGTCAAAAAGTCACTCGAACGACTCCAGATGACGAAACGGATCGCACGATTGTGTCCGGGACGTCGATTTTACCTACGGATGATGTTCATTTTGCTACGACACCACAGGCGGGCTTAAAATATGTGAATTATTCTTTTTTGGCCCAATTGCTCAAAAGGTGGCTCGAACGGCCCCGAACGACCCCGGATGACGAAACGGACTGCACCAGTGCGTCCAGAACTTTGATTTAAGCTAAGCGGGACATTCACTTCGCTGGGAGGATGTGCACGGGCTAAAATTTCACGAATGATAATTATAATATTATTTGTATTATTATATAATATATATAAATAAAATTATTATTAACCTATATATATTATTGTTGCTCTCCCTCTCTCTCAAAAACTATCGCAGCCGCCTCCGTGGTTTTCCTGAAAGCCCTAGGATGAGCACCATTCGCCCCTCTCTCGAACCCGTCGGCCTCGCCGGCGGCCTTGCCGGTAGCCTCGCCGACCTCCCCCTAGATGTCGACACCCCTCCTCCAGCCGTCCGGGTCTCCAGCTGCTGGCGAAATCCGCGGCGTCTTCCCCTTCTTCTTCTTGGCCGAGGCTCACGCTGGCTTCCCCTCTGGCCGGCAGTGTTCCGCCAGCTTCCTCCAGTGCCGTCTCCTTGCTGTCACCGGCATACTCCCCTCACCGACAAGCACCAGCCCGCCGGAAACTATGGCCGGCGAGCCCTCTTGTAGAGGCTGAAACTTCCATTTTCATCTTCTTTCGCACTTTTCATACCCGAAATCATGGAGGTAGACGAGGAAGGTAAATTTGGGTAAATTCTTGCTCTAAATCTGTTATAATGAGCAAAGAAATGGCTTCATAAATGTAGAAAAACTCTGGATTGCTTGTGATTTGGAAGCCCCTTCCTTGTCCCTCGCCTTCTAATGTCGAGATTTAGCACTTATATATTTATCTGCTACTAATTGATGATATTTTTCTTAGGTGCAAGAATGTGGCATCCTATATGTACACATGAGTGGATCTTTTGTGATTTGAAATCAGCTAGAAGAGATGCTAATGATCCATTATGGTGTCTTTCATTTGTAGGGCAATGATGGAGATGAGCTTATAACATTGCATTCTCCCACTCACTTTAGGTTAGGTCTCGTGAGAGAATCCGTTCAACCTCTTATCGTGAAGGTATATGTGTTGTCTCATATTTTCCTATGCTTAAATTATTTAATTTTGGTACCTGGCATACCTCACTCGATCCCGTTTTCCATATTTGTTATTGCGAGGTGCGTCGGCACATGGACCGAACACCGGCGGTTCGCCGGAAGCGTGGGCTCTTCTTCAGCATAAAGAGAACGCGTCTTCAACCTTCGCGGCGGTGAGATTTTCTTATCCCTTAGCCGACCCTAGGTTTAGTCCGGTCTAGGCGTGTGGGTTCGATCGCTCACACGGGGTGCGTGCGCCATTGTGAGTTGGCGTGTCGACGTGCCTATGTGATGGATCGTTGATTTACCTAGAGTGAGCTATAGGTTAGGAATCTTGTGTGTTGGCCAATTCCTATTCGTAGCCTAGCGATTTCCCTGTTCTGAGCTTTAGATCTTAATCCTGCTGGGTTGGAATCCCAATTTCCCACGGTTTTGGCGCTCCTAATCTCCCTTGGAGGGATTAGTTGAGTTCGATCTTAGAGGACGGGAAAAGCTTTGTAGCTAGTCCGTCCTATAAGATCGGGGCGTTCGTAGAGCGGAAAAAGCTTTGTAGCTAGTCCGCCCTACGAACGGTGGCGAGTTTCCCCCACGAGAAATCGGAGGGGGAAGCCCTCCATGTAGCCACGCCAAAGCTGGAGGCGGCGATGCCGCACATCCAAGAGCGTCAACCCTAGGTACCTATGTGAGGTCGTTAGGACGAGTTCGACATGCCGTCGAGTGTTGGGGTTGTGTTGCATGTGCATGCTCCATCTTGTTGCATTTTGCATGTGACCACTTATTGCATTATATTGCATGTTTGTATGTTTGTGCATGTTGGTCTAGTTTGCATGTTGCACCATATTCCGTGTTTGCATTTCCATTTGCACCGCACTTTTATGATTCTCCCTGGTGAGATTTATTCCACCTTCGGGTCACTGCCTCCCCGGCATACCCATCCTTTTGGGCCGCTGCCACTACGACATGCCCGCTCTTTCTGAGTCACTGCCTTCACGGTATACTCCACCTTCACCACTTTGGTGCATCCTCTTCGCATGTAGCATCCTTGCACTTTGCATGATGTGTGTGCTTGCCCTTTTGGGCGCCCGTTGTGATTGTTCCGTACTTCAGTCGAGCGATCACAATGTGGGCTTCTTGCATGACTGTTTGCTTACCCATTCTTCGATGGCTTGTCCTACTCGTTAGGAGAGTGACCCCCGTGTCGGTCGCGATGCCTTAACGAGCATTGCTTGTTGGGTTGATCCCAATGAGTAATGCGAGTTAAGTCATCGGGATCGACACAAGTATGACTGTGCTAAGGATCCATTGGATCTAACTTGTGTCACCCCTCTTCGTGACGCCCTTTAGATCCTTCGGATCTTTAGGATGGGGCCGGTATGGCGACCCCGTCAAAGTCATGATATACCCAGACTTACCCTGCACTTAGGCACTAGGTTTGTACATTTTCGTTAGATTGTGTGCTAGGCTAGGACTTTGGTTGCTAGGTAGTCTTTTTGACGCCTGGCTATTGTTCTTTGATGGATTGGTTGCCCTAGCCAGGTATCTTTCTTCTGCACTTTGCCTGTGATGTGATTGCATGCTTCATATGTATGGTAGTGTGTTAGGGCGCTTTTCTGCAGGGAGCCATGCTTATTTATACACACACACAAGTACCGCTATGGGGGAGCAAGTGATGATTTCTGACATTTTTGTTTGCAGGTGCTATTAGCTCCCCCATTTATAAAGCATGGCTCTTTATACGTCATTTGCATGTGAGCTTTCCCGCTAACACTTGTTTTCATGCAGGATTGATTCTTTTTATTTTCCTTTATACTTTTAGAGTCTAGGAGAGTCCTGTAGCAGAAATAAGATACGGGCACGGGTTCCGAGGCGTTTTGCGCGGGAACCACGTGGAGGGGACTAGGAACAGATGCTTGTGCCCCGTATCTTAATTCTGCATTTTTATATTGATGTATAGAATTAGGACCGGGCAATGTATATGCGGAGTCGGCCGCATTTTCTTTTCGGATTATGTTGCCGGTCCGGCGGCATTTTTATATTGATGTGAGGAATTTTGCTAGGACTTGTCCTTTTACGACGAAGAGAAGCAGAAAGTTATATCGAATTGCAATAGTATCATCGACCACCTGGCAAGTCGCCGAGAAGCGTAGGGCAAGTCATCAAATATTGCGATGGATTGAACCGAAATAAGGTTGACCTTATGGGAGGCATTTAATGCTTGAGTTTACGGCTGACGATGATGAGGGCTAAACAATGCTTCTCAATCGGAGGTACTTTACTTCCGTCGGAATCGGACGACGACTTAAGTAGTAGAATTTGCATTTTCTTTTCCCTCATCATTGACTGGGCTAACGAAAGGGGCTTTCTAAAGGAGTCGTCTAAAGCCGCGGTATAAAGTATCAACGGTACCCGGGTAGAGTGGCAAGACGGGGAGGTTTCATTAGATATTGCTTAATTTCTGAAAGCCCGTTGGCATTTCTCTTACGAAAAGATTTGGCATCCTTTTTAACCAATGCCAAAGAAGAGTCGACTACCTACGACATGTTTGAAATAAAGCGTACGATTATGCCAATTTTCTTTGAAAAGGTCTTGGTGTTTTCAAGGTTTTGGGAGGCGGTATTTCTAAGATAGCTTTAATCTTCTCGGATCGACTTCAATTCCACGTTGCAGAACAGCAAATCCTAAATTTCCCGGAGAGGTGATGCCGAAGGCATTTCAAGGGATTGAGCTTAAGGTTAAATTGTCAAATGGCTAAACAGATTCTCAGAATCATACATGTGATCCTCTTTTAGTTTGCTTTTGATGACTACATCATCCACGTAGCACTCGACTTGGTTATGAATGAGATCATAAAAAATCCTTGTCATTGCTCTTTGGTAAGTTATACCACGTTATTTAAATTCCGGCATTGCGTAGCTAGCGGTATATTAGATTGGCGTTACGAGAGAACGTAGACACCTTCTTCGTTGCCATCTTTATTGGTGTATACGATGATTGATGTTGAAAAAATTTATTAAGAAATTCATACCTATTTTTGATGAAATTGCACACTTTAAAGAAGAATTATTTTCTTTATTTTGTTGCAGGAATGAATAATTTAGGTGATAAAAGCAAAAATCATAAAAAGGAAGCAGGTTGGAGCAAAATCATGCAATTGTGCTAAGTCGCCGATGGCGAGATCGAGAGCCCGCCGACGGCGAGGTTACAAGAAGAAAATTCGAAGAATTTATAGCGCTCTCGGCCGACGACGAGCCGAGCCAGTTGACGGCGAGCTAGAGCGGTTTGAAGATCTTCTGAAAGCCCACCAGCCGACAGGGCGGGGCTGGATTCGTCGCCGACGTGAGGTAGTTGATAACACGAATACATTGAACACCGAGACACTTTTGAAGGGATGCTTACGCACCTCTTGGTCCTTTGCTCACCTCTATATATAGAGGCCGGAAATTAGTCTTTTGTGTGCGAATCTTTTAGTCTTTGCTCTGAGTTTTGTGTGCGGTTGTGTGACTTTAGTGAGTCTTTGCGAGTTTAGTGAGTAATTAGTGAGTCGTGTCTTGGAAGGAAAGTCGAGGAACTGCGATGCTGTTTGAGATAAATCGAGATAAGTATTTGTATTTATTGTTTTTAACTTTAAATGAAATCCATGCTTAGTTTAGTTCCCATGCATTTTGATAGTTTATTAGTCTTTCTCACGTTTATGAAATTAAGTGACTTGATGAAATTAAAATAGAGATACTTTTATATATTTTAATAAATTGTGATAATATTTACTTAAAACTTAATTTACTTTCAAACTCGCTATTTGATTTGTTAAAATATGTTGATTATCAACTATAGTAAAAATTACATCTGATATTCAGGAATTCAAAAGCCTTGGAATGAGGGTGCAAATAAATAGGGAAATAATATCCTTTGAGGTAAGATTGGGCATTTTGGTCTTAATGAGACTAAAATATTCAATTCGGTCCTATTATTTAGTGAAGTGTAGATGTTAGCCTCGGGCGAGGGAACGTGGGAGCTACGAAGTGGCGGTCGGTATCCTCCCGGCCCTGGCATGAGGATTCGGTAATCAATGAGAGGATTAGTCAATATTCTTTACACACGGACCAGGGTAAAGAATAGGAATGCTCCTATTTGTCACAATACCTTAAAATTATCTATTTAAATTCATCAATCACTTAAATTTCTAAACAAGGGGAAATATACTTTTACGGAATAGTTAAAACTTATTTAGCAATTAGTTTAATTTCACACTTTCAATACGTATTAATTTTCTACTTAGTTAAGTTACCTAATTAAAATACTTAGTTTACTTTATTGCGCTCAAATTTAAAATTCCAAATTTTCATATACTATTTTAAAAATTATTATTATTATTTTAAATTAGTTGTTATTTAATTTTCTCTTTCCTGTGGGATCGATAACCATAACTCCACAAGAGCCGTTGTATTACTTGATACGATACGTATACTTAGTAGCATCCACAACATAAACAATTACAATTCTATACATATAAATAGCGGGGTCAATTTTTTGGCGTCGTTGCAATTAAATTAAAAATATCATAATATAAAATTGTGGGTCAAGTTTTTGGCGCCATTTCCGGGGAGTGTAAGAAAAATTACTAAAGTAACGGACTATTTTAAAATAATCTTAATAATTAATTAATATACTATTAAATTTATGCATAAAATTTAGGCTTAATTTAATACCTTACGATTGAATTAGAGCGTACAATTAAAAGAATTAGAAAACAAAAGAAACAGTTATAAATTTAACACAAATGGCAAATATTCAAGGAAATTCAAAATATGAACCAACAAAGACCATTAAGAGATTATGCCAACACTACATGAGGATAAATTCTAATTCCATTATTCAAAACACGATGTAATTTTAACTAATTCATTTGAACTTAAGCTTTGCAATTATCCAAATGGCTGAAACAATCATTTAGTGGTTCACCTGCGAAGATCCTAACTTACATCTTGCTAGCTTTCTAAGAACTTTGTGCTACTTTTAAATATACGAGAGTAATACGACGATCTTTATAAGACTTAGACTTTTCCTTTTCATTAAGGGATAAAAGCTAAATGTAAGTTGAGTCGTTAGCACCTGGATCTCATAATTAAAACTTGGGGAGAATTATCACAAAAATTTCTATCCAAATATTTTCCACCATCTAAAGCTGCTAAGTTTAGAAATGATATAACTTCTTTTTGTCGGTTAGATGGAGAATCGAAATATATGAAGCTTGGGAGAGATTTAAGGAACTTCTTAGAAGTACGCATCATCTTGTGCAATTGGTGAGATTATTCAAACCTTTTATAATGGATTAGTAGGATCTTTAGATCAGTCATACGTCTTCCAGCTGTTGGAGGTTCATTAATGTCTAAACCATTTGATGAAGCTTATGCACTAATCGAAGAAATGGCGACAAATAATTTCCAGTAGCTTTCTTGATAGAGTAAATCTAAAAAGATAGCCGGCATTCATGAAAACGATGCAATATACGCATGTTAGCTATAGTGTGCTATATCTAAGTGCTAGATCATTTTGGAATGAACTACTCTCCTATTTTAAGAAAACTCATCTGAATGAATCATAGAATCTCGAACTAATTATGAAACTTTAAATGCGTAATAATAGAACTAATAACCCTTATTGAGCTATTATAATCTGGTTGGAAAGCTTCATTCAAATTTTAATTGGAATAACACATCTAAATCAACAATGGATGAATCAACCTAATCAAGCAAATCCAAACTATAAACCTAATTACCTGGTTAATAACAGAAATAACCCTCGGTCCCAAAGGATAAATTATCCATGGATGAATTAATTTTGAATATGGGTCATCGGCTAAAATCAAGGAAATCAACTACGCAAATTAGGAAATCAATTAATTCCAGGAACATCTATTAAAAATATCGAAACTCAACTTGGACATATTGCTACTGCGCTAAATAATAGAATACACCGGAACTTTTCCTAGTAATGTGAAATAAATCCTAAAGATCAGAAAGAACAAATTAAAGCAATGCAAACTAAGGAGTGGAAAAGAATTAGAACCTCAAATTCAAAAAGAACTTGAAAGCCAAAAAGAGGAAGTGGAAATTGAAAAGGAAACAATTCAACAAGATTCAAACTTGGAACATCCTTTAATACATGAAAATTTTTGTTGAAAAACCTCCACCACCATTTCCTGTGTTAGCTCAACATGAAAAAGATAAACAATTTGCTAAATTCCTTGAAATATTAAAAGAAATTAACAGATAATATACCTTTTGTTGAAGCTTTAGATCAGATGCCAAATTATGTAATTTATGAAAGATATTC
Organism: Papilionanthe hookeriana x Papilionanthe teres; assembly: GCA_022702705.1. NCBI lineage: Eukaryota > Viridiplantae > Streptophyta > Magnoliopsida > Asparagales > Orchidaceae > Papilionanthe > Papilionanthe hookeriana x Papilionanthe teres. Next base: position 128,703,536 of record CM040426.1, on the reverse strand, counting down.
TAAATAAGAAAAGAAAATTCATGATAATGAAACGGTCGCACTTAGTGAAGAGTGTAGTCTTTATTATTCGGAAAACTGCGAAAAATTGAAAGATCTGGTAGTTTCACTATACCACTGCTTATTTATAGGAGAAAAATTTTATGGAAAAGCTTTGTGTGACTTAGGAGCAAGCTTATAAATCAATGCCTATCGATTTTTAGAGATTAGAATTAGGAAAAATTACACCTACTTCGATAACCCTTGAATTCGTGATCGTTCGGTTACCTATCTAAGGGAGTTATTGAATATGTGTTTAGTAAAGATTGAATGAAAAGTTATCTTCCCGATAGATTTTATTGTTTTAGATGAGAAGATAAAGGAAATTCCTATCATTTAGGAAGACCATTTTTTAGCTACGGAAAAGCTATGATTGATGTTCGAAAAGGAGAATTAACTATGAGAGTAAATGACCAAAAAGTTACATTTAATATTTAAGATAAATAGAAATATCACTGAAAAAGATAATGAATGTTTTCGGATGGAAATACTTGAATATTTACAACAAGAACATTTTAAGGAATATTACGAGGATAAATTAGAAAAAGAAAACAATTTGAATTAATTGAAGATAATCATGAAGAACTAGATTTTATTCGGGAAAGTTTGAATTTTTGGATAATACGAAAATCTTGACAAGAATATAGTTCCATCAATTATTAAACCTCTGAACTTGAGCTAAAAATATTACACGATCATTTGAAATATGCTTATTTAGGTAATTCTTCAACTTTACAGTTATTATTTCATGCATTAAGCAGATCTCAAGTACAAAACTTTTAGAAACTTTAAAAAAATCATAAAAAAACTTTTGGTTGGACTTTAGCGAGATATTAAAGGAATTAGTCCTTCAATCTGTATGCATAAATTATTTTAGATGATGAACATAAACCTCGCCAGATCCCGAAAGGAGATTAAACCGATAATGAAAGAAGTAGTTAAGAAAGAAATTTTAAAATGGTTAGATAATGGTAATATATATCCTATTTCTGACGATTAGCAGGTAAGTAATTCACGTGTTCCTAAGAAGGGAGGAGTGACTAGTCAACGATGAAAATAACGATCTTATTCTATAAGACGAGTTCTTGGATTTGGCGTATATGTATTGATTATAGGAAATTAAATACATACACCGGGAAAGATCACTTCCTTTACCATTTCTAGACCAGATGTTAGATAGATTAACCGGACATAAGTATTTTGTTTTCTAGATGGATACACCGGTTATCATCGAAATACAAATTGCTCTGAGGATCGAAAACTACATTTCTTAGTCCTTATGGAACTTTCGCTTTTCAAAGAATGCCTTTTGGATTATGTAATGCACCAACAACATTCAGAGATGTATGATGTCTATATTTAGTAAGTTAATTAATGATGGAATAGAAGTATTTATGGATGATTTCTGTATTTGGAACATCATTTGACACATGCTTAACTGCGTCTTGAAAAAGTATTAGAAGTATGTGAGAAAACAAATTTAGTTCTAAATTGGGAGAAATGTCGATTTATGGTTGCGGGCGGCATTGTATTAGGGCACTCGATTTGGAAAAGGCATAGAGTGGACTACCAAAATTCAAGTTATAGCTAAATTACACTCAATGTTATGGTAAAAGGGGTAAAGTTTTCTTGGACATCTTTGGATTCTACGGACGCTATAAAAGATTTTCAAAAATTACTAAACCTCTATACCCAACTTCTCGAAAGGACAAGAAATTTGAATTTACAATCGAATGCACGAATGCTTTTGAACTCTTAAAGAAAAAATTAATTACGACGCATAATAGTTTCACCTAGCGGAGAAACCATTTGAGCTTATGTGTGATCTTCAGTGATTATCTTGTAGGAGCGAGTTCTTGGGCAAAGATATGAAAAGATTTTTAAAGTTATATACTATGCTAGTAAAACTCTAAATGATCTTGAAATAAATTATACGATTCTGAAGAGAACTATTAGCGGTAGTATATGGTTTTAATAAATTTGAACCTTATACGATTGGAACAAAATGTATCGTACATGCGAAGTCATTCTGTAGCATCAAATATTTAATGCAAAAGAAAAGATTCAAGACAAGATTAATTAGATGGATGCTATTAATGCAAGAATTCGATTTTGAGATCGTTAATAAGAAAGGCTGATAATCAAATTGCGGATCATTTATCGAATTAGAAAATCATGTAGATTATCGATATTGAAAATGAAATTATAGGCAGTTTTCATGATGAACAACTATATAATATCAATGAGTGGAAAATGTCATGGTATCTTGATATAGTAAACTATAGTTAGTAATATTTTACCACCTATGCTAACTGCAACAACGGAAAAAATTCCATGATACGAAAAACTTATTTTTGGGATGAACCATATTTATATAAGCAATGTAAGGATTTAATTATTAGAAGATGTGTGCCTTATGAAGAAAGCCGAACCAATTATTCAAAAATGTCATGATTCTAATTTTGGAGGACATTTTGGGGCCGATAAGCGCTTATAAGATTCTACAATCTGGATTTCTTGGCCTACTCTATTTAAAGAGATATAATATAGATATATTAAAACTTGCGATAAATGCCAAAGAGTAGGAAATATATCTAGAAGAAACGAAATGCCTCTAAACTTTATATTAGAAGTTGAAATTTTTGATGTTTGAGATAGATTTTATGCGACCTTTTATTCCTTCGTTTGAAACTCATATATATTAGTAATTTGTTGATTATGTTTCCAAATGAATTGAAACACAAGCTTTACCTAGGTGTGATGCTAAAGTGCTTCAAAATTTACGATGAAAAATATTTTTACTAGATTTGGAATGCCGAGAGTGATTATCACTAACGGAGGAACTCATTTAGAAATAAATACATTCACAAACTAGTAGAAAAATACAATATTACTCATAAGATATCCTTTGCTTATCATCCACGAGACTAGCGGATTAGGCGAAGCATCTAATCGTGAGATTAAACGTATTTTAGAAAAATCATGAAACGAATAGGTTAGATTGGTCTATTAGATTAGACAACATTATGGGCTTATAGGACGCATAAAACTCCGATTAGAATGACTCCTTACGGACTTATATATGGAAAAACATGCGCTTATTGATTGAATTAGAACATAAAGCATATTGGGCGATTAAAGAATTTAATTATAATATGAAGGAAGAGTTTGGTGAGAAAAGATTGTAGCAATTAAATGAATTGGAAGAATTAAGAAATGAATCGTATGATAATGATCAGATTTATAAAGAAAAGATGAAATTATGGCGGGATCGGAAGATTAATCGGAGAATTTTGGTAAGGACGAAGTTTTGTATATAATGCTTGAATTGAAATTATTTCTGGAAAATTGAAGTCTCGATGGTTAGGACCTTTCACCATAACTCAAATATTTTCATACGGAACTATAGAAATCGAGATCTATGGCGAGGACATAAATTTAAAGTTATGGACATAGATTAAAACCATATTTCGAAGGTATAAGACTTGACTATAAGAGGTTTTAATGCTTAGTGACCGATTAATAAATGAAATTAGGTCGGGTGACGCTTGGTCAAACAGCGCTTTATGGGAGGCAACCCATATTAGTTATCTATTTTTATTGTATCTTAATAGTTAGTTTATATTATTGAAACTTTACTACTCAATTATTATTAAGAATCATCATATATACGAACCGTTATGATGAGAAAAGAAATTATTCGATTTAAGAGCGAAATTGGACATTATTTTGATATCTCGCCGACGGCGGAGTCGATACTCACCGACGGCGAGGTTCGCGCTTAATTTAATTTAGTTTATTTATAAGCTCAGCGACGGCGAAACGAGCCCGCCGACGACGAGATGCGAAAGGGCGGTTTTATATTTAAGTCGCCGAAGGCGAAGTAACCTCATGACGAGTGAGGAAGTTATAAAAATGAGTTATATACTTCCAGTATGATGCAGGACGGTTTCAACACCAATTCCTTTGTGAAAACCCATTCTTAAACCATTCTAAAGTGTTGCCTTCTTCACTAGAATTCATTCCATTCACCATAATGGCCTCCAAATTCTTAGATTCCTCTAAATGCAGGTGTTCTAGCAGGAGGAAATTTGTGAGTGCGGAAGCGCAGCGGATCTTATAGGTTTTGGTAAAGAAAAGAGTTATCAAGGAACGGGGATTTGTCAATCGGATTAGAGGAAATTCCTTTACTAGATGAAAGAAACGATCGCATGACTGACTTCTTGGGAGGTATTTTGTTACACTACGTGCTGCTTTGTTATTCTAGTTGTGAAAGAGTTCTACTCTAACTTACATGCGATCAACAATGGGAATATCTACGTCCGAGGAAGATGGGTGACGTTTACTCCATCAAAGGTAAATGAATTATTCTCATGAAAACACCACGGTATGTCACTATTCAAATTTTTGTGCCTTCTCGATATAATATGAATGAGATATTTCAATATGGCCGAGCTGATGAACCGGAAGATTGGGAAATGCGTGAGCGGGTATGTTAGTTTCTCTGCATCACTTTTGAATCATTTTGTCTCGAAAACGCGGCACTTTTTCATCTCATCTAAATTGTTACCTACTATGAGGGTAAACAAAGTTTCGAAAGGAATCTGTTATATTGAATTATTGTATTCAAATTGGTTGCTAGTGATGTTGGATCAATAATTGTTAAGTACGTGAGTTTAATTGTGCATGGAGTCGATTCACGGACTAGGACACCCATCTACTATTTTTGCATTATGCGATCGGTACCAGGTTTCTTATGAAGCTTGGGAAAAGGATTCCATTTACCTTGGAAGCCGCTTGATCCTACGGATATGTTCCCTACTTTGAATGATAATGAAGACATTACATTTATCTGCGATAGAGCTTCTGAGAATAATCCTATAGCAAGGCCTATTTCAGATAAAACGGAGTTACTTATGAAGAAAATTAATGGAATGGAGAAAGAACTACGGAATGTAGAGATTTAATCGACAATATATCTGATTTATTTGATCACAGCGTGGAGGATGAAGGAACACTTCGATCATTCTGGACACTTGGAAGCTAGCTTTCTTCATTCTTGAGAATGAGTTTGGATCAGCGAAAGAATCTGCTTCAGAATTTCCCTTCGAGCCTTTCTATAACTTATTTGTACATCATGCGTCATATAGGAAATATCGGAAAGATAGAAGATTGACCTTGAAGAGTAGTAGTAAAGATTTTCATAGTATGTTTGTATTTATGTTATTTTATTTGATTTAGAATTTATTATGTGTGGAGTGATGACTTGAATATCTCAAACTTAGTTGAGATATGTGTCATAGTTTTGTATCGGCATTTAGTGTGTCGTGTGGATTGGTTTGCGATGTGATTGGTAGTAAGGATTGAAGTTTGAAGTTTGATTATAGAGTTTAAATTATGTTAGTTTGTATGTCTCATGGATTTCAATATTAAAGTTAATTTGTTGTGTTGTGTGAATTTGTTTGTGTATAAGTAGCTAATCTTCATATTAAATTAATAAATGATATGATCGGAAATATAATATAAGGCAAATCGAGGTTGAAAATGATTGACGAAATTCAAAAAATTGAAATTTTAGGACCGCCGGCAGGCGAAAAATCCCGCCGACAGCGAGATCGATCTCGCTGACGGCGAAAAATTTCATCGGCCAGGCGGAGTTTTCCAGAAACTTTTGCCTTATGGAATTAATTGGCTCGGCTGACGGTGAGAAAAATCTCGGCGACAGCGAGAACGCAAAGACCTATATTTGACCGGTCAGCGAGCACTATTCATCATCCCTTCCCTAGAATTTTCTAAAAAACCGACCTAGGGCTTGAGAGATCTTGGATTTGAAGCGATTTCAACACTTTTTGACACCGGATTTCATCTCCCCTTGGTAAGAGCTTCCTCTTTATGCAAAAATTTTTTATTTTCACCATTGATTTCTACTACATTGAGATATTTGAAAAATTTTGAAATGTGAAGAAAATACTTGGAAGAATTTCATAGAAATCGATTTAAATGGATTTTAGTTGTTGTGGGAAGCCTTATTAGTAATATTTTGGGGTTTAGTTAAAATTTTGTAAATTTCACGGATCGAAAAATGGCTCCACGACAAACGTCAAGTAGGTTCGACGAAAACCGATTCATCAATGCACGAGCACGAGCCAAAATATTTTGAAAATATACGAGGAAGAAGGCATTGCGGATCGAGTATTCAAGAATCAAGAGGAAAGTAGAGCGAGTTATAAAGGAACAAGGATGGGGAAAACACGTTGTTGCCAACGGAGAAACGTGCAGAAGTTGTAAAGAGATTTTATACAAACTTAACACGGGTAGAAGATGCACGGTTAAAGTTAGAGGATTTTTCGTGTTCTTGTGTTGCTAGAATAAGCACATATTATGAAATTCAAGACACCTTGAGCGAATATGAAACTTTTGGAACTATGAAAGACCATTAGAAGGGTGATTGACTTTCTCATGTTGATGGGAAAGGAGTCTGGAAGATAAACGGCGAGAACGGAGTAAACTTCCTCTTTTACATCTTAAATGCAACATCAAAAACTGGCATTATTTTATTTGCTCTACTTTGTTACCTACTACCATCATAGTGAGGTAACAAGAGATAAGCTGATTACGGAAATTCTTGTATTCGGGGCAGTATTAATGTGGGAAGTGTTATGTATAAAAACATATTAGCCATGTAGGAAATGAAAGTGGAGGAGGATTAGGACATCTTTGGTCTTATCTATGCACTTTGCCAATTATGCGGGGTAGAGGCAAGAGATGATGAGGAATGGATAGAGCCTATGAAACCCCTAACTCGGGCTAATATAAAAATGTAATCATGAAAGTTGGAGATCGGGAGTGAAGTTATTTCACTCGAGTCCGGTAGAATCTCTGTATGAACCTCCGAGTCTACCACCCCTACCCTTCAAGATCTGATAAATGAATTAACCACGAGTAGAAAGAGTTTTGAGTTATTTGGAGAAAATATGGAAAGAAGATTTGGTATATCAGATCAAAGTTAGGCTTGGAGGAAGACACGATTATGATAGTGAGGTATCTCCGGCGACATTCGGAATACGAATTGCATACTATGGGCGGCGTCGTATAGGAGTGGTGATTTAGATGTTGTCTTTCTGAGTGCCTATATTCACGGTACCATCTGCTCGGTCTTCTCGGCCTATGAGATGAGGAGGGGATGATAATATAGTTTGGGACTTTGATCTTGAAGATTAGGACTTTATTTGTTTGTTTTGTTTGATGTTAAGTTATTTTGGAAACTTTTATATATTTAATATTCGGTACTTTATATTTGTGAGACATTGGATGTTTGTTAGATTATTTGCTTGAATTGTTATAGTAGTTTAGTTTTTGTTTTTGTGTTAGTTAATTGCATTTGTTTTTATGTTAAATAGGATGTTAGTTTTCTTTAGTATGATTTTATTTTATTATTGTTGTTTAAAGTTGTAAAATTGTTTTAATATGTTAGTAATTCATATGTGTAGTGTAGAGTTAATTTTAATTGTTGTATTTAATACTTATCTCAGTTTTATCCACTGCATTTTCTTTAAATTGTTATATATATATGAAGAATACTAACGGTACGAGGTTGATAGAAAAAATGAAAAAGCACGCAAAATTTCAAAGAAAAAGAAATACCTAAACTTGAGTTTGATTTATTTACTTTCCTCCTTTTTTCATTATTTAGAGTAGATATAAAAATTTAAGTTTGGGGGGAGTAAAATACAAATTTAGTTATTAACTTGTTTTCATTTCCTATTTTCAAGGAATTATTATAAAAATGATTTTTATAGCAAATTTTTCAATTTGATTTAATATGAATTATTTTTTTTAATTATTATAAGGTTAAATGAAATATTTCTAGTACTTTAATTAATTAAATAGAATAAACTATTTGGTTAAAGGGAATAAGAATATAGTAACTGTTTTAGTAAGGAAAACTATATTCTAAAATTAAAATTCTTAAGTATTCAAAGTGAAAAGAAAAGATTGAAAATCAATGAAGTAAAAGCTATGAAGTATATATAAGCTAAGAATTATTTCTAAGTTTCAAATTTAGGAAAATGAAAATGAAGTTCAAAATTATTAACATAAAGATACTATAGATACATTAATCCTCATTAGAAAAAAAAAAAGAAAAGAAAAAAAAAGAAAAGAAAAAGAAAAGAAAAGAAAAGAAAAGAAAAATAAGGAGCTTGAGGAGATGCCTTATCAAAGTGGCTTCATTTGAATTAACCTAAAGAAAAAAACTTAGATATTTCCAAACTTATGTTTATGGATTAGAATTTTACCTAATAGTGTTTTCTTGAATTTCTTATCATATGAATATCTTAAGTAGTTATTCTTTTAAATATAGTCATTCACGAAATGAATAGTAAACTAGAAATCTTAGACACGATAACTAAATAATTTATTTCTATAAGATTAATTAAATTACATGAATTATTTTGTTTAACTTTATTATATGATATTAATTAATCTAATTCATAGTTTATTTAAGTCAGAAAAAATCTTATTATAAAACTCATTATTATTATGTAGTACTAAAATTACTTGAGGACGAGTAATAAGTAAGTTTGGGGGATTTTGATCGCTGAAAAATTTATTAAGAAATTCATACCTATTTTTGATGAAATTACTTTAAAGAAGATGTTTTCTTTGCTATGAATGGATAATTTAGGTGATAAAAGCAAAATCATAAAAAGGAGCGAATTTGGAGCGAAAATAAATGCAATTTGTCTTGATGTGACCGGCGAATCGAGCCCACCGACGGCGAGGTTACAAGAAGAAAATTCTGAAGAATTTGCCTTGTCTCGCTGACGGTGAGCCGAGCCCGACGACGGCGGGCGCGAGCCCGGCCGACGGCGAGCTAGAGCGGTTTGAATCTTAGAAGCCTCGCCGACGACGCGAGTGGTTCGTCGCCGACGGCGAAGGTAGTTCAAATGGCACGAATGCGGTGAACTTTGGACACTTTTGAAGGGATGCTTACGCACCTCTTGGTCCTTTGCTCACCTCTATATATAGAGGCCTAAAATCAGTCTTTTGTGTGCAATCTTTTAGTCTTTTGTCTATTTTTGTGTGCGGTTGTGTATCTTTAGTGAGTCTTTAGTGAGTTTAGTGAGTAATTAGTGAGTCGTGTTGTGGAAGGAAAGTCAGGAACTACGAGAATCATTTGGGATAAATCGAGATAAGTATTTGTATTTATTGTTTTTAACTTTAAATGAAATCCATGCTTAGTTTAGTTCCCATGCATTCGTGGTTGTTAGTCTTTCTCCCCCAATTTATGAAATTAAGTGACTTGATGAAGTGCAAAATAGAGATACTTTTATATATATTAATAAATTGTGATAATATTTACTTAAAACTTATTTTACTTTCAAGTGGCCATTTGATTTGTTAAAATATGTTGATTATCAACTATAGTAAAAATTATCGATATTGAAGTCAAAAGCCTTGGAAGGAGGGTGCAAATAAATAGGAAATAGCATATCAGCCGGGGCGTAGAATTGAGCATTTTAGTGTGACGAGACTATAATATTCAATTCGGTCGTATTGTTTGAAGGCCAAAGTGTAGATGTTAGCCCTCAGGCGAGGAACGTGGGAGCTCGAAGTGGTAGTCGGTATCCTCCCGGCCTGGCAGCAGTTGACATCGGAAACATAGGATTAGTCAATATTCTTTACACGGACCAAAGGGTAAAGAATAGGAATGCTCTATTTGTCACAATACCTTAAAATTATCTATTTAAATTCATCAATCACTTAGATTTTAAACAAGGGGAAAGATACTTTTTACGAATAGTTAAGACTTATTTAACCAATTAGTTTAATTTCACACTTTCAATACGTATTAATTTTCTGCTTAGTTAAGTTACCTAATTAAAATACTTAGTTTACTTTATTGCGCTCAAATTTAAAATTCCAAATTTTAAACATACTATTTTTAAAAATTATTATTATTATTTTAAATTCGTTGTATTTAATTTTCTCTTTCCACGAGGGATCGATAACCGGGACTCCATTAGAGCCACATGTTACTTGATACGATACGTATACTTGCGTAGCATCCACAACATAAAAAATTACAATTCTATACTTATAAATAGCGGGGTCAAGTTTTTGGCGTCGTTGCAATTAAATTAAAAATATCATAATATAAAATTGTGGGTCAATGATCCATCTATGAAAGAGAAGATTTCATGTGTTGAAGCGATGTCGATACGTGAATTGCGGAATTGGTAGTGGGAATTCATCTTTTGGTGGCATTTTATTTAAATCTGCGAAATCACGCGAGATTTTGATACATTCATTCTTCTTTACGACGAGGTACCACATTGGCTAACCAAGTAGGGCATTGTTCTTCACGGACAAATTTAGCGTTTATTAACTTCTTAACTTCGGCTATAACTTGTTTTTCAATCTCCTAGGCACCTTCATGCAGGGCTTGTCCTTGGAACGACGGCGGATCCACTCTAATCCTACATGTGCAACCTGCGGAGCTAATCTGACGTCTCGTCATAATTCTAAGCAAAATAGTCCTTGAATTCCATTAATAGCTTGATCATTTCTTCGGAGTCTTCTTTATTGAGTAAGGAGCTAACAAAGGTCGGCCTAGGCTCTTCGCTAGTACCTAGTTAACTTCCATTAACTGCGTCACATTGTAGATTTAATTTCTTCTTCAAATTACGGCGGAGCATCTCACGATTGGTAGATCTTAGGAATTTTACAAAACTTCCAACCGATCTTCATTAGGCTCACTAGCGACAACCAAGCAAAATCTGTATCCTCAACTGATCCTCTTGCGCGAATCCAAGACCATATTTTGAATTGGGAGGCCCGGCTTGCCATTGTTCCATAACTTTTCAAAGCGCGCTGATTGACCTTTTGACCTTGTTAAAGGTAAGACACCACGTTGAATTAAATTTTGAACACGGGGAGAATACCACTCAAACGACAATTCCATTAATTCAAAAGAAGTAACATCTTGGGTGTACATCTTTTTCATTTTTGGAAGAAGAAGCACCACGGTAGAACAGGGGTGGTTTAATCATGACATGTTTGCAACAACCATACCCTCGATCTTATTAGAATGGATCGGTCAGGATCATAGTATGCACATAGTGCTTAATCTTCTCGTGCATTGCTTTGTATTCTTCATTCTTTTCATCTTAGAGATCTTGAGCGGGTTTCTTTTGGTTTCTTGTTGCTACTTCTTTCTTGATTTCTTCTTCTTCTTCGGAAAGCTATTCTCCCAATCCCCGAGCATTGATGACCGGTTTCTTACGTTGTTGTTCAGCGTTTCTTCTCGACCTCGTCCACGGCTCCGACCTCGGGATGCGGGATTGGAGAAACCTTCACCATCTCATCGTAAGGGAGTGGTGAGTAACTATTGAACGGATTCTGGAGAGTTCTATGTCGTCTCGTGCTTCTTTTTTCTTGATTTGGTATGGCATTTCTAGAGAAGATAGTTTTCTTTGGAGTGCGTAGTAAGGCTGTCTTCATGGATTCGATTTCATGCATGGAGAATGGTTGCAAATCACCTTTGGTCCATGTTCTTGTCCTCCCTTCGTCGCATGCCTTTGGTGTAGAGACGACGGTACCATCCGGTTCTCGTAGATCCGGGGCCGGCCCAAGACGGAGCGTTGAATGACGTCTCGAAGTCAATTATGTGGAACTTTGCGGTTGTATTGGCTAATTCACCAATCTTCATTAACGGTGTTATCGATCCAAGAGCTCTTTCTCCTTTACGTTTGAAGCCCTTGACATCATCTTGCAGCCACCTCGAGATCACGGGCATCAATCTGATAAGTTTCGTTCGAAGGTTCATTATATTAATTGATGCTCCGGATCGACTAGCACCTGAAGTGAACTTTCCAATGCGGCGAAATGTACAACGGTCGGTTGTGATCTGCTTGTTCAGTAGTAAATCATCGTCGATGAAGGTAACACATGTTGTCCTTTCAATGAGTAAAACCTCGTCGAAGGAATTACCGGCCATTTGAGCTAAGCAAATTTATCGATCAAGCAAGGCCTTGACCGAGATTCTCTCATCTCCTTTGACGGGATCGGAGCGTCGTAGATGCTCGGATTTGGCTAGCTTCCTAAGATGGGCTAGCACATTATAGTCCACTTTGTTACCGAGTCGTTCAATTTCTTCCCGAACGGGTAATTCTTCCGCTGGGGTTGGCTCTTCCTGAGCAACCATCTGCTTTACTTTGTCCTTTGGACCCAATCTCGGAGGTAGGACCTTTCCGCTTCTCAGATTGACTTCAGTAATTTCATCTGGATCTACCGGTGTCTCCTCTTGGATCGGAGAGACTGGCTCTTCTGAAGTTGCCTCGGCATCTGATAGTTCTAACTCTGTCGTGATCGGAGCTCCCCGGAATTCACAAATAGACTCGTCACTTACTAAACTTTCGTAGCCATCCTTGTGAATGTCTTCCTCTTCGTCATGGTTATATAGGTTTTGTATGATTTGAGAATCGTTATTCGTGTCGAAATCGAGATCCGGATTAGGTTGGTTATCGTTAGTTGCGTAATCGTTAGAAACAGTCAAAACGTAGCCAACACCAAAACTCTTATCATTATAAGATTCGACGGAGCGAGCAAATAATCATACAGAGTCAGAGGTTCGAGGGATTTCTCCCCCAAATCAGAAACAACCATCCTAGGATAAGCAGCCCCTAGTCTAGTCTTCGGAGCGTCGGTCTTCTTTTCTTCTACGATCTTCTCCTCCTCCTGAGGCGGTCCTTCAATCGCAAGTGACAATGCCGGCTCGACAAGTTTCAAACTCTGAGTTGAAGCGCGCACCGAAGCGGTTTGGATGTGATCCAAAATTCTCTTTGAAGACTTCATCCAAACTGTACTCCATCCATCATTAGTTGTGTACGGGTCAATCGGAACAATAGGCTTTGTCGAGATAACATTGACGGAACCTCCTTTTTGTGGTTCCTTAATGTATTCCTTCGGGATCGTTATGTTCCCTTGTCGAAGGTTGTTCTCGAGCCAATTCTTGAAAGTGAAGCAGTCTTCGATTTTATGTCCGATCATCCGATGGTAGGGACAGTAGTTTGGATGATCCTTCTTGTCGACTTCTTTAGGCTTCCTAGGCTCTAGTAACTGAAAGTCAGGCGTCTTCATCAAACTGCAAAACATCTTAGCCACTGCCTCAGTCTTGAAGGGGTATTCTCTGTTCAACAGTTCCTTCAGAGGACGGAGCGGACGAGACGGCTGTTGATTGTACTGCGACAACTGATAACTCGGTTGAGGCTGAAAACTCTGTTGAGGCTGATAATTCTGCTGAGGGTGTTGATAAGTCTGTTGCGGTTGCTCTGGCCGTATTTTCACTGGCTGGTTACCTTTGTCCATTGCTGCGACGGTCTCAGATTTCTTTTCAAAAGCTTTCACAGGCTTCTGCTTATCGATTTTATCGATGAAACTTAGCTGTTTTGCTTCCTCCTGTAAGCTCCCCGCCTTGCTAAGCAACTTTTCGAAAGTCTTAATGGTGAATCCCTTAAGGAGAAGTGCTATCGGGCCATGGATACTCTTAAGCAAGATACCGACAGCATGCTGTTCCTGAAGCTGTGGTTCACACTTCATGCTCAGGTTCCTCCATCGAAGTATGTAATCCACCAAAGTTTTGTTCGGTTTATGTAGCTCCACCACTAGATCACCAATAGTGATGTGGTGCTGAGCTCCGGCAAACCGCTTAACTAAGAGATTTTCTAATTCTGCAAAATTCTTGACTGATCCATTCGGCAATTCTGCATACCAGTCGAAGGCGATCCCTGATAAACTGCTGACAAACTGTCGGAAAAGTAAGGCGTCGCTCCCACCGGCATTGCAGCAACTGGCACAAAAATGTGAGACATGTTGCTGGGGGTTTCCCGTTCCATCGAAAGTCTTAAACAGAGGTGGTATAAAGCCCTTCGGGTATTGGACTGCATCAAATTCTAAAGGGTAAGGTCTACCCGTCTGAATAGATGTTCCATTCTTGGACTGAGCTAAGGCTTCTCGCACCTGCTGTTCTACCATGCTCTTAATATCCTTTTCGGGAATCATGTTCCGTGCGGAATCTTTCTTCGATCGATCATCTCCATTAACGAGATGTAATCTCTTTTCCTCCATCTCGCATTATGGATGACCTCCGTGGGTATTTCTTTTTGAGGCTGGGCCTGACTCTGGAGAGTGGCTAAGGCGGCAGCCATCTCTTCCATCCTTTTCGCCATCTTGGAAATTGTATCATCTTTTTCTCAAAGCTGTGCTCTCTTTAATTCTGGCTCATCTCTTTCTAAAGCTGGCGGAACTCCCTGCAAGGCTGACGATGCACGTATTTCAACCATGTTAATCTCAACATACTCTTCATCCATAAATTCTGACGAATCCACTTCGTCCCTTAATTCTTCTCCTCTTTCTCTTGCTAGCTGTCGGATGTCAATTCTTAGTTGCCCAATGGCATCCTCAAGTGGCCTTTTCTGAGCAATCTCATGGTCGTTTGGAGAAGACTGTTGAACCTCTTTTTCAGGAGTTTCCTTTACTGCGGCACTCTCTTCAGATCTGGGATCTTCAGTGAGACTTCTCTTTCCAGAATGTTGTGTTTGTATTGGTTCGGCAATAATAGGTCGCCACACCATCTTTTGTGTAGCAGAAGGCCTAGGACCGGCTGGTCTGTCGGCGGTGCGTAAGTAGGTGGTGTCCTCCCTAATATGGAGACCTGATACAACAACAGGTGAGCCTTCCTTGCTAGCTCGTACCTTTTTCTTTGGTCTTTCAGGAACAATAGATGGCTCTACTCGCGGACCGAGGTGAGACATAACTGGCACTCGTCCCATTCTTCTCAAAATCTCTGATACATGACATCCTTCTTTTCTGGCTAATTTCTCGACTACCGCACGCAATCGAGTGAGCGGTGTAGCCCTGCTCTTCTTCTTCTTACTGTCACTGTAATATGCAGGTCGGGGTAACGCAGCGATGATCTTTCTGGCATCTACTTCATTAGATGCAGTAGAGAGAGGGTGGAATCTATTCCTTTCCAACAGTGGTGAGTATTCTGGCAGTTCTTCCTCTTTCTCTTCGGGGATTTCTTCAAGACAGACGGCTTCAGCTTCTCTGACCTTCTTGATCTTAGCAAACTTCCTGTTTTATTCCTCCTTTGTGTCCGGGTTAAGGGCCTATACTTCGAACCAGACCCTATTTTGAAAACAGACGGTATCGCAACGAAGTGTGAACCCTCCACGGTGACAGGCTCATAACTAACTTGTACTTCCTTTCCTTTCAGTTTGGCAGGAATCGGGGTAGGTGCAGTAATGACCAGACCGGTGGGGGTAGAGACGACAGTTCTGGGGGTAGCAGTCAACTTCCTGTGAACAGCGGTGTTCCCTTCAACTGGTGCTCTCTACAGGCTAGGGAATTCTTGAGTTGACTTCAGGTTAAACTCAATCATAGGTTCTTCAGTCTTAAGAAATTTGTTCATCAGTGCAAAAAGAGTAACATCAGCAAACTTAACGTCCGTATGGTCAAACCCTTGTCCGAAGCGGATGATTGCATCGCTAGGCAGCTCGTCCTGGTAGACATCTAAGTCAAGTCCATTGGTGAAAGAGAAGATTAGCTTCGGGTCAGGCATCTTCTGCAAGGCAAGTTCCGACTATCAGTCCTGAATTATGCTTCCTTCGTCAGGACGAAAAGAAAGAAATCGAAAAGTGTCCGAACACAATTTATTTAAGTTTGATTAAAAAGAGAATTTGTTTGTTGGGCGGTTAGTTTATTCGGTAAAAACGAGAGGAGATTAGAGAGGGTAAAGGACACAATCCAGAGCTCAGAAAGGAAGGGAAAATCTTGTAGGATTTCCCAACCCAAAGGACCGCTCCTAAACTAACACCTATTGGGGGTCTACCTCGCCTCTCCAGAGAGGTATCAAAGGAAGATTCCGGAATCTCTCTGTTTAGGGGTGTCTAAACAGTGGCTCCAAAATCCAAAATGAGTTGACTATACCCGTTCAAGCCAGAAATGAGCGAGGTATGCCAACAGAAGAATGGTAGTCTGATCCACTAGGGGCATGGACTTACTACCAATTTATGCAAGCAAAACCAACCGATCAAAATGGAGAGAGGAACTAGTCCCCAGCGGAGTCGCCAGAAACATGTTGGCGTATTTTTTTTTAGGTTTTTAATTTAAATATATAAATAATTTAGAAAGTAGCATTTGATTTTGAAAATAATTTTAAATTTGAAAAATTATAAGATGTGAGATTAAACCGATCTCACATCCCAAATAGTTTATATAAACGAGCACCGCACCACAAACCGTGTATATATCCCAAAGAATAGATACATTGCTTGATGATGGGGCTTGATTAAATAAACTAGAAGATTTGTGACATCCGTTTGGTTTGCAAACCAATTTTATAAGCCGACAAGTTCCCCTGCTTAATATAAAGGAATTAAGCAGGGTTTATATTACCTGGGTTCTTAAAGTTCCCTATAAGGGCAAGCCCCTATAGTTAATTACATCTTCAATGACGGGAATCATTTAAGAAAACTCTCGATAATGATCAGTGGTTTATGCTTTCAAGAAATTTCAAAGTTTAAGGTTTCAAACAAATCAGATTTTTGAAATTCCAATTAGGAATGGATTAAATTAGGAACAGTTATTTTTCGGAATCCAAAGGAAGAGAAGTAGTGGATGTCACGGATCTGAAGCGAACTTCGGTGACTTCCCAACTATCCTACTATTTGGATTTGATTTGAGAAGAATTTATTTGATGTTTCATCCTGCCAGTTTTAGTTAATTAGGACTTATATTCGTATGACACAATCATACAAATAGCCTCGAAGATGTGAGGGTTTATGTCGTACCAAACGACTACCTCGGACTCCTAAGACCGGTTAGGGCTTAGTCTGCATAACATGATCATGAAAATGCCTAACGAAAAGATTGAGGATTTATGTTGCACTAGTCAAACTACCTTAAAGTCCTATGGCTTGGTTATTTAATTCTAAGGAATGTTTTGCTGAAGTAGACACAAGTTTTGCTGACGAAGATGGCCGTGCTGCCCACTGTGCTCCAAGCTCCTTTTTGCTGCAGAGGTTTGGTTTTAGAAGATGAAAATCAAGATATGAGAGAAGTGTTATGGTTTAGAAATCTTAAATTCCAAATGTCTTTTCGTGTTTTAATTAAAACAAATCTTAAAGTTTTTTAAACAGAACCGATTAAGATCCCACGGTTCCGTCATCCCGGCACCGTTATTTTCAGCAAATTCACTTAGTCCAGATGAATTTGCTAAACTCAACTGAATGAGTTCCAAACTTTCATTTAGACCGTGGGAAATCCCGTTAGCAACATGTGGGTTACATCATCAGAGGTATTCCCGATCATTCAATGAGACGTTTTAATTTAGTTAAAGTTGTGGTTTTGTTGTTCTGTTTGTGATTAAATTTTGAGTTATTTTATACTTTGAAATGTTGTGGCGGTGGATTTTATCTTGTAGTGAATTTTAATTTAGTTTTGGTTTCGGTTTTGTGGCTATCCTAAAGGTTTTGGTTTTCATGCAACAATCTTGTTTATCATGCAATAAAAGTAAAGCACAGTGCAATAAAGTAAATTGCAATAACATAAAAGCGTACCTGGAGAGTCTTCCTGTCATTCCAAGCTACACTTTAAAACACATGTTAAGGCATTTGAATATTTCAACAAGTACCTAGGTAAAGACTAAAGGAATGATTTTGGTTATCTACCAGAATCCTAATCCTACAGCTAGTCATTTCCTATGACGTCTAGGTTCTTGATTTTTTTAGTTGAGGATGATTTTCTTCATCAAAGAACAATTAAGTTCATTTGTTCTTTAAAACATCTCACCGTATCAAGGAAGTGCTTAGAACGAATTCTAAACATCTTTTCAATACTTCTGAGATTATTTTGAGTCCAAATGAACTTCATTGTACTCGTAAATTGATCATCCAAGGGTTTAGTTAAGTTTTGTCCCTTTGCTCAGTGAACTAGGATGTTTGATTATCCTACGAGTGAGGTGACATTTCACTTAACGCTTCATTTAGTAGTTATAATAATTTAAAACTTTCAGAGGCAAGTTAATTTGTTAAAGATTTTTAATGATTTTTATTTTAATGTGATTTAATTATGAAATTTTAATCAATGATTTTAAGTTTAGAATGGTGTTTGATTCATTTAAGTTAAACCTTATATAAATGATATCAATTAATTTAATTTTTACATCATGTTTAAAGGTAAGTTATCTTAAAATTATTTAAAATTTGCAAATTTGATTTAAATTTGTTTTGAAATGATTCTTAATTAGTTCCAAATATTTTAATTTACTTTTTAATTATTTAACATTTTAGGTTTTAATCGATTGTTAGATTATTTAACATTTTGACCTCAAGAAAGTAAGATAAACAAATTTTATATTTTTATGATTTTTCTTTGATTTACTAGAATTAATTTAGTGAAAAGGTTGGAAAATCCATTTTTTAATTCAAAAATTGTTTTAAGCATTTAAAATTCAATATCTTTACTTTGAGACTTGGAAAAAAAATTTGGTTTGTTCTTAAGTGATTAGGGGACCAAATATGAAATTTTTATGATTTTTATTATTTTTATGATTTTTATTATTTTTTAATTATTAAAAATATTAAAATATGCTAAAAAATGAAAATTTTTAGAAAATTCCAATTTTATTTTTTTTAGGCTCCTCTGATATCAGAGAAGTTCCAAAATCTATTTGGTGAATTTTTGAAATGTATTTTTGGAGTTATGAATTTTTAAAGTTTAATTTTGATTATGTAGCTTATTAATCCATTTAATAGGGTTAAACATTTCTAATTGACATCAAATTTTTATGTGAGGTTCCCCTGATCCTAGAGATCAGTGGAGAATTGATTTCAAGTTATTTTAATGTGTGATTAACTCTAATTAATTAAAGTTCAATTTTGAGTGATTAGGCCAATTAGGATTATTTTTAATGAATTAACTCAAACCATAATTATCCTAGGGTCCCCTTGTCCTAAGGAATTTCACCAAATTTTTCTGGAATTTTCTGAACAACATACTAATTTTTGGAATTAAAATGTCAAAAACAGTGACACAAACTTGAAAAATACATAACTTACCACAGGGATAGCGTCTGACCTTGAAAAATTCAGAGAATGTTCCCAAGATCAGAGGCTTCAAAAGCCCTATGGTCTCATGCCCTGGAGAAATGTATACATGCATGGAGAATTAAAATCTATTTTTGAAGTTTCAGGTATTTAAATAAATAAGAAAAATCAGATTTTTCTACTTAAACCAGTCAGCGCCGCGTCAACCTCGGCGGCTCTGAAGCTCAACGTGTCGCGCTCCCATTCGACGCCGCCACCTGAGTCAGCTGCCACGCGTCCCGCGGTCCCGTTCCTTCTTCTGGTCCGACTTGATCTCCGTCGTTCAACCGATACACAATCGATCGGACGGCTCTTGGTCATCGTCTACGACTGGTGCGTCCCGAGAGCCGTCGACCTTCTAACCCTAATATCTCCCTCGATTCTCAACGAATTTTCGAGTTCTTATGCTCTATGGATTCATCTTGAGAAGACGAACACATCCATACAGTGAATAGGCATTGAAATTGACTTAAATAAAATGGTGAATTGTTAGAAGCTCGATAGTAAGAAGAGGGAAATACCTTGGCTCTGAGAAGTTAAGCTTCTATCAAAGAGGCTCGGCACGTTCGTTGGAGTCCAAGGAGGCTAGGGATGAAGCCTGGAGCTGTGGTGAAATGTCTAGGCTTGACTTCCACCAGGCCCGATCACAAAGCTTGGAAGCTGGAACAAATGGGTGGTCTGGAGAGGGGGCTTTCACTGGGGAACTCCTTCTCTACCTCTGGTGAAGGTGTGGGAAGAGTTAATTTGGATTTGGTGAAGTTTCAGAGAGTGTCCTATTTTTGGCCTGATTTTTAGCCGAGAAATTGAGCTCGATCTGGGGGATTCGAGGCGGGAGAACAGAGGGGTTCTTCTTCTCTAGGCTGGGAGAAGCTCTGGGAGTGAATTGGTGAGGTTTTGTTGAGAAAAATTTCTACACCTTTCAGTACCTTTCTCATGGCCAAGAAGAGGTGTTTAAATGGCCAGGGCCATTGGGCTGAGCTAGGGCTCAATTGGTGGGTGGATTCCACTGCTCAGGTGGAGGGCAGAGGAGCTCCAAGGTTTGATTTAACTGAGGTGGCTAATCGGGTAAGTTTGGGTTTTATTTCACTTGGTGGTGGCTCTCGATTTTGACTCCCTCCGGTGGCTAGGCCGGCCGGCAAGGACAAGGGAGCTGGCCATGGGTCAGGTCAACCAAGGAGTAGGGTTTAATGGTGATAAACCAGGCAAGGGGGGATTTGTGGTGAGGCAAAAGGTGGATTTGTCCATTTAAGGGAAGAGATCCCTTAAAATGGGGAACCCTTGGTCCATGGCTCACTTAGCTTGGACTAGGTGGATCTAGGGTGGTTCCTAGGGCTCACTTAGTGGCTGTGGATAGGTTGGTTTAGCCACATTTGGTTCAATTTGGCTCGGTTTGGTCATGGGTTCAAATTGACTCATTTGGGTTTGGGTTGGGCTAACTTGAGTTAGGTCTTGATTTGGGTCCAAATGTCTTGACCAATCTTGAAGAGGTGATTGCCATGAAGAAGTTTCATGAAGACATGCGGGGGTTTTGAGTTCAATTGGAAGGTCAATTTGGTGGATTTTGGTATTTTGGTTAATTTGGGGAGGGTTGAATCAACTTGGGTACAAGTTGGGTTAAGGTGGGGTTTAGACCCAATTGAAAGTTTCAAATAGTCTATTGGAATGTATTGAAGAGTTCCCAACATCATTTGGGAAGAAATTTTCGGGTTTGGCTAATCAATTTGGTAGGTTTAGTGCATGGGTTCACTTTAGGCTAAAATGGGGGTATTGGATTTCAAATGGAATTGAACTCAAATATGAATCAATTTGGACTTGGATTTGATTTAGATTGATATTAATGATGTTGAATTAAAGTTTAAAATTGAAATTGGGCAAAATTGAGGTCAAATGGGTTGGTTTAGTGTGACATTGGGTCCATTTAGGTTAAAAATGGGTCAATTTGGGGAGTTTGATAAAAGTGGGTTATTTTGGCAAAATTGGGCTATGGTGTAGTTGAATAAAATGAAATTGGGAATATTTGGGATTTTTTGGAATTTTCTGGGAATTTTTGGAATTTTTGAAATTTTGTGCCAAAAGGTTATTTTAGGGTATCAAGAGGTTATTTGGAGGGTATTGGGGGTATTTTGGTAAATTTAAAAGGTGGAGGTTGTTTCAAAATGATTTTTAGGATTTTTTGGAATTTTGGGTAATTTTTTGGGGAATTTTGGAAAATTTGGGGTAATTAGGTAATTTTAGGTAGTTTGAAAGACCCAATGTCACAACTAGGCATTTGGCAAAAGTTGAATTTTGATTATGTTGAAGCTTAAAGTGAGCCATGGACCAAGAAATGTCCACCCTGAACATCTCATGGGTTGTTTCCAACTCTCATAGCCAAAGAGCTAGGGGTTTGGACTTAGCCACATGAGTGCTCAAATGAACCAAGGGAGAAATGGGTAAGGATGGTGTGTGTGAGAGTATAGTGTGTGCAAGTCAGACCTCACCAGGACCAGGCCACCCAGGGTAGTCCTTAAGACTTGAACAACCTTATAGGAGCTCACTATTGGTTCGCCATATGGTGGTCTTCACCTTCTAAGGTGATTTAG
Source organism: Papilionanthe hookeriana x Papilionanthe teres (assembly GCA_022702705.1). Taxonomy (NCBI): domain Eukaryota; kingdom Viridiplantae; phylum Streptophyta; class Magnoliopsida; order Asparagales; family Orchidaceae; genus Papilionanthe; species Papilionanthe hookeriana x Papilionanthe teres. Next base: position 128,681,767 of record CM040426.1, on the reverse strand, counting down.
AGGTTTGCAATCATCCAAGTGGGGTCCAAAGAGGAGTCAAGAAGTAGCTGTATTGCTAAAGGGTGGGTCCCAATTCTAGTCCTCTAGGATAGTCAAGGAGAAAACCTTATGGCTAGATCCTAAAAAGTACTAAGGAGAGAAAAGACCTCACCAAAAATGAGGTCAACAGTTTCATAAAATATTTTAACAATTCAATTGGACAGATTGAAAAGTAAATGAAGAACAAAGTGAAAAATCATCACCATTTCTTATATTTCATATGACACATCCAATCTAAACCATCACTTCACCATTCATCATTGCAAGGAGAAAGACAAAAAAATCTACTCAGAATTCATGAGGAAGATACAATAAAATAAATATTATATATATAAAAGTAAATTCATACAAACTAAGAAAAGTAAATACAACTTATCTTAATTTCTTTCCCAAGCAAATCCTTTGATGTTCCTTTGAATCTCCATCTCTCTTCACAGCAACACACAATTCTCTTTTGGAATAGTAGGGAAGAAGCAATCTCTCACTTTTCCTCTCATCCTACAACTCTTTTGAGAAGAATCCCTCACAAAACAACACTTAACACCAAACCCTAAACTCTAAACTCTCTCTAAAGACTTCCTCTTCACTCACACACACTTTACTTCACTTACATAAAGACACACACTTTAATTCACTTACATAAATACACACACACACAAAATTCTGACACCTAAAACAAGTTAAAATAGTCTATGAACAAATTTTCCAAGAGTTTCCCCAAGAATCACTCCAAAAGTCGTCCAAATACATTGAATTTGGCCTCCACTGACATTGGGCGCTGTTGGCGCCCTGTCATGCAATTTAATTTTGAACACTTTAGAAATATGCATCGTTGGCGCCCATTCAAGTGTCGTTGGCACCAGAACTTCAAATTCTTGGTTTTTATCTTTTTTGCTCTAATTTAGTTCATTTTCACTTCTTTTTGCTTCATTTTCCTAAAATCATCATACGTGTAGCAAAACATGAAAAATATCTTCTATTAAAGTGCAATATCATAAAAAATGAGTACAAATTGTATATGAAAAATCAAATATATTTCTGGTGCATCAAATTCCCCCAAACTTAACGATTACTTGTTCTTAAGTAATCATTTTACTACATAAACATATGGCTCTTAGTAGTGAACTTTACTTAATAATTACTACGATTCTTCTTTTAAATGAATATAATAGCAAGATTTTTATAAAGATTTTCAATAACTTAGGTCAAAACTATAGGTATAAGAATATTAAGTAATCAAGTCTAAGAGTTCTAGCCTCTTATTTATTTCAAGAATAACCATAATTTGTCACATTAAGGGTGCTTTGAAGTATCATATGAAAAAGAAGCTCATGAAAAATCTATTAATAAGGATACTGATCACAAAAAAATACATTAAGAAATTCATATCTATTTTTGATGAAATTGCACTTTAAAGAAAGGTATTTTCTTTATCTTACTGCAGGAACAAAGATTTATAAGTGATGGAAGCAAAAAGCATGAAATGGAGCGAATTTGGATCAAAAAGGAAGAAATTCATGCAAAATGAACTAAGTCGCCGACAGCGAGATCGAGGCCGTCGACGGCGAGATCATGAGGAGAATTTCTGAAGGAATTATAACTAACTCGCTGACAGCGAGCCTGAGCCCTCCGAAAGCGAGATCGCGCGGTTTGAAGACCTTCTAGAAGCCCCGCTGACGGGGAGGTCGTTTCCCGCCGACGGCGAGAAGGTTCAAAATGCATATACATTGACCTGAACGCTTTTTGAAGAGGTGTTTAAGCATCCCTTGGACCTTTGCCTACCTCTATAAATAAAGGACGAATTTTAGTTTGTTGTGTGTCCTTTAGGTGTCATTTGTGTGTGTCTCTGGAGTCTTAAGTGTGTCTATTTAGAGAGTCTTAGTGAATCTTTAGTGAGTTAGAAGTATGCTGTACTAGAAGGAAAAGTCAAAGGAACTTCAAGGAGTTAGCTTGGGGAGGAAATTAAGATAAGTATCTTTATTTATTGTTGTTAACTTTAAATGAAATCCGTGCTTTGTTTTATTCCCATGCATTCTGAGTAGTTTTCTTAGTCTTTCTCCTTGTTTATGAAAATTATGTGAATTGATGAAATTAAATAGACGTACCTAATATATTAAAATAAATTGTGATAATCTTTACTTAGAACTTAATTTACTTTCAATCTGGCCAATTGATTTGTTAAAATATGTTGAATTATCAACTATAGTAAAAATTACATCCAATATTCAGGGAAGTCAAAAGCCATGGAAGGAGGGTGCAAATAAATAGGGAAATATTATTTATCGGACGTAGAATTGGACATTTTAGTGTGACGAGACTAAAATATTCAATTTGGTCTTATTGTTTGAGAGTCTGAAGTGTAGATGTTAGCCCTCGAGTGAGGGAACGTGGGAGCTCGAAGTGGCGACCAGTATCCTCCCAGCCTAGCCGCAGATTCAGTAATCAAACATAGGATTAGTCAATGTTCTTTGCACCTGGACCAAAGGGTAAAGAATAGGAATGCTCATATTTGTCACAATACAATTCAAGAATTCTATTTAGATTCATCATTCACTTAATTTTCTAAAAATAAAGAGAAGGGTACTTTTTCTGAATTATTTAAATCAACTTTTTTTCAAGCATTAGTTTACTTAATTTGCTGTAGTTACTTAAAATTTCCAATTACTATTTTAGTAAGTAATTTCTTTAAATTTTAGCTGATACACATCTGTTAAAAACTTCCCTGTGGGATCGATAACCAGGACTCCACTAGAGCCTTGTATTACTTGATACGATACGTATACTTGCGTAGAATCCACATTAAACATTCCATCATAAAATCAAATATATATATATATATATATATATATATATATATATATATATATATATATATATATATATATATATATATATTAAAGCGAGGATCAAGTTTTTGGTGCGATTACTATTAACATAATTTGGAAACATATAAAAAGTGGGTCAGATACTAATACTTTAAATATAAAGTCAGAAATGGAAGTAAGCTCTTCCCTTAAGTTGATTCAAGTAAAGCCAATTTTTTATTACGCATCTCCTTAAGCTTCTCCTCACATATATTTTCTTTTTCTTTCTTTTCTTTGTTTTTTTCTTTTTGAGATTGCTTTTCAATCTTTTTTTTTTCTTTCTTTTTCTCTTTTCATGTGAGGATTACTATATCTGGATAGCCTTTAATAATTTTGAACTTCACTCTTCTCTTCCTAAAGTTGGAACTTGAAACATTTCTTTACTTTATATATATATATATATATATATATATATATTAGGCTCGTTAATACTAAGGTTGTTAATTCTGCTGCAATTAACATCTTATCACCTGCTGGATTTCCTGCTGCAGATGTTGGGAGAAAAGATCCTATTTCTACTGATGTTAATAAATCATGTCATTTTGATTCTGGCATTAAAACTTCTATTCCTGCTGCTGTTCCTGAAATCACTCTTCCTGCTGTATCTGAACCTGAAATACTTGTTATTTCTGATGAACCTGAAAAAACTTTTGTTCAACCTGAACACAGAGTTATTATTTCTGAAGAAGAGCCTGTTACAAAAGATCCTGCATTGGAAGTTCTGGATCCTGTTGATAATTCAGTAGTAATTATTCAGAAAGAAGTCCCTGATTCTACTATTTCTGGTGCTACTACAGAAGTAATTACTCAGAAAGATGCTACTGATTCTAATGCTTCTGGTTTTCCTTCTGCTAATATATCTGAGATTTCTTCAGATTTTAATCTTCCTGTGAAGGAAGGTATTACTATTTGACCTGATATAAGAGATATGGATTTATCAAACACTACACAGTATAATTCAGTTTCAACTATTCCCAAGCCTACTGAATATCCTATATTTCAAAATGTTGCCAAGGATGGATTAGTCTCTTCTCTGGATAATCTAGATGCTGCTGCCAATGATCTTAAGGATGATTGGTTAATCTAGAAATCTAAAAAGAAAAAGAAGTCTGCTGACTTGATGTCTTTATCTGAAGCTAATATTATTCCATCTTCTTCTTCTAGGCTTACTAGAAGTGGAAGAGTTGCCAATCATGATTAAGTTTCTATGCTGGAATATTAGGGGAGTGGCCAATCCTATCTCCCTTAATAGAATTTTGAGTTTAAACAGGATTCATATGTTCTGGGTGATTGTGCTTTTAGAACCTTTGGTGAAATCTAATTTTGATAGATTCACTAAAAAGTTTCCTGGTTTTAATTTTCTATCTAATTGTTCTAACAAGATATGGCTTCTGTATAGAAAAGAATTGATGGTGAATATTCTTCTTGATCATTCCCAGATTTTACATTTTCAATTTCAGCTTGAGCAATTTCAGTGATTTGCTTCCTTTGTGTATGCTGCTTCTAATCCTACTGATAGAATTGAGCTTTGGAATAAAATTCAGCAGATTAGCTTATCAATGTCTGAAGGTTGGCTAGTGCGTAGAGATTTTAATTTTATTGCTCATCCTAGTGAAAAGAAGAGAGGCAGGAATCCCAATCTGCATGAGATGCTGAAATTTTCTCAAGATATCCATTCTGTCAAGGTTGTTGATATTGGTTTTGATGGATCCCCTTATACTTGGAAGAGAGGCTCTTTATATGAAAGACTTGACAGAATTTTAGTTAATCAATACTAGATTAACACGTTTCCTATTTCTAAAGTTAAACATTTGGCTAGAATGGGATCTGACCATACACCTTTACTTGTTTGCTGTTCTCCTTTTTCTGTTGTGAAAACTTCTTCATTCAGATATCTTAATGTGTGGTCTACTCACCCTGAATTCAGTAAAGTAATTGAAAACAATTGGTGTGCACCATTAAATGGTTTTCTCAATCCTATTGTCAAGTTGTGGTTTTTATAAAAAAGACTAGCTAAGGAACTCAAGTCATGGAACTGGAATTTGTTTGGTAATGTCCATCAAAAAGTCATTTCAGCTGAAGCTTTAGTTACTTTTGTTGAAAAGATGTTGATGTTGGGCTAGATTCTGAGCAGGGTTTAACTATTGCTTATGCCAAACTAAAAACTGCCATATCTCAAGAGGAATTATTTCTTCAGCAGAAAGCTGCAGCAAACTGTTTTCATCATGGGGATAGGAATTCCAAATTTTTCCATGTTATTATTAAATATAAAAGAGCTGTCAATACTATTATTCAAATTAAGGCAAATGACAACAGGTGTTTGATCAATCCTAAAGATATTGCTGAAAATGCTGTTACACATTTCAGGGAATTGTTTTCTTTTCAGCCCATCAATTCTAATCAGTTTTCTGCTTCATTGCTGTCTCCTGCTGGGATCACTAATCATTCTAATGACTTAGTAGCTGTTCCTGATGAATATGAGATTTATAATGTCATTAATTCTATGGACAGTGATAAGGCAGCTGGTCCAGATGGGTTCACCCCTAATTTCTATAAAAAGTTTTGGAACCTTATTAAATCTGATGTTACTGCTGCTGTGAAAAGTTTTTTCCAAGGAAATCAATTGCCTAAGTATTTTGCTTCTTCCACTATTATTCTGATCCTTAAAAATAGCAAAAAAGCTACTTGGCAAGACTTTAGACCTATTAGCTTAACTTCCACTATTTTTAAGATCATTAGTAAGATTATTGTGGCCAGATTACAACCTTTGTTGAGTGAAGTAATTTCTGAAAATCAAACTGCTTTCATCAAAGGAAGGTGTATTAGTGACAATGTGCTTATGGCTCAAGAACTTTTAACTGATCTTGATAAAAATTGTAGAGGCTCTAACATCATTTTTAAATTGGATTTAGCAAAGGCTTTTGATACAATTAGTTGGAAATTCATTGTGGATGTGTTGGCTGCAAGGGGATTCAATGTTGATTTCTGTAATCTGATTTTTAGATGGCTTACCAATAACTATTATGGTGTTATGATCAATGGGAAGTGCCATGGTTTTTTCTCTTCTGGTAGAGGCATTAAACAGGGTGACCCTTTGTCACCTTATATTTTCATTCTTGCTTTTGATTATTTGTCTAAGATGTTAAATCATGTTCAGCAATCTCATCCATATACTCAATTTCAGCACAGATCTTCACAGCTAATTTCCCACCTTGCTTATGCAGATGATGTAATTTTGTTCTCCAATGGAAACAAACAATCCATCAAATGTTTAATGAAAACTTTGGCTAGTTTTGAAAGTATGTCTGGTATGGTTTTCAAAAAATCCAAATGTTAATTCTTAGCAAGATCCAAAATCAGCACTTCTATCAAAATCTGGATTGCTGATTTTACTGGTTTTAAGGAGGCTCATTTCCCACTTTTGTATTTGGGATTTCCATTGATTAAGGGAAGAAGAAAATTATGTCATTATGATGATATTGTTGCTAAGATATCTTCTCAAATTAATTGCTTGGTCTAACACTTTTTTATCTAATGGGGGTAGAATAACTCTTCTTAAGAGTGTTTTAACATCTTTTCCTCTTTATATTCTTCAAATGATCAGAATGAAGAAGAGTACTCAGAAATTAATTTCTGTTATGTTTAATAAGTTTTTATGGGAAGGTAATCATAAACAAAAGCATTGGACCAATTGGGATAAATTGTGTAAGCCTATTGATTGTGGAGGTCTAGGTTTTAAAAGCTTTCAAAATCTAAGCTTTTCCTTCTATTGTAAACAGTGGATTAAATTTAGAACCAAGGATTCTCTTTGGGCTAAATTCATGCATGGTAAATATTGTCATAATATTCATCCTACTCAAGTAATTTACAAATTGGGTGATTCTAGGACTTGGAAGGAACTACTTAAAGTTAGACCAAGGGCTGAAGAATTATTTACTTGGGAAATTGGCAATGGTCAAATCAATTTTTGGTTTGATAAATGGATGTATGATGAGTCCTTAGCAAATCATTACACTTCATCTTCTAATATTAAACTTGTGGCTGATTGTTGGAAAGACCATAAGTGGAACTCTGAATTGCTTCAACCCCATCTAAGTTCTGAAATTATTAACAAGATATTGTCCATCCCTATTCAGATTGCTGGCAAGGATAGAATTATACCCAAGAATTCTTCTAATCAGAGTTTATCTAAGTTTATCTTTCTTTCTTGTTTCAACTGGCAAAAGAATGATTGGGGTGCTAAATTATGGAATAAAAATATCACCCCATCTATGTCCTTCTTTTGCCGGAAATTATTTAAGAAACTTCTCCCTACAGATGATATTCTGAAGCTTAAGGGCATTCGGGGTCCTTCTATTTGTCTTTTCTGTCTTAATGAAGAGGAATCCTTGCATCATATCTTTCTTAATTGTAACTGGATTCAGCAAATCTGAATAGAGATTCTGGCTTTAATAGGTCAGAATGATAGATTTTTTAAGTGGACTTCTATAGAGGCATGTTGGCAGGATTGGAAAGATGCTTCTTCTTAATATATCCCTTTGATTATATTCTGGTTTATTTGGATGGCTCGAAATGATATTGTACATCATAATATCTCATTCTCTTCTCAAACCATTATTAGGAACTGTTGTTCTTATCTTAATAAATTACAGAATTTTATTTCTCCTTCACATTTTCATAAGAAAAGACAAACTGTTTTGGTCCAATGGAGAGCACCTAAGTGTCCTTGGTTGAAAATCAACACTGATGATAGTCTTAAATCTTCTTCTGTTGGAATTGGAGGACTTTGCAGGGATTTTAGAGGACAATGTTTATGGTTCTTTGTTGCTCCCGTTATTGCTTCTTCTGCACTTGAAGCTGAAATAATTGCAGTTTTTTGGGGGCTGAAAATTGCTGAAAAGCTGAAATTGAACTTTCTACATATTGAACTTGATTCCTTGCTTCTTTTGCAGATTTTGACAAATAAATCTGCTATACCATGGTTCCTTCATATTTGGCTAAAAAAGATCAATATCATTACTTCTTCTAAGCATATCATTTGGTCTCACATCTACAGAGAGGGGAATCAGCCTGCAAATTGGCTTGCATCTACTGCTTCTGCATCCTTTAATGTAGTTTGTAGTTCTTCTGTCTCTTCTTTTCCTTTATTTAGTTCTCTGTTACATGGGGATTTAATTAAGATCCCACATGTTAGATGTATCAACTCTTCAGTTTAATATATTTTTCCTTTTCAAAATATATATATATATATATATATATATATATATATTAGGTTTTAGATGATTCATCATAGAGTCCCAATCTTTTATCCTCACATAAAACTCTAAGTCTTTTAACATTTCAAATTTACAGTTTTCTTTACTTTAAATAGTTAACTATAGTCTAATCCTCTCATACTAGATATCTTAACCCATAAAATTAACATTTATTACTAAAAGGTTTCATTCAAATCTACTATGATATATAAATAAAATACAAAATTTACTGATCTAAGGTTAAGCTCATCTACTTTAAGTCATATTAAAATAATTTTGAAAATATATTTTAATTTATAACAAACAAAAGTTAATTTTTCTTCCCCCAAACATAAGTTTTTCAGAATATATCAAAATAACAAAAAGAAAACTAACCTATTTTGTGTTGGGCTTTTGATTCTTCTAAAGCATGCAGGTATTAAATAAAAATTTAATTACAGGCATAAAATTCTTAGAAGCATTGTTCACATATATATCACATATTCGCAGGGTAAAGAAAATTTAAAACACTACTTTAAATACTTAATACTACATCCACAACAATGTTACTACAAAAGTGACAAACTAACATAAACTTCAATACAACTTAACTAAAATAAAAGTACAATCACTACACACAACTACTACACAAAAGAAAATAACAAACACAAAAATCAACACAACAATAACAAACATAAAGAGTACTACACTACCAATCATCCTCTCTTCCTTCTTCTGCTCCTTCTTCCTCAGGCTGGTATGGAATATAACGGGGGCAAGTAGGAAATATCACAACAGTTTCTCCCCTCATAAATCTCATCTGAGCATCATGATAAGCAATATCACATTCCACTCTTCTCCTCTAATAATCATCATTGATGCTATTTCTTTCTTCCAAACCATCCATCCTGCTATGAAGTCTCGTAATATCACTTTGCTGTATCATCAGCTGCTCCATAAAATCAGAAATACTAGGAGTCCCGGAGGTAGAAGGTATGTCATGACTAGCAAAGGGAATCTCACTACTCTTACCTCCAAATCTTCATCCCACATGAGATTCATAAGTACTAATGTTGGCCTTACTAATAGGCTTTAAAGGATGGACCGACTCTTCGCTACCATCAATCTAAACTCCTGATTGTGTACATAATGTATATATCAGGGTAGGATGTCCCAATCCTCTAGTTGTTTCCCCTTTTTCTATAAACAGAATGCTATTGTAAATAATTCTACCAATGTCAATAATTCTCATGCTTTGAATAAAAAAATTTAGAATTGCTCTATCCCTTGAAACTTCGCTATGATGATAAGTAGGTAATAGTCTTGCAAAAATAAAGTAATGTCAGGCTTTAGATGCTACATTAAGAGTGGAAGCAAAAAATTTTATCTTTTGTCTTTGCTTAGTTTTCCACTCCCCTTTTCCATCACTAAGTAAAGTAATTACTTCATTCAAAGCAGCATCCACACTACCAAAAAATTTTTACTCACAAAATGGATTATCTTGTAACTGATAGAAAGCATTGATCCTTTCAAGAGTGAATTCTACCATTTGTCCTCGAACCAGCACATATTCTTCTTTAGTATATCGCAAATTAACATAAACTTCACTGACTACATCAGCAAAAAAATAACAAAAAGTTTTACAATTTTGATCAGCAATCACCTGCCCTACAACTCTGACCGAATTTTCAAATCCTCGATCTTGTAAACACTTTTTGCTACTGAGTGTAGATTTGAAATGGTACTGTGCTTTAACATTCACAAATTTCTTTTCATCAAAATCAACCTTTCTCTTTCCCTTAAACATCTTTGGAGTCATATCAAAATCTCTATAAAATTTGCAAATATATCTCGATAAATTCCAAAATCACAATGCTATAAACTCCAAAGTCAAATCTAACAAATAAGAGAATTTCACCATGGATTTTCTCAAATTTTTCTTCAAAACCCCCAAAGTTTTGGATCTCTCCAATATAAAAGATTTCCATGACAAAAATAAAAAAATTTCAGTTTAAAGTTGAGCTCTTACCAAAGAAATATGATATCCAACTTCAAAAAGCTTCAAAATCGCCTCAAATCCAAATGCAAGCAAGCCTTAGGGTAGTTTTTTTGCCTTGGCTAGAGGTTGAATGTGATAAATGGGGTAGTTACTCTTCAAAATCACAAATTTTAAGGGAATCTGGAACTTTTGGGTTTTGGGCGCCTTCGGCGCTAAATCGAGCGCCATCGACTCTCGATCAAATTTCTGGTTCCAAATTTTATCTTGCGATTTCGATCGTTTCAAGGCATCTAATTAGCCTTTTTAAGCATCTAAATTTAATATTAAGTGATTAAAAAATACTAATATTACAAAAACAACATTATTTGACACTTGTGACTGGATGTAAATAAAAAATATAGTGGAGGGATGTCCCAAGCCATAATTTGACCCATGCACAATAAAATCCAAAATAGATTTCACAATTATGGTGCCAATATCAATAAGCTTTCTAGTTTGAATACAATAGTTCACTATTGCACTTTCCTTCGTCACTTTACAAATTTTCATGGTCAGGAGTAATTTTGAAGATATGAAGAAGTGTTATTGCTTTGACACGAGATTCAATAAAGTAGTAAATAAATTGACATACTCTTTGTCGCTTATCTCCCAATCTTCGCTTTCATCCATCAAATATCAATAGATTTCATTCATATTGTCTCTTATAGAGGCGAAATTGGTATAATGACAGATTGGCATATTAATATAAATTTCATTTATTTTGGAAAAAGAGAAAGATATCTACCTACCTCGCACCTAGACGACTCCTTGGTTGATTCCATGACGATATGCATAAAATTCCTTCGCCACAGGAAGGACTACTGCGGTTATAGTGAACAAAACACTTCTCATTGCCTCTCGAATAATAATTTATTTAACATGAGTACTAGGAACATGTTGACCTCATTTTTGATGAGGTCTTCTCTTCTTCTCTTTAGTACTTAGGATCTAGCCTTAGGCTTTTCCTTTGACTATCTTAGAGGACTAGAATTGGGATCCACCATCTAGAATTTCAAACCACTTCTTAACTCCCCGCAAACTCCACAAACTTGATCGTAGACCCCTAATCACCTAGAGGGTTGAAATCAAGTGTGGAAGTTTAAAGGATGAGTTCCTATAGGACTCTTTGGCCTTGGGACCGCCTACAGGTGGCCTGGTCCGATGAAGGGGCTGACTTACACACACACTACACTCATACACTACACTTCCATACACCTCCTAAAACACACCCATACCCAATTTGACCTCCCGACTCATGCGGGTGATTCACATGGATGGTCCTTAACCCCTAAGCCCTTGGCTAAGAGGTTAGGAACAACATAGTGAATGCCTCAAATGAGTCCCTTCATGGCTCATGTGGGCTTGATATGGCTTCATGGCTCAACCAAAATGATTTTATTCCACTTACATTCACCTAATCTTCCATTTTCCAAATTTTTAATTTCGATCCCAGGACCCTACACCGCTAACCTACCCAAAGCCTCGAATAGCTCAAATTTCTCAAAAATTTCCAAATCACCCAAAATTCTCCAAAATCATTCCCAAACATTTCCACATCACTCAAACTGATCATCCATAACCAAAAATACCAAAAATTCCAAAAATACCTCCCAATACCCTCCAAATACCCAAAATACCCCTCTTAGCCAAAAAATCCAAAAATTCAGAAAATTCCCAGAAAATTCCAGAAAATCCCAAATATTCCCAATTTCATTTTGTTCAACTACACCATGGGCCAATTTGGTCAATTTACCCCACTTTTATCAAAACCCCCAATTTGACCCATTTTAACCCAAAGTAAACCCAATGTCAAACCTAACCTACCCAATTGACCTAAATTCTGGTCCAATTCAATTCTAAACTTCAATTCAACATCCCCAACACCAATCTAGACCAAATCCAAGCCCAATTTGATTGGCATTGGGATCCAATTTCACTTTTGGCCTTAAAGCCCAATTTGGACCTATGACCCAAACTTAACCCAAACTCACCCAATTCAACTCTAATTAACCCCAAATCTTTTCTAAATCTTCCTTAACATCCCCATAAACCAAACACTAACATGATTTGCCCAAAATTTAGACCCAAACCCCACTCAAATTCAACCCAAAATCAAAAAGCCCAATTTTGACCCAAACCTAAACCTAGCCCAAATGAGCCCAAATCCTAAAATCAAAACCTAACCAAAGCCAAAACCTCTTTGAAACACTCCCATAAACATTTCCCAACATTAATTTTACATCAATTTCAACTCTAGCCCAACTTTGGCCCATGGTAGCCCATTTTGGTCCACCTTAGCCTCTTTACCAAAAGGCCCATATCCAACCCAATTCAAACCCAAATCACCTCAAATTTGTTTCAAACCACTCATGACACATCCCTAAACCAAACTTAACAATTATTTGGCCCAAGCCTTTACCAAAACTTCATCCCAAAATCCATTTTAAAATTCAAAAGCCCACTTTCCTAAACCATTTTAAAAGCCCATCCTTTACCACATCCAAAGGCCCAAAATTGGTCCCAAAGCCCATATGACATTTCCCCTCATCATACTTTCAATTAAACTCAATACCTAAGTCCTAAATTCATCATCAAATCATTCCAAATCAAGTTCCATACAAATTTCCATCAAATTACCAAAAAATTCCTATAATCCATTTTCATGAAATTGACCAAGCTTTCCCCAAGCCAAAGGTAAGCCATGAAGCCATGCATGAGCCACATGTGAGCCATGAGAGCCTTGGACACTCCACCATACCATATTGGGTAGGAAGGAGGGACCCTTTCCTTAATCCCTAAAGCTCATTAGCCTTAATCATGATTCACCTAAACCTAAATTTAATCCAAATATATTTGGATGGAGACTTCTCCATGCCAAACCAGCTGATCCCTTTGATCCCCCACAGCACCCAAAGCCACCTTGAGGGGTGCACCAAGCCCAAATGGGTGAGTTGACCCATTTAGACCCAAAACTAGCCATGCCCCATTCTACTTTGGATCAAAGCCTTTACACTTGGCCATTGCCAATTGCTTGCACAAACACCCAGCCACGACCCACTCGACCACGAGGGTGACCCTTGCCTGCCGGCCGACCACCCCGATCGCCGGAAAACACCATGGCCGAGAGCTCACATGTGAGCCAACTTTGGAATTCTCACTCGCTGAGCTGCCCCATCCCCAGGTGGCCATTGTGGCTGTTCTTCACATGCCGAGAGCGGCTGATCCCAGCCCTCGACACCCCACAGGAGAGCATCCAGCCAAGCCTATTTAAACCCCTCACTCTCTCGGCCAAAGAAAGTGCTGAAACAAACCTTAAGGAAACTCTGCCAAAATTGTTCCAGACTACTCCCCATACACAGAGCACTTGATCCCCACTGAAATCCCCCTGCCATTTCTTCTCTGCGAGCTCGATTTCGAGTTGAAATCCAAGCCCAAAACCAGGACACTTCTCCACGGTGGATCAATCCTCAAATTGATTGGTCCTACACCTTCACCGGACCAAGAGAAGGTGTCCACCAGCAAAAGCCCCATCTCCGAGGCCACCCGGTTGTTCCGGACTCCAAAGGTTGTGATCGGCCTTGGTGGAAATCACACCTAGGCTATTCACCACATCCCCGGGCTTCATCCACTAGCCTCCTGCAGCTCCAACGAACGTGCCGAGCATCTCTGATCGAGGCTTCACCTCTCAGAGCTAAGGTATGGATCAATTCTTCATCCCGAGCTTCTAAATATTCTCCATTTCAAATGAGTCAATTTCAATAAACATTAGCCGTATAGATGTGTTCGTCTCTTCGAGACGAATCCATAGAGTATAAGAACATGAAAATCCATTGAGTATCGAGTGAGATATTAGGGATTTAGTGTGGACGGCTCTCGGGTGAGGACACTTGGGGACGATGAACGGATGCGCGTCCATTTAATACACGCGCGGACGGACGGCCGGGATCGCGTCGGATCGGAAGACGGAGCGATACGGCGGACCACCGGGAGCTCGACTCGGATGGCGGCGTCGAATGGGATCGCGACGCGTGTGCGTTCGGAGATGCCGAGGATGACGCGGCGCCGCGTGGATAAATAGAAAATTAGGGGTATTTTCTATTTATTTAATTCCCTAAACTTCAAAAATTCATATCTTTGTGTAGAAAAATCAGAAAAATAAAATAAAAATACCCTCTTGCTCGGTGAACGAGAGGAGAATAATGTGGAAAAGAAATCATTTAATTTCATCAAGTATTTTATTTTTTATAATTTATTTACTCTCTGCATACATTTAATTCTTCATGCATGTACACAATTCACAATGGCATGAGACCATAGGGCTTTTGAAGCCTCTGAATTTGGGACCATTCCCTGAATTTTCCAAAGTCAGAGGTCATCCCTATGAAGAGTTATTGATTTTTCAAATTCATGTTGCTGTTTTGAGTATTTTAATTCCAAAAATTAGCATGTTGTGAAATAAATTCTAGGAAAATTTGGTGATATTTCTTATGACCAGAGAACCCTAGGAAAAACAGGACTTGGATTAATTCACTTAAGATAATCCTAATTGGCTTAAACATCCAAAATAGACCCCTAATTAATTAGAGTTAACCATACATCAAATTGACTTGAAATCAATTCTCCACTGACCTTTAGGATCGAGAGGAACCCACCATAAAAATTTGAAGTCAATTGGACTTGGTTAGCCCTATTAATTGGGTTGATTAAGCCATTTAGTCATTTTAAACTTTAAAAATTCATAACTTTCAAAATACCTTTCAAAAATTCACCAAATTGGTTTTGGAGCCTCTCTGATATCAGGGGAATTTAAGAAAATTAAAATTTCAATTTTCTAAAAAAGTTGATTTTTAATATTATTTTAATATTTTTAATAATTAAAAAATAATAAAAATCACAAAAATAATAAAATTCACCAAAATGTCACATTTTGAATTTTAATCACTTAGGAACAAACCCCATATTTTTCTTAGGCCTATTTGGTGAGATATTAATTTTTAAAGCTCTAGGGTAATTTTAAAATTAAAAAATGTATTTTCTAGCATTTTCACTAAAATAATTATAATAAATCATAGAAAAATCAGAAAATTCCAAATTTGCTTCTCTGACTTCCTTGATATTAGAGAGATTTTTGAAAAACATAAAATTCATTTTTCAACATTTATTTTATTTTTAAATTAATTAATACTCCAGAACTTAAAATAATTCTAATAAATAAAATATAATTCAAAAAATCACAAAAATTGGTCCAAGTGGTCCCCTGGTCATTAGGAATGTATCCTAATTTTCTTAAGGACAGAAACTTTCCCTTGGTCATGTTATTAAATTTTCCTTGGAAATCTCTATTTTCTACCAAAAATAATCATATAAATAAATTAAATACAGAAAAATCACATTTTCTCCTCTCATGTCTTTATTGACATATGAGTGAAGTCACATAAAAATTTCAAATTCATTTGAGTTCAATTTAGTGAGTTATGAAATTATTAAGCTTAAAGGGTAAAGTGGTAATTAAATTTCTTTTAATCCTTAATTAAAACTTTAGGTTTAATAAAAAATTAACAAGTAAAATATTTGATCCTAACCTGATTTGGATGATTGAAATTTAATAATTGAAGGGTAGAAACCCATTAAGCAATTTAAAATGATTAAACTTTAATTAAAGAATTGATTAAATTTGGAAGAATAATAAAATTGGAATTATTAAAATAAGGATATTATTAGGAAGAGATTTATTCTTTAATTTAAAAATCCCTAAATTAATCATTTCATTAGTGTTTAATTCCTAATTAAAATGATAATTCAAATTCAAAATATTAAAAGACTTAATCATTAAACTAAAATTAAATTATTGAACTCTTTTAAAATTTTAATTAAAATTAAAATGAATAAAATTAAATTAAATTAAAAATTAAATTAAATCAAATTAAATCAAATTAAAAATTAAATTAAAAATTAAATTAAATTAAAAATTAAATTAAATTAAATTAAATTAAATTAAAAATTAAATTAAATTAAATAAATTAAATTAAATTAAATTAAATTAAATCAAATTAAATAAAAAAAATTTAATTAAATTAAATCAAATTAATTCAATGTAACATCAAATCAAACTAAATTGAATTAAATTGAATTAAATTAAATTAAATTAAATTAAATTAAATTGAATTAAGTTGAATTAAATAACATCACCTAAGACATAAAGAAATAAGCCTAAAATAACTTGAACAACTATTCCAAATTTAAACCCTTCGATTGAAATTAAGCTAAATCACAAACCATTTGAACACCAATTTACCCTCAAAAGCTTTAGTTATCATAACTCCTAAACAGAATATTAAATGAAATGTTACTTCACTTATAGGACATTCAAATATCCTAGTTCACTGAGCAAGTTAACAAAACTTGAAAACCTCGGACGATCGATTCATTTACATAATTAAATTCATTTGGACTTAAAACAATCCTAGAAATATTCGAGTCGAGAAGTCTTGCTTAAGACTCTCTTTTCCTTTCCAACTCCGATTCAGATTCCTTACCTTCTTTACACCTTTGAACACTCTGTTCTAAATAAACAAACCCTCTAATAAGTGATTCTTTTAAATAAGTGATTCCTTCTTATAAATACATGAACAAGAATGAGTTCGGACTCTTTTCAATTCCTTTATTTTCGTCCTAAAGAAAAGAAGCATAACTTGGGATCGACAATCGAATCTACCTTGCGAAATGGAAGCCCCGAAGCCGATTTTCTCTTTTACCGATGGACTGGACCTCGCCGTGCTATAAGGATGAGTCTGCCCGACAATGGAATCATCCGATTTGGACAAGGATTTGAAAACACGAACGTCGAGATCACCGACGTCTCCCTCTTTGCACCGATGAACAAGGTATCCGAAGCCGAGGAGCCGGCGCTCGAGTTCGACCTTAGGTCGACCCAAGAATTCCCTCCTCTCGCAAAGGATCCCGACTAAGAGGAATACTGCTCGTCCGCAGGAGGATCGTTCTTACTACCCCCACTTGGTCTAGTTGTTTACGCACCTACCTCGACTTTTGCCAAATCAAAGGGGAAAGAAATCCGGAATTATGATGGACACGTTACCGTGGAGGTACGGATCTTCTCGTAAGACCTTCGTTTTCGAAATCGGGTCCAGGTTCAAAGATTCCGTCACTAACGAGGACCCAAAGAAGAAACGAAGTAGAAGGATCGCTAGAGAAGCCGTAGCTGCTGAAATTGCTTTCCTAGAGGAAATTCCGTAACTGCCGAATATACACCGTTGCCTGAATACATACCACTCTTGGGAAGAAGCAGGTTTCATCCCCTTTCCACCGCAGCTGACGAGGAAAATAATCGCAAGATTGCTGCCACATTACCACAGCCCGCATATTACAATGATAGCCGCAAGAAAAGAACTAGAACTACGCCGTTTGCTCGACTGCAAACTTTGGTAGAAAAGTTAGCAAAAAAGGAAAACCGCCCGTATCGAAATTCTACGAAGGATAGGGCGGGTGCCGGTCGATTCCCGTCTTGGGCCCCGAGTAGAACCCGCCATCATGACGGAAAAGCCAAGTAAAAGAATGAAGGCTAGTCCGCCCGTTGTCGTCTCGGGATTACAAATTAAGGAGGATACCACCTTCCGGCATTTGGCCGACGGACCATCCGGTCCTAGACCTTCGCTGTTAGAAGGATGGTATGGCATCCCACTACTTGGGCGATTGAGATTGAAACAACGACCGAGAAAGAAAGTCTCGCCGGGAGACTTGAATGCGAAGAAAGTGCTACCGCGATAAAGGGGACTCGTGAGAAGGGGACCCGGCGGCCTATCGCACGACAACCACGAAGACACACGAAAGCCCCGCTAGAAGATGCCATGGAAAAGTTGAGAACCGATATCCGACGATTGGCAAAAGAAAGAGAAGAAAAGTTCGGAGACGAGATTGATTCATCGGAATTCATGGACGACGAATACGCGGAAATCAACATGGTTGAGACACGAGCTTCATCGGCTTCGCAAGGTGCTCCTGCAGCCGCGAGAAGAGAGGAGCCGGAGCGATGAGAAGGCGACTTCGAGGAAAAGACGACACGATCGCTCGAATGGCGAAAAGGATGGAAGAGATGGCCGTAGCTCCGGCCACTCTCCGCAGTCAAGTACAACCACATAGAGAGACACCCCCAGAGGTCATTCACATTATAGACGGAGGAAAGGAGATTACGTCCGTCAATGGGGATGATCAGCTGAAAAAGGATACAACACATAGTATAATTCCTGAAAAGGATATCAAGAACTTGGTGGAACGACGAGTGCGAGAAGCCTTAGCACAATCGAAGAGCGGGACATCCATTCGGACGGGTAGACCTTACCCCGAAGAATTCGACGCCGTCCAATATCCAGAAGGGCTTCGTACCACCTCCGTTCAAGACCTTTGATGGAACCGGAAACCCTCGGCAACATGTTGCACATTTTCGTGCCGATTGTTGCAATGCCGGCGGAAGTGATGCTTTACTCTTCCGACAATTTGTCGGCGATCTGTCGGGAATCGCCTTCGGCCGGTATGCGGAATTACCAAATGGTTCGGTGAAGACATTCTCGGAGCTAGAGAACCTCTTCATCAAGCGATTCGCCGGAGCTCGACACCACATCACTATAGGTGATTTAGTGGTAGAGAAACAAAAGCCAAATGAAACTTTGGTGGATTACATACTTCGATGGAGGAACTTAAGCATGAAGTGTGAGCCACAACTGCAAGAACAACACGCAGTTGGCATTTTACTTAAAAGCATTCACGGCCCGATAGCACTTCTCCTCAAGGGATTCACTATTAAGACTTTTGAGAAGTTGTTAAGCAAGGCCGGAAGCTTGCAAGAAGACGCAAAGCAATTAAGTTTCACCGACAAGACGGACAAACAAAAGCCTGTAAAGACTTTTGAAAAGAAATCCGGGATCGTTGCGGCGAGTTGACAAAGGCAAGCAACCGATGCAAATACCACCGTAACGGCCGCAGAAACCACAACGAGACTACCAGCAACCCGGCCCGGCTATCGGTCATCTCGACGAGTATGAACAAACGCCCGTCCGCAACGTACGTTAAGGGAGCTTCCGAGCAGGGAGTATCCGTTCAAGAATGAAGCGATGTCGAAAATGTTCCGTAGTCCGATGAAGACTCCGGATTTCCAGTGCGCGAGCCTAAAAGACCGAGAGGAAGTCAACAAGAAAGGTGATCCCAACTTTTGCCCTTACCATCGGATGCTTGGGCACAAAATAGAAGATTGCATTACCTTCAAAAGTTGGCTCAATGACAACCTTCGGAAAGGGAATATAACGATCCCGAAGGAGTACATGAAGGAACCCCAGAAAGGAGGTTCCGTCAATGTTGTCTCGATCGATCCCATCATTCCGATAGATCCCTATACGACTGACGATGGATGGACTACCGCTTGGACGAGGTCTTCAAAAAAGATTTTAGATAGCATCCAAACCGCTTCGGTGCGAGCTTCAATTCAAAGTTCGAAACCTGTTAAGCCGGTACTATCACTTGCAATAGAAGAACCACCTCAACAGGAGACGATTGAAGAAAAGAAGAAAATTGACGAAGAAGAGAATACCGAGGCATCTAAGGCTAGACTAGGGGCTGCTTATCCTAGGATAGTTGTCTCCGATTCGGGGGAGAAATCCCTCGAACCTCTGACTCTGTATGATTATTTGCTCACTTCGGTGGGATCATATAATGATAAGGGTGATGGCGTTGGCTACGTTTTGATCGTTTCTAACGATTACGTAACTAACGGTAATCCGGATATCGATTTCGATACCAACGACAATTCTCAAATCATACACGATCTCGACGAGCAAAATAACGAAGAAGACATCCATCAAGGAGGCTACGAGAGTTCGACAAGCAACGAATCTATCTGCGAGTTTCGAGGAGCTCCAGTCACGATAGAGTTAGAGCCTTCAGACTCCGAAGCTAATCCTGAAGAGCCTGTCATTCCGATTCAAGAGGAGACACCAGCAAACTCAATGCTAAATTCAGAAGAAATCACAGAAGTCAACTTAAGAAGTGGAAGAGTTCTACCTCCGAGAATGGGTCCAAAGGACAAAGGAAAGCAGGTGGTTGTTCAAGAAGAACCAACCCCAGGCGGAAGAAATACCCATTCGAGAAGAAGCGAGAGACACATGAAAATAAAGTGGACTACAACGTGCTAGCCCATCTTAGGAAACTACCGGCCAAACCGAGCATTTATGATGCTCTCATCTTATCAAAGGAGATGAGAGAAGCTCGATCAAGGCCTTACTTGATCCGAAATTTGCTTAGCTCAAATGGCCGGAGATTCCTTAGATGAGGTTTGCTCGTTAAAGGAACAACGAGGTGTTACCTTCACGGACGATGACCTACTACTTGGAACGGCAGATCACAACCGACCGTTGTACATTTCGATTACAATCGAAAAATTTACACTCTCCGGAGTATTGGTGGATCCGGGAGCATCAATCAATATAATGAATCTTCGAACGCTAGCATACTTGGAAATTGATGCTCGCGAGCTCGAGGCGGACAAAATGTTATTAAGAGGATTCAACCAGAAAGGAGAAAGAGCCCTCGGCTCAATAACACTGCTAATGAAGACCGGTGACTTAGCAAAGACAACCGCAAAATTTCACATAATTGATTCAGAAACGTCGTTCAACGCTCTACTGGGCCGACCATGGATACATGAAAACAGGATGGTACCATCATCTCTACATCAATGCATCAAATACTACGATGGAGGGGAACAGTGCATCAAAGGTGACTTACAACCGTTCTCCGTACATGAAATCGGAATCCATGAAGATGCAGCTTAATATGCACCACCGAAGAAAACGATCTTCTCCAGAGATACCATAACAAATGAAGCAAAGGAAATTTGGGACATCGAAGAACCCGAAGTTCTAGTCCAACAGTCACTCACCACTCCCTTACGGCGAGATGGTGAAGGTTTCTCCACAACTCGCATCCGAGGTCGAGGCCGGGGACGAGGTCGTGGTAGAGACGTTAGGACGATTGGACAGAGGAAACCGACCATCAATGTCGAATGGGAAGATACTTCTGAAGAAGAAAAAGAAATCAAACGAGAAGTAGCGACAATAAGTCGGAAGAAGCCGCAATTCAGAATCCCTCTCGAAGATGAGAAGAATGAAGAATACAAATCAATGTACGAGAAGATTAACCACTACGTACATGCTATGACCCTAACTCCGATCCATTCTAATAAGATTGAGGGTATGGAGGTCAGAGAGGTACGTAGCGGTGGTGCAAAACCCATCAAATTCTACCGTGGTGCTCCTTCCTCCAAAACTGAAAATAATGTACAACTCGAAGATGCTACTTCATCGAATTAATGGAATTGCCTTTTGAATGGTACTCTCCCCGTGTTCAAAATTTAATTCGGCGTGGTTTCTTACCTGGACAATGGACAAAAGATCAATCACAACGTTTTGAAAATTTATGGAATAACTCCGGTCGTCCACCCAATTCGAAGCATGGTCTCGGATTCGGCACAGTAGGATCAGTTGATGATACTGAATTTTGCTTGGTTGTCACTTGCGAATCTAATGAAAACTCGCATGGAAACTACGGACGAACTCGAAGATTTACAAATTGGAGACGCTCCACCGAATTCGAAGAAGAAATCAAATCTACGATAGATGAGTTAACGGAAGTTAACTTAGGTACTAGCGAAGAGCCTAGACCTACCTTTGTTAGCTCCTTACTCAATAAAGAAGACTCGAAGAAATAATCAAGTTATTAATGGAATTTAAAGACTGTTTTGCTTGGAGCTACGATGAAATGCCGGGATTAGCTCCGGAGGTCACGATCCATAAACTAGGGGTAGATCCCGCTTCTATTCCAGTCGTACAAGGTCCCGGAAGAATGCGTCTAGAAATCGAACAACAAGTCATAGCCGAAGTTAAGAAGCTAATAGACGCTAAATTTGTCCGTGAAGAACAATACCCGACTTGGTTAGCCAACGTGGTACCAGTCGGGAAGAAGAATGGTCGGATCGAATTTGTGTGGATTTCGGAGATTTAAATAAGGCATGTCCAAAAGATGAATTTCCTCTACCGATCCCGAATTAATGATCGACATTGCTTCAACACATGAAATATTCTCATTCATGGATGGATCTTCGGGATACAACCGGATAAAAATGGCTCCGGAAGATGAAAAGCTTACGAGCATTCGAACGCCGATCGGAGTATTTTGCTACACGGTGATGCCATTCGGACTGAAGAACGCAGGAGCAACCTACCAAAGAGCAATGACAAGAATTTTTGATGATCTCATCCATAATCAAGTCGAATGCTACGTGGACGATGTCGTCATCAAAAGCAAAGTAAAGGACAACCACTTGTATGATTTGAGAATTGTTTTCGAACGATTAAGACAATTTAACCTTAAGATGAATCCCTTAAAATGCGCCTTCGGCGTCACCTCCGGAAATTCTTAGGATTCGTTGTCCGACATCGTGGAATCGAAATCGACCCGGAAAAGATTAAAGCCATCTTAGAAATGCCGCCTCCCAAAACCTTAAAACAACTACGATCTTTTCAAGGGAAGCTGGCATATCTTCGACGCTTTATCTCAAACTTGTCAGGTAGGTGTCAGCCTTTCTCGACACTAGTTAAAAAGGACGCCAAATTTATTTGGGAAGAGAAATGCCAGAGGGCCTTCGAGGACATTAAACAATACTTAATGACACCTCCTGTCTTAGCAGCCCTGGTCTCGTGGAGACCGCTAATACTTTATACCGCGGCTTTAGACGACTCTCTCGAAGCCCCGTTAGCCTGTGTCAATGATGAGGGTAAAGAAAATGCTCTTTACTACTTAAGCCGTCGTTCATCGCCGACGGAAATAAGGTATCCCGCAATTGAAAAGCATTGTTTGGCCCCGATCTTCGCCGCTCAAAAGCTCGGGCATTACATGCTTTCTCATAAGGTCAACCCGATCTCGAAGTTTAATCCATTGCAATACTTGATGACTCGTCCAACGCTTTCCGGCGGACTTGCCGGATGGTCAATGATATTATTGCAATTCGATATAACTTTCGTGCCTCTTCGTCCCGTAAAGGGACAAGTTTTAGCAGACTTCCTTGCGACACACCCTTTGCGGCGGAATCTCCTCTCAATGACGATCCGCCGGATGAACAAATAATGAACCTAGAAGACCTTGATGATCGACGTTGGGAATTATATTTCGACGGAGCATCTTCAGCCGCACAAAGACGAAGAATCGCAAGTGATAGTGCCCGTAAGGCAGGGATCGGACTAATCTTTATAACACCGGAGCGGGGATGTTAAGATACTCCTACCACTTGACGAGCCGTGTACAAACAACGAAGCGTAATACGAAGCCCTCATAACAGGACTCGGAATTAACTATTCGAATGGGTATAACGGACATCAACATCTACGGGGATTCGCAATTAATCATTCAACGGATCGTCGGACAATACGGAATTCTAAAGCCAAGACTCGAACAATACTTCCAAGTATGCCATACAAACTGTTGGAACAAATTCCGAATGTGACAATCTACAAAATTCCCGAGAAAGAAAATGCTCTAGCGGATGCGCTAGCCCGTCTCGCAAAAGAATTTGCTCCGTTTGCAAGATGAATCGGTGGAAGTTTCGATTCACGGACGCCGGGTCCTATCACGACTTGACATAGACACGATACACAAATCGAAAAGGAAAAAGGATCAATGTGCAGCAGTGACGGAAAACACGGAAGATCGGCGACGACCATCGATAGATTACTTGCAAACAGGAAAGCTACCAGACGATAGGTCGCTAGCCCATCAGATCAAGAAAAGAACTCTGTCCTACGCATTAATAAACAACACGTTATACAGAAGGTCTTTCGATCAAATGTGGCTAAGGTGCCTAAGCGGGTCCGAGGCCCGTGAAATTGTTAAGGAGGTGCATTCAGGACTCTGTGGCGCTCACCAGTCGGGCCCGAAAATGAAAATGAAAATTAAAAGACTAGGGTACTACCGGCCCTCGATGATGACCGACCGCATGAAAATCGCCAAGAGGCTGTCATCAGTGCCAAGTGCACGGAGTGGTTCTACACCAACCTCCAAATGTGCTACATCCGACAATTGCATCGTGGCCATTTGAATGTTGGGGCACGGATATAGTGGGTCCAATAGAACCACCGTCGTCAAAAGGACATCGCTTCATTCTTGCGGCTACGGATTACTTTTCCAAGTGCGGCAGGCGGTTCCACTTAGAGAAGTGAAAGCACATCACGTACTACAATTTTTCAAGAACCAAGTTGTTTACCGTTTCGGAGTGCCGCGCAGAATCATCTCGGATAATGGGTCAGCATTCAGAAGTACGCAAATCAACAATTTTGTCAGGAGACATGGAATCGACTGGCGATATTCGACGATTTACTACCCAAGAGCAAACGGCCTTGCTGAAGCTTTTAATAAAACTCTCGTTCAAATTTTAAAGAAAACCTTGGACGATAATAAGAGAAATTGGCACGAGAAGTTGTTAGAAGCCTTATGGGCCTACCGGACAACCTTCAGAACACCTACTCAAGCTACACCTTACGCTCTGGTGTATGGGTCCGAGGCGAGTGTTACCCTTAGAAGTCCAGACTTCCTTCACTCGAATTGCAGTTGCAAATAAAATCACAACGAAGAGAACGCCAAATTACGACTCGAAGAATTAGAGAGCCCGGAAGAGAAAAGACTTGCAGCCGCAACAAAATTTAGAACTATACCAAGCTAAGATGGTTCAAGCCCATGACGGACCGGTCCGCCCAAGAACCTTCAAAGTTGGTGATTTAGTTCTCGTTCTCAAAAGACCTATCCTCGCACACCGCAAGATAGGAGGAAAATTTGAACCCACTTGGGAAGGACCGTTTGTGGTTGAGGCGATCTACTCGGGAGGCTCCTACCGCCTAGTGAACTGCCAAGGAGAACGACATATGCTTCCGATCAATGGACGATACTTGAAAAAGTATTACACTACTCGATGTTTCGAAGGAATGAATTTTCCATCCCTAGAAGCACGGGTGAAGTAATTACTTATGACTGGGTCCGAACCCAAAATAATAAAAAATGTGCTAAGATAAATAAAATCATGATAATAAAGTTTTCCTTGTTTTCTTTCCCAAATCAAAATCTCTTACCTGATCTTATCCCACTTCATTCCTGTTAAGTTTAAAAAAAAAAAAAAAAAATGTCTTTAATAAACATTTTCTTAATGTTCTTGTTCTTAGTACAGCCCCTGATCCTTTTCCTTGTCTTTTCGCAGGGAAATGTCGAGCGGGCGGTTGGTCCTGAACTTTAGAAATGGCGTAAGCCTTGCACTCGACGAAAAGAGGGTGAAAGATGGAGCGATAATCGAGATTGACTTGGATTTCGCACCAGCGGAGCCTACGATACGAGGAAAGTGACCGGGTCCCGGCTGATCGAGAAGAACCGCCCGGACGGACGATGATGAAAGTGGGTGGCCCAAGCCACCAATCCGAGCAGAAGAAAAGAAAGACAAACATCGAAGAAGATAAGAAAATGAAGTCCGTAGTCGCTACAGCGAAGGTAGGCTTGTCGGCGCCGCGCCCACGGAGATTCAAGAAGTTCGAAGAGCTACTCTCACGACAACGCAACGAAGAAATAAGAATCGCCGTATCCGTAAGATGTTAACAAAACTAGTCGCGGACCGGCGCGACGAGACAGTTGCTAATGTCGGTGCATACACTTCGAGGACACCGGTTCACCGGAACTCGAAAAAGGAGGCCGGCTCCTAGGATGACGAAAGAACTGTGGAAATCTCCAGAAGATCAGAAGAAAGAAGGCTACCACGCCACCGGATAGAACCACCAATGATGCATGACCTTGTTGCAGAAGCAACCCCGGGGGATGTCCCGACAAGCATCATCCCTGAGGAGCCGAGGTATGCAGGAGAACGTGAAGGGATTGAACCGTATATCCCACAATATGTCACCAGGCCTCGCCATCTGCAGATCATTCCGGAATACGAGTTAGAAAGAATACAGAATGTCCAGAATAAAACTTTTGAATACTTTGAGAGAATTAAAGGTAGAAGAATCAATATACTAGAGGGCCTCGAGCTACATACAGACCTATTCTCAGAGTATGAACAGCAGCAAATCGTGGATTGCATCAGGGATTTGAAAAGAATGGGCCGAGCGGGCCGCCTAAGGGAAAACACATACTCAGAACCCCGGAGATGGATGCCAGGGAAAGGAAGAATCACAATACAATGTGGATGCTGTTACAACTTTGCGGAGGACCGGAAGGGAAACCCACCGGGAATACTCCGTCATGGGCAAGTGGATCCGATGCCATTAGTCATCAAGAGAATGGTAAAGAGATTAATAACATGGAGGGTACTGCCAGCAGATTGCATACCCAATAGCTGCATTATCAACATCTACAAACGAGGTGATCGCATACCCCCACACATAGATCACCACGACTTTGTCGGACCTTTCGCACGGTCTCTTTCCCGAAAGAGTGTAATATCATGTTCGGATCCGACCTCCGGATAGCGAGGTCCAGGTGAGTTCCGAGGGCCGATAAAGATACCATTACCGGTAGGTTCCGTCATGATACCGAAGGGCAACGGAGCGGATATCGCTAAGCATTGCATACCGGGAGTACCAGTGAAGCGGATCTCGCTTACTTTCGAAGGATGGACGACGAGAAAGACACCTTACCATTTCCAGCCGGACCCGGAGCTAGAGAGCCTCCGGCCTTATGAGCCGTGAGTTACATGGAAAATATCACACCTCCAATGTACATCCATACGGCATCCTTGCCAAGGATGGCTTGGAAGGTGATGTTATTGACCATGTAGCTCACTATTCAGACATGGATTTTTGACAGATACCTTTTTGGATGAATCGACAAAGATCATACATAGTCCGTTTTGAGTCTATATGGATTGTATGAGATATATTCCAGATCAAGATGTATGATGTATCTTCTACATGATTGGAATGAAAGTGACCATGTCACATTTTTGGCCTTCACCTCTTTTGTGCAAATTGATTGGGAAACGCCGTTAAAGTTAAATGAACTTCGAACAAAGAACGAGAAAAGGAATAAAAAAAGAGAATAAAAGAAAACTTTCCTTAAAAAAAAATCTAAAAAAAAAATGACAAACACCAAATTCACATGAACATTAAATGAACGATAAAATAAAATTTGAATCATTAAAAGATAAACAAAATCAACATAAATGTTAAATCAAATTCTCAATCAAATTTCAAATGTGATCTTCCAAATTTCAAATCAAATCTTAAATCAAGTTTCAACCGAGTTCAAACTCATCCTTCCAAATTTCAAATTCAATCTTTCCAGATTCCAAATCTCTATCAAATTTCAAATTCAATCTTTCCAGATTCCAAATCTCTATCAAATCTCAAATTCGATCTTCCAGATCTTAAATCAAATCTCAGTCAAATTTCAAATCTCAAATTTGATATTTCCAGATCTCACATCAAACCTCAGTCAAATTCAAACTTTTGGGTCGAGGATTTTACATCCAAGACTGCACTGCTTTAGGATTCTTTCCCTATTGCACCGAAATACATCAAAATCAACTTTTCGAGGTTGAGGGTTTTACATCCGAGACAAAGACTTGCTTTAGGATTCTTTCCCTATTGCACTCGAAATACATCAAAATCAACTTTTCGAGGTTGAGGATTTTACATCCGATACCGCATCGCTTTAGGATTCTTTCCCTATTGCACTCGAAATACATCAAAATCAACTTTTTGAGGTTGAGGATTTTACATCCGAGACCGCATCGCTTTAGGATTCTTTCCCTATTGCACTTCGAAATACATCAAATTCAAACTTTTGGGTCGAGGATTTTACATCCAAGACCGCATCGCTTTAGGATTCTTTCCCTATTGCACTCGAAATACATCAAAATCAACTTTTTGAGGTTGAGGATTTTACATCCGAGACCGCACTCGCTTTAGGATTCTTTCCTATTGCACTCGAAATACATCAAATTCAAACTTTTGGGTCAAGGATTTTACATCCAAGACTGCACTTGCTTTAGGATTCTTTCCCTATTGCACCTGAAATACATCAAATTCAAACTTTTGGGTCGAGGATTTTACATCCAAGATCGCACCGCTTTAGGATTCTTTCCTATCGCACCGAAATACATCAAATTCAAACTTTTGGGTTGAGGATTTTACATCCAAGACCGCATCGCTTTAGGATTCTTTCCCTATTGCACTCGAAATACATCAAATTCAAACTTTTGGGTCGAGGATTTTACATCCAAGACTCGCATCGCTTTAGGATTCTTTCCCTATTGCACTGAAATACATCAAAATCAAACTTTTGGGTTGAGGATTTTACATCTGATACTGCACTGCTTTAGGATTCTTTCCCTATTGCACTGAAATACATCAAAATCAAACTTTTGGGTCGAGGATTTTACATCCAAGACTCGCACTCGCTTTAGAATTCTTTCCCTATTGCACCTTGAAATACATCAAATCAAATTCCGGGGTTAAGGATTTTACATCCGAGACTGCATTGCTTTAGGATCATTTCCCTATCGCAATGAAATACATCAAAAATCAAACTCTTGAAGTTAAGGATTTTACATCCAATACCGCATTACTCTGAGATCTTTCCTCATTGTAATGATCCAACCCAATCGATTCGATCTTCTTTTGGGGTTGAAGATGTTGCATCTAAAACTTCAAAATTCCAATTTTCATTTCAAATCAAATCCCTTCAAAATTAATCTTAACAAAACTTCAATCTAAATTGAAACTCCAAATTGAAATCTGAATTCACACATCAAAACTTAGATCGAAACGAGAGATTTAAATCGAAATTTCCCGGATCTTGTGATTTGGAATTCACCTCCTTTTCCTTTCCCCGGCGAGAGTTCAGGAATCTCCGAGTCTTAGAGATATACCTGACACTCCCCAGCGGAAACTCTTCTACTTCGTCCTAAGTTTGTTACTTGGACATCTGTGTTGGTTTTGTTGATCGCTTCGGTCAACACCACATTCAAAGCAGCATCCACACTACCAAAAAATTTTTACTCACAAAATGGATTATCTTGTAACTGATAGAAAGCATTGATCCTTTCAAGAGTGAATTCTACCATTTGTCCTCGAACCAGCACATATTCTTCTTTAGTATATCGCAAATTAACAAAAACTTCACTGACTACATCAGCAAAAAAATAACAAAAAGTTTTACAATTTTGATCGACAATCACCGCCCTACAACTCGACCGAATTTTCAAATCCTCGATCTTGTAAACACTTTTTGCTACTGAGTGTAGATTTGAAATGGTACTGTGCTTTAACATTCACAAATTTCTTTTCATCAAAATCAACCTTTCTCTTTCCCTTAAACATCTTTGGAGTCATATCAATATCTTTATAAAATTTGCAAATATATCTCAATAAATTCCAAAATCACAATGCTATAAACTCCAAAGTCAAATCTAACAAATAAGAGAATTTCACCATGGATTTTCTCAAATTTTTCTTCAAAACCCCCAAAGTTTTGGATCTCTCCAATATAAAAGATTTCCATGACAAAAATAAAAAAATTTCAGTTTAAAGTTGAGCTCTTACCAAAGGAATATGATATCCAACTTCAAAAAGCTTCAAAATCGCCTCAAATCCAAATGCAAGCAAGCCTTAGTGGTAGTTTTTTTGCCTTGGCTAGAGGTTGAATGTGATAAATGGGGTAGTTACTCTTCAAAATCACAAATTTTAAGGGAATCTGGAACTTTTGGGTTTTGGGCGCCTTCGGCGCTAAATCGAGCGCCATCGACTCTCGATCAAATTTCTGGTTCCAAATTTTATCTTGCGATTTCGATCGTTTCAAGGCATCTAATTAGCCTTTTTAAGCATCTAAATTTAATATTAAGTGATTAAAAAATACTAATATTACAAAAACAACATTATTTGACACTTGTGACTGGATGTAAATAAAAAATATAGTGGAGGGATGTCCCAAGCCATAATTTGACCCATGCACAATAAAACCCAAAATAGATTTCACAATTATGGTGCCAATATCAATAAGCTTTCTAGTTTGAATACAATAGTTCACTATTGCACTTTCCTTCGTCACTTTACAAATTTTCATGGTCAGGAGTAATTTTGAAGATATGAAGAAGTGTTATTGCTTTGACACAGGATTCAATAAAGTAGTAAATAAATTGACATACTCTTTGTCGCTTATCTCCCAATCTTCGCTTTCATCCATCAAATATCAATAGATTTCATTCATATTGTCTCTTATAGAGGCGAAATTGGTATAATGACAGATTGGCACATTAATATAAATTTCATTTATTTTGGAAAAAGAGAAAGATATCTACCTACCTCGCACCTAGACGACTCCTTGGTTGATTCCATGACGATATGCATAAAATTCCTTCGCCACAGGAAGGACTACTGCGGTTATAGTGAACAAAACACTTCTCATTGCCTCTGAATAATAATTTATTTAACATGAGTACTAGGAACATGTTGACCTCATTTTTGATGAGGTCTTCTCTTCTTCTCTTTAGTACTTAGGATCTAGCCTTAGGCTTTTCCTTTGACTATCTTAGAGGACTAGAATTGGGATCCACCATCTAGAATTTCAAACCACTTCTTAACTCCCCGCAAACTCCACAAACTTGACTCGTAGACCCCTAATCACCTAGAGGGTTGAAATCAAGTGTGGAAGTTTAAAGGATGAGTTCCTATAGGACTCTTCGGCCTTGGAACCGCCTCGGGTGGCTCTGGTCCGATGAAGGGGCTGACTTACACACACACTACACTCATACACTACACTTCCATACACCTCCTAAAACACACCCATACCCAATTTGACCTCCCGACTCATGCAGGTGATTCACATGGATGGTCCTTAACCCTAAGCCCTTGCGCAAGGGTTAGGAACAACATAGTGAATGCCTCAAATGAGTCCCTTCATGGCTCATGTGGGCTTGATATGGCTTCATGGCTCAACCAAAATGATTTTATTCCACTTACATTCACCTAATCTTCCATTTTTCAAATTTTTAACCCCCGGGACCCTACACCCGCCAACCTACCCAAAGCCCTGAATAGCCCAAATTTCTCAAAAATTTCCAAATCACCCAAAATTCTCCAAAATCATTCCCAAACATTTCCACATCACTCAAACTGATCATCCATAACCAAAAATACCAAAAATTCCAAAAATACCTCCCAATACCCTCCAAATACCCAAAATACCCCTCTTAGCCAAAAAAATCCAAAAATTCAGAAAATTCCCAGAAAATTCCAGAAAATCCCAAATATTCCCAATTTCATTTTGTTCAACTACACCATGGGCCAATTTGGTCAATTTACCCCACTTTTATCAAAACCCCCAATTTGACCCATTTTAACCCAAAGTAAACCCAATGTCAAACCTAACCTACCCAATTGACCTAAATTCTGGTCCAATTCAATTCTAAACTTCAATTCAACATCCCCAACACCAATCTAGACCAAATCCAAGCCCAATTTGATTGGCATTGGGATCCAATTTCACTTTTGGCCTTAAAGCCCAATTTGGACCTATGACCCAAACCTAACCCAAACTCACCCAATTCAACTCCAATTAACCCCAAATCTTTTCTAAATCTTCCTTAACATCCCCATAAACCAAACACTAACATGATTTGCCCAAAATTTAGACCCAAACCCCACTCAAATTCAACCCAAAATCAAAAAGCCCAATTTTGACCCAAACCTAAACCTAGCCCAAATGAGCCCAAATCCTAAAATCAAAACCTAACCAAAGCCAAAACCTCTTTGAAACACTCCCATAAACATTTCCCAACATTAATTTTAAATCAATTTCAACTCTAGCCCAACTTTGGCCCATGGTAGCCCATTTTGGTCCACCTTAGCCTCTTTACCAAAAAGGCCCATATCCAACCCAATTCAAACCCAAATCACCTCAAATTTGTTTCAAACCACTCATGACACATCCCTAAACCAAACTTAACAATTATTTGGCCCAAGCTTTTACCAAAACTTCATCCCAAAATCCATTTTAAAATTCAAAAGCCCACTTTCCTAAACCATTTTAAAAGCCCATCCTTTACCACATCCAAAGGCCCAAAATTGGTCCCAAAGCCCATATGACATTTCCCCTCATCATACTTTCAATTAAACTCAATACCTAAGTCCTAAATTCATCATCAAATCATTCCAAATCAAGTTCCATACAAATTTCCATCAAATTACCAAAAAATTCCTATAATCCATTTTCATGAAATCGACCAAGCTTTCCCCAAGCCAAAGGTAAGCCATGAAGCCATGCATGAGCCACATGTGAGCCATGAGAGCCTTGGACACTCCACCATACCATATTGGGTAGGAAGGAGGGACCCTTTCCTTAATCCCTAAAGCTCATTAGCCTTAATCATGATTCACCTAAACCTAAATTTAATCCAAATATATTTGGATGGAGACTTCTCCATGCCAAACCAGTCGACCCCTTTGATCCCCCACAAGACCCAAAGCCACCTCGAGGGGTGCACCAAGCCTAAATGGGTGAATTGACCCATTTAGACCCAAAACTAGCCATGCCCCATTCTACTTTGGATCAAAGCCTTTAGACTTGGCCATTGCCAATTGCTTGCACAAACACCCAGCCCTGACCCACCTGACCCTGAGGGTGACCCTTGCCTGCCGGCCAGCCACCCCAGTCGCCGGAAAACACCATGGCCGAGAGCTCACATGTGAGCCAACTTTGGAATTCTCACTCGCCGAGCCGCCCCATCCCCGGTGGCCATTGTGGTCTGTTCTTCACATGCCGGAGCAGCTGATCCCAGCCCTCAACACCCCCGGGAGAGCCTCCGGCCATGCCTATTTAAACCCCTCACTCTCTCGGCCAAAGAAAGTGCTTGAAACAAACCTTAAGGAAACTCGCCAAAATTGTTCCGGACTACTCCCCATACACGAGCACTTGATCCCCACCGAAATCCCCCTGCCATTTCTTCTCTGCGAGCTCAATTTCAGAGTTGAAATCCAAGCCCAAAACCAGGACACTTCTCCACAGTGGATCAATCCTCAAATTGATTGGTCCTACACCTTCACCAGACCAAGAGAAGGTGTCCACCAGCAAAAGCCCCATCTCCAAGCCACCCAGTTGTTCCAGACTCCAAAGGTTGTGATCGACCTTGGTGGAAATCACACCTGAGCAATTCACCACATCCCCGGGCTTCATCCCTAGCCTCCTGCAGCCTCCAACGAACGTGCCGAGCATCTCTGATCGAGGCTTCACCTCTCAGAGCTAAGGTATGGATCAATTCTTCATCCCGAGCTTCTAAATATTCTCCATTTCAAATGAGTCAATTTCAATAAACATTAGCCGTATAGATGTGTTCGTCTCTTCAAGACGAATCCATAGAGTATAAGAACATGAAAATCCATTGAGTATCGAGTGAGATATTAGGGATTTAGTGTGGACGGCTCTCGGGTGAGGACACTTGGGGACGATGAACGGATGCCGTCCATTTAATACACGCGCGGACGGACGGTCAGGATCGCGTCGGATCAGAAGACGAAGCGATACAGCGGGCCCCGGGAGCGCTGACGCGGATGGCGGCGTCGAATGGGATCGCGACGCGTGTGCGTTCGGAGATGCCGAGGATGACGCGGCGCCGCGTGGATAAATAGAAAATTAGGGGTATTTTCTATTTATTTAATTCCCTAAACTTCAAAAATTCATATCTTTGTGTAGAAAAATCAGAAAAATAAAATAAAAATACCCTCTTACTCAGTGAACAGAGGAGAATAATGTGGAAAAGAAATCATTTAACTTCATCAAGTATTTTATTTTTTATAATTTATTTACTCTCTACATACATTTAATTCTTCATGCATGTACACAATTCACCATGGCATGAGACCATAGGACTTTTGAAGCCTCTGAATTTGGGAACATTCCCTGAATTTTCCAAAGTCAGAGGTCATCCCTATGAAGAGTTATTGATTTTTCAAATTCATGTTGCTGTTTTGAGTATTTTAATTCCAAAAATTAGCATGTTGTGAAATAAATTCTAGGAAAATTTGGTGATGTTTCTTATGACCAGAGAACCCTAGGAAAAACAGGACTTGGATTAATTCACTTAAGATAATCCTAATTGGCTTAAACATCCAAAATAGACCCCTAATTAATTAGAGTTAACCATACATCAAATTGACTTGAAATCAATTCTCCACTGACCTTTAGGATCAGAGGAACCCACCATAAAAATTTGAAGTCAATTGGACTTGGTTAGCAATATTAATTGGGTTGATTAAGCCATTTAGTCATTTTAAACTTTAAAAATTCATAACTTTCAAAATACCTTTCAAAAATTCACCAAATTGGTTTTGGAGCCTCTCTGATATCAGGGAAATTTAAGAAAATTAAAATTTCAATTTTCTAAAAAAGTTGATTTTTAATATTATTTTAATATTTTTAATAATTAAAAAATAATAAAAATCACAAAAATAATAAAATTCACCAAAATGTCACATTTTGAATTTTAA
This sequence comes from Papilionanthe hookeriana x Papilionanthe teres, assembly GCA_022702705.1. Classification (NCBI taxonomy): domain Eukaryota; kingdom Viridiplantae; phylum Streptophyta; class Magnoliopsida; order Asparagales; family Orchidaceae; genus Papilionanthe; species Papilionanthe hookeriana x Papilionanthe teres. The sequence continues at coordinate 128,647,017 of CM040426.1, read as the reverse complement.
TCACTTAGGAACAAACCCCATATTTTTCTTAGGCCTATTTGGTGAGATATTAATTTTTAAAGCTCTAGGGTAATTTTAAAATTAAAAAATGTATTTTCTAGCATTTTAACTAAAATAATTATAATAAATCATAGAAAAATCAGAAAATTGCAAAATTTGCTTCTCTGATTTCCTTGATATCAGAGAGATTTTTGAAAAACATAAAATTCATTTTTCAACATTTATTTTGTTTTTAAATTAATTAATACTCCAGAACTTAAAATAATTCTAATAAATAAAATATAATTCAAAAAATCACAAAAATTGGTCCAAGTGGTCCCTTGGTCATTAGGAATGTACCCTAATTTTCTTAAGGACAGAAACTTTCCCTTGGTCATGTTATTAAATTTTCCTTGGAAATCTCTATTTTCTACCAAAAATAATCATATAAATAAATTAAATACAGAAAAATCACATTTTCTCCTCTCATGTCTTTATTGACATATGAGTGAAGTCACATAAAAATTTCAAATTCATTTGAGTTCAATTTAGTGAGTTATGAAATTATTAAGCTTAAAGGGTAAAGTGGTAATTAAATTTCTTTTAATCCTTAATTAAAACTTTAGGTTTAATAAAAAATTAACAAGTAAAATATTTGATCCTAACCTGATTTGGATGATTGAAATTTAATAATTGAAGGGTAGAAACCCATTAAGCAATTTAAAATGATTAAACTTTAATTAAAGAATTGATTAAATTTGGAAGAATAATAAAATTGGAATTATTAAAATAGGGATATTATTAGGAAGAGATTTATTCTTTAATTTAAAAATCCCTAAATTAATCATTTCATTAGTGTTTAATTACTAATTAAAATGATAATTCAAATTCAAAATATTAAAAGACTTAATCATTAAACTAAAATTAAATTATTGAACTCTTTTAAAATTTTAATTAAAATTAAAATGAATAAAATTAAATTAAATTAAAAATTAAATTAAATCAAATTAAATCAAATTAAAAATTAAATTAAAAATTAAATTAAATTAAAAATTAAATTAAATTAAATTAAAAATTAAATTAAATTAAATAAATTAAATTAAATTAAATTAAATTAAATCAAATTAAATAAAAAAAATTTAATTAAATTAAATCAAATTAATTCAATGTAACATCAAATCAAACTAAATTGAATTAAATTGAATTAAATTAAATTAAATTAAATTAAATTAAATTGAATTAAGTTGAATTAAATAACATCACCTAAGACATAAAGAAATAAGTCTAAAATAACTTGAACACTATTCCAAATTTAAACCCTTCAATTGAAATTAAGCTAAATCACAAACCATTTGAACACCAATTTACCCTCAAAAGCTTTAGTTATCATAACTCCTAAACAGAATATTAAATGAAATGTTACTTCACTTGTAGGACATTCAAATATCCTAATTCACTGAGCAAGTTAACAAAACTTGAAAACCTCGGACGATCGATTCATTTACATAATTAAATTCATTTGGACTTAAAACAATCCTAGAAATATTGAAAAGATGTTTAAGATTCTTCTTAAGCACTTCCTCAATATGATAGGATGTTTATAAGAACAATTGAACTTAATTGTTCTTTGATGAAGAAAATCGTCTTCAAACCAAAACACAAGGAACCTAGACGTCATAGGAAATGACTAGCTATAGGATTAGGAATTTGGTAGAAAACCATAACCCTTACCTTAGCTTTACCTAGGAACTTGCTTAAATATTCTAACTATGTTTTAAGTGCAGCTTGGGATGACGGGAAGACCCTCCAGGTACGCTTTTATTTTATTGCGATTTACTTTACGGTAATTTATTTAATCGCATCGCACTTATTTTTCTTGCATGATAAACAACAGTTGCTCGAAAACCTACACCTTTAGGACGTAAACCAAAACCGAAACCCATAACTAAATTAAAAGACACTACAAGATAAAATTCACCTCCACAACATTTCAAAATATAAGACAACTCAAAATTTAATCACAAACGTAACACAAAACTACAATTACAACCGAATTAAAACGTCCCGTTGGATGATCGGGAATACCTCGGATGATGTAACCTACGTGTTGCTAACGGGATTTCCCACGGTCTAAATGAAAGTGTGGAACTCATTCAATTGAGTTTAGCAAATTCATCCGGACTAAGTGAATCCGATAAAAATAATGATGCCGGAAGGATGGAACCGTGGGATCTTAACCGGTGTTGTTATAATCAACTTTAAGATTTGTTTTAATTAAAACACAAAAAACACTTGGAAATTAAGACTTCTCTAAACCAAAACACTTTTCTCATCCCCCGATTTATGATTTCTAAAACTAAACCTCTGCAACAACAAGGAGCTCGGAGCATGGTGGGCGACACGGCCATCATCGTCGGCAAAACTTGAACCTACTTCAACAAAACTTTCCTAGAATTAAACAACAAAGCCATAGGACTTCGAGGTAGTTTGCACTAGTGCAACATAAATCCTCAACTCTTCGTTAGGCATTTGCATTGCAAATTAAGCCCTAACCGGTCTTAGGACTCCGAGGTAGTCGTCCGATACGATATAAACCCTCACATCTTCGAGGCTATTTGTATGATTTTATCATACGAATATAAGTCCTAACTAATTAAAATTGGCGAGGATCAAAATACTAAATAAACATTAGGACCTTCCTAAATTCAAGCCAAACAATAGGATAGTCGAGAAATTATCAAAGTTCGCTTTGGATCTGTGATTTCTCCTACCCTTCTTCCTTTGGACTCCTAAAATAAAATGTTCCAAATTTGATCCATCCCCTATTGAAATTCAAAAATTCAATTCTTTGAAAACTTAAACTTTGAAATTCTTGAGAGCAGAATTATTGATTATTATCGAGAGTTTTCTTAGGTGATTCCCGTCACTTAAGATGTAATTAACTATAGGGGCTTGCCCTTATAGGGAATTTTAAAGAACCTGGGTAATATAAACCCCGTTTAATGTTTTCATATTAAGCGGGGAATTTGTCGACCGATAAAATTGGTTCGCGGACCAAACGGATGTCACAAATCTTCTAGTTTATTTAACCGAGCCCCACCATCAAGCGGTGTGTTTATCCTCGGGGATAGATACACGGTTTGTGATGCGGTGCTCGTTTATATAAACTATTTGGGATGTGAGATCGGTTTGATTTCATATCTTAAAATCTTCAAATTTAAAATTATTTTCAAAATCAATTACTACTTTCTAAATTATATCTATATTTAAATTAAATTTAAAATTCGCCGACAACTTCTGTAGGCGACCCCTTTTAAAAAAAAATACAACACCACAAACCTAAAAATATGCCGACAGAACATTCATACCTCGATTAACAAAGTCTCTTTTCTTGATAAGTCTCCTATTTATAAAGACTTTTTCACAAAGTTGCTGCGCCTCGAAACTAACAAACCTTCTCCTGTTGAAAACTCTAAATCTTGGAGAATCAAAGAAGTTGGAAGCCATGGAATGAAAATTTTAGAACTACCTTTTCATTTTTCTGGAGTAATGGGGTTTAAAATGAGTTTGGGGAGTTATAAGGGTGAAATTCGAGCTTAAAACTGTCGAATTCCGTCATTTGAAACTCCAACAACCTCTTCTCGGATGCAACTCCGTCGGTACTTAATAGGGCGTCGTCGGCACCCAAGCTCTGAATATTACAAAAGCTCTCTATAAAAACTCGCTGTCGGAGCCCATTTGGGCGTCGTTGGTGCCAGAGCATAATTTTGCTCCAACATCTTTTTCGTCCAACTAAACTCCAAATCTTTGATTCAATCCAATAATTAACAACTTTTATGATATTTTTGAGTCAGTCGGATTCAAATTTAAAACTATTTAATAGTAATATCAACTAAAATCAAATCAAACACACTAAATAACAAAGATAACTATGTGTTGCCTCTCATAAAGCATTTAGTTTAATGTCGTCAGCCCGACAAACATTAGTTTCAATTAGGATGACTTAACATTAAAACCTCCTTAAAATTAGTTCAGGAACCTTCAAAATATGGTTTTAATTGATGCCCATTAACTTTAAATATTCTTCCAGTTTTTGGATCCTCAATATCAACAGCTCCAAACAGGTAAACTTTTATAACAGTGAAAGGTCCTATCCACCTAGACTTAAGTTTTTTAGTAAATAATCTAATGTTGTATTGTATAACAAAACTTCCTGTCAAGGTTCAAATCTCTTAGTTATAATCTACTGATCATGCCATAACTTCATTTTCTCCTTATAAATTCTATCATTGTCATAAGATTCATTTCTCATTTCTTCTAATTCATTAAGTTGCAATAACCTTTTTTAACCAACATCCTTTAGATTGAAATTGAACTCTTTAATCGCCCAATATGCTTTATGTTCCAATTCAACTGGTAAATGACAAGTTTTTCCCAAAATCAATATGTAAGGAGAAATTTCCTTTAAGAGTTTTATAAGCAATCCTATATGCCCATAATGCAGTAGTTAATCTCACAGACCAATCTAATTTATGAGGATTTACAGATTTCTCCAAATTTCTTTTAATTTTGTGATTAGATACTTCAGGTAAACCACTAGTCTGGGGATGATAAGCAGTTGAGATTCTATGCATGACATTATATTTTTCATTCAATTTCTGAATCAAATTATTTCTAAAATGGGACCCACCATAAAAAATAATAACCCTAGGCATTCCATATCTTGTAAAAATATTTTTCACTAAAAATTTTGAAATAGTTCGAGCATCACATTTGAGTAAAGCTATTGCTTCAATCCATTTTGATACATAATCCACAGCAACTTATATATATATTGCCAAATAAAGGAATAAATGGTCCCATAAAATCTAATCCCCAAACATAAAAAATTTCTACTTCCAATGTAAAATTTAGGGGTATTTCATTTCTTATAGAAATTTTACTTACTCCCTGACATCAATCACAAGTTTTAATTCATCTATTAACATCGCTAAAAAGAGTAGGCCAATAGAATCCAGATCGTAAAATCTTATGTGCAGTTTTGTTTGTTCCAAAATTTCCCAAAATTTAAAATCATAACATCTCTGAATAATTGGTTCAATTTCTTTATAAGGCCCACATCTCCTAATAACTAGATCTTTTCATTGTTTATATAAATATGGGTCATCCCAAAAAAACAATTTCGCATCATAGATAAATTTTTTCTTTTGTTGCTTTGGTAATTCATGTGGAAAAATATCCTAGAATATAGTTCACAATATCAACATACCACGGTAAATTCCAATCCTTAATATTGTAAAGTTGTTCATCAGGAAAAGTTTTTATGATTTTCTTTTCAAAATCAGATAGTTCATGTTGTTTCAGCCTAATTAAATGATCAGTTATTTGGTTATCAGATCATTTTCTATCTACTATTATAAAGTCAAATTTTTCCATTAGAAGTACCCATCTAATTAAACATGGTTTAGCATCCTTCTTTTGCATTAAGTATCTGATAGGAAAATGGTCTGTATGCATACATTTAGTTCCAATTAAGTACGATCTAAATTTTTCAAAAGCATATAAAATCATTAATAACTCTCTTTTAGTAGTGCTATAGTTAATTTGAGCTTCATTAAGAGTTTTACTAGCATAGTATATAACTTCAAAAATTTTATCGTACCTTTGTCCTAAACCAACTCCAATCGCGTTTTCTCCCAATCATGTGAAATTATTATAGGGACAGTGATTAATTTTTCTTACAATACTTCAAAGGCATTTAAACATTCTTTATTAAAATCAAATTTCTTATCTTTTTCTATGAGTTAGCACAGAGGTTTAGTAATTTTTGAAAAATCTTTAATATAATGTCTATAGAACCTAGTATGTCCTAAAAAACTTCTCACCCAGCTCACAGTAGTAGGAGGTGGTAGTCTCGCGATGATTTGAATCTTTGCAGGGTCTATTTCTATGCAATATTAAGAAATTTTATGCCCAAGTAAAATTCCTCCTGCAATCATAAGTTGACATTTCTCCCAATTTAGAACAAAATTTTTTTTTCACATAACTCCAAAAAAATTTCTAAATTATTTAAGTAAATGTCAGATGAAGTTCCAGATATAAAAAAAATCGTCCATAAAAACTTCTATTCCATTGTCAATCAAATTACTAAAAATTGACATCATACATCTTTGAAATGTTGCAGGTGCGTTGCATAATCCAAAGGGCATTCTTCGAAAAGCAAATGTTCCATAAGTCTAGTTAAAATGGTTTTTTTTCTTGATCCTCAGGAGCAATTCGTATTTGATGATAGTCGGTATATCCATCAAAAAAGCAAAATTATTTATGCCCAACAAGCTTGTCCAACATTTGGTCTTGAAAGGTAAAGGAAAGTGATCTTTCCTAGTGGCGGCATTTAATTTTCTATATTCAATACATATTCGCCAACCATTGACTTGTGTCATGGTTATTAATTCATTTCTTCCATTAGTCACACTTGTGACTCCTCCTTTCTTAGGAACACAATGAATCAGACTTACCCACACACTATCTGAAATAGGATATATAATTCCAGCATCTAATCATTTTAAAGTTTCTTTTTTTCTTTCATAAATGGACTTAACCTCCTTTGCGGATCAGCTCTAGGTTTTTTATTGTTCATCTAACAGATTTTTATGCATGTAGATCGAACGACTGATTCCTTCAATATCAGCTAAAGTCCAACCAAAAACTTTTTTGTATCTTCTCAAGGTTTCTACTAATTTCTGCTCTTGTAAATTATTTAAATCTAAGGAAACAATAACTAGTAATGTAGATAATTCTCATAAGAATACGTACTTCAAATGATTTGGAAGTATTTGCATCTCAAGTTAAGGAGATTTTATGATAGATGAAACTAAACTTTTATTATCATTTTTTGCAATATCTAACATCTCAAATCTTTCCTGAACATAATCCAGTTCTTCAGTATCTATCTCATCAAATTTATCTTCCATTTCATCTTCATCCTCACATTTTAAATTTTCTTATTCAAGTTTTCTTCATACTTTTCCTTAAAATGCTCAATTTTTAAGTAGTCACAAATTTCCATTCGAAAGAATTCATCATCTTTTTTTTGCAGGCCTTTTCATAGCTTTTGATATCTTAAATGTCACCTCTTGATCATTAACTCTCATAGTTAACTCTCCTTTTTGAATATCTATCATGGCTCTTCTAGATGCAAGGAATGGTCTTCCCAAAATTATAGGATTTTCTTTATCTTCCTCCATATATAAAACAATAAAACCACAAGGAAGATAAATTTATCAACCTTTACTAAAACGTCTTTAACAACTCCTTTAGAATAACTAATAGAGCAATCAACCAACTGAAGAGTTACTAAAGTAGGAGAAATTTATCCTATTCCCAACCTTTTAAAAGTTGATAGAGACATGAGATTAATACTAGCTCCCAGATCACAGAAGGCTCTTCCAAGAAAATTTTCTCCAATAGCACAAGGAATAGTGAAGCTACCATGATCTTTATGTTTCTCAGGAAGCTTTTTCTGAATAATTGCGCTACACTCTTAGTTGAGTGCGACAGTCTCATTATCTGTAAATTTCCTTTTCTTATTTAGTATACTCTTCATAAACTTCACATAATTGAGTATTTGTTCTAAGGCTTCAACAAAAGGGATATTTACTGTTAATCTTTTAAGGATTTCTAGGAATATTAAAAAAATTGTGTCTCTTATTTGTTGTTTCAATCTTCAAGGAAATGGAGGTGGTGGTCTTTCTATAATAATTTTCATCGGTTTAAGCTGATGTTCCAAATCAGGATATATATTATCATGTCCTTTATCAGTTTCTTCCTTCTCTTTTTTAACTTCAACTTCTTTTTGCACTCTTGATTCCAATTCTTTAACACTTATTAATAGTATAGCCTTAATCTGTTCTTTATTCTAATTTTTGGGTTAATTTCAACATTACTAGGGAAAGTTCCAGAAGGTCTATTACTCAGTGCAGTAGCAACATGTACCAATTGATTTTTAATATTTTAATAGCAGCTCCTTGACTTTGCAATTGGTTCTCTTGACTTTGTAATTAGTTCCCTTAACTTTGTAATTGATTACACATGTTTAATATCAATTCTTCCATAGACAACTTTTTTTCCTTCAATTGTGAGTTACTATTGAAACCTGGAGGATAAGAAGGTCTATAATTAGTGTTTCCCTGGTTGTTAGAATTTCTCAATGGGTTCACAGAATTGTTCCCCCACAACGGGTTAACAGCAGCAGTGTTATTATTCCAGTTTAAGTTTGGGTGGTTATTGCAACCGAGATTATAATAATTAGAATAAGAATTGTTGAGTCTATTATTAATAGCTTTTAAAGTCTCAAAAGATGATTGATAATTTACTATTTGCCACAATGAATTTTCCTCTAAAACTGAAGGCATTTGAAAATAGTTCATTTTGAATTGATCTATTTTCTTTGAAATCACAGCAATTTGAGAAGCCAACAGAAATATCACATTATAATCATGAATACTAGCTACATTTTTTTGGATTTACCCGTTCAGAGGGCCATTGAAAATTATTAGTAGCCATCTCTTCAATAAAAGTATGTATCGTCAAATGGTTTTGACATTAACGATCCTCCAAACGAACAGCGTTAATAATAGATCTAAGAAATCCCACTAACTCATTATTAAATGTTTGAATTATTAACCAATCTGGTAATGCATGATGTGGACACTTTCTAAGGAGATCTTTAAATCTTTCCCAAGCTTCATAAATTGATTCCCCTTCAATCTGACAGAAAGATGTAATACCAATTCTAAGCTTAGCAGTTTTAGATGGAGGGAAATATTTTGATAAAAAATTTTGTGATAGTTCTCCCCAAGTTCTGATAGATCCAGGTGCTAACGAATTTAACCACGCCTTAACTTTATACTTTAATGAAAGAGGAAAAAGTCTAAGCTTAACAACGTCGTTCAACACTCCATCATATTTAAATGTAGCACACAATTCTAGAGAACTAGCAAATTGCAAGTTAGGATCTTCATTCGATGTTTCACCAAATTGATTATTTTGTACTACTTAGTTAATAACACATTTAAGCTCAAATGAATTAGCAGCTACATAAAAATTTTGAATATTTAAGTGAATTTCATCTGTTATAGGGTTAGCATAATCTCTTAAATGTCTAGGTAGATGTTCATTTTAAATTCTTTAGTTTTCTAAATTGTTCGCCATTATGCTCAAATTTTTAAATTCTTTTTGTTTTTTTCAAAATTTTCTAATATTATGTTCTAATTTCGATTCATAAGGTAATAAACCTTCGAATCCAAAACTACGTATACAAAAATATGAATTAAAGGTTTTAAGTTACTAGTAAATTTACTATTGTCTCTCCGGCAACGGCGCCAAAAACTTGACCTGCGGCTTGCTAACTTAAACTAATATTCAAAAGTATTTTCAATTCATTTACAAAATATAATCAGTTTAATAAGAAAGTAGCCAATTTATATGCAAGTATACGTATCACTCAAGTAATACAGGGCTCTAGTGGAGTCCTGGTTATCGATCCCACAGGGAGGAAGCAAATCTTAAAGCGTAGCACATAAATCCAATATTTAACTTTGCAAAACACCAAAATATATACTAAAGTTACTAGAGTTTAAAGATGCTAGAGAATTTAAAATTGCTAAAGTACATTCTAAACTTCATATTAAAGTTTGCTATTACTATATTAAATATTGTGATGTAATGTTCAAATTTAGAGAAATTGTCCTCCCCCTTACAATGATATTATGGTTAGTAAATGATATAGATTAGAATATTTATTGTATTATGCCAAATAAGAGCCTACATATTCTTTACCCACTTCCGAGTGTTATAAAGAACATTAGCTAATCTTAGGTTTAGTCCCTAAATCCGTGGTTAAGCTGGGAGGATACTGGCTCTCACTTCAAAGCTCCCACTTCCCTTCGCCTGAATGCTAACGCTTGCTTTAGTTTCCAAATACTAAAACCAAATTGGGGATTTTAGTCTATCACCCTAAAATCTCCAATTCTATGCCCAACAAACCATATTTCCTTATTTATTTGCACCCAACCCCCATGAACTACATCACTCATTCATGGACATTGAATGTAATCTCCACTTTTGTTGTAGAAAGCATAGCCCTTTCTGATCGTATGTTTCACACCATATTTTAACAATTCAATTGGCCAGATCAAAAAATAAATGAAGAACAAAGTGAAAAATCATAACAATTTCTTATCTTTCATATGGCACATCCAATCTAAACCATCACTTCACCATTCATCATTGCAAGGAGAAAGACAAAGAAATCTACTCAAAATTCGTGACGAAGATACAAAAAAAACTAAGATTTTATATATAAAAGAAAATTCATACAAACCATGAAAAGTAAATAAAACTTATCTTAAGTTATTCCCCAAGAAGATCCCTTGAAGTTCTTTTGAATCTCCTTCTCTCTTCACAACAACACACAATTCTCTCTTGGAATAGTAGGGAAGTACCAATCTCTCACTTTCCCTCTCATCCTACAACCCTTTTAAGAAGAATCCCTCACAAACAACACTTAACACCAAATCCTAGACTCTAAACTCTCTCTAAAGTCTTGCTCTTCACTCCCACACACTTTGCTTCACTTACATAAACAAACACACTTTACGTCACTTACATAAACACATGCACACACACACCAAATTCTGGCGCTTAATCTAGGAACGAATTTCCCAAGTGTTGCCTCAAGAATCCCTCCAAAAGTCATCCAAATACATTGAATTTGGCCTCCACTAACATTGGGCACCGTCGATGCCCAATATGGCACCGTTGGCGCCATATCATGCTATTTTGAATTCTCTGAATAAACATTCCGTCAGTGCCCATTTGGGTGCCGTCAGTGCCAGAACTTCAAATTCCTGGTTTTTGCCATTTTTCACTCCAAATTTGTTCATTTTTTCTTCCCTTTACTCTATTTACCTAAAATCATCATACCTGCAACAAAACATGAAAAATAACTTTCATTAAAGTGCAATATCACCAAAAATTAGTACAAAGTGTAGATGAAAAATCAATTATATTTTTGGTGCATCAATACACTCTTAACTGGTTGTCACTAAGTTATCACAATTTTGAGACTGATAGTCGCACTTCTCTCAACCCAGTCAAGTTGGAAGACTCTTATGCACTTCTTTTTAGTGAAGCATGCAATCTTGTAAATGAATCAATCAAGAATACATAACACACTGCATTATTGACTTACAAAAATAACGGGGAGCGGGGGAGTTGGGGGTGGTGGTGGTTTCGGGGAAGGGCTTAAACCTTAAGAAGTTCAAGCAAGAACTTCACAAACACAAAATATCAACAACAACAACCAACAACGAACTAAATATGTAATTATTTGTCAAATCTGCACAAAAAAGGGCACTCTGCTATTCAATGATGGCACAAGGCCAATCTATAGTATAAACCACGTTCCTCTATTATGCCTACAACTCTAACAACACAATTACAATCACAAGACTGGTGTTGGATCCATATGCCACAACACATCTCACTCCTCTTCTCTCAAATGTTTAACAAACAATTTTTTATGAAGGAAATGACCATGTTCGGGGAGGGGCTTAAACCTCAAGAAGTTCAAGCAAGAACTTCACCAACACAAAAAATATCAACAAAAACAGCCAACAACAAACTAAATATGCAATTATTTGTCAAATCTGCAAAAAAAAGGGCACTTTGCTATTCATTGATGGCACAAGGCCAATCTATAGTATAATCCAACTTCCTCTATTACATCTACAACTTGTACAACACAACTACAATCACAAGACTGGGTGTTGGACCCAAGTGCTACAACACACCTCACTCTTCTTCTCTCAAATGTTCAATAACCAGTTTTCCATGAAGGAAACGACCATGTGAGGGTTAGCAATTACCAACACACAGGTATATCACATGTTGGTAAGGGTTTTCTTCTCACTCCAAAAAATAGTAAGTTAATTTTCAAACCTCTTTTTCATGCTCCAAGATTATCACATTATCTAGTTTCAATACTTCAACTTACCAAAGATAATAATTGCCAAGTCATTTTCAATGCTAATGAATTTCAAATTCAAACCCGAAAACTAAGAAAATAGTGTTAATTGGAGTTGTTGATTGGTGCGACTTTTTTAATTTGCAAAAATTAATGAACTCAGATTTAGATTTATATATTGATTTAAATGATAAAGTCACACAATTAACGCACGTATACGTATCACTCAAGTAATACAGGTGATCCACTTAAAAAGTTCTTATTTTTATGCCTTATTTATGATTCAATTTATAAGGATATTATGCTTTAATGAAAGGTATTTTTATATTTTTGGATGTAGGCGATAAAAAAAGAGTTCAATAAGGAAAAAGGAGCAAAAATGAGCACAAATAGAGCTTAAAAGCAAAGTTGCTGAAATTATAGGTCCGTGGCCTATGCGCCAGAATCCGGCGCCTAAGCGCCAGTTCGATACTGAAGTAGATAAGATTTTTGACAACTTTGGGCAGTTATTTTGACAGTGTTAAGTAGTTATCAGACCTTCTTGAAGACTGAAAGTTACACCTAATACATAGGACATGTGATACAATGCATCTGGACAGGGGAAAACAGTTTTAATCGCGAAGAGGTACGATCCAAAGTGAAGAGGTGTGAAGACTTGGTCACGGACTCCGACACCTAGGCTCCACAGTTACTTTCTAGAAGATACATTGTCTTTGGACGAATTTTAAAGAAGTGCCTTAAGTAACCCCTGGTCATTTTCGAAGCTCTATAAATAGGAGTCAATTCTACAGAGAAAAGTACCCCCAAGCACCCTAGAGTTCTCTCACATTTGAAAATAATTTTAGGGAGCCTCCTTCTTAAGTAATTAGTGAGTTTATTTTAGTTATTTCTAGTGTTACTACTCAATTCCTTGAGTAGTAAGTGTGAGTTTGTAAGTGTTGGTGCTGTTGAAGTCTTTCATTTTGCATTGGAGTCAGTAGAAGTCAGCGGATCACTTGAAGGAACATTCCAGATAAGTATTTGTAACTTGGTTCAAAGTTTTATAAATATGTTGTGTTGTGTGAATTCAATGTGTTCTGAGTAGTTAGTTTTCTTTCTCCTTTCAACGATGAAAAGATAATAAAGATAATTTAATTTTGTTGGAGAACTTAAACTTAAATTTTATAAAAATTGTGATGATAAATACCTGATCTTAATTAAATTTTTAAACTGTCCATTTAAATTGTTAAAACATGTTGAAGAATTATGAGACCTATCCGGAGATGAATTCTTAACTAGTAGATATCACATGAATCCTTGGGTAATCAAAGGCCTTAAGCAGGTTATTCAAGGTGAAGTGCAAACAAATAGGGATGTATTGTTTATTGGGTGTAGAATTGATTAGTTTTTAGAGTGACAGACTAAATTCTAATAATTTGGTTTATAGAAAGGGAACAGTTCACTAGTAAGGTCGACCATAGCCACCCTTAGACATCTAGAAGTGTGAGCCTAGATTAACTAATTCTACTCATAATACAACCTGAACCGATCTATAGATTAGCCAATGCTCTTTATACTATCGAGCGAAAGTAAAGAATATGTATGCTTCTATTTGGTACAATACCATAATCTAAGTTCTCCATGAATGATAATTATTCTGAAAAAACTTGGATTAATTGAAAAGGAGAAAGTTGGTTTACTTATACTTGCATTAACCTTTACTTTATTGCTGCTTACTTACATTTAGTAGAAATTTCATTAAACTTAAAATTTGTTCTTTAAAAAGATATAAAAATATAAATATTTTTAATTTGAAAATCTATTAAATTCCTTTAATTAATCATAATTAAATCTTCCTTGTGGGATCGATAATCAGGACTCCAATAGAGCCCTGTATTACTTGAAACGATACATATACTTGCGTTTGAAATCGAGACTTTGCAAAATTATTTAAATATAAACTCATAAGTTCTTGCATATACAGAGAGTGTAAAGTCTTGCGGCCGAGCATCGATCAATTCAAGTTTTTGGCGCCGTTGCTAGGGAAGAAAAGAAATTAAGAAAGAAAGGAAGGAAGAAAGTGAAAAGCCAATTTTTAGATTTTGCAAATTAAAATATATATACACATTTATTTCTGTAAAAATATATAAAAATATATAATAAAAAAATACCAAAAAGATTATATTTTTATGCGTAGTTCTGGGTCTGAAGGATAATTACCTTTTGATTCTGAATTAGAAAGAACTGTTAGAAGATTTAGAAAAGGAAAACAAATTCAAATAATCAGGAAATGACTAACTTACATAACAATAATCAAAATCAAATAGAAATTAGTGAACAAATGAGGAACACCAAATGAAATAGTATTCAAATGCCTGTTGTAGATGCTAATTCTTTAGAGCTTAAACATTTTATTATTCAAATGGTTCAAAATAATCAATTTGGAGGAACACCAAATGAGGATCCAAACTTACACCTTGCTAGTTTCTTAGAACTTTGTGCTACCTTTAAATATAATAATATTTCTGATGATGCTATTAGGCTTAGACTCTTTCGTTTTTCCTTAAAAGATAAAGCAAAGATGTGGCTTAATTCATTTGCAATTGGTTCTATTAAAACTTGGGTAAATATGGCACAAAATTCCTTGCTAAATATTTTCCTCCTTCTAAAACTACTAAATTAAGAAATGATATTACTTCATTTATACAATTTGATGGAGAAACAATTTATGAAGCATGGGAAAGATTTAAAGAAGTATTAAGAAAATGTTCTCATCATGCTTTACCATATTGGTTAATTATTCAAACATTTTATAACGGACTTATTAGATCACTTAGATCTATTTTAGATCTTGTTGCTGGTGGTTCTTTAATGGCTAAGACATTTGATGAAGCTTCTACTTTAATTAAAGAAATGGATAGTAATAATTTTCAATGGCCTTCTGAAAGGGTTAATCCTAAAAGAGTGGCAAGTATTCAAGCTAATCAAGCCTTTTCTATTTTAGCTTCACAAGTGGCTACGATATCTAAGAAATTGGATAATTTTGCTATTAACGTATCACATGTAGGTAATGATAATTCTGCAAATATTAATGATTCTCAAACAATGGAGACTTTGCAAGCTATTGCTAGTAAAACTAATAACCCTTATTCCAATTATTACAATCCAACTTGAAAAAATCACCCTAATTTTAATTGGAAAAATGGACATCAACAATGGAGTAATAATCAAATTAATCCACCTGAAATTGGAGCAATCAAGGAAATTCAAACTTTAGATCAACTTATCCTACTGGTTTTAACAATCAGCAGAAAAAGTTATCTGTAGAAGAATTGATCTTGCAACTAGGTAATCAGCTACAAAGTCAAAACACTGTTTTTCGAAATATTGAGAATCAGATGAGTCAAATTGCTAATTTTATTAATTACAGACCTCAAGGAACACTGCCTAGCAACGTTGAAATTAATCCTAAAGAAACTGGAAAAGACCATGAACAAGCAAAAGATGTACAACTTAGAAGTGGAAAGGAATTAAAAGAGAAGATTCAGAATGAAATTGAAAAAGAGAGAGAAGTTGAAGAGATTGAAAAACCTAAAGAAACTCTTTCTCCAAGTAAAGATCAAACTGTAATTCCTACTAAAGTGGAAATTGAAAGACCACCACCACCTTTTCCTCAAAGACTAAAACAACAGAAGCTTGACCATCAATTTTCTAAGTTCTTTGAAATTTTTAAGAAACTACCATCAACATTCCTTTTGCTAAGGCTTTGGAACAAATGCCGAGCTATGAAAAATTTATGAAGGATACTTTAAGCAAGAAAAGGAAATATGAAGCTTATGAAACTGTTGCAATAAGTGAAGACGGTAGTGCAATAATTTAAAAGAAATTACTTCAAAAACTTAGATATCCTAGAAGTTTCACTATACCATGTGCTTTTAGAGAAAAATTTTGTGGAAAAGTCTTATAAGATTTAGGAGCAAGTATTAATCTCATGCCATTTTCTATCTTTCGAAGGTTAGATTTAGGAGAGATTTCTCCCACCACTGTAACCCTTCAGTTAGCTGATTGATCGATTACGTATCCTAAAGGAGTTATAGAGGATGTTCTTGTTAAGGTGGATAAATTTATCTACCCTGTAGATTTCATTGTCCTGGATATGAAAGAAGATAAAGAAATACCTATTATTTTAGGGAGACCTTTTCTAGCTACTGGACGTGCTATGATTGATGTGCAAAAAGGAGAATTAACAATAAGAGTTAATGATCAAGAGATAACATTTCATGTTCTGAAATCAATGAGGTATCCTGACAAAGAAAAATATTATCAGATGGATATTTTTTATTATATAATTGAAAAGCATTATTAAGAAAATGTAAGGTCATTTCTGAAGAAAAAAATGATGAATCCATAATATATAATGAGTCATTAACTGAAGAAATTGAAGAAGTGAAAGAAGAAAATTTATTTGAAGAAACTCATTATATTCATGATAATTGGGAAATTTATACACAACTAAAAATGATATACTTTTACCCTCAATTTAAAAAGCCCCTGAACTGGAATTAAAAATGTTACCTGCACATTTAAAGTATGCATTTCTTGGAAATTCATTAACTTTACATGTGATTATATCTTCAGAACTAAGTAAAGATCAAGAAGAAAATTTAATAGGAGTTCTGAAGAATTATAAGAAATCTTTTGGTTGGACTATTGCAGATATAAAAGGAATAAGCCCTTCAATCTGTATGCATAGGATTTTATGGAAGAAAATTGTAAACTCACTATTGAAACTCAAAGAAGTTTGAACCCAATTATGAAAGAGGTTGTTAAAAAAGAGATTTTAAAATGGTTAGATGCTGAAATTATTTATCCTATTTCGGATAGTCAATGGGTAAGTCATATTCATTGTGTTCCGAAGAAAGGAGGAGTTATTGTGATTGTTATAGACAAAAAAGAATTAATCCCTACAAGATAAGTTACTGGATGGAAAATTTACATTGATTATCGAAAATTAAACTACGCCACTAGAAAGGATCATTTTCCTTTACTTTTCTTGGATCAGATGCTGGATAAATTAGCTGGACACTCATATTTCTATTTTTGGGATGAATATTCTGGTTATCATCAATTACCCTTTGCTCCTGAAGACCAAAAGAAAACAACATTTACAAGTCCTTATGGAACATTTTCTTTTAGAAGACTGTCTTTTGGTTTATGCAATGCACGTGCAACCTTTTAGAAATGTATGATGTCAATATTTTGTGATTTAATTGATAAAGGAATTAAAGTATTTATGGACGATTTTTTAGTATTTGGAACTTCTTTTGAGTCTTGCTTGGAAAATATAATGAAAGTTCTGAAAAGATGTGAAGAAATACATTTGGTTCTAAACTGGGAAAAATGTCAATTTATGGTCACAGAAGGAATTGTACTCGGACATAAAATTTCACAAAAAGGTATGGAAGTTGTTCAGGCAAAAGTGAAAATTTTTGCTGAACTTCAACCACCTACTACCGTTACTGATGTGAGAAATTTTTTGGGTCATGCTGGATTTTACAGAAGATATATAAATGATTTTTCTAATATTGCTAAACCTCTGTGTCATTTATTAGAAAAAGAAGTTAAGTTTGAATTTAATAAAGATTTTCTGAATGCGTTCAATATTCTAACAAAAAATTTATCACTGTACCTGTCATTGTTGCACCTGTTTGGAGTAAACCTTTTGAATTAATGTGTGATGCAAGTGATTATACAATTGGAGCTGTATTGGGACAAAAATATGAGAAAATTTTCAAAGTTAGATATTATGCTAGCAAAACTCTTAATCAAACTCAAATAAATTACACTACTACTGAGAAATAGCTCTTAGTAATAGTAGCTGCCTTTGATAAATTTAGACCTTATCTTCTTGGGACAAATTTTATCGTACATACTGATCATTCTGCTATTAAGTATTTAATGTCTAAAAAGGATGCTAAATCTAGATTGACCAGATGGGTTTTACTTTTACAAGAATTTGATTTTGAAATAGTGGACAGAAAAGGAGCTGATAACCAAATTGTTGATCATTTATCAAGAATTAAAAATAATAGTGAGAATATTTATGAAGAAAACATAAATGAGAAATTCCCTGATGAACAATTATATGTTATTCAAGGATTACAAACGCCTTGGTATGCAGATATAGTTAACTATTTGGTTAGCAATATTTTACCATATGGATTGAATAACAAATATATTAAGAAATTCAAGAATGATTCTAAATCATATATTTGGGAAGATCCTTATTTATTTAAAATAGGAAGAGATTTTGTAATTCGGAGATGTGTACCTTATGAAGAACTTTTGCAATTATTCAAAAATGTCACAATTTTGAATTTGGAGGACACTTTGGAGTGGATAAAACTGCTTTTAAAATTTTAAATTCTAGATTTTATTGGCCTACAATATTCAAAGATGTTGGAAATTATGTGAAAACTTGTGATCGATATCAAAGAATGGGGAATATATCCAACAAAGATGATATGCCTCTAAGCTATATATTAGAAATTGAAATTTTTGATGTATGGGGTTGAGACTTTATGGGATCTTTTGTACCATCATCTGGAAAGATTTATATTTTATTAGCAGTTGATTATGTTTCAAAGTGGATTGATGTTGTAGCCTTACCTAACTGTGATTCCAAAAGTGTTTCAAAATTTTTAAAGAAGATGATTTTTACAAGTTTTGGAATGCCAAGGGTAATTATCACAGATGGGGGAAGTCATTTTAGAAATGCAAGAATTCAATCATTACTAGAAAAATTCAGAATTAAACATAGAATTGCAACTGCTTATCACCCACAAACAAGTGGAATGGCTGAAGTATCAAACAGAGAAATTAAAAGAATATTAGAAAAGACTATTAATCCTAAAAGAACTGACTGGGTTGATAGACTTGATTCTGCATTATGGCCTTATAGAACATCTTATATGACACCTATCGGAATGTCACCTTATCGGTTAATTCATGGTAAACATTGTCACTTACCTGTTGAACTGGAACATAAAGCTTACTGGGCGATAAAAGAGTTCAATTATGATTTGAATGCTGCAGGAGAGAAATGACTATTACAACTAAGTGAAATGGAAGAGATAAGAAATGAGTCCTATGAAAATGCAAAGATTTATAAGAAAAAAATGAAGAAATTGCATGATAAAAACATTTCAAGGAAAATATTTGAGTCTGGACAAAAAGTATTATTACTTAATGCTCGTTTAAGACTTTTTCCTGGAAAATTAAGATCTAAATGAATGGGACCATTTATAATTGAGAAAGTATACCCTTATGGAGTTGTGGATATTAAAGATCCCAAAACTGGAAAAATATTTAAAATTAATGGACTAAGACTGAAGCCTTATATGGGAGAAATGAAACCAAATTACAAGGAGGCTTACGAACTAAGTCTACCCGATTAATACAACTTATTAGGTCAGGATGACAACGTTAAACTAAGTGCTTTGTGGGAGGCAACCCATATATTATCATTGTGATTGTTTGTGATTTGAATTTATCTTAATCGATGTTTGTATGTTGATCACACCCTTTTAATAGACCTATTTTAAGACCAAAACTTTGTAAATTGAAGATAGCGAAACGGAGTCGAACATGGTTCAGGCGCCTAGGCGCCCAAAGTCGGCGCCTAAGCACCAGCATAACCAATGTGTATCGATAATCTAATTCCTAGGCACCTGATTTCGGCACCTAAGCGCCCCAGTTACTTTTCGTGCAAAAACCGAAATTCTTCAGCTTTTCACACGAAATCTCCTTATAAATTGCCCTATCTTCATTGCCAATCCCTAAGCAACCCAATTTTCAACCAGAACAATTCATTTTGGAGGAGAAGAGAGAAGTTTGGAAGCAATTGAGAGAGGAAATCATGGCAATGAGGTAAGAGACAAGTCTTCCAAAGATCATCAACCTTATTTTAATGGTTTTATTACAGTTAATTTGGAGAGGTATTTAGTCTTTTAGAAAAGATTGAAGAGGAACTTCTAAATGTTAGGAATCGTCTGCACGAGATGTATCATCAAATTGAGCATTTGGAATGGCAGACATAACTTTAGTTCAATCATATGGCGGCCTATCAAGATGCTCAAGTAGCAATGTATGCGAAGAACAAGTGGATTGATGAGAAGACGGCTTTGGAATTTCCAAGGGCGTTGGTTTTCTATCCATGCGGGCCTAGCGAACTTCATTACGAGAGGGATGAAAATTAAAGTTCGGTGTTAAATATATCTTTTATGTGTTCTAAGTGTGATTGAGTCAAGTTTTAGTGAGTCGAAGATTAGGTTTGTGTGTTTTTTTTAATTGTTCAATGTGTGTTGTTGGATTTAGAATTTGCTTTAAATTTATGATGTTTGTGTTATTTATAGAATGATGAACCATGTTATAGTCTTTTTCTAGAATTTATTGAGCTTGGAATGGAAAATATGAAATGGAATTGAAGAGTTTGATTATATCTTGAGTTTGGAATGTGGATCTAATTTATCATTTTAATTGATTGTGGAAATGTTTGGAAGTTAGAAATTGGAGTAATACTCTCATGTGAGTAATTAGAAGTCAAATTTGTTAAGTTTTCGTGGAAATTATAATACTTAAAATAATTTTTTGGAAAGGGAGTCTGGCGCCTAGGCGCCAGAACTCGGCGCCTAAGCGCTGATTCGACCTGCACCCGAAAATCAGTTTTTAAACCCACCAATGTCATTTTTAATGCCTAAGCTCCCTTCTTCGTATTTTCAAGAAAATCAACTTTAGGGATCCATTTTTAGGCCTGATTTTCAAGTTTTTAAGATTGAAATCGCTCGATTTCTTGATCTCGATGTCAGATCTACCTTCTAAACTATTTATTTTTGAATTTCACCATGGATTTTGCTCTTTTTGAGGAGAACTGAAATTTTGAGAAAATTTTGATTTTTAGAGTTAAATCCATGGATTTTTAAGCTCTTTCAATTTTGAAAAGCTTAAATTAGTTAATTTCCTTTGATCCTATAAATTTATTTTGCGTTTTTATTTCACATTTAGATGACACCTAAATCTAAGAGAGGAAAAGAACGAGAAAAAATTTTAATCGTAGCAAGTTTGCCACTGCCGCAGCACATTTTCGTTACAAAGATTTTGCTACAACAAGAAAGTTTATCTCGGAGAGGATTTTTTATAATCTTGGTAGAAAGATTGAAGATACGATCGTTGCACTAAACTGACAACAATTCTGTTACTTTACTGTTGTTGCTGTTATCCCAATCGTCAGGGAGTTTCATGTAAATTACTTGGATGCCGAAGAGTACGAGATCTTCATATAAGGATTTGGAGTAGGATTTACTCCAGAGCGAATAAACATTTTCTACGGCCTGCCATCAAACATTGAGTGCTATTACTCAGGATTATCTCCATCTGAGGGAGATTTGGAGATGATTATTGCATACCTGACGGATGGTACTGGAGCTTGGAAGATCTAGAACGAGAAACAGGTAAATTTTTCACCTTCTAAACTAAATGGTGTTTCTAAGGCATGGCATTACATTATTTCTGGTCACCTCCTTCCATCCAACCATTTGAGCGACGTTACCAAGGACAGAGCTATCCTCAACTATTGCATACAAGAGAGGAAGCCGATTGATGTTGGGAGTATCATTTATGATTCTGTAGAGGACGCTGCTCGTTCTAGCACTTCTGTAGGACTGGGATTTCCATCTTTGATTTATTCTCTATGCGAGAATGCTAGAGTTGTTGCTGAGCTTTCAGTGGAGAAGCTCAAGTCTACAAAGCCCATTGGACGAGAAAGTGTTAATATTTATGATCGACTCCGAGGTAAGAGTTCTACCGCACCATCTAGTTTTTGAGAGAATATGCATGCGAAATTTATTGAGGAGCAGAATATGTTACTTTTGACCTAGTGTAGAGTCGATACTATAGATATGAAATTGGATCATCTTTCTGAGTACACCCAAAGGAAGAGTGATTATGATGATGAGTCTCTTGTTAGATTCCTGAAGGGCGACCATTCTGTTTAGTTCCCAACCTGCCCTAGATTCTCACCATTTGATATCCAGAACAAGAATGTAGACTTTTCCTTTGATGGCGACGAGGATAAGGAGATTGCTAGTGATGATTAGATTTTTAGGATTGTGTATTTGTTTTTTTATGTGTTAATTTTGCATGTGTGTGATGATATGTTTGTTTTTATGTTTGATGCATTGTTCTGAGACGCTTATTGATGTATTAATGATTGTTGGATTGCTAAAATTTAATTATGTTATGAGATGTTTTATTTTTGTGTCAGTACGAGTGATCATAACACCTGTTTAGTTTAGTTATTTTTATTAAAGATTATTATATATATATAATATATATATATATATATATATAATAAATACATATACATATATATATATATATATATATATATATATATATATATATATATATATGATTTTTGTAGAAATTGATCCTGCTTATTAAAATTTTTCTATATATGCTTAGACCTTTCTTTTATATTCATAAAAAATATGTGTAAAAATAAAATTTTCCTTTCTTGATTATTTTTCATATACTTAGAAAAATTCCAATTCTTTCTCCCATGCTTTAGAAATTTTCATGATTATTGTTTATACCAAAACTGAAGTTTGGGGGAAGAAAAAAATTCTTTGAAATTTAAATATTTTTTGTCCTTAATATAATAATATTTTATTTAAAAATATATTAACATAACATAGGAAAGAAAAAATTATTTAAGATTAATTAAATTTTCGAATTTATAAACAATTTAGTAGACTTAACTAAAATTTCAATAATTTTGATTCATTTTAAGAATAGAATTATTTAATTTAAAGAATAATAAGATTAAAAATTTTTCTATTTATAGTAAAGAGAATTGTATTTTTGAAATACTAAGGAATCAAGATTATTACTTTAAAAAGAAAAGATTGAAATAATTTTTGAAAAATACTTATTAAGATTGTCATATTTATTAAGTGAAAATGTATAAGTTTTTAAATATAAGTTAAGGATAGAGAAGTTCAAAATTATTAACAGGCTGTCTAGATATAGTAATCATCACAATTTATATAACAAAAAAAGAAGAAAAGAGCAAAAAAAAGAAATGTGAGGAGAAGCTTGAGGAAAGCCTGATAAAAAATTAGCTTCACTTGAATTATCTTATAAGAAGAAAACTAATTACATTTTTAACTTAATTTTTATGTACAAGTATTTTTACTTAATTTTTTTTTTCATGAAAGTCTTTTCTTGTAAATATTCTATGTGACCTTAATATGATAAATTAAAATTATTCTTGAAATAAATGAAAAATTGAAAGTCTTATGATTTGGTAGTTAAATATTTTTTAAATTCTTAAAATTAAACTTAATTAGTGAAATTTGGTTAGATTTGCTAAAGTATTTATAAAACCAAAAATTACAAAGATTCTTAGATATTCAAACTTCATTCCAAATGTTATACATTTTATGTAATTAAAAGGGTTACTTTAGGACAAGTAACGTTTAAGTTTAAGAGAATTTGATCCATTTAAAAAGTACCTATTTTTATGCCTTATTTATGATTCAATTTATAAGGATATTATGCTTTAATGAAAGGTATTTTTATGTTTTTGGATGTAGGTGATAAAAAAAGAGTTCAAAAAGGAAAAATGAGTAAAAATGAGCAAAAATAGAGCTTAAAAGCAAAGTTGCCGAAATTATAGGTCTGGCGCCTAGGCGTCAGAATCAGGCGCCTAAGCGCCAATTCGATACTGATGTAGATAAGATTTTTGACAACTTTGGATAGTTATTTTGACGGTGTTAAGCGGTAATCAAACCTTCTAGAAGACTGGAAGTTACTCCTGATACGTAGGACAAGTGATACAATGCATCTGGATACGGGAAAACAGTTTTAATCGCAAAGAGGTGCGATCCAAAGTGAAGAGGTGCGAAGACTTGGTCACGGAATCTGGCGCCTACGTGCCACAGTTAATTTCTAGAAGATACATTATATTTGGATAAATTTTGAAGAGGTGCCTTAAGCAACCCCTGGTCATTTTCGAAGCTCTATAAATAGGAGTCAATTCTACAGAGAAAAGTGCCCCCCAAGCACCCTAGAGTTCTCTCACGCTTGAAAATAATTTTAGGGAGCCAACTTCTTAAGTAATTAGTGAGTTGATTTTAGTTATTTTGAGTGTTACTACTCAATTCCTTGATTAGTAAGTGTGAGTTTGTAAGTGTTGGTGCTGTTGAAGTCTTTCATTTTGCATTGGAGTCAGTAGGAGTCAGCGGATCACTCGAAGGAACATTCCAGATAAGTCTTTGTAACTTGGTTCAAATTTTTATAAATATGTTTTGTTGTTTGAATTCAATGTATTCTGAGTAGTTAGTTTTCTTTCTCCTTTCAACCATTAGAAGATAATAAAGATAATTTAATTTCGTTGGAGAACTTAAACTTAAATTTTTTAAAAATTGTGTTGATATTAATACATGATCTTAATTTACTTTTTAAACTGGTCATTTAAATTGTTAAAACCTGTTGAAGAATTTTGAGACCTATCCAGAGAGGAATTATTAAATAGTAGATATCACATGAATCATTGGGTAATCGAAGGCCTGTCGGCATATTTTTAGGTTGTGTGATATTTTAAAAGAGGTCGCCTAACAGAAGTTGTCGGCGAATTTTTAATTTAATTTAAATAAATAATTTGAAATAAGTAGTATTTGATTTTGAAAATAATTTTAAATTTGAAGATTTTAAGATATGAAATCAAACCGATCTCACATCCCAAATAGTTTATATAAACGAGCACCGCACCGCAAACCGTGTATCTATCCCTAAGGATAGACACACCGCTTGATGGTGGGGCTCGGTTAAATAAACTAGAAGATTTGTGACATCCGTTTGGTCTGCGAACCAATTTTATAAGCCGACAAATTCCCCGCTTAATATAAATGAATTAAGCGGGGTTTATATTACTCAGGTTCTTTAAAATTCCCTATAAGGGCAAGCCCCTATAGTTAATTACATCTTAAGTGACGGGAATCACCTAAGAAAACTCTCGATAATAATCAATAATTCCGCTCTCAAGAATTTCAAAGTTTAAGTTTTCAAGGGATTGAATTTTGGGTTTCAATAGGGAATGGATCAAGTTTGGAACATTTTGTTTTGGAAATTCAAAGGAAGAAAAGTAGGAGAAATTACGGATTCGAAGCGGACTTCGGTAATTTCCCGACTATCCTATTGTTTGGCTTGGTTTTAGGAAAGTCCTAATGTTTATTTAATGTTTTAATCTTGCCAATTTTAGTTAATTAGGGCTTATATTTATATGATAAAATCATACAAATAGCTCGGAAGATATGAGGGTTTATGTCGTATCGGACGACTACCTCGGAATCCTAAGACCGGTTAGGGCTTAATTTGCAATGCAAATGCCTAACGAAGAGTTGAGGATTTATGTTGCACTAGGCAAACTACCTCGAAGTCCTATGGCTTTGTTGTTTAATTCTAGGAAAGTTTTGCTGAAGTAGATTCAAGTTTTGTTGACGACGATGGCCGTGCTGCCCACCATGCTCCGAGCTCCTTGTTGTTGCGGAGGTTTAGTTTTAGAAATCATAAATCAAGGGATGAGAAAAGTGTTTTGGTTTAGAGAAGTCTTAATTTCCAAGTGTTTTTTGTGTTTTAATTAAAACAAATCTTAAAGTTGATTATAACAACACCGGTTAAGATCCCACGGTTCCATCCTTCCCGCATCATTATTTTTATCGGATTCACTTAGTCCGGATGAATTTGCTAAACTCAACTCGAATGAGTTCCGCACTTTCATTTAGACCGTGGAAATCCCGTTAGCAACACGTAGGTTACATCATCCGAGGTATTCCCGATCATCCAACAAGACGTTTTAATTTAGTTGTAATTGTAGTTTTGTGTTCCGTTTGTGATTAAATTTTGAGTTGTCTTATATTTTGAAATGTTGTGGAGGTGAATTTTATCTTGTAGTGTCTTTTAATTTAGTTATGGGTTTCAGTTTTGGTTTCTGTCCTAAAGGTGTAGGTTTTCATGCAACTGTTGTTTATCATGCAAGAAAAATAAGTGCGATGCGATTAAATAAATTGCCGTAAAGTAAATCGCAATAAAATAAAAGCGTACCTGGAGGGTATTCCCGTCATCCCAAGCTGCACTTAAAACACAATTAGAATATTTAAGCAAGTTCCTAGGTAAAGCTAAGAAAAAGGGTTATGGTTTTCTACCAAATTCCTAATCCTATAGCTAGTCATTTCCTATGACGTCTAGGTTCTTTGTGTTTTTGGTTTGAAGACGATTTTCTTCATCAAAGAACAACTAAGTTCAATTGTTCTTATAAATATCCTATCATATTGAGGAAGTGCTTAGGAAGGGTCCTAAACATCTTTTCAATATTTCTAGGATTGTTTTAAGTCCAAATGAATTTAATTGTGTAAGTGAATCGATCGTCCGAGGTTTTCAAATTTTGTTAACTTGCTCAGTGAACTAGGACATTTGAATGTCCTATAAGTGAAGTAACATTTCATTTTATATTCTGTTTAGGAGTTATGATAACTAAAGCTCTTGAGGGTAAATTGGTGTTCAAATGGTTTGTGATTCAAATTTAAGTTCAAATTAATGATTTAAGTTTGGAATAGTGTTCAAGTTATCTTAGATTTATTTTTGAGTTCTTTATGTCTTAGGTGATGTTATTTAATTCAACTTAATTCAATTTAATTTAATTTAATTTAATTTAATTCAATTTAATTCAATTTAGTTTGATTTGATTTAATTTTTAATTTAATTTAATTTAATTTAATTTAATTTAATTTAATTTAATTTAATTTAATTTATTTAATTTAATTTAATTAATTTATTTAATTTTATTTAATTTAATTTAATTTAATTAATTTAATTTAATTTATTTTATTTAATTTAATTTGACTTTTAATCTTAATTTAATTTAATTTAATTTTAATTTAGTTTACTTAATTTAATTTAATTTTTAATTTAATGTAATTTATTTTTAATTGAAATTTTGAAAGAGTTTAAAGATTTAATTTTAGTTTAATGATTAAGTCTTTTAATATTTTAAATTTGAGTTATCATTTTAATTAAGAGTTTAATATTAATGAGATGATTAATTTAGGGATTTTTAAATTAAAGAATAAATCTCTTCCTTATAATATCCCTATTTTAATAATTCCAATTTTATTATTCTTCCAAATTTAATCAATTATTTAATTAAGGTTTAATCATTTTAAATTGCTTAATGGGTTTCTACCCTTTAATTATTTAAATTTCAATCATCCAAATCTGATTAGGATCAAATATTTTACTTGTTAATTTTTTATTAAACCTAAAGTTTTAATTAAGGGTTAAAATTTTAATTACCATTTTGCCCTTTAAGCCTAATAATTTCATAACTCACTAAATTGAACTCAAATGAACTTGAAATTTTTATGTGACTTCACTCATATGTCAATAAAGACATGAGAGGAGAAAATGTGATTTTTCTGTATTTAATTTACTTATATAATTATTTTTAGTAGAAAATAGAGATTTTCAAGGAAAATTTGATAACATGACCAAGGGAAAGTTTCTGTCCTTAAGAAAATTAGGGGACATTCCTAATGACCAGAGGACCACTTGGACTAATTTTGGTGATTTTTTGAATTATATTATTTTTATTATAATTATTTTAAATTTTAGAGTGTTAATTAATTGAAAAATAAAATTAATGTTGAAAAATGAATTTTATAATTTTTAAAATTCTCTCTGATATCAAGGATTCCAGATAAACAAATTTTACAATTTTCTGATTTTTCTTTGATTTATTATAATTATTTTAGTGAAAGTGCTAGAAAATATATTTTTTTAATTTTAAAATTACCCTAAAGCTTTAAAAATTAATATCTCACTAAATAGACCTAGGAAAAATATGGGATTTGTTCCTAAGTGATTAAAATTTAAAATGTGACATTTTGGTGAATTTTATTATTTTTGTGATTTTTATTATTTTTTAATTATTTAAAAATATTAAAATAATATTAAAAAATCAACTTTTTTAGAAAATTGAAATTTTAATTTTCTTAAACTCCCCTGATATCAGAGAGACTCCAAAACCAATTTGGTGAATTTTTGAAAGATATTTTGAAAGTTATGAATTTTTAAAGTTTAAAATGACTAAGTGGCTTAATCAACCCAATTAGTGGGGCTAACCAAGTCCAATTGACCTCAAATTTTTATGGTGGGTTCCTCTGATCCTAAAGGTCAGTGGAGAATTGATTTCAATTCAATTTGATGTATGGTTAGCTCTAATTAATTAGAGACCTATTTTGGGTGTTTAAGCAAATTAGGGTTGTCTAAAATGAACTAACTCAAAACCTATTTTTCCTAGGGTTCTCTGGTCATAAGGAACATCACCAAATTTTCCTAGAATTTGTTTCACAACATGCTATTTATTGGAATTAAAATACTCAAAACAGTGACATGAATTTGAAAAATCAATAACTCTTCATAGGGATGGCCTCCGACTTTGGAAAATTCAGGGAATGTTCCCAAATTCGGAGGCTTCAAAAGCCCTATGGTCTCATGCCATGGTGAATTGTATGAATGCATGGAGAATTAAATGTATGCAGAGAGTAAATAAATTACTAAAAATAAAATACTTGATGAAATTAAATGATTTCTTTTCCACATTATTCTCCTCTGTTCACTGAGCAAGAGGTATTTTTCTTTTATTTTTCTGATTTTTCTACACAAAGTTATGAATTTTCCAAGTTTAGGGAATTAAATAAATAGAGAAATACCCTATTTTTCTATTTATCCACGCGGCGCCAGCGCATCCTCGGCATCTCCGAACTCACACGCGTCGCGCTCCCATTCGACGCCGCCATCTGAGTCAGCAGCCCGGGCCCCGCGGTTCTCGTATCGTCTCCTGGTCCAACGCCATCTGAGCCGTCCGTCCGCGCGTGTATTAAATGGACGGCATCCGTTCATCGTCCCCGAGCGTCCTCACCCGAGAGCCGTCCACACTAAATCCCTAAGATCTCACTCGATACTCAACGGATTTTTATGTTCTCATGCTCTATGGATTCGTCTTGAAGAGACGAACACATCTATACGGTTATCATGCATTGAAATTAAGGCATTTGAAATGGAGAATCTCCAGAAGCTCGGGATGAAGAATTAGTTCATACCTTTGCTCAGAGAAGTGTGGCTTCGATCTGAGAGTTGTTGCACCTTCGATCGGATCCCGGCAAGCTCCGGATGAAGTCTCCCGGTCTCAGTGAATTGTCTAGATGTGATTTCGACCAAGCCCGATCACAAAGCTTGGAGGCCGGAGCAACCGGGTGGCCCGGAGATGGGGCTTTTGTCGGTGGACACCTTCCCTTGGTCTGGTGAAGGTGTAGAACCAATCAATTTGGGGATTGGCTCACTGTGGAGAAGTGTCCTGGTTTTGGTTGGGATTTTGGCTGAGAAATTGGGCTTTGTTGGTGGGGATTAGGGCAAATTGGCACTGGGGATCAACTGCTCTAAGTATGGAGAGTGATCTGGAGCAATTTTGGCAGAGTTTCAGTAAGGTCTGGTTCAGCACCTCTCTTGGCCGTGAGGGTGAGGGGTTTAAATAGGAGAGGCTGGAGGGCCTCCCAGGGGGAGTTGAGGCTTGGGATCAGCTGCTCTGGTGAGGAGAAGAACAGCTATGGTGACCACTAGGCATGGGGCAGCTCAGCAAGGGAGAATTCCAAAGTTTGGCTCCTCCCAAGGTCTCGGCCATGGTGTTTTCCGGCGACCCGTGCGGCCGGCCGTGCAGGCATGGGTCACCCTCGGGTCCAGGTGGGTCGTGGTTAGAGGTTTGTGCAGTCAATTGGCCATTGCCATGTGTAAAGTGGCTGAATTAAAATGGAATGGGGGAGGGGTCATTTTGGCTTCAATTTGGTCAACCCATTGGTTTGGGTTGGGTTCACCCTCTAAGGCCAATTTGGGCTGAAGGGAAAGTCACTTGGATCAGCTTGATTAGTGGGGTCAAGTCACAATCCAAGTACAATTAAGCTTAAGCAAGAGTTAGGGGAGACATGGGAGTGGTTAATCACTCTTAAGAGAATCATTAAAGGGTCCCCTCTTCTTGCCATTTTGGGCATGGTGACAAGTCAAACCCCCCATGGCTTCATGTGGCTTGTCTATGGCTTGCATGGCTTGCATTTGGCTTGAAAAAAAGTTGACTTGTTTCATGAAAAAGGGTTTTAGAAATATTTGTCATTTAGGGGGTAATTTGGCATGAGGCTTAATTTGGAATTATTTGATGATGTGATTAGAACCTAGGGAATGGCTTTGATTAAATGGATGGCAAGTGGAAATGTCATGTGGGCTTTAAGGCCAATTTTAGGTTTTTGTATTTGGTGGAAATGGGCTTTTAGGAAGGTTTAGGGAAGTGGGCTTTTAGGTTTGAAAATGAATTTATGGATAGAAATTTTGTAAAGAGGTTGGGCCAAATAATTGTTGAGTTTGGTTTAGGGATGTGTCATGAGTGGTTTGGAGTCAATTTGGTGTGATTTGGACTTGAATTGGTTTGAATTTGGGTTTAATTGGTAAGTGGGCCTATGTAGGTCAAATTGGGCTAACTTGGGCCAATGTTAGGCTAGAGTTGAAATTGATGTAAAATTAATGTTGGGAAATGTTTATGGGAGTGTTTCAAAGAGGTTTTGGCTTTGATTAGGTTTTGATTTTGGGATTTGGGCTCATTTGGGTTAGGTTTGGGTTTAGGTCAAAAATGGGCCTTTTAGCTTTGGGTTGAATTTGAGTGGGGTTTGGATCAAAATCTTGGGCAAATCATGTTAGTGTTTTGTTTATGGGGATGTTAAGGAAGATTTAGAAAAGATTTGGGGTTAATTGGAATTGAATTGGGTGAGTTTGGGCTAAGTTTGGGTCATGGGTTCAAATTGGGCTTTAAGGCCAAGAGTGAAATTGGATCCAAATGTCAATCAAATTAAGCTTGGATTTGGTCTAGATTGGTGTTGGGAATGTTGAATTGAAGTTTAGAATTGAATTGGACCAGAATTTAGGTCAATTGGGTAGGTTAGGTTTGACATTGGGTTCACTTTGGGTTAAAATGGGTCAAATTGGGGATTTTGATAAAAGTGGGGTAAATTGACAAAATTGGCCCATGGTGTAGTTGAACAAAATGAAATTGGGAATATTTGGGATTTTTTGGAATTTTCTGGGAATTTTCTGAATTTTTGGATTTTTTGGCTAAGAGGGGTATTTTGGGTATTTGAAGGGTATTGGGAGGTATTTTTGGAATTTTTGGTATTTTTGGATATGGATGATTAGTTTGAGTGATGTGGAAATGTTTGGGAATGATTTTGGAGAATTTTGGGTGATTTGGAAATTTTTGAGAAATTTGGGCTATTCAGGGCTTTAGGTAGGTTAGCAGGTGTTGGGTCCCGGGGGTCAAAAATTGAAAATTTGGGAAATTGAAGATTGGGTGGATGTAAGTGGAAAGAAGTCATTTTGGTTGAGCCATGAAGCCATATCAAGCCCATATGAGCCATGAAGGGACTCATTTGAGGCATTCACCATGTTGTTCCTAACCCTCTTACCAAGGGCTTAGGGGTTAAGGACCATCCATGTGAATCACCTACATGAGTCGGGAGGTCAAGTCGGGTATGGGTGTGTTTTTAGGAAGTGTGTGAAACTGTAGTGTGTAGGTGTAGTGTGTGTGCAAGTCAACCCTTCACTGCACTGAGCCACCTGGGCAGGGTCCCAAGGCCAAAGAGTCCTATAGGAACTCATCCTTTAAACTTCCATATTTGATTTCAACCCTCTAGGTGATTAGGGGTCTACGATCAAGTTTGTGGAGTTTGCGGGGAGTTAAGAAGTGGTTTGAATTTCTAAAAGGTGGGTCCCAATTCTAATCCTCTAAGATAGTCAAAAGAAAAGCCTAAGGCTAGATCCTAAGTACTAAAGAGAAGAAGAGAAGACCTCATCAAAAATGAGGTCAACAAATGGACCCCCAATAGGTGTGGTGAGCTGACGGAGCACACCGCACGTATTGGTGTTGACCGAAGCGATCAACAAAGCCAACACAGATGTCCAAGTAACAAACTTAGGACGAAGTAGAAGAGCTTCGACTGGTGAGTGTCAAGTATATCTCCGGAACTCGGAGATTCTTGAACTCTCGCTGGGGAAAGGAAAAGGAGGTGAATCCCAAATCACATGATTTGGGAGAATTTCGATTTAGATTTTATTTCGTTTCATGTTCAAGTCATGATGTGTGAGTTTAGATTTCAATTTGGAGTTTTAATTTAGATTGAAGTTTTGTTAAGATTAATTTTGAAGGGATTTGATTTGAAATGAAAATTGGAATTTTGAAGTTTTAGATACAACATCTTCAACCCCAAAAGAAGATCGAATCGATTAGATTGGATCATTACAATGAGGAAAGATCTCAGAGTAATGCGGTATTGGATGTAAAATCCTTAACCTCAAGAGTTTGAATTTGATTTGATGTATTTCATTGCGATAGGGAAAAGATCCTAAAGCAATGCAGTCTCGGATGTAAAATCCTCGACCCAAAAGTTTGAATTTGATGTATTTCATTGCGATAGGGAAAGAATCCTAAAGCAATGCAGTCTTGGATGTAAAATCCTCAACCCCAAAGGTTTGAATTTGATGTATTTCAGTGCAATAGGAAGAGAATCCTAAAGCAGTGCAGTCTTGGATATAAAATCCTCGACCCAAAAGTTTGAATTTGATGTATTTCAGTGCAATAGGAAAAGAATCCTAAAGCAAGGTACTTGGATGTAAAATCCTCAACCCCAAAAGTTTGAATTTGATGTATTTCAAGGCAATAGAAGAGAATCCTAAAGCAGGCAGTCTTGATGTAAAATCCTTGACCTAAGTTTGAATTTGATGTATTTCAGTGCAATAGGAAGAGAATCCTAAAGGCTTGTCTTGGATGTAAAATCCTCGACCCGAAGTTTGAATTTGATGTATTTCAGTGCAATAGAAGAGAATCCTAAACGGCAGTCTTGGATATAAAATCCTCGACCCAAAAGTTTGAATTTGATGTATTTCGGTGCAATAGGAAGAGAATCCTAAAGCGATGCGGTCTTGGATGTAAAATCCTCGACCCAAAGGTTTGAATTTGATGTATTTCAGTGCGATAGGAAGAGAATCCTAAAGCGAAGGCAGTCTTAGATATAAAATCCTCGACCCAAAAGTTTGAATTTGATGTATTTCAGAGTGCAATAGGAAGAGAATCCTAAAGCAAGTGCGGTCTTGGATGTAAAATCCTCGACCCAAAAGTTTGAATTTGATGTATTTCAGTGCAATTGGAAGAGAATCCTAAAGCAGTGCAGTCTTGGATGTAAAATCCTCGACCCAAAGGTTTGAATTTGATGTATTTCAGTGCAATAGGAAGAGAATCCTAAAGCAGTGCAGTCTTGGATATAAAATCCTCGACCCAAAAGTTTGAATTTGATGGAGGTTTGATGTGAGATCTGGAAAGATCGAATTTGAGATTTGAAATTTGACTGGGATTTGATTTAAGATCTGGAAGATCGAATTTGAGATTTGATAGAGATTTGGAATCTGGAAAGATTGAATTTGAAATTTGATTGAGAATTTGATTTAAGATCTGGAAGATCGAATTTGAGATTTGAAATTTGACTGGGATTTGATTTAAGATCTGGAAGATCGAATTTGAGATTTGAAATTTGACTGGGATTTGATTTAAGATCTGGAAGATCGAATTTGAGATTTGATAGAGATTTGGAATCTGGAAAGATTGAATTTGAAATTTGGAAGGATGAGTTTGAACTCGATTGAAATTTGATTTAAGATTTGATTTGAAATTTGGAAGATCAAATTTGAAGTTTGATCGAGAATTTGATTTAACATTTATGTCGATTTTGTCTATCGTTTAATGATTCAAATTTTATTTTATCGTTTATTTAATGTTCACGTGAATTTGGTGTTTGTCTTTTTTTTTTTTTTTTTTGGAAAAGAAAACAAGGAAAATTTTATTATCAGGATTTTATTTATTTTAGCACATTTTATTATTTTTTTTTGGGTTCGGACCCAGTCATAAGTAATTACTTCACCCGTGTTTCTTAGGGCTTAAGAATTCATTCCTTCGAAACATCAGGTAGCGTAGTACTTTTTCAAGTATCGTCCATTGATCGGAAGCATATGTCGTTCTCCCCGGCAATTCACTAGCCGGTAGGAACCTCCCGAGTATACTCGCTTCAACCACAAACAGATTCTTCCCAAGTGGGTTCAAATTTTCCTCCTATCTTGCGGTGTGCAAGAATAGGTCTTTGAGAACGAGAACTAAATCACCAACTTTGAAGGTTCTTGGGCGGACCGGCTTGTCATGGGCTTGAACCATCTTAGCTTGATATAGTTCTAAATTCCGTTGTGCCGCAAGTCTTTTCCCTTCCAGTGCTCTCTAATTCTTCGAGTCGTATTTTGGCGTTTTCTTCATTGTGATTTTATTTGCAACTCGCAATTCCGAGTGAAGGAAGCCGAACCTCTAAAGGTAACACTCGCCTCGGACCCATACACCAGAGCGTAAGGAGTAGCTTGAGTAGGAGTTCTGAAGGTTGTCCGGTAGGCCCATAAGGCTTCTAACAACTTCTCGTGCCAATTTCTCTTATTATCGTCCAAGGTTTTCTTTAAAATTTGAACGAGAGTTTTATTAAAAGCCTCAGCAAGGCCGTTTGCTCTCGGGTAGTAAATTGTTGAATACCGCCAGTCGATTCCGTGTCTCCTGACAAAATTGTTGATTTGTGTGCTTCTGAATGCTGACCCATTATCCGAGATAATCCTGCGCGGCACTCCGAAACGGTAGACAACTTGGTTCTTGAAAAATTGTAGCACGTGGTGTGCTTTCACTTCTCTAAGTGGAACTGCCTCTGCCCACTTAGAAAAGTAATCCGTAGCCGCAAGAATGAAGCGATGTCCTTTTGACGACGGTGGTTCTATTGGACCCACTATATCTGTGCCCCAACATTCAAATGGCCACGATGCAATTGTCGGATGTAGCACATTTGGAGGTTGGTGTAGAACCACTCCGTGCACTCGGCACCGATGACGCCTCTCGGCGATTTTCATACGCTCGGTCATCATCGAGGGCCGTAGTACCCTAGTCTTTTAATTTTCATTTTCATCTTTGGACCCGACTGGTGAGCGCCACAGAGTCCTGAGTGTATCTCTTTAACAATTTCACGGGCCTCGGACCCGCTTAGGCATCTTAGCCACATTTGATCAAAAGACCTTCTGTATAACGTATTGTTTACTAATGCGTAGGACGGAGTTCTTTTCTTGATCTGATGGGCTAGCGACCTATCGTCTGGTAGCTTTCCTGTTTGCAGGTAGTCTATCAATGGCTGTCGCTAATCTTCCGTGTTTTCTCGTCACCGTTGCAACCGATCCTTTTTCTTTTTCTCGATTTGTGTATCGTGTCTATGTCGAACCGTGATAGGACTCGACGTCCGTGAACCGACACTTCTACCGATTCATCTTGCAAACGAGCAAATTCTTTTGCGAGACGGGCTAAAGCATCTCGCTAAAGCATTTTCTTTTCCGGGAATTTTGTAGATTGTCACATTCGGAATCTGTTCCAACAGTTCGTATGGCATACCGGAAGTATTGCTCGAGTCTTGGTTTTAAAATTCCGTATTGTCCGGCGATCCGTTGAATGATTAACCGTGAATCCCCGTAGATGTTGATGTCTGTTATCCCCATTCGAATGGTTAATTCCAGTCCCGTTATGAGGGCTTCGTATTCCGCTTCGTTGTTCGTACACGGCTCGTCAAGTGGTAGGAGTATCTTAACATCCCCCACTCCGTGTTATAAAAATTAGCCCGATTCCCGCCTTACCGGGCACTATCACTTGCGATTCTTCGTCTTTGTGTGCTCGAAGATGCTCCGTCGAAATATAATTCCCAACGTCGATCATCAAGGTCTTCTAGGTTCATTATTTGTTCATCCGGCGGATCGTCATCGAGAGGAGATTCCGCCGGCAAGGGGTGTGCTGCGAGGAAGTCTGTCAAGACTTGTCCCTTTACGGCACGAAGAGGCATGAAAGTTATATCGAATTGCAATAATATCATTGACCATCTGGCAAGTCTGCCGGAAAGCGTTAGACGAGTCATCAAGTATTGCAATGGATTAAACTTCGAGATCGAGTTGACCTTATGAGAAAGCATGTAATGCCCGAGCTTTTGAGCGGCGAAGATCGGGGCCAAACAATGCTTTTCAATTGCGGGATACCTTATTTCCGTCGGCGATAAACGACGGCTTAAGTAATAAAGAGCATTTTCTTTACCCTCATCATTGACTTGGGCTAACAGGGCTCCGAGAGAGTCGTCTAAAGCCGCGGTATAAAGTATTAGGGTCTACCTGAGACTGGGGCTGCTAAGACAGGAGGTGTCATTAAATATTGTTTAATGTCCTCGAAGGCCCTCTGGCATTTCTCTTCCCAAATAAATTTGGCGTCCTTTTTAACTAGTGCCGAGAAAGGCCGACACCTACTCGACAGGTTTGAGATAAAGCGTCGAAGATATGCCAGCCTTCCCTTGAAAAGATCGTAGTTGTTTTAAGGTTTTGGGAGGCGGCATTTCTAAGATGGCTTTTATCTTTTCCGGATCGATTTCGATTCCACGATGTCGGACAACGAATCCTAAGAATTTCCCGGAGGTGACACCGAAGGCGCATTTTAAGGGATTCATCTTAAGGTTAAATTGTCTTAATCGTTCGAAAACAATTCTCAAATCATACAAGTGGTTGTCCTTTATTTTGCTTTTGATGACCACATCGTCCACGTAGCATTCGACTTGATTATGGATGAGATCATCAAAAATTCTTGTCATTGCTCTCCGGTAGGTTGCTCCTGCGTTCTTCAATCCGAATGGCATCACCGTGTAGCAAAATACTCCGATCGGCGTTCTGAATGCTGTAAGCTTTTCATCTTCTGGAGCCATTTTTATCTGGTTGTATCCTGAAGATCCATCCATGAACGAGAATATTTCGTGTGTTGAAGCAATGTCGATCATTAATTCTGGGATCGGTAGAGGGAATTAATCTTTTGGACATGCCTTGTTTAAATCTCTGAAATCCACACAAATTCTGATCTGACCATTCTTCTTTCTGACTGGGACTACATTGGCTAGCCAAGTTGGGTATTGTTCTTCACGGACAAATTTAGCGTATATTAGCTTTTTAACTTCAGCTATGACTTGTTGTTCGATTTCTAGCAGCATTCTTCTGGGACCTTGTCTGACTGGAACAGAAGCTGGATCCACCCCTAGCTTATGGACTGCGACCTCTGGAGCTAAACCTGGCATCTCATCGTAGTTCCAAGCAAAATAGTCTTTAAATTCCATTAATAACTTGATTATTTCTTCTGTGTCTTCTTTATTGAGTAAGGAGCTAACAAAGGTAGGTCTAGGCTCTTTGCTAGTACCTAAATTAACTTCCGTTAACTCATCTATCGTAGATTTGATTTCTTCTTCGAATTCTGGTGGAGCGTCTCCAATTTGTAAATCTTCGAGTTCGTCCGTAGTTTCCATGCAGTTTTCATTAGATTCGCAAGTGACAACCAAGCAAAATTCGGCATCATCAATCGATCCTACCGTGCCGAATCCGAGACCATGCTTTGAGTCGGGTGAACGACCGGAGTTATTCCATAAATTTTCAAAACGTTGTGATTGACTTTTTGTCCATTGTCGAGGTAAGAAACCACGCTGAATTAAATTTTGAACACGGAGGAGAGTACCACTCAAAAGGCAATTCCATTAATTCTGATGAAGTAGCATCTTCAAATTGTACATTATTTTCAGTTTTGGAGGAAGGAGCACCACGGTAGAATTTGATGGGTTTTGCACCACCGCTACGTACCTCTTTGACCTCCATACCCTCGATTTTATTAGAATGGATCGGGGTCAGGGTCATAGTATGTACGTAGTGGTTAATCTTCTCGTACATTGATTTGTATTCTCCGTTTCTTTCATCTTCGAGAGGGATTCTGAATTGCGGCTTCTTCTGACTTATTGTCGCTGCTTCTTGTTTGATTTCTTTTTCTTCTTCAGAACTATCTTCCCAATCGACATTAATGGTCAGTTTCCTCTGTCCAATCGTCCTAACGTCTCTACCACGACCTCGTCCTCGGCCTCGACCTCGGATGCGAGTTGTGGAGAAACCTTCACCATCTCGCCGTAAGGGAGTGGTGAGTGATCGTTGGACTAGAACTTCAGGTTCTTCGTTGTCCCGAACTTTCTTTGCTTCATTTGTTATGGTATCTCCGGAGAAGATCGTTTTCTTCGGTGGTGCATAATAAGCCGCATCCTCGTGGATTCCAATTTCATGTACGGAGAATGGTTGTAAGTCACCTTTGATGCACTCGTTCCCCTCCGTCGTAGTATTTCGATGTACCGATGTAGAGATGATGGTACCATCCCGTTTTCATGTATCCATGGTCGGCCCGAGAGAGCGTTGAATGACGTTTCGAATCAATTATGTGAAATTTTGCGGTTGTCTTTGCTAAGTCACCGGTCTTCATCGATAGCGTTATTGAGCCGAGGGCTCTTTCTCCTTTCCGGTTGAATCCTCTTAATAACATTTTGTCCGCTTCGAGCTCGCGGGCATCAATTTCCAAGTATGCTAGCGTTCGAAGATTCATTATATTGATTGATGCTCCCGGATCCACCAATACTCTGGAGAGTGTAAACTTCCCAATTGTAACTGAAATGTACAACGGTCGGTTGTGGTCTGCTGTCCCAAGTAGTAGGTCATCGTCCGTGAAGGTGACACCTCGTTGTTCCTTTAATGAGCAAACCTCATCTAAGGAATCTCCGGCCATTTGAGCTAAGCAAATTTCCGGATCAAGTAAGGCCTTGATCAGAGCTTCTCTCATCTCCTTTGATAAGATGAGAGCATCATAAATACTCGGCTTGGTCGGTAGTTTCCTAAGATGGGCTAGCACGTTGTAGTCCACTTTATTTTCATGTGTCTCTGCTTCTTCTCGAATGGGTATTTCTTCTGCCGGGGTTGGTTCTTCTTGAACAACCACCTGCTTTCCTTTGTCCTTTGGACCCATTCTCGGAGGTAGAACTTTTCCACTTCTTAAGTTGACTTCTGTAATTTCCTCTGAATCTATTGTTGAGCTTGCCGGTGTCTCTTCTTGAATCGGAATGACAGGCTCTTCGGATTAGCTTCGAGTCTGAAGGCTCTAACTCTATCGTGACTGGAGCTCCTCGAAACTCGCAAATAGATTCGTTGCTTGTTGAACTCTCGTAGCCTCCTTGATGGATGTCTTCTTCGTTATTTTGCTTGTCGAGATCGTGTATGATTTGAGAATTGTTGTTGGTATCGAAATCGATACCCGGATTATCGTTAGTTACGTAATCGTTAGAAATAGTCAAAACGTAGCCAACGCCATCACCCTTATCATTATATGATCCCACCGAAGTGAGTAGATAATCATACAGAGTAAGGGGTTCGAGGGATTTCTCCCCCGAATCGGAAACAACTATCCTAGGATAAGCAGCCCCTAGTCTAGTCTTAGGTGCCTCGGTCTTCTCTTCTTCGTCAATTTTCTTCTTTTCTTCAATCGTCTCCTGTTGAGGTGGTTCTTCTATCGCAAGTGATAGTACCGGCTTAACGGGTTTCAAACTCCGAATTGAAGCTCGCACCGAAGCGGTTTGGATGCCGTCTAAAATCTTTTCGAAGACCTCGTCCAAGCGGTAGTCCATCCATCGTCGGTCGTATAGGGATCTATCGGAATGATGGGATCAGTCGAGACAACATTGACGGAACCTCCTTTCTGGGGTTCCTTCATGTACTCCTTCGGGATCGTTATATTCCCTTTCCGAAGGTTGTCATTGAGCCAACTTTTAAAGGTAATGCAATCTTCTATTTTGTGCCCAAGCATCCGGTGGTAAGGGCAAAAGTTGGGATCACCTTTCTTGTTGACTTCCTCTGGTCTTTTAGGCTCTGCAAGCTGGAAATCTGGAGTCTTCATCGACTACGGAACATTTTCGGCATCGCTTCATTCTTGAACGGATATTCTCTCGCTCAAAAGCTCTCTTAATGTACGTTGCGGACGAGGCGGTTGTTCATACTCGCGGAGATGACCGATAGCTGGGCCGGGGTTGCTCGGTAATTCTCGTTGTGGTTGCTCGCGGCCGTTCGGTGGTATTTGCATCGGTTGCTTGCCTTTGTCAACCGCTCGCAACGATCCCGGATTTCTTTTCAAAAGTCTTTACAGGCTTTTGTTTATCTGTTTTGTCGGTGAAACTTAATTGCTTTGCCTCCTCTTGCAAGCTTCCGACCTTGCTTAACAACTTCTCGAAAGTCTTAATAGTAAATCCCTTGAGGAGAAGTGCTATCGGGCCGTGAATGCTTTTTAGTAAAATGCCGATCGCATGCTCGTTCTTGCAGCTTGTGGTTCACACTTCATGCTTAAGTTTCTCCATCGAAGTATGTAATCCACCAAAGTTTCATTCGGCTTTTGTTTCTCTACCACTAAATCACCTATAGTGATGTGGTGCCGAGCTCCGACAAATCGCTCGATGAAGAGGTTCTCTAGCTCCGAGAACGTCTTCACCGAACCATTTGGTACTCCGCATACCCGCCGAAGGCGATTCCCGACAGACCGCCGACGAACCGTCGGAAGAGTAATGCATCGCTCCCGCCGGCATTGCAACAACCGGCACGAAAGTGTGCCACATGCTCGTCGGGGGTTTCCGGCTCCGTCGAAGGTCTCGAACGGAGGTGGTACGAAGCCTTTCGGTATCGGACAACGTCGAATTCTTCCGGGTAAGGTCTACCCGTCCGAATGGATGTCCCGCTCTTCGATTGTGCTAAGGCTTCTCGCACCTCCCGTTCCACCAAGTTCTTGATATCCTTTTCAGGAATCATACTTTGTGTTGTATCCTTTTTCACCGATCATCCCCATTGACGGACGTAATCTCCTTTCCTCCGTCTACAATGTGAATGACCTCTCGGGGGTGTCTCCCTTTGTGGTTGTACTTCGACTCGGAGAGTGGCCGGAGCTACGGCCATCTCTTCCATCCTTTTCGCCATTTGAGCGATCGTGTCGTCTTTTCCCGAAGCCGCCTTCTCATCGCTCCGGCTCCTCTCTTCTCGCGGCCGCAGGAGCACCTTGCGAAGCCGATGAAGCTCGTGTCTCAACCATGTTGATTTCTCGCTATTCGTCATCCATGAATTCCGATGAATCAATCTCGTCTCCGAACTTTTCTTCTGTTTCTTTTGCCAATCGTCGGATATCGGTTCTCAACTTTTCCATGGCATCTTCTAGCGGGGCTTTCGTGTGTCTTCGTGGTTGTCGTGCGATAGCCGCCGGGTCCCCTTCTCACGAGTCCCCTTCATCGCGGTAGCACTTTCTTCGCATTCAAGTCTCCCGGCGAGACTTTCTTTCTCGGGTCGTCGTTTCAATCTCAACTCGCCCGTAGTGGGACGCCATACCATCCTTCCGGCAGCGAAGGTCTAGGACCGCATGGTCTCTCGCCAAATGCCGGAAGGTGGTATCCTCCTTAATTTGTAATCCCGAGACGACAACGGGCGGACTAGCCTTCATTCTTTTACTTGGCTTTTCCGTCATGATGGCGGGTTCTACTCGGGGCCCAAGACGGGATTTGACCGGCACCCGCCCTATCCTTCGTAGAATTTCGATACGGGCAGCTTTTCCTTCTTTGCTAACTTTTCTACCAAAGTTCGCGATCGAGCAAACGGCGTAGTTCTAGTTCTTTTCTTGCGGCTATCGTTGTAATATGCGGGTCGTGGTAATTTGGCAACGAATCTTGCGAATGTTTTCTTCATCTTCCGCGGCGGAGAGGGGATGAAACCCGCTTCCTCCCAAGAGTGGTATGTATTCAGCAACGGTGTATATTCTGGCAGCTTTGGAATTTCCTCTAGGAAAGCAATTTCAGCAGCTTCCGGCTTCTCTAGCGATCCTTCTACTTCGTTTCTTCTTTGGGTCCTCGTCGATGACGGAATCTTCGAACCGGACCCGATTTCGAAAACGAAGGTCTTACAGAAGATCCGTACCCTTCACGGTAACGTGTCCATCATAATTCGGATTTCTTTCCCCTTTGATTTGGCAAAAGTCGGGGTAGGTGCAAAAACAACTAGACCAGTGGGGTAGAGATAACAGTCCTTCTATGGACAGCGGTACTCCTCTCAGCTGGAACCCTTTGCAGAGGAGGGAATTCTTGGGTCGACCTAAGGTTGAACTCAGCGGCGGCTCCTCGGCTTCGGATACCTTGTTCGTCGGTGCAAAGAGGGAGACGTCGGTGATCTTGACGTTCGTGTTTTCAAATCCTTGTCCAAATCGGATGATTCCATTGTCGGGCAGCTCATCCTTATAGACAGCGAGGTCCAGTCCGTTGGTGAAGGAGAAAATCAGTTTTGGGGCTTCCATTTCTGCAGGGTAGATTCTGGTTGTCAGTCCCAAGTTATGCTTCTTTTCTTTTGAAAAGAGTCCGAACTCATTCTTGTTCATGTATTTATAAGAAGGAATCACTTATTAAAAGAATCACTTATTAGAGGGTTTGTTTATTTAGAACGGAGTGTTCAAAGGTGTAGAGAAGGTAAGGAATCCGAATCGGAGTTGGAAAGGAAAAGAGAGTCTTAAGCAAGACTTCTCGACTCGAAGGATCACTCCTAAACTAACACCTATCGGGGGTCCACCCCACCTCGTAAATGAGGTAAAAGGATCTCGAACCTCTCTGTTTAGGAGTGTCTAAACAGTGGCTCCTAAATCCAAGAGAATGTTGGTTATACTTGTTCAAGGTAGAAATGAACATAGTATCCCAACGGAAAGAAGGGTTGTTTGATCCATAAGGGACATGGATGCACTACCGATTTTTGAAAGCGTAATCGTCCGATTAGAATGGAGAGAGGAATTTTCCTCGACGGAGTCGCCGTAAGTTGTCGGCATATTTTTAGGTTGTGTGATATTTTAAAAGGGGTCGCCTAACGTAAGTTGTCGGCGAATTTTTAATTTAATTTAAATAAATAATTTGAAATAAGTAGTATTTGATTTTGAAAATAATTTTAAATTTGAAGATTTTAAGATATGAAATCAAACCGATCTCACATCCCAAATAGTTTATATAAACGAGCACCGCACCGCAAACCGTGTATCTATCCCTAAGGATAGACACACTCGCTTGATGGTGGGGCTCGGTTAAATAAACTAGAAGATTTGTGACATCCGTTTGGTCTGCGAACCAATTTTATAAGCCGATAAATTCCCCGCTTAATATAAATGAATTAAGCGGGGTTTATATTACTCGGGTTCTTTAAAATTCCCTATAAGGGCAAGCCCCTATAGTTAATTACATCTTAAGTGACGGGAATCACCTAAGAAAACTCTCGATAATAATCAATAATTCCGCTCTCAAGAATTTCAAAGTTTAAGTTTTCAAGGGATTGAATTTTGGGTTTCAATAGGGAATGGATCAAGTTTGGAACATTTTGTTTTGGAAATTCAAAGGAAGAAAAGTAGGAGAAATTACGGATTCGAAGCGGACTTCGGTAATTTCCCGACTATCCTATTGTTTGGCTTGGTTTTAGGAAAGTCCTAATGTTTATTTAATGTTTTAATCTTGCCAATTTTAGTTAATTAGGGCTTATATTTATATGATAAAATCATACAAATAGCCTGGAAGATATGAGGGTTTATGTCGTATCGGACGACTACCTCGGAATCCTAAGACCGGTTAGGGCTTAATTTGCAATGCAAATGCCTAACGAAGAGTTGAGGATTTATGTTGCACTAGGCAAACTACCTCGAAGTCCTATGGCTTTGTTGTTTAATTCTAGGAAAGTTTTGTCGAAGTAGATTCAAGTTTTGCCGACGACGATGGCCGTGTCGCCCACCATGCTCCGAGCTCCTTGTCGTTGCGGAGGTTTAGTTTTAGAAATCATAAATCAAGGGATGAGAAAAGTGTTTTGGTTTAGAGAAGTCTTAATTTCCAAGTGTTTTTTGTGTTTTAATTAAAACAAATCTTAAAGTTGATTATAACAACACCGGTTAAGATCCCACGGTTCCATCCTTCCGGCATCATTATTTTTATCGGATTCACTTAGTCCGGATGAATTTGCTAAACTCAACCGAATGAGTTCCACACTTTCATTTAGACCGTGGGAAATCCCGTTAGCAACACGTAGGTTACATCATCCGAGGTATTCCCGATCATCCAACAAGACGTTTTAATTTAGTTGTAATTGTAGTTTTGTGTTCTGTTTGTGATTAAATTTTGAGTTGTCTTATATTTTGAAATGTTGTGGAGGTGAATTTTATCTTGTAGTGTCTTTTAATTTAGTTATGGGTTTCGGCTTTGGTTTCCGTCCTAAAGGTGTAGGTTTTCATGCAATCGTTGTTTATCATGCAAGAAAAATAAGTGCGATGCGATTAAATAAATTGCCGTAAAGTAAATCGCAATAA
The DNA here is from genome assembly GCA_022702705.1 of Papilionanthe hookeriana x Papilionanthe teres. Taxonomy (NCBI): domain Eukaryota; kingdom Viridiplantae; phylum Streptophyta; class Magnoliopsida; order Asparagales; family Orchidaceae; genus Papilionanthe; species Papilionanthe hookeriana x Papilionanthe teres. The sequence goes on along the minus strand of CM040426.1, from coordinate 128,602,534 downwards.
AATAAAAGCGTACCCTGGAGGGTCTTCCCGTCATCCCAAGCTGCACTTAAAACACAATTAGAATATTTAAGCAAGTTCCTAGGTAAAGCTAAGGGAAAGGGTTATGGTTTTCTACCAAATTCCTAATCCTATAGCTAGTCATTTCCTATGACGTCTAGGTTCTTTGTGTTTTTGGTTTGAAGACGATTTTCTTCATCAAAGAACAACTAAGTTCAATTGTTCTTATAAATATCCTATCATATCGAGGAAGTGCTTAGGAAGGGTCCTAAACATCTTTTCAATATTTCTAGGATTGTTTTAAGTCCAAATGAATTTAATTGTGTAAGTGAGTCGATCGTCCGAGGTTTTCAAATTTTGTTAACTTGCTCGAGTGAACTAGGACATTCGAATGTCCTATAAGTGAAGTAACATTTCATTTTATATTCCGTTTAGGAGTTATGATAACTAAAGCTCTTGAGGGTAAATTGGTGTTCAAATGGTTTGTGATTCAAATTTAAGTTCAAATTAATGATTTAAGTTTGGAATAGTGTTCAAGTTATCTTAGATTTATTTTTGAGTTCTTTATGTCTTAGGTGATGTTATTTAATTCAACTTAATTCAATTTAATTTAATTTAATTTAATTTAATTCAATTTAATTCAATTTAGTTTGATTTGATTTAATTTTTAATTTAATTTAATTTAATTTAATTTAATTTAATTTAATTTAATTTAATTTAATTTATTTAATTTAATTTAATTTATTTATTTAATTTTATTTTATTTTATTTAATTTAATTTAATTTAATTAATTTAATTTAATTTATTTAATTTAATTTAATTTGACTTTTAATCTTAATTTAATTTAATTTAATTTTAATTTAGTTTACTTAATTTAATTTAATTTTTAATTTAATGTAATTTAATTTTAATTGAAATTTTGAAAGAGTTTAAAGATTTAATTTTAGTTTAATGATTAAGTCTTTTAATATTTTAAATTTGAGTTATCATTTTAATTAAGAGTTTAATATTAATGAGATGATTAATTTAGGGATTTTTAAATTAAAGAATAAATCTCTTCCTTATAATATCCCTATTTTAATAATTCCAATTTTATTATTCTTCCAAATTTAATTAATTATTTAATTAAGGTTTAATCATTTTAAATTGCTTAATGGGTTTCTACCCTTTAATTATTTAAATTTCAATCATCCAAATCCGATTAGGATCAAATATTTTACTTGTTAATTTTTTATTAAACCTAAAGTTTTAATTAAGGGTTAAAATTTTAATTACCATTTTGCCCTTTAAGCCTAATAATTTCATAACTCACTAAATTGAACTCAAATGAACTTGAAATTTTTATGTGACTTCACTCATATGTCAATAAAGACATGAGAGGAGAAAATGTGATTTTTCTGTATTTAATTTACTTATATAATTATTTTTAGTAGAAAATAGAGATTTTCAAGGAAAATTTGATAACATGACCAAGGGAAAGTTTCTGTCCTTAAGAAAATTAGGGGACATTCCTAATGACTAGAGGACCACTTGGACTAATTTTGGTGATTTTTTGAATTATATTATTTTTATTATAATTATTTTAAGTTTTAGAGTGTTAATTAATTTAAAAATAAAATAAATGTTGAAAAATGAATTTTATAATTTTTAAAATTCTCTCTGATATCAAGGATTCCAGAGAAACAAATTTTACAATTTTTTGATTTTTCTTTGATTTATTATAATTATTTTAGTGAAAGTGCTAGAAAATATATTTTTTTAATTTTAAAATTACCCTAAAGCTTTAAAAATTAATATCTCACTAAATAGACCTAGGAAAAATATGGGATTTGTTCCTAAGTGATTAAAATTTAAAATGTGACATTTTGGTGAATTTTATTATTTTTGTGATTTTTATTATTTTTTAATTATTTAAAAATATTAAAATAATATTAAAAAATCAACTTTTTTAGAAAATTGAAATTTTAATTTTCTTAAACTCCCCTGATATCAGAGAGACTCCAAAACCAATTTGGTGAATTTTTGAAAGATATTTTGAAAGTTATGAATTTTTAAAGTTTAAAATGACTAAGTGGCTTAATCAACCCAATTAGTGGGGCTAACCAAGTCCAATTGACCTCAAATTTTTATGGTGGGTTCCTCCGATCCTAAAGGTCAGTGGAGAATTGATTTCAATTCAATTTGATGTATGGTTAGCTCTAATTAATTAGAGACCTATTTTGGGTGTTTAAGCAAATTAGGGTTAGTCTAAAATGAACTAACTCAAAACCTATTTTTCCTAGGGTTCTCTCGGTCATAAGGAACATCACCAAATTTTCCTAGAATTTGTTTCACAACATGCTATTTATTGGAATTAAAATACTCAAAACAGTGACATGAATTTGAAAAATCAATAACTCTTCATAGGGATGGCCTCCGACTTTGGAAAATTCAGGGAATGTTCCCAAATTCGGAGGCTTCAAAAGCCCTATGGTCTCATGCCATGGTGAATTGTATGAATGCATGGAGAATTAAATGTATGCAGAGAGTAAATAAATTACTAAAAATAAAATACTTGATGAAATTAAATGATTTCTTTTCCACATTATTCTCCTCCGTTCACCGAGCAAGAGGTATTTTTCTTTTATTTTTCCGATTTTTCTACACAAAGTTATGAATTTTCCAAGTTTAGGGAATTAAATAAATAGAGAAATACCCTATTTTTCTATTTATCCACGCGGCGCCGCCGCATCCTCGGCATCTCCGAACTCACACGCGTCGCGCTCCCATTCGACGCCGCCATCCGAGTCGGCAGCCCGGGCCCCGCGGTTCTCGTACCGTCTCCTCGGTCCAACGCCATCTGAGCCGTCCGTCCGCGCGTGTATTAAATGGACGGCATCCGTTCATCGTCCCCGAGCGTCCTCACCCGAGAGCCGTCCACACTAAATCCCTAAGATCTCACTCGATACTCAACGGATTTTTATGTTCTCATGCTCTATGGATTCGTCTTGAAGAGACGAACACATCTATACGGTTATCATGCATTGAAATTAAGGAATTTGAAATGGAGAATCTCCGAAGCTCGGGATGAAGAATTAGTTCATACCTTTGCTCGGAGAAGTGTGGCTTCGATCCGAGAGTTGTTGCACCTTCGATTGGATCCCGCAAGCTCCGGATGAAGTCTCCCGGTCTGGTGAATTGTCTAGATGTGATTTCGACCAAGCCCGATCACAAAGCTTGGAGGCCGGAGCAACTGGGTGGCCTGGAGATGGGGCTTTTGCTGGTGGACACCTTCCCTTGGTCTGGTGAAGGTGTAGAACCAATCAATTTGGGGATTGGCTCACTGTGGAGAAGTGTCCTGGTTTTGGTTGGGATTTTGGCTGAGAAATTGGGCTTTGTTGGTGGGGATTAGTGGCAAATTGGCACCTGGGGATCAAGCCGCTCTAAGTATGGAGAGTGATCCGGAGCAATTTTGGCGCAGTTTCGATAAGGTTCGGTTCAGCACCTCTCTTGGCCGTGAGGGTGAGGGGTTTAAATAGGAGAGGCTGGAGGGCCTCCCAGGGGGAGTTGAGGCTTGGGATCAGCTGCTCTGGTGAGGAGAAGAACAGCCATGGTGACCACTAGGCATGGGGCAGCTCAGCAAGGGAGAATTCCAAAGTTTGGCTCCTCCCAAGGTCTCGGCCATGGTGTTTTCCGGCGACCCGTGTGGCCGGCCGAGCGGCATGGGTCACCCTCAGGTCCAGGTGGGTCAGGGTTAGAGGTTTGTGCAGTCAATTGGCCATTGCCATGTGTAAAGTGGCTGAATTAAAATGGAATGGGGGAGGGGTCATTTTGGCTTCAATTTGGTCAACCCATTGGTTTGGGTTGGGTTCACCCTCTAAGGCCAATTTGGGCTGAAGGGAAAGTCACTTGGATCAGCTTGATTAGTGGGGTCAAGTCACAATCCAAGTACAATTAAGCTTAAGCAAGAGTTAGGGGAGACATGGGAGTGGTTAATCACTCTTAAGAGAATCATTAAAGGGTCCCCTCTTCTTGCCATTTTGGGCATGGTGACAAGTCAAACCCCCCATGGCTTCATGTGGCTTGTCTATGGCTTGCATGGCTTGCATTTGGCTTGAAAAAAAGTTGACTTGTTTCATGAAAAAGGGTTTTAGAAATATTTGTCATTTAGGGGGTAATTTGGCATGAGGCTTAATTTGGAATTATTTGATGATGTGATTAGAACTTAGGGAATGGCTTTGATTAAATGGATGGCAAGTGGAAATGTCATGTGGGCTTTAAGGCCAATTTTGGGTTTTTGTATTTGGTGGAAATGGGCTTTTAGGAAGGTTTAGGGAAGTGGGCTTTTAGGTTTGAAAATGAATTTATGGATAGAAATTTTGTAAAGAGGTTGGGCCAAATAATTGTTGAGTTTGGTTTAGGGATGTGTCATGAGTGGTTTGGAGTCAATTTGGTGTGATTTGGACTTGAATTGGTTTGAATTTGGGTTTAATTGGTAAGTGGGCCTATGTAGGTCAAATTGGGCTAACTTGGGCCAATGTTAGGCTAGAGTTGAAATTGATGTAAAATTAATGTTGGGAAATGTTTATGGGAGTGTTTCAAAGAGGTTTTGGCTTTGATTAGGTTTTGATTTTGGGATTTGGGCTCATTTGGGTTAGGTTTGGGTTTAGGTCAAAAATGGGCCTTTTAGCTTTGGGTTGAATTTGAGTGGGGTTTGGATCAAAATCTTGGGCAAATCATGTTAGTGTTTTGTTTATGGGGATGTTAAGGAAGATTTAGAAAAGATTTGGGGTTAATTGGAATTGAATTGGGTGAGTTTGGGCTAAGTTTGGGTCATGGGTTCAAATTGGGCTTTAAGGCCAAAAGTGAAATTGGATCCAAATGTCAATCAAATTAAGCTTGGATTTGGTCTAGATTGGTGTTGGGAATGTTGAATTGAAGTTTAGAATTGAATTGGACCAGAATTTAGGTCAATTGGGTAGGTTAGGTTTGACATTGGGTTCACTTTGGGTTAAAATGGGTCAAATTGGGGATTTTGATAAAAGTGGGGTAAATTGACAAAATTGGCCCATGGTGTAGTTGAACAAAATGAAATTGGGAATATTTGGGATTTTCTGGAATTTTCTGGGAATTTTCTGAATTTTTGGATTTTTTGGCTAAGAGGGGTATTTTGGGTATTTGAAGGGTATTGGGAGGTATTTTTGGAATTTTTGGTATTTTTGGATATGGATGATTAGTTTGAGTGATGTGGAAATGTTTGGGAATGATTTTGGAGAATTTTGGGTGATTTGGAAATTTTTGAGAAATTTGGGCTATTCAGGGCTTTAGGTAGGTTAGCAGGTGTTGGGTCCCGGGGGTCAAAAATTGAAAATTTGGGAAATTGAAGATTGGGTGGATGTAAGTGGAAAGAAGTCATTTTGGTTGAGCCATGAAGCCATATCAAGCCCATATGAGCCATGAAGGGACTCATTTGAGGCATTCACCATGTTGTTCCTAACCCTCTTAGCCAAGGGCTTAGGGGTTAAGGACCATCCATGTGAATCACCTACATGAGTCAGGAGGTCAAGTCGGGTATGGGTGTGTTTTTAGGAAGTGTGTGAAAGTGTAGTGTGTAGGTGTAGTGTGTGTGCAAGTCAACCCTTCACTGGACCGAGCCACCTGAGGCGGTCCTAAGGCCAAAGAGTCCTATAGGAACTCATCCTTTAAACTTCCATATTTGATTTCAACCCTCTAGGTGATTAGGGGTCTACGATCAAGTTTGTGGAGTTTGCGGGGAGTTAAGAAGTGGTTTGAATTTCTAAAAGGTGGGTCCCAATTCTAATCCTCTAAGATAGTCAAAGGAAAAGCCTAAGGCTAGATCCTAAGTACTAAAGAGAAGAAGAGAAGACCTCATCAAAAATGAGGTCAACAAGGCCTTGAGTGGGTTATTCAAGGTGAAGTGCAAATAAATAGGGAGATATTGTTTATTGGGCATAGAATTGATTAGTTTTTAGAGTGACAGGCTAAATTCTAATAATTTGGTTTATATAAAGGGAACGAGTCACTAGTAGGGCCAACCATAGCCACCCTTGGACATCTAGAAGTGTGAGCCTAAATTAACCCATTCTACTAATAATACATCCTGAACCAATCTATAGATTAGCCAATGTTCTTTATATTATCGAGCGATGGTAAAGAATATGAATGCTTCTATTTGGCACAATACCATAATCTAAGTTCTCCATGAATGATAATTATTCTGAAAAATCTTGGATTAATTGAAAAGGAGAAAGTTGTTTTACTTATACTTGATTAACCTTTACTTTAGTGTTGCTTACTTACATTTAATAGAAATTTCATTAAACTTAAAATTTGTTAGGCTGGGAGGATACTGGCTCTCACTCCACAGCTCCCACTTCCCTTCACCTGAAGGCTAACTCTCGCTTCAGTTTCTAAACATTAGGACTGAATTGAGGATTCCAACATGTCAATCTGAAGTCTCCAATTCTACACCCATCAAAGTATATTTCCCTATTTATTTGCACTCAATCCCCATGAACTACATCTCTCATTCATGGACCTTGAATGTGACCTTCACTTTTATTGTGGAACTCATAATCCTTTCGGAACATATGTTTCCCAACAAGTTGTAATAATTCTATTGGCCAAATCTAAAAGTAAATGAAGTTCTAAGTGAAAAGGTCATCACAAATTCTCCATAATAATCAGCACATCATTTCCATTTCACAACATCAACACATCACATGAAAAGGAGAAAGACAAAGAAATCTACTCAAGACTCATGAGAAAAAGATGAAAAAACATGGATTATATATATAAAAACAACATCATACAAACAAGTAAAGTAAAAATAACTTATCTTAAACTCTTACCCCAGAAAATCTCAAGGAATTCCTTTGAGTCCTCTTCTTTCTTCACAAAAACACACAATTCTCTCTTTAGAATGGTAAGGAAAAAGAAATCTCTCACTTTCCCTCTCCTCTCACACTCTTTAGAAAAGAAAACACAACCCTAACTTCTAACACAAAATGGAAAGAAAACTCTCTCGAAACTCTAAACTCTTCTCTTCCTTTCTTCACCCCTTTGAAATTTAGCTCCAAAAGTCTTTAAATTTGGCCAAAACTAAATTCCCAAGAGTTTCCTCAAGCAACCTTTAAAAATCAGCTAAATACATTGAATCTAGTTCAAAATCGGGATAGGGCGCTGTTCGGCGCTAGTAGGAGCGCCGTTCGGCATATTATTCTACCAAAACATTGTAACTCTCAGGAAACTAGCGTTGTCCGGTGCTGGTGACAGCGCCGTTCAGCGCTAGTTTAATAAAATGCACTTTTGTCCTTTTTCGCTCCAAATTTGCTCTTTTTGGCTTCCTTTTGCTCCAAAGGCCTCAAATCTTGTACTTGCATGAAATTATCAAAAATATATTCCTTTAAAGTGCAATAAAATAAAAAGCTGGTATGAAATGAATAGTAAAAAGCTATCAAATTTTCAGGGGATCTAGATCCCCCAAACATAACTATTACTTGTCCTCAAGTAATTCTAGTTAATACATAAAATTTTGATCCATTGCCATGAACTTTCTTTCTAGAATACTACAATTTTGATTTAGATAAGTACAATAGTAAAATTTTTAGAAAGATCTTTGAATAAATCAAGTAAATTTTGCAGGTGTAAGAATATCTAGTAATTATGTCTAAGAGTTCTAGCTTTATATTCATTTCAAAAAATGACTATAGATTGTCCTATTAAGGCACTTAAAAGGGTTACATGAAAAGAACATTATAAGAAAACTAAGAGTAAAGATGTTAAACCATACATATAAGTTCAGGAAAGTAATTAAGTTTTCCCCTTTAGGTAGGTCCAAGTGAAGCCAATTTTTTATTAGGCATCTCCTCAAGCTTCTCCTCACTTCTCTTTTTCTTTTCTTTTAATTTTTGCTTTTCTTTTCTTTTCTTTTCAGTGAGGATTACTATATCTGGATAGCCTCTAATGATTTTAAATTTCACCCTTCTCACCCTAAATTTGAAACTTACCTCATTCCTTTACCTTATAGGCATTTCTTTAGCTTATTAATGATTCATCATAGAGCCTCAATCCTTTCCTTTCACAAAAATTTTTAAGATTCTTAATATTTCAAACATACAGTTTTTTTTACTTTGAATAGTTGACTATAGTCCTATACTTTTATGTCAAATATCTTACATCATAAAATTACCTTTCATTACCAAAAACTTTCATTCAATTTTATAAAATACTTAAATAAAATCAAAATACAGTTATATGAAATTGAGTTCTATTACAGGAATTCATGTTAATAATTTTGAAAATAATTTTAAAATGAGAACAATTAACAGTTAATTCTTTCGCTTCCCCCAAACTTAGATTTTAATGTAATTAACATGGAAGAAAGAAAAGATTTAAATAAAACTCATACCTCAATATGTTGGGTTTTCATACCTTTAAGTTTAAGCAGGATTTTCTTCATAAAGTAGAACAGTATACCTTAAATAATTAAGAAGCATTTCTATACACAAATACGGCTTATAAGTTTATAAAGAAGAAATTTAAACACAAAAAATAGTGCACATAACATTAACATCTAACTGTTACTTTTACAAATTAAACTAGCAATCCAAACACATAAAAACTTTACTATCACAACATATACATCACAAATCAACAAAGTCTACTAAAAGTACATTCACATACACATATAAAATCTCAGACACAAATCATAAGGAGTCTCAGGTACATCACAAACACAAAATACAAATACATCACTATGTTCAATAAAAAAATAAAAATAAAAATACACAAACTACCAATCTTCATCTTCTGTAGGAGCTCCACCATCATCAGGTTCTTCAGGTTGGTATGGAGTATACTCAGGGAAAGTAGGAATTAAGGCATCAGTGTCTCCCCTGAAAAATCTCATCTGTTCCTCATGATAAACTATCTCATATTCTCTCCACCACACTTAAAAATCATCATTTATCTTGTTCCTCACTTCTAGTCCCTCTACTCTGGTGTTTAATCTTTTCAATTGATCTATAACATCATGCAGAGTAGGCTCCCTTGATGTAGATGGTCTATCTCGACTGGAAAAACGCTCATCAACTTTCTAACTCCATTTCCCTCCTACATGGGCTTCATAACTTTTCAGATTCAATTTAGTAACGAGCTTCAGGGGATGGACTACCTTATCATTATCTTCAATCATTACACTTGATTGAATACATAAGGCGTGAATCAGATTGGGGTGTCCTAGTCCTCCTATAGTTTCTCCTTTTGAGCTTGTCATAATACTTTTTATGAATAATAGCCCCAATATTTATATTCTTCATGTTCTGAATACAGTAATTCAGAACAGCTCTATCAACAGTAACATCACTGTGATGGTTGGTAGGTAACAGTCTTGTAGAAATGAAATAATGCGAGGTTTTTGACACATGATTCGAAGTAGAAAGGGGGAAGTTAACTTGTAGTCTCTACCTAAACTTCCATTCCCCTTTTCCAGCAGTTAAAATGTTCACAATCATATCTAATGCTTCATTTGTTATAAAAAAATTTTCATATTCATAATTGTAGAGTGCTCTCAACTGATAAAATGCACTAATGCTGGCAAGGGTGAATTCAACCATTTGGCTTCTAACCAGAATGTATTCACTCTCAGAATAATACAGATTAGCATAAAATTTTCTAGCAATACCCAGCATCACATTTGTAGTAAAATAATAGACAATCTCCCATTGATGTTTGGCAATCATTTCTTCTAGCATTCCTCCAGGATTCTCAAATGCTCTTTCTTGAATACATTTCTTATTGCTAAGAAACGTACTAAAATGTGAATAGGCTTTGAAATTCAAAAATTACTTTCATCATATTCAAATTTCCTCTTCCCCTTAGCCAATCTTGGAACAATTTGTCTAAAAATACCAAAATTTTTCAAATCAATTTTAAAATTACAAAGCAATGGACTCCAATATAAATTTAAAAAGATAAGAACTGAAAATCCATGAAAAATCTCCAAATTTTCTCTAAAAACTTCAAAATTTTGAATCTTCTTAATGCTGGAGATTTCCACGGTCAAAACCAAAAAATTTTAAGTTAAAGTGTAGCTCTTACCAAGAGAAGATGAAATCCGAACATTTCCTACCACAAAATCGCTTCAAATCTAAATGCTAGTGAGCGCTAGGTGTGAAAATCAACTTTGGTTAGAGGTTGAAGAGAAAGATTTGGGCAAAAATGGCGGGTCCCAGGGTTAAATGGTGAAAATTTGGAGTTTCAGGCAGTTTTTACTTTCGAGCGCTGTCCGGTGCTAGAAGCAGTGCTGTTCGGTGCATTATTCTGTAAATATGGCCAAACTTTCTGACTTTTGGCACTGTCTGGCACTGGTGGCAGCGCCATTCGGTGCCAGTTCAAAAACTGGGCTTCCGACTTTCTTTTGCAATTTCGATCTTTTCAAGCCCGCTCCGATGTCTAATCAATCTAATTAAGCATTGAATAATATCCTAAAGCCTTGACAAATGATTATTTTTTAATACAAACAACACATAACATTACTTTCATATATAAAATCCATGAGTCATACACATACACACAATACTAAACATTACACATTTTTAAGCCGTATAATCTTAAATTCAGTGTCACACACAACCACAACAAAATAACGTTGAAAACTAAACAAACAAGCTTGTCCAAATATAACATTCATGCCAAATAAAGTAAAGCAAAGAAAAGCAATCCAATACACAAATACACAAATACAATAATCAAGTTTCATTCTTCCTCCGTACTATCATCAATTCTAAGATCTCCCATCAATTGAGCATGAACAAATAAATTGTAGAATGGACGAAACAGAAATTCTTCACTAAAATCCTCTTCAATCCAACTTTTTCTTCTCATCAATCGCGTCAAACTTCCTTCAAGATATTCAGAATGATCAAAGTGCTCCTTTATTATTCAATCCAAATGTTCAAAGAAATCAGAAAGATTGTTGATTGCATTCATCAGATGTTGTACTTCCTTCTCTAATTTCTTGATTTTCTTCAAGATGATCCGTGAACTTTCAGGAAAATAATGAGGAATAGGTGCTGACCTTTGAAATGGATGATCTTCAATAATGCTCATATCATTCATATCACCAATTTCCTGGTTATTATATGCATCTGCTAGGTCTATAGGCTTCCAAGGTAGAAGTACTCTTTCCCAGTTCTGTTATAGCACTTGTGATTGACTACAGAGAAGAAATATAGTGGAAGGATTTCCAAGCCCATATTTGGATCCATGATTGATCAATCCCAAAACATACTGAACAATTATCGAACCAACATCAATAGGAATTCCCATTTGAATATAATAATTCAGAATAGCACACTCCTTAGTTACCTAACTGATTTTCATTATTGGGAGAAATTTTGCACAAATGAAGTAATGTAAGTGTTTCAACGTAGGTTTTAACAGTGTGGTTGAGAAACTTACATACATGCTATCTCTTATCTCCCATTCATCACTTTCATCCTTCAGATATTTGTATATGTCATTCATATTGTCCTTCATCGGGGCAAAATTTGAATAGTGGCAGATTGACACATTCTCAATAATGTATAAATCATTAATCTTTGCAGGAGTAAATGTGGCAAACCTACCTCACACATAAACTAATCCTTGGTTAATTCCATGAAGATTTACATAAAACTCCTTCACAACCGGAATAACTACAGCGGTAGTAGTATAACACAATACTTCCCAACGTCTCTGAACAATAATTTCATCATTTCTAGTCATAGGAGAATTCTTACCTCAATTTACGAAGCCTCGCTCCTTAATTAATCTCATTTTTGAGATATTTTTGTTGAAAAGTTGCTGCACCTCAAAACTTACGAACTTTCTACAGTTGAATACTTGAAATCTTTGAGTTTCCATCGAATCAAATCCATTTGAACAAGAATTTGGATTTTCCTCTTTGTTCCTTTGGCAGTTCCAGCATCTTGGGGCAGTTTTTAGGAGTTCTAAATGAGGATTTATCACCTAGAACTGCCAAATCTCAGATTTTAAAGACGAGAAATGATTTTTCTGAACAGCAGCGCTGTCCAGCGCTGAAAGCAGCGCCGTTCAGCGCTAGTTCAAATTTGCCAAACTTCACTTCATTCAAAATTTTTTCCAAATTTCAATTCGATTCAATTCTTAAATGTTATTAATGATAATTAAGGAAGAATAAAACTTAATTAAGTAACAAACAAACACAAATAACATATAAAAAAATGCACACACTCAATAACTGTGAATTGCCTCCCACAAAGCGATTGGTTTAACGTCCTCAGCCTGACATAACTTTTAGTTATTCAGGTTGATCCAACATGAAAATCTCTTTCAAATTAGGTCTATTGCCTTCAAAATATAATTTTTAATATTTGGTTATTAACCTTGAATATTTTTCCAGATTTTGGGTCTTCGATAATCACAGCTCCAAACTGATATACTTGTATAACAATGAATGGTCCTGTCAATCTAAATTTCAATTTCCAAGTAAATAACTTCAATCTTGTATTATATAATAAAACATTTTTTTCTGGTTCAAATTTTCTTTTGAAATCTTCCGATCATGCCATATTTTTTTCTTTCCTTATATATTCTATCATCATCATATGATTCATTTTTTATTTCTTCCAATTAATTCAATTGCAACAATCTCTCCTCACCAGCATCTTTTAAATTAAAATTCACATTCTTTATCACCTAATATGCTTTATATTCTAATTCAACTGGCAAGTGACAGGTTTTTTCAAATATTAATCTGTAAGGGGACATTCCTATAGGAGTTTTATAAGCAGTTCTATATGCCCATAAAGTAGTATCTAATCTAGGAGACAAATCTAATTTTTTAGGATTAATGACTTTCTCCAGAATTCATTTAATTTCACGATTAGATGCCTCTGCTAAACCATTAGTTTGGAGATGATAAGCTGTAGAGATTCTATGCACAATGTTATACTTTTTCACCAATCTCTGAATCAGATTATTCTTAAAATGGGATCGTCCATCAGTAATGATTACTATAAGCATTCCATATCTTGTGAAAATATTTTTCATTAAAAACCTCAAAACACTTTTAGCATCACACCTAGGTAAAGCTATTGCCTCAATCCATTTTGATACATAATAAACAACAATCAGTATATATATATTTCCAAATGGAAACATAAATGGTCCGATAAAATCTAATCCCAATGCATAAAAAATTTCAACTTCCAGAGTAAAATTAAGAGGCATTTCATTTATTCTAGATATATTGCCTATTCTCTGACATCGATCACAAGTTTTGATAAATATATAAATATCTCTGAAAAGTGTAGGCCAATAAAATCCAGATTGCAAAATCTTATGTGCAGTTCTATCAATTCCGAAATGTCCTCCAAATTCATAATTGTGACATTCTCGAATAATTTTTTCAGTTTCTTCATAAAGCACATACATTGCATGTACAGATAAGGATCATTGCAGAAATAAAATTTAGCATCATGCTTAAATTTTTCTGTTGTTGCATTGTTAAATCAGGTGGTTAAATATTACGAACGATGTAGTTCACAATATCAGCATACCACGGTAAATTTCCTTCCATAATATTATATAATTGCTCATCAGGAAAAGTTTTAGTAATTTCCTTTTCAAAATCATCCAAATTAGGTTGTTCAAATCAAGATAAATGATCAGTTATTTGATTATTGACCCTTTTTCTATTAGCAATCTCAAAATCAAATTCTTGCATTAAAAGCATCCATCGAATCAGTCTTGGTTTTGCATCTTTCTTTTGTATTAAGTATTTAATAGCAACATGATCAGCATGCACTATACATTTAGCTCCTATTAAGTAAGATCTAAAATTTTTAAAGGCATATACAATTGCTAATAACTCTCTTTCAGTAGTAGTGTAATTAATTTGAGTAGCAGTGAGAGTCTTACTAGCATAGTATATAACTTTAAACATTTTGTCATGTCTTTGCTCTAAAACAACTCCAATAGCATAATCGCTAGCATCGCACATTAATTCAAATGGTTTCTCCCAATCATGTGAAACTATTATAGGTGCATCAATTAATTTTTTCTTCAATAGATCGAATGCTTTTAAACATTCATCATTAAAATCAAACTTTCTATCTTTTTCCAAAAGTTGCCATAGAGGCTTAGAGATTTTTGAAAAGTATTTTATATATCGCCTGTAGAATTCTACATATCCCAAAAAGCTTCTTACCCCTCTCACAGTTGTTGGAGATAGTAATTTTTCTATAACATGAATTTTTGCAGGATCTACTTCCATTCCATATTCAAATATTTTATGCTCAAGCACAATTCCTCCTGCAACCATAAATTGACACTTATCCCAGTTTAGGACTAAATTTGTTCTTTCGCATATCTCCAAAACTTTTTCTAAGTTACATAGGCACGCATCAAATGAATCTCCAAATACTGAGAAATCATCCATAAATACTTCTATTCCATCATCAATTAATTTGCTAAATATGAACGTCATACATCTTTGAAATGTTGCAGGTGCATTACATAATCCAAAGAGTATTCTTCTAAAAGCAAAAGTTCTATAAGGGCTAGTAAATGTAGTCTTGTCTTGATCTTTAGGAGCAATAGGTAATTGGTGATAACTGGTATATCCATCTAGAAAGAAATAGTACTTGTGTCCAGCAAGTATGTTTAGCATTTGGTCTAAAAATGGTAAAGGAAAGTGATCTTTTCTGGTGGCGACGTTTAATTTTCTATAATCAATACATATTCACCAACCAGTGACTTGTCTTGTCGGTATAATTTCATCTCGATCATTTACATCAACAGTCACTTCTCCTTTCTTAGGAACACAATGAATTGGGCTCACCCAAACACTATCAGAAATAAGGTATATAATTCCAGCATCTAACCACTTTAAAATCTATTTTTTAACCACTTCTTTCATTATTGGGTTCAGTCTCCATTGTGGACCAACACTTAGTTTGTGTTGTTCATTCAACAAAATTTTGTGTATACAGATTGAATGACTGATTCCTTTAATATCAGCTATGGAACAACCAAAAGCCTTTTTGTATCTTTTTAAAGTTTACAATAATTTTTTTTCGTGATATCCATGTAAATCCGAAGATACAATGACTGGTAGTAGATGATTCTCCTAAAAACATATACTTTAAATGATTAGGAAGAATTTTCAGCACAAGTTCAGGGGGCTTAATGATAGATGGAATCAAACTTTTATTTCCACTTTCCATAGTATCCAATCTTTCAAAATTTTCCTGAACAAAGTCTAACTTTTCATTCTTCATATCATCCAAATCATCTTCATTTTCACTTTCATCTTCATCCTCACATTCCAGATATTCTTCAAAAACTTCTCTAAAATGATCTTCTCTCAAATAATCACAGACTTCCATTCGATAGCACTCATCATCTTTTTCAGTTGAGGGTACTTCAAAGATTTCAGAATGTTGAATGTTACATCTTGGTCATTAACTCTCATAGTTAATTCTCCTTTTTGGACATCAATTATAGCTCTCGTAGTAGCAAGGAATAGTCTTCCCAAAATAATTGAAATTTCTTTATCTTCCTCCATATCTAATACAATAAAGTCCACAGGAAAGATAAATTTATCCACCTTTAGTAATACATCTTCTACAACTCCTTTAGGATAAGTGATAGAACGATCAGTCAGTTGAAGAGTTACAGATGTAAGTGAAATTTCTCCTATTTCTAATCTTTTGAAAGTTGATAAAGGCATAAGATTAATACTAGCTCCAAGGTCACATAAAGCTCTTTCAAAAAAAATTTCACCTATAGCGCACAGCATGGTGAAACTACCTGAGTCTTTAAGTTTTTCATGAAGCTTTTTCTTAATAATTGCACTACACTCACCGCTAAGTGCAACAGTCTCATTGTCCTTAAAATTTCTTTTCTTTTTAATTATATCCTTCACAAACTTTGCATAATCAGGCATCTGCTCTATTGCTTCAACAAAGGGAATTTTAATCATTAATTTCTTAAGAATTTCCAAAAAATTTGCAAATCTATTAACCCTGTTCTGTTTCTTTAGTCTTTGAGGAAAAGGAGGACGTGGTTTTTCAACAGTTATCTTCATTGGTTCTAACGGATATTCATCTGCATATATCTTATATGAATCTTTCTCAATGTTCACTTCCTCTCTTTCAACTTCGACTACTTTTTAAACTTTTGGTTCCACTTCTTTTCCACTCCTTAATTGAATAGCCTTTATTTTCTCTTTATTTTGATCTTTCCGGTTAATCTCAACACCGCTAGGAAGATTCCCAGAAGGTCTATTATTAAGCGCAGTAAAAATATGTCCCAATTGATTTCAATGTTCTTTAGTGAAACGTTTTGAGCTTGAATTTGATTAGCCATATTCAGAATCATTTCTTTAGTAGACAAGTTCTTTTCCTTAAATTGTTGATTACTATTAAAACTAGGAGGATAAGAATGTCTAAAATTGGTATTTCCTTGGTTGTTTGGATTTCCAATTGGATTCATAGAATTTTTTCTCAATTGAGGATTAACAATAGCATTAGTGTTATTCCAGTTGAAATTCGGATGATTCCTCCAACTTGGATTATAATAATTCGAATAAGGATTACTGACTTTATTAGGTATAGCATTCAAGGTTTCATAAGACATTTGAGAGTCCATCATCTGTCCTGATTAATTTTCTTCTAACACTGTAGGTGTTGGAGAATAATTCATTCCATATTGATCTATTTTCTTAGAAAGTGCAGTAATTTCAGAGACTATCATAGTTATCGCATCAGAATCATGAATACTGGCTACTCTCTTAGGATTTACCTACTCAGAGGGCCATTGAAAATTATTAGCAGCCATCTCTTCAATTAACGAATATGCTTCATCAAAAGGTTTTGACTAATGATCCACCAACAACAACAACGATAATTGATCTCAAAGATCCTACTAATTCATTATAAAAGGTTTGACTTATTAACCAGTCTGGTAAAGCATGGTGTGGACATTTTCTCAGAAGATCTTTAAATCTTTCCCAAGCTTCATATATGAATTCTCCATCAAACTGACTGAAAGATTTGATGTCATTTCTTGACTTAGCAATTTTGGAAGGAGGAAAATATTTCGACAGAAACTTTTGTGAAAGCTCTCCCCAAGTTCTAATAGATCCAGGTGCTAAAAAATTTAACCACACCTTAGTCTTATCCCTTAGTGAAAAAGGAAAAAGTCTAAGCCTAACAGCATCGCTCGACACTCCATCATATTTAAAAGTAGCACGTAGTTCTTGAAAACTAGTGAGATGTAAGTTAGGATCTTCATTAGGTGTTCTTCCAAATTGATTATTCTATACCATTTGGATAATAACAGGTTTAAGCTCAAATGAATTAGCAGCAACATCAAGATTTTGAATAATTGAATGAAATCCATCTACAATTGGATTAGCATAATCTCGTAAAGGTCTTGGTATATTTTTGTTTTGATTGTTTAAATTGTTCTCCATTTTGTGAGGATTTGCAGATTATTTTTGTTGTTTTCGAATTTTTCTATTAGTACGCTCCAATTCAGAATCGTAAGGCACTAAATCTATATATCTGATACTACGTATACAAGCACAATAAACACACACTAACAATAAACACACACAACAATGACTTGCAATTCAAATATATAATTTCAAACACTACAAAAAATAAAGTTTAACAGTTACTTTTTCTTTTACCTTGCATCCCCGGCAACGGCGCCCAAAACTTGGTGCAACTTTTTTAATTTGCAAAAATTAATGAACTCAGATTTAGATTTATATATTGATTTAAATGATAATGAGTCACAAAATTAACACAAGTATATGTATCGCTCAAATAATACAGGGATCTAATGGAGTCCTGGAATATCGATCCCACAGGTAGGCTTTACTTTTAGGGTGTAGCACAAAATCTCTTATCGAAACAAAGAACAATTGCAAGTGGTTTAATTCTTAAAGTAAAGACAAACATGTTAAGTTACTATTTCTACCAAAGCACGTTCTAAAGTCTAGCAAGTTAAACTAACACAAGACTAAATTTATAACAAAATTCAGTTGAAAGAAAGAGTTTTTCTCCTTTCCATTCATAATGTGATAATTATTGTGACATAGATCAGTGATATAAATGTATTGTGCCAAATAGGAGCATTCATATTCTTTACCCATATTTCAGCGTATAAAGAACATTGGCTAATCCTAAGTTTAGTCCCCAAACCGTGGTTAGGCTGGGAGGATACTGGCTCTCACTCCAGAGCTCCCACCTCCCTTCACCTGAAGGCTAACTCTCACTTCAGTTTCTAAACATTAGGACCAAATTGAGGATTTCAGTCTGTCACTCTGAAATCTCCAATTCTATACCCATCAAAGTATATTTCCCTATTTATTTACACTCAATCCCCATGAACTACATCTCTCATTCATGGACATTGAATGTGACCTTCACTTTTTTTGTGGAACTCATAATCCTTTTGGAACATATGTTTCCCAACAAGTTTTAACAATTCAATTGGCCAAATTAAAAAGTAAATGAAGTTCTAACTGAAAAGTTCATTACAAATTCTCCATAGTAAATCAACACATCATTGTCATTTCACAACATCAACACATCACATGAAAAGGAGAAAGACAAAGAAATCAACTCAAGACTCAGGAGGAAAAGATGAATGAACATAAATTTTATATATAAAAACAACGTCATACAAACAAAGTAAAGTAAAGACAACTTGTCTCAAACTCTTCCCCAAGCGAATCTCAAGGAATTCCTTTGACTCCTCTTCTTTCTTCACAACAACACACAATTCTCTCTTTAGAATAGTAAGGAAGAAGAAATCTCTCACTTTCCCTCTCCTCTCACACTCCTTAGAAGAGAAAACTTAACCCTAACTTCTTACACAAAATGTAAAGAAAACTCTCTTTAAACTTTAAACTCTTCTCTTCTTTTCTTCCCTCCTTTGAACTTTAGCTCCAAAAGCGTTTAAATTTGGCCAACACTGAATTCCCAAGAGTTTCCTCAAGCAACCTTTCAAAATCCAGCTACATACATTGAATTTAGTTCAAAATCAAGCTAGGGCAGTGTCTGGCGTTGGTAGGAGCACCGTTCAGCGCATTATTCCACCAAAAACTAGTGCTGTCATTTTTTGGAAACTCTCTGGAAACTAGCGCATTATTCCTCAAGCAACTCTATGGAAACTAGCGCTGTCTGGCGCTGGTGACAGCACCATTTGGTGCCAGTTCAATAAAATGCACTTTTGTCCTTTTTTGCTTCAAATTTGCTCTTTTCGCTTCTTTTTACTCCAAAGACCTAAAATCGTTGTACCTGCATGAAATCATAAAAAATATCTTCCTTTAAAGTGCAATATCATCAAAACATGTATGAAATAAATAGTAAAAAGCTATCAAATTTTTAGTGGATTATTGATTAAGGATTGTATCCCATCAAAGCACTTTATTGAAGAGCCAAATCTCTGGTATCATCGATTGGGACATCCAAATAAACATATTATGTCTATGGTTTCCTGTTCCCAACCGCATTTAAAAATTCCTCTTGATAAAACAATTAGTCATACATTTTGTCAGCAAAAGCCATAAACTTCCTTTTCCTTTAGTAATACCACTTACAAATTGTTTGATATGATACATTTAGATATATGAGGGCCATTTTATCCCCCCCCCCCCCCCCTAACTTGAAGGTTATCAATATTATGTGATATTTATAGATTCTTTTCTCCTTTTTGTTGGTGCATGCCACTAAATATAAATCTAAACTTTACTTTACATTTTATTGCTTTTCATAACATGATAAAAACCATTTTAATAAAACTAAAAATTTCTTAGTACAGATGGTGGTGGGGAATACATGTTACATGCACTAAAAACTTATATTATTCAAATGACATTACCCATTAGCTAAGATGCCCTTACACCCCCGAGCAGAATGGCATTGCCAAAGGGAACACCGCCATTTGAGACAACTCGTAGACTTCAAAATATGGCATAAGTACCTATTATTTCTTTGGATGGATGCTCTTCACACAACTAATTACCTAATTAACTGCCTCCCTTTAACAAATACTTTTAAAAAAATCTCCCTTCATTACTTTATAATTAGCTACCCTAATATTAATTTCTAAAACCTTATTAGTTACCTATGTATTCCTTGGCAACAACACAAAACCTAAATAAGTTTTATATAAAAGCTCCCTCATGCATTTTCATTGGATATAGCCTACAACAGAAAGATTATAGATGTTTTCATATTGAGGCTCACAAAATCATTATATCACAGACATGTTTGCTTTATTGAAAATAAATTTTCCTATAAAAATCAAGCTACACCACCATTGTCTAACATACTTAAAATAACACAAACACACACACACACAATGTTACTCACTATTAATTCCCACTTCCACAATTCAACCGCTCACTTCCATGTCCGCTCATTCAGAAAATGCTTATTCTTTCAATCCACTAACTTTATCAACCAACCCTTTATTCCATCTCCCTCCCCTACTATCACAAAAACTGTCCCTCAACGATCTCTCCCACTCCTCTTCCCCAAAATCCATTCCCCCGTATACCTCCCCAACCATCTATTTCAAGAAGACATCAAATGCTTACCATATATGAAACTGGAAATTTGAAACAAAAAACTTGTTGGATTTGGATCATAAATTTATTTCTTCTGATGATCCTACCATTTACAATCAAGCGGTTCAATATTCCTACTGGAGACAAGCTATGTCTGATGAGTTCTTGGCTTTACAACAGCAACAAACTTGGGATCAAGTTCCACCACATGCACATCAACAAGTATTAGGATGCATATGGACGTTTAAAACAAAGTATAATTCAGAGGAAACTATTACACGACATAAGGCCAAGTTGGTTGCTGAGGGATTTTCCTAACAACCAGGTATTGACTATAAAAATATCTTTAGTCCAGTAGCTAAATTTTCAACTATTAGAATTGTTCTTGCTCTACCATCGCGAATAAATGTGAAATTCAACAAAAGGACATATCTAATGCTTTTCTTCACGGTATATTGGAGGATAATATGTTTATGAAACAACATCCAGGATATGCTGATAAAAATCACCCTCATTTCATTTGTAAACTACAAAAAGCTCTATATGAACTTAAACAAACACCGGGATAGCGATATTCTACTTTCTGCACTTTTATTTATTCTCAAAATTTTAAATTAAATAACCTCGATCCCTCACTACTTTACAATAGAATAACACATGCATGTACCCGTTAGTGTATGTTGATGATATTTTAATAAGTGGAAATTCCCCAAGTGCTACAAGCACCTTAATTCACAATCTTAGAATACAATTTAACTTAAAGCAATTTAGGGTTATTTCCAAATTCCTTGGTCCAACGATACAACACACACAAACATATTATTTTATAAATTAAACCTCTTATTTAGTGGAGCTTCTTCACAAAACTACCATGCACAATGCTAAAACTGTTCTCACTCCCCTCTCCACATACACTTACTCTAGCACAAATTCCACTCCATAGCTAAAAGGTCCACACATTTATAGGCAAATTATTGGATCATTACAAAATTTAAATGTCATATGACCCAACATTACTTTTATTGTAAATTATTTAAGCCAATATATGCATAATCGAATTGAGTTACACTGCCAGCAATTAAAATGTCTTCTATGCTACCTGAAAGGAACAGTAAATTATGGTCTTCCAATCATACCTTCATCTTTTTCGTTAACTGCATATGTGGATGTTAATTGGATTAGTGACCTTAAAGGCCAAGAATCTACCTCTGGTTTTTCTATTTACCTTAAAGAAATTCTCATCACTTGGTCTGCCAAAAAATAATCAACAGTTGCTTTCCTTTCAACTGAAGTCGAATGCATAGCATTAGCTACAGCAACCACAGAAATATTATGGATCAGAAGACTTCTACAAGAACTAACTGGGCAGTAAATCTCCACAGCTACAATTTATAGTGATAGTGATTTTGCAATAGCCCTAGCTACTAATCTCGTATACCATGCCAGGACGAAACATATAGAGGTTAACTCCCATTTTATAAGAGATCAAATAAAGCTTAATCATATACATCTAAGGCATGTCCTTACGAAAGTTATATATGTTGATATTCTCACCAAACCACTTCCCATCAAAAGTCAGATATCTCGTTCGCAATCTGATGATTAGAAGCTCCGGTCATCAGCGTAAAAGGGGGTAAAAGGATTCCTAACGTCTATCTTCAAGATTCGCTGCTAACTATTGATTGAAGTCCCACAATGTGCTCCCCTCTTCCTGATATCCGCGAATCTCCTCTAAAGCATGTCTGTTGCACATTTGATATGCGTTATATATTAGATTTTAGGTTTATGTATATTGTCTTATTTATTCTTGATTTATTTACAAGAATGCCATTGAGCTAATTATAAAGAAGCCAGTGGTTCTCTCTTTGTATAGGCTGTTAATAAATGAACAAAATTTTAGCATGCTATTCTTCTTGATCTTTAATATCTTTGTTTTCTTCTTCTCGTTTCTCTCTTGAGCTTTCTCTACTGGCTGAGGTAGAGTTCAAATCTATGTGAGAGTGAAATTAGGTCTTTTGCCTCTCATAAAATTTCAATTTTACCTTTCCTTGAAATTTATTTTGTTTTTCGTTAGTTTATAGAGGATAATTTACCCCTCTCAAAAAAAGCCTGATTCTGCCCCTGAATAGAAAGGAGAAGACGAGTTATTATTTGTTCGCATTAGGCTAAATTTCTTCTGTACTTTAAATATTTTACAAAATATTTGTATGGAAACATATACAAATTTATTTGAAAATTTTGTGGAACACATTTTTTTTTGTTTACCAAATAAAATTTTATGATGTAATGTTGAAAATCTAAAATTAAAAAATTTGGAAGATTTACATACATACCAATTAATTATTCTGCATTTACATATCTAACCACTAAAGCTCAATTTTTACATATACTCCACCTTAATTTACTTACGCATTAAAAGGTGCATTTTATTTTTAAAACATTAAAATATTGATATTTGTAATGTGACATAAGAAATTTGAGGGGCATAAATATAAAAAATAAATTTACTTGTAATGTATATGCATAGAAATTGGAAGGTAATCATGTAAAAACCCATAAAAATTTTGAGTGTGCGTGCGTCTGCAACCACCCAAAAATATTGACATGGACCCACCTGATTATGCAGACCAGTGCAACTTATTGTTTATTTTATGAGCTGAGGTTACAGCTTACAACTTATAGAGTCGGATCGTTTATTTTTATTCGGTCTCCGCATTAGACTCCATTTCATTCAGCCTAGAATCAGTTCTGCGGTATTGACCCGTTACCAAAAAAAATAAAAATAAAAATAAAGAGAAAATGCACGGAAGCAGTGCATACTTTCCTCAATAATTTTCAAATAAATTTATAATAATCCTCAATAACTCCATCGATATGGAATCGCAGAGGATTATTGATGGATTATTGATGGGTTATTATTGGGTTATTTCGGCATTATTATTGTAATTCAAGATTTTGTGAGGTTATTGGGTATTAACTCTAATAACACTGAAATAACCCCCAGTAAGCCTCCAATAACCTTCTGCGGCTTCATTTAGTTGTTATTGAGGGGTTATTATGAATTTATTTGAAAGTTATTGAGGGGACAGCTCTGAGTTCATATTTCGTATGCAACATTTTCTCGTCACTTAGGCCCCGCCGGTCAGTCTAGTACCCATCTAGGACAATGCTCCATGTCTCTTTGACAAGTTTTAATGCGACCGAAATTATTTGAATTATAGCTTATGGAGAGTGATTTTGTTGCTTTCTAACTCTTAATTAAATCAGTCCTTGAAAAAGAAAGGTAATATATTACCAAGTTTAACAAAATGTATTATCAATTTGGTGCACCAAAAAATGGCGAGCAATACTCGAGCTCTTCTCTTTTACATTCAGTTGGAAGGTGGCCGAAGCCTTATTGGAGTGAAAGGTAGTTCATAACTCAAAAAGAGTTGGTGGTCTGACTAACTTGAGTTAGCCAAGTGTATTAACAAAAAAATTTGAGGCGTAAGATTAACTTATTAATTTTTATTTTATGTGTTGAGGATGCCACGATAAAAATATGATTTTGATACCAAATTAATAAATGCGAAAGAAATATACTCGTGTAGGGTTTCATGTAGTTGTGGTAAAAGACAATTTATATCTAAAAATTCAATTAAATTTAACACTAATTATCAATCTTCGACAGCCCTAATAGCCTCAGTAGACTGTTAATATTCTGACTTTTGAGTTTAGATGTGGTCGGCTCAAAAAATTTAGTCTAAAATTTTTGGCTCAAACTTATGTTGTTTATTTCGATCCACTCTTTATCCGAGACAAAATTAAAATCATTTAATTTTCGAGTGATTGTCATTGTTTGAGCTATCTAAAATTTCACTCCTTTTACGATGTGTTGATTATTATCAAATTTAATCATCTTCCATTACAACTCTGTTATTAGGTATAAGTCAGATCATTTAATATTTTAGTATTCTTAGTTCTATCGATGATCATCAATCATTTGAACATTAATTCACAATCCATTAAGACGACTCCTCTATTATTGTATGCCACTGTAGCTGCACTAACCTCACACAGTTATATTTATGTCATATTTTGTCTCAAAGTGAAAAATCAATCACAAAACTAAGCATCATCTCCCCCACAACTTTTAACCAAATACTTCACACCTTTAAATAAATTAAAATAAGAAAATATTTCATATGATGTAAGAGTGTTATTTACTTCATACTCCAATGAGAAATCTAACTTTTGTTTCTATAACGAAAATTCACTTCAGACATTATGTTCTGGGATGTTATGAACATAATGTTTGATGTGACTTTCATGGAAATGGAAGTTGGATTTCTCATTTGATGATAAAGTGAACAACACTCCTACATCTTATGAATTATTTCCATCACATAATTTATTTATAAATATGAAAGTAATCTGGTTAAAAGTTATTGAGACAAGAATACTTAAGTGGATAACTGGCTTTACACTGGTAGAGAAAATGTGTAAGAAATATACTTATGAAACGATTAGTGTAGCTACAGTCACAATGATGATTAGAGGTAAAAGAAGGATAAACATTCACAGATTATCGGTCTTTGACAACTCTAGCAACCTTGGTTGATTGTTAACATTCTAACTTCAATGTTATCTAAAATGTTTATGTCTTCTAAATTATTTTGACTATTATAAGGTTTGATCACCCTTTGTTACAAATCTGTCAGTAGATCTTCTACAATAATTAAATACAATATATTTATTTGAATGCACTTTACAATGTATTGATTATTCTCACGTCTGAAGGCACACATAAATATTTATACATTGAGATCTTAGATGTACAATAGACTATATCTGGATAGAAAATAGATCATACAAGTGGCCTTGAACGGTGTTGAGGCATTCATGACTGCAACATTGAAGCTTCTATCATTTCTATCTAAGGATAGATTTCAAAGTCCATGCCTAAATACAGGAATCAGTACATTTAATGCCTGATGAGGTAAGATATGATTTATAACATTTTGCGTTTTAGCCTAATTACTGGCTTTGAACCTGGCACTGGGAGGTTGACCATGCAACATTTAGCTTAGTTCCTTCGATAGGTTATGATCCTTCAGTTGGATTTCACTTGAGTAGATTTGAAGAGAAGAACATTGATGCGACAATGTTGTATTATGCAAGTCAAGTGTGGGAAGAGACTAAACAAGGTGGCTCAAACTTTTTATGAATTACTAAATGATTCTCAATAGCCACTGTGGGAGGGATTCAATTCTCAGTCTGAGTTATCTATAACCCTTAAAATGTAAAAAATTAAAATATAGTTTAATATGCCCCAAAATTGTTTCAATCATTTTGCAATATTACTGAAAGAGACTTATCTTCAAGAGAATTTCTTTCCAGAAGACTTATACCAGACAAAAAAAGGGTCTCCGAGTTAAGGTTGAAAATAGAGAAGATTGATTGTTGCGTGAACGGTTGCATGTTATTTATAAGTGCAGTGCAGCAGAGTCTCAATGCATATTCTCTACTTCTCCTAGATTTGATTCTCAAAAATAAAATTCAAAAAAAATTTCCTTACAATTATCTCTTCTATCTACCACTAATTCCTTGTCTTTAGAGATTATTTGCTTCCTCATGTACTGCTCCACATCTGACGTGGCATCGTAGTAGATCAAGAGATACCAATTCAATGAGTCATCCTACAAATGGAGAAGCATGGAAATGTTTTGATCATTTACATCCCCAGTTTGCTACAGAACCACGTAACGTGAGACTACGATTATGCTCGGATGGCTTATCACAATAGAGTCAGAACATGGAACCTTATTCTTGTTGGCCACTGATCATTGCATCACACAATCCCGCCCCCCCCCCCTCGGAAGATGTACATGGCAATGCCCTTCTTATTTTTGACCTTGATTATTCTCAGTCCTAATAGTCCTAATGATCAGATTGATATATACTGGCAGGCTCTAATAGATTACCTGCAGATTCTTTGGTAAAGGGGTGTGATCTCCTATTACAATATACAAGAGTTTAATCATTTAATTTTCTTGTTTAAATTTCTTCCTTTACAACGGTGTCAAAAACTTGACTCCAAAGCAAAGTAAGATTTCAATTACGTCTTTAAATAGTAGGGATTTTATGCAAATATATGTATCGTTATCAAGCAATATAGAGCTTTCTGATTAAGCCCCAAATATCGATCCCACGGAGATTGAGGTTAATCATGGCAGTTTTCTAGAGAATTCTAGTCTACAAGAACAAGCCCTAGCTTAGAAGATCGATAAAGGTTTGGTTTTAATTAAATCCTATAATTATTACTACAATACTACTTCTAAACTAAAATACTTAGTGAAAATCAGAAAGTGGGGTTTAATATATTAAAAGTACTCTTCCTCATGCAATGAAATTAGTGACATGTGTAAAAGTAAAACAAGTAGTGAGAGAGATTGTGATAAATAGGAGCAATTATATTCTTTACCCTTACTTAGTTCTATAAAGAACATAGGTTAATCTGATTCTTTGAAATCTTGATGATGGGTTAGGCAGGGAAGATACTAGCTCTCATAGAGTTCTCTCTTCTCCCTCCACCTGGGGGCTAATGACTGCGGACTTTTAATATTGCAAGAACATATGAACTCAAATTTATATATATTTATAATGATTTTGTAAAGCCCAAACATTCAACGCAAGTATACGTATCGTATCAAGTAATACAGGGCTCTAATGGAGTTCTGGTTATCGATCACACAGGGAAGGCATGAATCTTACAATAGATAATGTAATACTGAATTCTAATACTCAAATTGCAATTAAATTTTAATGTTTACTTCTACTACCAAGATGCAGAAAATAGTAACAATTAAGTAAACTACAATTACTTCTAATATCTTTAAAACAAAATTAACTAACAGACACACACTAAACTATATATTTGAAAGGTTTTGATATATAAGAAAAGTATCTTTCCTCTTGCAAAGAGAATATGATGTGTGAATGATATGGAATGATTATTTTATTTTATTGTGCCAAATAGGAGTATAAATGTTTCTTTACCCTCAAAAGAGTACCCCCTCTTCCAAGCATGAAAAAAACATTGACATATCCTAAGTTTAGTCACTAAATCTAAGGCTAGGCTGGGAGGATACCGGTTGTCACTATGTAACTCCCACTCACCCTTCATCTGAAGGCTATCCTTCGAGTTTAGTTACTAATCTTAGGACCAAATTAGGGATCTCAACCTATCACCCTGAAACCTCCAATTTGAAGTCCATCAAAACACATTTCCATGTTTATTTGCACTCAATTCCCATGAACTACGCAATTAATCCATGGAAATTGAATGGATTCTTCATTATTGTTGTAGGACACTAAATGATTTCAGAGTTAATGATTGACAACAGATTTTAACAATTCAATTGGCCAGTTCGAAAAGTAAATTAAGTTCAAAATGAAAAACCATCACAATTTCTTTAATACTTTAAAAGCACTTCACATCCACATCAACACATCATTACATCTGACAGTGGTTAGCTTAATAAGAAGTTTTAGTGTAGGTGTAATTAAGTTTTCAATATATGCGCAAATTATCATAATTTAAGCTACCCTTTATCAACGCAAGTATACGTATCGTGCAAGTAATACAGGGCTCTAGTGGAGTCCTAGTTATCGATCCCACAGGGAAGTTGAGATTACGAACCAACTAATTTCTATCGAATATGTAAATTAAATGGAATCTTACTAAAATATATCAACTACTACTACTACTACTATTGATTATGAAAATGTAAGATAAGAAAGTATCTTTCCCCTTGTTAAGAGAATTAAGTGAATAGATAAATCAAATTAATTTAATTATATTGTGCCAAATAGGAGCATACCTATTCTTTACCCTTTGGTCAAGGCATAACGAACATTGACTAATCCTATGTTTGTTTACTGAATCTGCGGCTAGGCTGGGAGGATACCGGCTGTCACTTCGGAGCTCCCACGTTCCCCTCACCTGAGGGCTAACATCAACACTTCAGCACCCAAATGATAGGACCAAATTGAGGATTTTAGCATGTCACTCTAAAATCTCCAATTCTACGCCCGATAAATAATATTTCCCTATTTATTTGTACCCTCCTTTCAAGGACTTTGACCTCCCCAAATCTCGGATGTAATCTTTACTTTTAGTTGGAAACAACAGATTTTAACATTTCAATTGACCAAATTGGTAGTAAATTAAGATCTAAGTTAAAGATTATCACAATTTATTTAATTTTATAGGCACATTAATTTTAATTTTCCATTTCACATAATTTCATAACAAGGAGAAAGAAAATAAACTACTCAGAATGCATGGGAAGAACACAATAACACTTGAATTTCATATATAAAATAATACAAAAACACAACTTATCTCGAGTTTTTCCCCCAGCAGACTCCTTGAAGTTCCTTCGTCTCTTCCTTTTCGTACAATTCACACTCAATTTTTACACTTAAAAACTCTA
The DNA here is from genome assembly GCA_022702705.1 of Papilionanthe hookeriana x Papilionanthe teres. Classification (NCBI taxonomy): domain Eukaryota; kingdom Viridiplantae; phylum Streptophyta; class Magnoliopsida; order Asparagales; family Orchidaceae; genus Papilionanthe; species Papilionanthe hookeriana x Papilionanthe teres. The sequence goes on along the minus strand of CM040426.1, from coordinate 128,573,445 downwards.
AACTCACTATAAAACTCTACTATAACACTCAATAGACTCTCTAATGACTTCTAGTGGACTCTCTTCTACTGGACTCTCTTCGACTCCTTTTTTCTCCCTTTTTTGTCTCTATTTATAGATGTAGGAAGTTCTCCAAAGGTTGCCTCGGCTCCTCTTCAAAATGCGTCCTGATTCAATGAATCTGTGAAGAATTAACTGTCTCGCCGTCGGCGGGCTCGATCTCGTCGTCGGCGGGCTTCTAGAAGAAGGGCATTCTTAACTGTCTCACCGTCGGCGGGCTCGATCTCGCCATCTGCGGGCTTCTATATAATATTGGCTGAATTCTCTGGAAAATCTCGCCGCCGGCAGGCTATTCCTCGCCGTCAGCGGGATAGTTCAAATTTCTACCCTTTTTGCCCATTTTGCTCCAAATTTGTTCCTTTTTGCATTTCTTCGATAATTTTTCATTTCTGCAACAAAACAAAGGAAATACCTTCCTTTAAAGTGCAATATCAGTCATTTTAACGCAAAATCAATACTAAATCATCATTATATTTTTCTTTGATCAAAATCCCCCAAACTTAACTATTACTTGTCCTCAAGTAATCCTTGTACTACATAAAAGTAATGGTTTCATTTAGTGAAATTTTAATTCAAAAAAAATACTATGAATCTATTTAAATAAGGATTATAGTAAAGTTTGTCAGAAAGATTTTCAAGTGATTAACTTAATTTGATAGACTTAAGACAATCTAGTTATTAAGTGTAAGAATTCTAGTCTTCTATTTATTTCAAGAATGACTACATATTGCAATATTAAATTACTCAGAATATTTAGATGATAGGAAATTCAAGAAAATACAATTAGCAAAAGAGTAATTCATTTATATATAAGTTCGGAAATGTAATCAAATTTTACCCTTTAGATCGATCCAAGTGAAGCCAATTTTTGATAGGGCATATCCTCAAGCTTCTCCTCGCTTACTTTTTCTTTTCTTTTGGATTGATTTTCAATCCTAAATATTTTTCTTTCTTTTCAGGGATTGCTTTTCATTCCTTTTTCTTTTTTTTTCTTTTCTTTTCTTAAGTGAGGATTACTATATCTGGATAGTCTGTTAATGATTTTGAACTTCACTTTTCTCGCTTTAAATTTGAAATTTCTAAAACATTTCTTTGCTCTATATATACCTCATAGTTTTCACGTCATTGAGTTCCACTTCTTTCTTTCTCAACTAAATTCCTAAGATTTTTAATATCTCAAAATATAGTTTTCTTTACTATAAATAGTTAACTATAATCTTATTCTCTTAAACTAAATATCTTAATCTATCAAATAAATTAATCGCTAAAAATATTTTTAAAACTTTTTATAGCACTTAAATAAATGAATTCTAGTTAATTGAATTAAACTCACTACATGAAATATTTTTTATAATAAGTTTTTGAAAAATATTTAATTGAGAATATGCAATAGTTAAGTTAGTTTTTCTTCCCTCCCCCAAACTTAAATTTTTCTATCTATTCATGTAGGGTGAAAGAAAAATACTTTTAAATTATCCCATAACTTAGTTCTTCTAGTGTTCCTTTGAAATTTTTGCAGGATCTTCGCCTTTTCTCTTCATTTTACCTGTACTGCTAAATTTCTCTAGTCACATCTATTATTAGAGAATATGTTGGGTAAAGAAATTTTCGAGATACACATACAATACTAATACTATTACTTGTATACTAAACATAGGATTAAACATTACACAATAACCACAGAGTTTCTATTAATCACAGTTACATTTATCAACTGAAGAATAAAGAAAGCTCTCACAATTCTAACCATAATAACCAACATCCACATCAAAATACACAAAAGTAAACAACCATAATAAAACTACAATACTAAATCAAAACAACTAACATAACACAAACATCCATATAAAACATCACAACACATAATCTAATCAAATGTCAAAATTCCAAACTAAATCTTCATCTCCTTGGTTTGGTGGTGGTGGGTTAGGCTGATAACGGGTATATCGAGGGTACTCAGGAAATATCACTTCAAGCTCCCCGCTTCTGTAGCGGTTTTCAGCATCATAATACGAAGCTTCAAAATCAGAGTGCCTCTGCAGATATTCGCTATCATAATCATGTCTCTTCTCCAAACCTCTAATCCTTTGATCAATACGATCAAATCTTTCTTCAAAGCTCCTTCTCTGTAAAGTAAGCTCATTCATCAGATCAGTGAGGGTAGGTGACATCGAAGCGGGAGGATCATAACTGGTAGAGGGTATATTTCTACTAGTGGAAGGGGCAGCACTCCTGGTTCCTGATCTCCATCCCTCATGGGATTCATAAGTCTTAATATTTAATTTTGTAATGGGTTTCATAGGGTAAACTCATTCTTCATCATCTCTTGCTTCTACCCCAGATAATTGGCAGAGAGCATAAATTAACCCAGGATGTCCTAATCCTCTTCCCGATTCACTTACGCTATGGCTACTATATTTCTATAAATGATGTTACCCACATTGATACTTCTATTGTTCTGAATACAGAAATTTAGAACAGCTCTTTCCCTAGAGACTTCACTATGATGGTATGTAGGTAATAAAGTAGAGCAGATAAAATAATGCAAAACCTTAGATTTAGCATTCATCATAAAAAGAGGAAAGTTTACCTGTTCTCACTGCTTCATTTTCCAAACTCCTTTCCCGTCAGTGAGAAAGTCGATCACCTCTTCGAGCGAGCCTTCCATAGTGCCAAATGTATCATACTCATTGATATAAGGGTCTTGCACTTCGTAATAAGCATTTATTCTTGCAACGCTGAATTCCACAAAAAATCTTCTAACCTTAATCGGTGCATCTTCAGCCTGCGTCAGATTTGCATAAAATTCTTTGACTTCCTCCACTGCAGCTTTGTTCATCTTGTAACAAAAATTTTCCCAGTGTTGCTCTTGAATTATCTTTTCTATTTCTCCTCCCGGATTCTCAAATACTCGATCCTGAATACAAGTCTTTTCCTTTATGATAGAGTTGTATCTAGACTACACTTTTGCACTAATGAACCGAGTTTCGTCAAATTCGAGGCATCTTTTCTGACGTGGAACCATTTTTCAATCTAACAAAATTGCAAAAATCTTAACGAAATTTTAAAATAACACTTTAATGGCTTTCTAATACGACATAGGGTAGCTAAAACTCATTCCATGAATTTCTTCCATAGATCTTCTTCACATTTTCAAATTTTTCTAAAAATCCTCAATGTGGAAGAAATTCAAGGTAAAAATCAAAATTTTTTGCATAGGAGTGAAGCTCTTACCAAGGGAATTTAAGATCCGGCGTCAAAAAGTGTTGAAATCGCTCCAAACCTAAGATCTAGCAAGCCCTAGGTCGGTTTTTCGAAGTTTAGGGAAGTTGGGGATGATGAATAGTGCGGTTGACTGGTCAAAAAATAACTTTTTTCAGATCCTCGCCGTCGGCGGGAAAAATCTCGCCGTCAGCGGCCTAGTTCAATTAATTCACAAAAGTTTCTGTAAAAAGCCGCCGTCGGCGGCATTGAGGGCGCCTTCGGTGGGTTAGTTCAAAAATTTTCTTTCAAAATTTTTTACTTAATTTCAAGCCTCGTTAACGTCTGATTAATCTTTTTAAGCATATTTTAACTATGATTAGATGTTAATTAACTCAAATAGACTTACTTAACACAAACAACACACATTTTTATATATATAAAATCCAAGTATTACAATATTCAACCTAATAAGGTATTTTTTTCAACCTACAATAATTCAGTGTCGCAATCCAAACCACAACACACAAAACGCTGAAACAAAACAAACACATAGTGCAATATCTCCTCTATACAGAGATCAAAATATCTAAAAACAAGTAAACACACATATAAACACAAATTCAAAATAAACAAACATAACACATAACAGTGAACGTCCTTTACTCGTCAGTATCAGTACTAAACTCCTCTCTAATGTCATCGATGGATTGTGAATGAACAAAGAGATTGTAGAATGGCCTGAAAGGAAATTCTTCAGTAGAATCTTCTTCAATCCAACCTTTCTTCCTCATAAGGCGTATAAAACTCGCTTCCAGGTGTCCAGAGTGATCAAATTGTTCATTTATCCTCCAATCAATATGATCAAACAGATCTGAGAGGTCATTGATTGATGTCATCACATTCTCCAACTTTCTATCTACTCCTGAGAGTCTCCATAATATTATGTCAGTTTTATTAGTCCAGGGCCTCGGGGTTGAAATACTTCGTGATGATCTCTCCTCAACTTCTTCAGTATTGCTATCATTATCTAATGTAGGAAACATATTAGTAGGATCTAAAGGTTTCCGGGCGAAGTACCTTTTCCTGGGCTTCATATGAAACTTGGAATTGACTGCATAGTGCGAAGATTGTAGAAGGATGTCTAAGCCCATAAATTGTTTGATTAACAATCAGACCTAAAGTAGACTTCACAATTATCGAACCAACATCAATAGGCAGCCCCATTTGAACGCAGTAATTTAGAATAGCACCTTCAGGAGTAACTTTACTAATTCACATAGTTGGTAGCAACTTTGAAGAAATGAAGAAGTGTCGGTGCTTAGAAACGGGATTTAGAAGTGATGCAGAAAAGTTTACATACCCGTGTTCTCTCATTTCCCAATCTTCTGGCTCATCGGTCAAGTATCGATAAATTTCATTCATATTATTCCTCGTTGGAACAAAATTGGAATAATGACAAACGGGTGTATTTTCGATTGAGAATAACTCGTTAATCCTAGAAGGAGTAAAGGTTACCTATCTTCCTCGCACATAGACGACTCCCTGGTTGATTCCACGTAAGTTAGCTTAGAATTCTTTGACCACTGGAACGACTATTGCAGAGGTGGTGTAGCATAATACTTCCCAACGTCGTCGAATAATCATTTCTTCAATCGGCGTCGTAGAATTCTCCAAACCTCTATTTACGAATCCTCTCTCTTTGATTAATCGCTTTTTCATCATTACCTTGTTGAAGATTCGCTGAGCCTCGCAACTGATGAATTTTCTTCTATTTTAGACTCGAGATCTTGGTATTTCAGGACTATTGGACGCCATGATTTTCAGTTTAAGTGGAATGGCTTTTCGTTTTTGGAAGATAGAGCACTTATAATTTGGATTATAGGAGTTTTAAAGGAGTTATACCCTTAAAAACCGCTAAAAAACTGTCAAACTACCCCATTATCACATTTTTTAGCTATCTCACCGTCGGCGGGCAACGATCCCGCCGTCGGCGGGACTCTATAACTACTCAAACCAATTCTTATTGGGTAATCTTGCCGTCAGCGGGTTCGATCTCGCCGTCGGCGACCAAGGCAAAATTTGTCTTGTTTCGCTCTGGTTCGAATGTTTTCTAATTTTTTCGCAAGGTCTTTATTTGTTATGACTATGGGTTATTATACGAGTAAAAAAAGTTATAAAAAAAGATTTAACAAAAGCAAGCAAACACATAAAAATAAAGATAACTCTGGGTTGCCTCCCATAAAGCGTTTGGTTTAACATCGTCAGCGCGACCTATATAAGGTGTTAATTTGGTTGACTAAGCATTAAAACCTCTTTAGAATTTGGTCTCTTACCCTCATAATATGGTTTTAATCTGTGTCCATTTACTTTAAATCTATTCCCAATCTTTGGATCTTCAATTTCAATAACTCCATATATATACTTGAGTCACAATGAAAGGTCCTAACCATCGAGATTTTAATTTTCCAGGAAATAATTTTAACCTTGTGTTATATAACAAAACTTCTTGTCCTGGTTCGAAACTTTTCTGGTTAATCTTCCGGTCATGCCATAATTTCATTTTCTCTTTATAAATTTTATCATTATTATAAGATTCATTTCTCAATTCATCCAATTCATTCATCTGCAATAATCTCTTCTCACCAGCGTCTTTCAAATTATAATTAAATTCTTTAATTGCCCAATACGCTTTATGTTCTAATTCAACTGGTAAGTGGCACATTTTTCAAAAAATTAGTCTGTAATGAGTCATTCCAATCAGAGTTTTATAAGCAGTCCTGTAAACCCATAATGCAGTATCTAATCTTATAGACCAATCTAATCTATTAGGGTTTACAGTCTTTTCCAATATTCGTTTAATCTCTCGATTAGAAACTTCAGCTAAACCATCGGTCCGAGGATGATGAGCGGTTGAAATTCTATGAATAATATTAAATTTTTCACGCAATCTCTGAATATATTTATTCATAAAATGAGATCCTCCATCAGTGATAATTACTCTAGGCATTCCATATCTAGAGAAAATATTTTTCATTAAAAATTTTGAAACACTTTTAGCATCACAACGAGGTAAAGCTTGTGCTTCAATCCATTTAGAAACATAATCAACTGCAACTAATATGTATAAGTTTTCGAATGAAGGAGAAAAGGTCCCATAAAATCTAATCCCCAAACATCAAAGATTTCAACTTCTAACATAAAATTTAAAGGCATTTCATTTCTTTTAGATATATTGCCTAATCTTTGACATCTATCACAAGTTTTGATATATCTGTAAACATCTCTAAAAAGTGTAGGCCAATAGAATCCTCGCCTATAAAATTTTATGTGTGGTTTTATCAGTCCCAAAATGTCCTCCAAATTCATAATCATGACATTTCTGAATAATTAGTTCAGTCTCTTCATAAGGCACACATCTCCTGATAATAAGGTCCTTACAATGTTTGTATAAATATGGTTCATCCCAAAAATATTCTTTTGCATCATGAATGAACTTTTCTCGTTGTTGCAAAGTTAATATAGGTGGTCAAATATCACTTACAATATAATTTACTATATCAGCATACCATGGTATTTTCCACTCATTTATATTATAAAGTTGTTCGTCAGGAAAACTGTCTGTAATTTCATTATCAATGTCAGATAATTCATTGTATTCTAGTCTTGACAAATGATCTGCATTTTGATTATCAGTTCCCTTTTTGTTAATGATTTTAAAATTAAATTCTTACATTAATAATATCCATCTAATTAATCTTGGTTTGGAATCTTTCTTTTGCATTAAATATTTAATAGTAGAGTGATCAGTATGCACAATACATTTAGTTCCAATTAGATAAGACCTAAATTTATTAAAAGCATATACAATTGCTAATAGCTCTTTTCTGTAACTGTATAATTAATTTCAGCATTATTAAGAGTTTTACTAGCATAGTGTATAACTTTGATAATTTTATTATATCTTTGTCCAAGAACTGCTCCTATAGCATAATCACTAGCATCACACATAAGTTCAAATGGTTTCTCCCAATCAGGGGAAACTATTATAGGTGTTGTGATTAATTTATCTTTTATTAATTCAAAAGCATTTAAGCATTCTTTGTAAATTCAAATTTCTTGTCCTTTTCTAAAAGTTGGCATAGAGGTTTAGTAATTTTTGAAAAATCTTTTATGTAACGTCTGTAAAATCCAGCATGTCCAAGAAAACTTCTTACCCCTCTCACTGTAGTTGGAGGTGTTAATTTAGCTATAACTTGAATTTTTGCAAGGTCTACTTCCATGCCATTTTCCGAAATTTTATGTCCTAATACAATTCCTCCGGCAAACATAAATTGACATTTCTCCCAATTTAGAACTAAGTTAGATTTCTCGCATACTTCTAATACTTTTTCAAGATGATTCAAGCATGCATCTTATGATGTTCCAAATACAGAGAAATCATCCATAAATACTTCCATTCCATCATCAATTAATTTACTGAATATGGACATCATACATCTTTGGAATGTTGCAGGTGCATTACATAATCCAAAAGGCATTCTGCGAAAAGCAAAAGTTCCATAAGGACTAGTGAATGTAGTTTTCTCTTGATCTTCAGGAGCAATAGGAATTTGATGATAACCGGTATATCCATCTAAAAAACAAAAATATTTATGTCCAACTAATCTATCTAACATTTGGTCTAGAAATGGTAATGGGAAGTGATCTTTCCTGGTGGCTGCATTTAATTTTCTATAGTCAATACATATACGCCAACTAGTGACTTGTCTTATAGGTATTAAATCATTATTTTCATTAGCCTTTACAGTCACTCCTCCTTTCTTAGGAACACAATAAATTGGGCTTACCCAAGCACTATCTGAAATAGGATGTATAATACCATTATCTAACCATTTTAATATTTCTTTCTTGACTACATCTTTCATTATTGGGTTTAATCTCCTTTGAGGATCTACTCTTGGCTTATGTTCATTATCTAAAATAATTCTATGCATACAGATTGAAGGACTAATTCATTTAATATCTCCTAAAGTCTACCCAAAAGTTTTCTTATATTTATTAATGTGTCCAAAAGTTTTTGTTCTTGTGATTCATTTAATTCTGTCGATATAATAAACGGTAGGGTTGAATAGTAACCTAAATAAGCATAATTCAAATGGTTAGGTAAAATTTTTAATTCAAGTTCAGGAGGTTTAATAATTGACGGAACTATATTCTTTTCAATGTTTTCTGTATTATCCAACAATTCAAATCTTTCTTGTATATATTCTAACTCTTCATTATCTGATTCTTTAATTAATTCTATATTTTCTTTTTCTACAAAATATTCTTTAAAATGTTCATTTTGCAAATGTTCAAGTATTTCCATTCGAAAACATTCATCATCTTTTTCTAAAGCAGGATATTTCATTGATTTAGCAATATTAAAAGTTACTTTTTGATCGTTTACTCTCATAGTTAATTCTCCTTTTTGAACATCAATCATAGCTTTTCCAGTAGCTAAAAAGGGTCTTCCTAATATTATGGGTATTTCTTTATCTTCTTCCATATCTAAAACAATAAAATCTACCGGAAAGATAAATTTATCCACTTTTACTAACATATCTTCAATAACTCCCTTAGGATAAGTAACTGAATGATCTGCTAACTGAAGAGTTACTGAAGTAGGTGAAATTTCTCCCAATTCTAGTCTTTTAAAAATTGATAGAGGCATAAGATTAATGCTGGCTCCTAAATCACATAAAGCTTTCCCATAAAACTTTTCACCAATAGCGCAAGGTATAGTGAAACTACCAGGATCCTTTAGTTTTTCAAGAAGTTCTTTTTGAATAATTGCACTACACTCCTCGCTAAGTGCAACAGTTTCATTATCTGTGAATTTTCTTTTTTTATTTAAAATATCTTTCTTAAATTTTACGTAATTGTGCATTTGTTCTAATGCTTCTACAAATGGAATATTTACTGTTAATTTCTTCAAAATTTCAAGAAATTTAGCAAATTGCTTATCTTTTTTTATGTTGTTTTAGTCGTTGAGGAAATGGTGGTGGTGGTTTTTTCTACAGAAATTTTCATAAGTATCAATGGATATTCTAAATTTTTATCTGGCTGAATCTTTTCTTTTTCGATTTCCACTTCCTCTTTTTGACTTTCTGTTTCCTTCTGAATTTTTGTTTCTAACTTTTTTCCACTTCGCAACTGTATAGCTTTTATATGTTCTTTTCCTTGGTCTTTAGGATTAATTTTCACATTACTAGGAAAAGTTCCTAGAGTTCTGTTACTAAGCGCAGTAGCTATATGCCCAAGTTGAGTTTCAATATTTTTAATAGCAGTTCCTTGAATTTTTAATTGATTTCCTTGAATTTGTAATTGATTTCCTTGATTCTGTAATTGTTGACCCATATTTATTATTACTTCTTCCATAGATAACTTCTTTTCCTTATATTGAGAATTATTATTAAATCCAAGTGGATAAGAAGTTTTATAATTAGGATTTCCTTGATTAGATGAATTTCCTATTGGGTTTGAATTGTTTGCCCATTGTTGATTAGTAGAATTATTATTCCAATTAAATTTAGGATGATTCTTCCAACCAGGATTATAATAATTTTAATATGGGTTATTGGGTCTATTATTAATAGCATTTAAAGTTTCATAAGCAGGTTGAACATCAACAAATTGCCCAGATGAATTCTCCTCCACTATTGTAGGAGAATAATTCATTCCATAGTTATCTAATTTCTTAGATATAGCAGCAATCTGAGAAGCTAACATAGATATTGCACCATAATCATGGATACTATCTATTTTCTTTGGATTTAGCCTTTCAGCGGGCCATTGAAAATTGTTGGTAGCCATTTCTTTAATTAATGAATAAGCCTCACTAAATGGTTTAAACATTAAAGAACCTTCAGCTAACGAGCATCAATAATACATCTAAGAGATCCTACTAATCCATTATAGAAAGTTTGAATAATTAACCAATCTGGTAACGCATGGTGTGGGCATTTCTTAAAAAGATCTTTAAATCTCTCCCAAGCTTCATATAATGATTCCCCATCAAACTGAGTAAAATATGTTATATCATTTCTAAGTTTAGCAGTTTTTGATGGAGGAAAATATTTGGATAGAAATTTTTGTGATAGTTCTCCCCAAGTTTTAATAGATCCAGGTGCTAACGAATTTAACCACATCTTAGCCTTATCCCTTAACGAAAAAGGAAAAAATCTAAGTCTAACAGTATCGTTAGATACCCCATCATATTTAAATGTGGCACATAGTTCTAAAAAATTGGCAAGATGTAAGTTAGGATCTTCATTTGGTGAACCACTAAATTGATTATTTTGTACCATCTGGATAATTGCAGGTTTAAGCTCAAATGAATTAGTCGCTACATCAGGATTTTGGATGGTTAAGTGAATTTCATCTAATGTAGGGTTAGCGTAGTCTCTTAAAGGTCTAGGTTGATTTTCATTTACTGGATTATTTGCCATTTAATTTATGTTTATAATTTCTTTTTTCTTTTTTCTAATCCTTCTTATAGTGCGTTCTAATTCTAAATCATATGGTATTAGATTTTCAGGTCCAAATTTACGCATACACAATCAAAACTACAAAAAATGGTCCGTTACTCTAGTAATAATTATTTTACTTCCCCGGCAACGATGCCAAAAACTTGACAGTGGTTAGCTTAATAAGAATTTTTAGTGTAGGTGTAATTAAGTTTTCAATATATGCGCAAATAATTATAATTTAAGCTACCCTTTATCAACGCAAGTATACGTATCGTGCAAGTAATACAGGGCTCTAGTGGAGTCCTGGTAATCGATCCCACAGGGAAGTTGAGATTACGAACCAACTAATTTCTATGAATATACGTAAATTAAATGGAATCTTACAAAAATTTATCAACTACTACTACTACTTCTATTGATTATGAAAATGTAATATAAGAAAGTATCTTTCCCCTTGTTAAGAGAATTAAGTGAATGGATAAATCAAATTAATTTAATTGTATTGTGCCAAATAGGAGCATACCTACTTTACCATTTGGTCCAGGCATAAAGAATATTGACTAATCCTATGTTTGTTTACTGAATCTGCGGCTAGGCTGGGAGGATACCGGTTGTCACTTCGGAGCTCCCACGTTCCCCTTACCTGAGGGCTAACATCTACACTTCAGCACCCAAATGATAGGACCAAATTGATGATTTTAGCATGTCACTCAAAAATCTCCAATTCTACGCCTGATAAATAATATTTCCCTATTTATTTCCACCCTCCTTTCAAGCACTTTGACCTCCCCAAATCTCGGATGTAATCTTTACTTTTAGTTGCAAACAATAGATTTTAACATTTCAATTGGCCAAATTGATAGTAAATTAAGATCTAAGTTAAAGATTATCACAATTTATTTAATTTTATAGGCACATTAATTTTAATTTTCCATTTCACATAATTTCATAACAAGGAGAAAGAAAATAGAACTACTCAGAATGCATGGGAAGAACACAATAACACTTGAATTTCATATATAAAATAATACAAAAACACAACTTATCTCGAGTTTCTCCCCCAGCAGACTCCTTGAAGTTCCTTTGTCTCTTCCTTTTCGTACAATTCACACTCAAATTTTACACTTAAAAACTCTAAACTCACTATAAAACTCTACTATAACACTCAATAGACTCTTTAATGACTTCTAGTAGACTCTTTTCTACTGGACTCTCTTCGACTCCTTTTTTCTCCCTTTTTCGTCTCTATTTATAGATGTAGGAAGTTCTCTAAAGGTTGCCTCAGCTCCTCTTCAAAATGCATCCTGATTCGATGAATCTGTGAAGCATTAACTGTCTCACCATCGGCGGGCTCGATCTCGCCTTCGGCGGGCATCTAGAAGCAGGGCATTCTTAGCTGTCTCGCCGTCGGTGGGCTCGATCTCGCCGTCGGCGGGCTTCTATATAATATTGGCTGAATTCTCTGGAAAATCTCACCGTCGGTGGGATAGTTCAAATTTCTTCCCTTTTTGCCCTTTTTGCCCTTTTTGTTCCAAATTCGTTCCTTTTTGCATTTCTTCTATAATTTTTCATTCCTGCAACAAAACAAAGGAAATATCTTCCTTTAAAGTGCAATATCAGTCATTTTAATGCGAAATTAATACTAAATTATCATTATATTTTTCTTTGATCAACATCTCTATGTAAGAAGAAAGACAAAAGAGACTACTCAGAATTCATAGAGAAGACACAATAAAACTAGGATTTTATATATAAAATAAAAGTCATACAAACCACAAAAGAAAATACCCCAATGCAAATCCCTTGAAGTTACTTTGAATCTTTTTCTCTCTTATTTTTAAACTCAATTCCCTCTTTAGAATGGAAAGGAAGAAGCAATCTCTCACTTTACTCCTTCTTCTTCACTCCTTAGAGAAGAATTCCTCTCAAATTCTCACTTCTACACTCTTCTCTTCTAAGGCCTAACACTCAACACACACTCTCCCTCACTAGAACTACCCTAGAAACACAGCAGACCCCCCCCCCATTTTCATCCAAAAATAGTTACTTATAAGTTAGAAATGAAATCCCAAGAGTTTCCATAGGCATCAATTCAAAAAGTAGCCAAAACTCTTCAAATTTGAAATCCACCGAGCGCCGGCGGCGCTCTATCATCCGAATATTTGCTGAGCTCTCGGGAAAATGGCGTCGGCGGCATCCATTCTGGCCCCGGCGGCGCCAGAAGCTGTTTTCCTCCTTTTTGCTCTGAATTCATTCCTTTTTGCTTCTTTTCGCTCCAATTACCTAAAATTATCATCATACCTGCAACAAATCATGAAAAATACATTTCTTTAAAGTGTGATATCACCATTATATAGCAAAAATAGTATACATTTTTGTGCATCAAAATCCCCCAAACTTTGTCCTCAAGTAATCCTTTTACTACATAAAAATATAACTCTAGGCTATGCACTTTTCACATGTAAGACACTAAAATTTTTCATTCAAAAGAATATATTGGTTAGACTTTTAGAAAGACATTTAGTAACTCAGGTCAACACTACAGGTATAAGAGTATTCAACAATCAAGTTTAAGGGTTCCAGTCTTCTATTTATTTCAAGATAACCCATAATTTTTCATATTAAGAGTGCCTTGAAAGATTATGTGAAAAAAGAGTTCATGCAAACTGTTGACCTCATTTTTGATGAGGTCTTCTCTCCTTCTTTTTAGTACTTAGGATCTAGCCTTAGGCTTTTCCTTTGACTATCCTAGAGGATTAGAATTGGGACCCACCACTTAGAAATTCAAACCACTTCCTAACTCCCTGCAAACTCCACAAACTTGATTGTAGACCCCTAATCACCTAGAGGGTTGAAATCAAATGTGGAAGTTTAGAGGATGAGTTCCTATGGGACTCTTCGGCCTTAGGACTCGCCACTGGTGGCTCGATCCGGTGAAGGGTTGACTTACACACACACTACACCTATGCACTACACTTTCACACACCTCTTAAAACCCCACCCATACCCAATTTGACCTCCTAACTCATGCGGAGTGGTTCACATGGATGGTCTTTAACCCCTAAGCCCTTGCTAAGAGGTTAGGAACAACATAGTGCGGTGCCTCAAATGAGTCCCTTCATGGCTCATGTGGGCTTGATATGGCTTCATGGCTCAACCAAAATGATTTCATTCCACTTACATTCACCCAATCTTCAATTTTCCAAATTTTCAATTTTTGACCCCGGGACCCTACACCCCGCCTAACTCTACCCAAAACCCTTGAAACCACCCAAAATTTGCAAAATCACCTAAATCACCCAAAAAATCCTCAAGACCAATCCTAAACATTTCCTCACCAATCAAATTGATCATCCATAGCCAAAAATACTAAAAATTCCAAAAATACCTCCCAATACCCTCCAAATACCCAAAATGCCCCTCTTAGCCAAAAAATCCAAAAATTCAGAAAATTCCCAAAAAATTCCAAAAAATCCCAAATATTCCCAATTTCATTTTGTTCAACTACACCATGGGCCAATTTTGTCAATTTACCCCACTTTGGTCAAAATCCCCAATTTGACCCATTTTAACCCAAAGTGAACCCAATGTCAAACCTAGCCTACCCAATTGATCCAAATTCTGGTCCAATTCAATTCTAAACTTCAATTCAACATCCCCAACACCAATCTAGACCAAATCCAAGTCCAATTTGATTGAAATTTGGATCCAATTTCACTTTTGGCCTTAAAGCCCATTTTGGACCCATGACCCAAACTTAGCCCAAACTCACCCAATTCAACTCCAATTAACCCCAAATCTTTTCTAAACCTTCCTTAACATCCCCATAAACAAAACACTAACATGATTTGCCCAAAATTTAGACCCAAACCCCACTCAAATTCAACCTAAAATCAAAAAGCCCAATTTTGACCTAAACCCAAACCTAACCCAAATAAACCCAAACCTCAAAATCAAAACCCAACCAAAGCCAAAACCTCTTTGAAACACTCCCATAAACATTTCCCAACATTTATTTTACATCAATTTTAACCCTAGCCCAACATTGGCCCAAGTTAGCCCAATTTGACCTACATTGGCCCATTTACCAAATAAACCCAAATTCAACCCAATTCAAACCCAAACCACCTTAAATCTATTTCAAATTACTCATGAAACATCCCTAAACCAAAACCAACAATTATTTGGCCCAACCTTTTACAAAAATTCCCATCCATGAACTCATTCTTAAACCTAAAGGCCCACTTCCTTAAACCACTTTAAAAAGTCCACCCAAGACCATTTCAAAAGCCCAAAGTTTTTAATCCAAAGCCCACATGACATTTACCCACATCATCCATTTAATCAAAATCACCCCTAAGTTTTAAAATCATCATTAAGCCATTCCAAATCAAGCTTCATGAAAATTCTCCACCAAAATACCAAAATTCCTAAATTCTATTTCCATGAAATTGACCAAGCTTTATCCTAAGCCATGAGCAAGCCATTTACAAGCCATATGAAGCCATGGAAGGTTTGACATGTGACCAAGCCACTAATAGCAAAAGGAGGGCCTCCTTTCCTAATCCTTCATTAAACCTTTTTAACCATAAGCATGTCACACACTAAACCATGCTTAGCCACCTCACCATGGATGGAGACTTCACCACTCCTTCTCAGCTGACCCAATTGATCCTCCCGGCCCAAAATCAGAGTTTGGAAGGGTGCACCAAGCCCAAAATGGTGGGTTGACCCAAACCAAGCCAAAGTGACCTTATCCCCATTCCATTCTAATCCAACACCTTTACACATGGCTAATGCCGATTGACTTCACCATTGCCAGAGCCCCGACCTCCCCGGTCAAGATGGTGACCCTCGCTCGCCGGCCGGCCGCACGGGTCGCCGGAAAACTCCATGGCCGAGACATGGGGAGAAGCCAAACTTTGGAATTCTCCCTTGCCGAGCTGCCCCATGCCCAATGGCCACCATGGCCGTTCTTCACATGTCAAGAGCAGTCGATCCCAACCCTCGGCCACCCCCGGAGAGCCTCCGACCATGCCTATTTAAACACCACCCCCTCTCGGCCATGGGGGGTGCTGAACCAAACCTTACTGAAACTCTGCCAAAATTGCTCTAGATCACTCTCCACACATAGAGCACTTGATCCCCACTGAATTCCAGCCCCAATTCCCTCCAGCTGAGCTCAATTTTGAGCTCAAACTTTAGCCCAAAAACCAGGACACTTCTTCACAGTGGAGCAATCTTCAAATTGACTGGTCCTACACCTTCACCAGACCAAAAGGAGAAGTTTCCCACTGAAAGCCCCATCCCCAGGACACCCAGTTGTTCCAGACTCCAAGCTTTATGATCGGGCTTGGTCGAAATCATACATAGACAATTCACCAGACCCGGAGACTTCATCTGGAGCTTGCTGGGATCTAATCGAAGGTGACACAACCCTCAGATTGAAGCCACACTTCTCTGAGCAAAGGTATGGACTCACTCTTCTTCCCGAGCTTACGAGAGATTCTCCATTTAATTTGAATCAATTTCAATGCATGTTTATCAATATGGATGTATTCGTCTCTTCAAGACGAATCCATAGAGCATAAGAACACGAAAATCCATTGAGAATCGAGTGAGAAATTAGGGTTAGAAGGTTGACGGTCACGGGTGCACACCAGTCGTAGACAATGACCGGGAGCCGTTGGATCGCGCGTGTATCGAGCGGACGGTTCAGATTGCGCCGGACCAGAGAATGTTACGTGAACCGCGGGTCCCGGGATGGCTGACTCAGATGGCGGCGCCCAATCACAGCGCGACACGTACCCCCTTCGAAGCTGCCGAGGTTGACACAGCGCCGCATGGATAAGTAGAAAAATATGGATTTTCTGATTTATTTAATTCCCTAAACTTCAAAAATTCATAACTTTGAGTAGAAAAATCAGAAAAATAAAATAAAAATACCCTCTTGCTCAGTGAACAGAGGAGAATAATGTGGAAAAGAAATCATTTAATTTCATTCAGTATTTTATTTTTAATGATTTATCTACCCTCTGCATTGTTTTAATTCTCCATGCATATAGGAAATTCACCATGGCATGAGACCATAGGGCTTTTGAAGCCTCTGAATTTGGGAACATTCCCTGAATTTTCCAAAGTCAGAGCCATCCCTATGAGAAGTTATTGATTTTTCAAATTCATGTTGCTGTTTTGAGTATTTTAAATCCAATAATTAGCATGTTTGTGAAATAAATTCTAGAAAAATTTGGTGATGTTTCTTATGACCAGAGGACCCTAGGAAAAATAGGTTTTGAATTAATTCACTTGGAATAACCCTAATTGGCTTAAACACCCTAAATAGGTTCTTAATTAATTAGAGCTAATCATACATCAAATTGACTTGAAATCAATTCTCCACTGACCTTTAGGATCAGAGGAACCCACCATAAAAGTTTGAAGTCAATTGGGTTTGGTTAGCCTGATCAAATGGGTTGATTAAGCCATTTAGCCAATTTAAACTTTGAAAATTCATAACTTTCAAAATACTTTTCTAAAATTCACCAAATTAGTTTTGAAGCCTCTCTGATATTAGGGGAATTTAAGAAAATTAAAATTTCAATTTTCTAAAAAAGTTGATTTTTTGTATTATTTTAATATTTTAATAATTAATAAAATAATAAAAATCATAAAAATAATAAAATTCACCAAAATGTCATATTTTGAATTTTAATCACATAGGAACAAACCCCATATTTTTCCTAGGTCTCTATGATGAATTATTAAATTTTAAAGCCCTAAGGTAATTTTAAAATTAAAGAAAATGTATTTTCTAGCATTTCCACTAAAATAATTTTAATAAATCAAAGAAAAATCAGAAAATTATGAAAATTGATTCTCTGATTTCCTTGATATTAGAGAGATTTTTAAAAAATATAAAATTCATTTTTCAAACTTTATTTTATTTTTAAATTAATTAATACTCCAAAACTCAAAATAATTATAATAAAAATAATATAATTCAAAAAATCACCAAACTTGGTCCAAGTGGTCCTCTGGTCATTAGGAATGTCCCATAATTTTCTTAAGTACAGAAATTTTTCCTTGGTCATATTATTAAATTTTCCTTGGAAATCCTTATTTTCCACCAAAAATAATTACATAAATAAATTAAATACAGAAAAATCACATTTTCTCCTCTAATGTCTTTATTGACATATGAGTGAAGTCACATAAAAATTTCAAATTCATTTGAGCTCAATTTAATGAGTTATGAAATTATTAAGCTTGAAGGGCAAAATGGTAATTAAAATTTTAACCCTTAATTAAAACTTTAGGCTTAATAAAATGAAAAGGTAAAATATTTGATCTTAATCTGATTTGGATGATTGAAATTTAAATAATTAAAGGGTAGAAACCTATTAAACAATTCAACAATAATTGAAATGAACTTTAATTAAAATAATTAACTAAATTTGGAAGAATAATAAAATTGGAATTATTAAAATAGGGATGTTATTAGGAAGAGGTTTGCTCTTTAATTTAAGAATCCCTAAATTAATCATCCCAATAATATTTAATTCCTAATTAAAATGATAATCCAAGTTTAAGATTTAAAATGCTAAAAGATTTAATCATTAAATTAAGTTAAAGTTAAATTATTTGAAGCAAACCTTTTTAAAATAAAATATTAAATTAAATTGAATTAAATTAAATTAAATTAAATTAAAACAAATTAAATTAAATTAAATTAAATTAAAACAAATTAAATTAAATTAAATTAAATTAAAACAAATTAAATTAAATTAAATTAAATTAAAACATATTGAATTAAATTAAATTAAATTAAACAAATTAAATTAAATTAAAACATATTAAATTAAATTAAATTAAATTAAATTAAATTAAATTAAATTAAATTAAATTAAATTAAACTAAATTAAATTAAAACTAAATCAAATTAAATTAAATCAAATTAAATTAAATCAAGCTAAACCATATTATATTAAATTAACTTAAGTTAAATTAAATTAAATTAAACCACATTAAATTAAATTAAGTTAAATTAGATTAAATTGAATTAAATATAACATCACTTAAGACATGAAGAATTCAAAATAAATCTAGAACAACTTGAACACTATTCCAAACTTAAATCCATTAACTAAAATTAAATCACAACTCACTTGAACATCCATTTGCCCTCGAAAGCTCGTGATGTCATAACTCTTAAAAGGAGTGTTAAATGAAGTGTTACTTTATTCATGAGATATTCAAATGTCCTAGTTCACTCGAGCAAGACAACAAAACTTAAATTCTCTGGACGATTAATTCATTTGTATAATTAAATTCATTTGGACTTAAAATAATCCTAGAAATATTGAAAAGGTGTTTAAGACTCGTCTTAAGCACTTCCTCGATATGATAGGATATTTATAAGAACAATTGAACTTAATTGTTCTTTGATGAAGAAAATCGTCCTCATACCAAAATACAAGAACCTAGACGTCATAAGAAATGACTAGCTATAGGATTAGGAACTTGGTAGAAAACCATAACCCTTCCCTTAGCTTTACCTATGAATTTACTTTAAATGCTTAAATATTCTAACTGTGTTTTAAGTGCAGCTTGGGATGACGGGAAGACCCTCCAGGTACGTTTTTATTTTATTGCAATTTACTTTATTGCAATTTATTTAATCGCATCGCACTTATCTTTCTTGCATGATAAACAACTGTTGCATGAAAACCTACACCTTTAGGATAGTCCCTAAAACTGAAACCAAAACTAAATTAAAAAGTCATTACAAGATAAAATTCACCGCCACAACATTTCAAAATATAAAGAACAACTCAAAACTTAATCACAAACAGAACAACAAAACTACAACTAAAACTAAATTAAAACGTCTTGTTGGATGATCGGGAATACCTCGGATGATGTAACCTACGTGTTGCTAACGGAATTTCCCACGGTCTAAATGAAAGTGTGGAACTCATTCAGTTGAGTTTAGCAAATTCATCTGGACTAAGTGAATCCGATAAAAATAACGATGCCGGAAGGATGGAACCGTGGGATCTTAACCGGTGTTGTTATAATCAACTTTAAGATTTGTTTAATTAAAATATTAAAAACACCTGGATTTTAAGATTTTCTCTAAACCAGAACACTTTTCTCACCTCCTGATTTATGACTTCTAAAACTAAACCACTACAATAACAAGGAGCTCGGAGCATGGTGGGCAAGACGCGCCATCGTCATCAGCAAAACCTGAGTCAACTTCAGCAAAACTTTCTTAGAATTAAATAACCAAGCTATAGGACTTCGAGGTAGTTTGCCTGGTGCAACATAAATCCTCAACTCTTCGTTAGGCATTTGCATGATCATATCATGTAAATTAAGCCCTAATCGGTCTTAGGACTCCGAGGTAGTCGTCCGATACGACATAAACCCTCACATCTTCGAGGCTATTTGTATGATTTTATCATACAAACATAAGTCCTAACTAATTAAAATTGGCAAGATCAAAACATTAAATAAACATTAGGACTTTCCTAAATTCAAGCCAAACAATAGGATAGTCGGGAAATTACCGAAGTTCGCTTCGAATCTGTGATTTCTCCTACCTTTCTTCCTTTGAATTCCCAAAACAAAATGTTTCAAACTTGATCCATTCCCTATTGAAACTTCAAAATTCAATCCTTGAAACTTAAACTTTGAAATTCTTGAGAGCGGAACTACCGATTATTATCGAGAGTTTTCTTAGGTGATTCCCGTCACTTAAGATGTAATTAACTATAGGGGCTTGCCCATATAGGGAATTTTAAGAACCTGTGTAATATAAACCCTGTTTAATGTTTTCATATTAGACAGGGGAACTTGTCGGCTTATAAAATTGGTTCGCAAACCAAACGGATGTCACAAATCTTCTAGTTTATTTAATCGAGCCCCATCATCAAGCAATGTGTCTATTCTTCGGGATAGATACATGGTTTGTGATGCGGTGCTCGTTTATATATAAACTATTTGGGATGTGAGATCAGCTTGATTTCATATCTTAAAATTTTCAAATTTAAAATTATTTTCAAAATCAAATATTACTTTTCAAATTATTTATTTAAATTAAACCTAAAATAAGCTGCACAATTTCTGTAGGCGACCTCTTTTCAAAACAAAACACATAACCTAAAAATATGTCGACACAAACTTTATCAGAATGTAGGCCAAAACTTTAAATATAAATTCAAAAATGAAATCAAGTTCTCCCTTTAGGGTGACTCAAGTGAAGCCAATTTTTTATTAGGCATCTCCTCAAGCTTCTCCTCATAATTATTTCTTTTTCTTTTTCTTTTTCTTTTCTTTTGGGGATTGCTTTTCTATCCTTCTTTTCTTTTTTTTCTTTTTTTCTCTTTTTTTTTAATGAGGATTACTATATCTGGATAGCCTTTAATAATTTTAAACTTCACTCTCCTCTTTCTAAAGTTCAAACTTGAGATACCTCCTTACTTTATAATTAGGTATGAGTTTTATTATAAATCTCTTCCTAACACACAATACTTTAAGTCTCTTAACATTTCAAAAATACAGTATTATTTACTTTAAATAGTTAACTATAATCAAATCCTTTCATACCAAATATCTTACCTCTATAAAATTAACCTTTATTACTAAAACTTTCATTCAATCCTTCCATAATATTCAACTGAAATAAAAAGTTTTAGTTACCTATAGTGAGGTTCAACTGGCAGAAGTTACTCTAATAATTTTTGAAAATATAATAATTGAGAACAAATAAGAGTTAATATTTTTCTACCCTCCCCCAAACTTAAATTTTTCAATAAATTTGAAACAGTAGAGGGTAAAAGAAACTAACCTTTTTGTGTTGGGATCTTGAAATCTTCAACAGCTATCTGGTATTAGTCAAAATTTACAACTAGCAGGCATGAAACAATTAGTAACAGTGATTTATAAAAAATTTTAAACATTTGCAAGGGTAAAGAGAAATTAACTTTAAACATTTAAACATCCAACAAAACATCACAATACTAAACAAACTATCACACCACTACACAGTTCATTTAACAATATCAATTTTTCATTACAACACAACAGTACATCAACAGGTTTACACATCACATGAACAGCAAATAACTACTACATCACAACAATACAACACAACACGCAACAAGAAAAATAGAAACAAACAATCTACCAATCTTCATCACTAGGTTCATCAGCAGGGTTAGCATGATCAGGTCTATACGGTGTATAACTGGGACAGGTAGGGAATATCACATCAGTCCCCCCCCCCTCATGAATCTGACCTGAGCATCATGATAGGCAATATCGAACTCAACTCTTCTTCTCATATAATATTCATTCACATCACTTCTGGCCTTAAACACAGCCATCCTACCATGGAGTTTATCCACACTAGCACTCTGTAATCTCAGCTGCTCCATAATATCAGATAATGTAGGGGGCTCAGAAGTAGATGGAATTTCATAACTCGTAGTAGAAATATCAGTACTCCTACTCTCATCTCGGGCTCCTACATGAGACTCATAAGTACGAATGATAGTCTTTGTAATCGGTCTCAGCGGATAGCTATCTCTTCAAAACAGCTGAACTCTACTCCAGACAGAACACACAGGGCATGAACTAGGGCAGGATGTCCTAATCCACCAGTGGTCTCGCCTCTAGCAATAGTTTGAATGTTCTTGAAGACAATAGCTCCAATATCAATCTTCTTCATCTTCTGAATACAATAGTTCAGAGTTGCTCTATCCCTTGTAACTTCACTGTGGTGATAAGAAGGTAACAGTCTTGCAGAGATGAAATAGTGCCAAATTTTTGATGCAACATTTAACTTGGAAGCAGGGAAGTTAATCATCTGTTTTTGACTTGCTTTCCATTCCCCTCTTCCATCCATCAGAAAACCAATCACTTCCTTCATATTTGCCTCTCGAGTATCAAAGTTTTCATATTCACAAACAAATGTTTCCCAAGTCTGATAGAATGCATTAGTACGCTGAGGAGTAAATTCAACCATTTTTCCTCTAACTAACACATACTCAGTCTCAGCCCAGTGCACATTTGAATAGAACTCTCTAACAACACCCATAACAGCATTTGCAGTAAAATAACAAAATCTGTCCCAGTTCTGTTTTGCAATTAACTGTTCTACAAATCCACCAGGATTATCAAAAGCTTAATCCTGAATACACTTCTTATTGTAAAGGTAAGAGTTAAAGCAAAATTGCGCTTTAACATTAACAAATTTTTCTTCATCAAAATCTAATTTTCTCTTCCCTTTACTCATCCTTGGAGCCATGTGAATTTCTAAAAATTTGCAAGAAAATTCCAATAAATCCCAAATCCACAATGTAACAAACTCCAAATACTATTCTAAACAAGTAAGAGCAAATTTCATCATATGAATCTTAAAATTTCTTAAAAAATCCAAAAACTTCAATTTAAGAAATGTGAGAGATTTACATGGTGAAAATCAAAACTTTTTAACTTAAAGTGAAGCTCTTACCAAGAGAAGTGTAGATCCAGTCATGAAGAGCTTTGAAATCACTTCAAATTCAAGATCTAGTAAGCCCTAGGTCTTCAAAATCACAAAAATGAAGGAAGACGAAAGCAATGGAAAAGACCGCGGGTCCTAGTGTCAAAATCGCGAAATAAAGGGTTTTTGGCCTTTTTCTGTGTTCGGGAGCCGGCGGCGCTAGATAGGGCGCCGGCGGCGCTAGATAGGGCGCCGGCGGCGCTCTATTTATTTAAAAATGCCAAAACTCACTGGATTTGGGCGCCGGATGCGCCAGTTCAAAAAATTTTCTAGGTCCAAAATTTTTTTCATAATTTTGATCGTTTGGACCTCCACAGTGACATTTAACACTTCATTAAGAATCTACTTTATCACACAAGTAATAACTAACACAATTCTTATACAAACAATACAAAACATACTTCTATATATAAAATCCACGTTACATCATAAACACAAAATATGCTCATCAAATTAAACCAACAACTCTTTAGATTTTTAGTGTTGCAAGTATGCTACGATAAGCAAACACTAAAATCTAAGCACACACAATGAAATTAAGCATAGCAAATCCAAATTCAAATTACAAAGCAAAGCAAAGTAAATACTAAACACACCAAACAGAATTAAACAAAGTAAACTAAACACACATCAAACATAAGTAGAATCCAATAATCACTCCACATCGGTCTCAAAACTATCTTCCTCTCTAATATCTCCAATAGATTGCTGATGCACGAAAAAATTGTCGAAGGAATGAAATGGGAATTATACAGATGAATCTTCAGCAATCACAGCGTTCTTCTTCATCAAATTAATCAGGACCATCTCAATCCGACCAGTGTGATCAAATTGTTCATTCATCCTCCAATCTATATGATCAAATAAATCAGAATATTATTGATTGCATTCATAACATTCTGTACCTATTTTTCCAACTATTTGATCCTCTTCAGTATCATTCTGGAACTTTTAAGAAAATAGGGTTGAATCGGTTGTGACGTCTAAGTTGGTTGATCAGCAAGCAGATTCATATCATCTTCATCTCCTACTGTTTGGTAGTCATAAGAATTAGTTGGATCAATAGGCCTCCAGGGAAGAAGAACATTTTCCCAACTCTCATGTGGAACTTGTGATTGACTACACAGCAGAAATATGGTGGAAGGGTGTCCAGGACCATATTTAGATCCATGCACAATTAATCCCAAAACTGATTTCAAAATTATATTATCAATATCAATCAACCTCCCAGTTTGAAGACAGAAATTCAAAATGGCACTTTCCTTGGTTACCTTGCTAATCTTCAAAGTTGGAAATAACTTTGTCGAAATAAAGTAATGCCACTGCTTTGACACCGGATTTAAAGAAGCAGAAGGGAAACTAATATATCCATTTTCTCTAACTTCCCAATCTTCATTCTCATCCGTCAAATAACGATACACATCATTCATATTATCACTTGTGGCATTAAAATTGGAATAGTGTCAAATAGGTACATTTTCAATCATAAAGAGATCATTAATTCTCACAGGAGTGAAATGCACCAACCTACCTCGCACAAAGACGAATCCTTGGTTAATCCCGTGAAGATTTGCATAGAATTCATTCACAACCGGAACCACTACGGCAGCGGTAATGTAACAAAGCACTTCCCAACGTCTTTCCTTAATTATCTCTTCAATTCTTGTATTAGGATTATCCATACCTTGATTTATAAAGCCTCTTTCATTGATAATCCTCCTCTTCATCATCACTTTGTTGAACAATTGCTGTGCCTCAAAACCAATAAGCTTTCATCGGTTAAAAATGCAAGATCGAGGGGTTTCTATGGAGTAGGAATCCATGGGATGTGAATTGGGAATGGTAGTTTTCGTTTTTCTGGAGTTTGGAAGTCTAAAATGGAGTTTAAAGAGTTATAAGGATGAAGATCCTGCTCAAAATCATCAAAACTTGCATTTTGAAACTCCAAAAACTGTCAACAGGTTTCGAGCGCCGGCGGCGCTTGATAGGGCGCCGGTGGTGCTCAAACCTGAAATTCAGCAATTCTCTCTGAAATTGGGCATCGGCGGCGCCAGTGGTCAAAAATCTCACCGAACTTTGTTTGGCCCAAAATATTCCAATATATCAATTTGATCCAATATTTATCAATTTTAAAAGTATTTAGGAGTGATGAGGATTCAAAAATTACTATCTAAAAAGCACAACTACAACAAACAAGCAAACACACCACAAAGATACATACGAATTGCCTCCCATAAAGCGCTTGGTTTAACATCGTCAGCCCGACAAACCAGTCAGTTAATCGAGATGACTCAGCATTAAAACCTCTTTGAAGTCAGGTTGAAACCCGTCAAAGTAAGGCTTTAATCGATGCCCATTAACTTTGAAAATCTTTTCAGTATCAAGATCCTTAATATCAACAGCTCCAAAAGAATGAAATTTTATAACTGTAAAAGGTTCCTAACCATCTAGACTTGAGCTTTCCAGGAAATAATTTCAATCTTGTGTTGTATAACAAAACTTTCTATCCATATTCCAGTTTTTTTTTGATATCTTCTGATCATGCCACAATTTCATTTTCTCTTTGTAGATCATGTCATTGTGATAAGATGCATTTCTAATCTCTTCCAATTCATTTAATTGCATAAATCTCTTCTCTCCAGTATTTTTCAAATTAAAATTCAACTCTTTTATCGTCTAATATGCTTTATGCTCCAATTCAACAAGTAAATGAAAAGTCTTATTAAACACTAGTCTATAAGGAGACATTCCGATAGAGGTCTTAAAAGAAGTCCTATAAGCCCATAATGCAGTATCTAATCGAGCAGATCAATCTAATTTATGATTATCCACAGTTTTCTCCAAAATTCTTTTGATTTCATGATTAGACCCTTCTGCTAAACCACTAGTCTGGGGATGATAAGCAGTATACATTCTATGAATAATATTATATTTCTTAATTAATCTCTTAATTTGATTATTCATGAAATGGGTTCCACCATCAGTTATAATCACTCTCGGTATTCCATATCTCGTAAATATATTTTTCTTTAAAAATTTTGAAACACTCCGAGCATCACATCTATGAAGAGCAATAGCTTCAATCCATTTCAAGACATAATCAACTGCAACTAGTATATATAAATTTTCAAATGAAGGAGTAAATGGTCCCATAAAATCTAATCCCCATACATCAAAAATTTCAACTTCTAAATTATAATTTAGAGGCATTTCATTTCTTCTAGAGATATTACCTACTCTCTGACATTGATCACATGATTTAATATATTTATATACTTTCATAAAAAGAGTAGGCCAATAAAATCCAGATTGTAAAATATTAAAAGCAGGTTTATCAACACCAAAAATACCTCCAAATTTAGAATCATGACATCTTTGAATAATTAAATTCGTTTCTTCTCGTGGCACACATCTCCTAATAATCAGATCCTTACACTGTTTATATAGATATGGCTCATCCCAAAAATAAAATTTTGCATCATATTTAAACTTCTTTTGTTGTTACCTTGTTAAATCAGGTGGTACAATATCACTCACAATATAATTCACAATATCAGCATACCAAGGTAAATTTCTTCCCATAATAGTATAAAGTTGCTCATCAGGGAAAGTTTATGTAACTTCCTTCCAAATTCAGACAATTTATCAAACTCTAATCTTGACAAATGATCAGCTATTTGGTTATCAGATCCCTTCCTATGAACTATCGTAAAATCAAATTCTTGCAAAAGAAGTATCCATCTAATCAGTCTAGGTTTTGCATCCTTATTTTGCATTAAATATTTGATAGCCGAATAGTCAGTATGCACAATACTTTTAGCTCCAATTAAATAAGGTCTAAACTTTTCAAAAGTAAATACTATAGCTAATAACTCTCTTTCAGTAGTGGTATAATTAATTTGAGCTTCATTAAGAGTTTTACTAGCATAGTAGATGACTTTGAAAACTTTATCATGCATTTGACACAATGCTACTCCGATCGCATAATCACTAGCATCACACATGAGTTCAAATGGTTTCTCCCAATCTGGTGAAACAATTATAGGTGCAGTGATTAATTTCTCTTTCAATAATTCGGAAGCTCTCAAACATTCATCATTAAAATCAAACTTTCTATCATTTTCTAGAAGTTGGCACAAAGGTTTAGTAATTTTAGAAAAATCTTTAATATATCGCCTGTAAAATCTAGTGTGTCCTAAGAAACTTCTTACCTCTCTCATAGTAGTGGGTGGTGACAATCTCTCAATCACTCTAATTTTAGCAGGGTCGACCTCCATACCATATTCAAAAATTTTATGCCCAAATACAATTCCTCCTGCAACCATAAATTGACATTTTTCTTAATTCAGAACTAAATTTGTTTTCTCGCAAAAGTCCAAAACTTTTGCTAAGTTTTCCAGGCAAATTTCAAATGAAGTTCCAAATACAGAGAAATCATCCATGAAAACTTCTATTATGTTATCTATCATACCACTGAAGATAGACATCATACATCTTTGAAATGTTGCAGGTGCATTACACAATCCAAAAGGCATTCTTTGAAAAGCAAAGGTTCCATAAGGGCTAGTAAATATTTTTTTTTCTTGATCCTTAGGAGCAATAGGTATTTGATGGTAACCAGTATATCCATCCGTAAAACAAGTAACACTTACGTCCAAAGAAGTCTATCCAAGCATTTGATCGAGAAAAGGAAGAGGAAAGTGATCTTTTCAGGTGGCGGCATTTAATTTCCTATAGTCAATACAAATTCGCCATCCATTAATTTATCTTGTAGGTATAATTTCATTACATTCATTCACTTCAACTGTCACTCCTCCCTTTTTCGGTACACAATGTATTGGACTTACCCAAGCACTGTCCGAAATAGGATAAACAATTCCAGCATCCAGCCATTTTAAAATCTCCTTCTTAACTACTTCTTTCATTATTGGATTCAATCTGCTCTGCGGATCAACTCTCTGTTTATGTTCTTCATCTAATAAAATTCTGTACATATAAATCAAATGATTGATTCTTTTAATATCTGCTAAAGTCCATCCAAAAGCTTTCTTGTATCTTTTTAAAATTTCCAACAATTTTTATTCTTGATAATCGTTTAACTCCATAGATACAATAACTAGCAGGGTAGATGATTCTCCTAAAAATATATACTTCAAATGATTAGGGAGAATTTTCATCTCAAGTTCAGGAGGTTTTATTATAGATGGAATTAAGCTTTTATTTCCACCTTCCATAATGTCTAATACTTCAAATCTCTCCTGAACATACTCCAAATCTTCATTCTTCTTACCATCTGAATTTTTTCATTTTTAATTTCTTATTCAAACATATTTTCATACTCTACTTCTTTTTCAAATATATTTTCAAAATGATCGTTTCTCTAATATTCACAGACCTACATCCTAAAACATTCATTATCGTTTTCCATTGACGGAAACTTCATAGATTTCAAAATATTAAAGGTCACCTCTTGTTCATTAACTCTCATAGTTAATTCTCCTTTTTGAACATCAATCACTGCTCTTCCAGTAGCAAGAAATGGTCTTCCCAAAATGATTGGAATTTCTTTATCTTTCTCCATATCAAGTACAATAAAATCCACAAGAAAGATAAATTTATCCACTTTCACTAACACATCTTCCACCACTCCTTTAGGGTAATTAATGGAATGATCGGCCAACTGAAGAGTCACAAATGTAGGAGAAAATTCTCCTATTCCCAACCTTTTGAAAGTTGATAAAGGCATAAGATTAATACTAGCTCCCAGATCACATAAGGTCTTTAGAAAAAATTTTCACTTATAGCACACGGGATAGTGAAACTACCAAGATCTTTAAGTTTTTCTGGAAGCTTCATCTGAATAATTGCACTGCACTCTCCGCTAAGTGCAACAGTTTCATGATCTGTAAACTTTCTTTTCTTTTTCGGAATATCCTTCATAAACTTGGCATATTCAGGCATCTGTTCTAATGCTTCAACAAAAGGAATATTTATCGTTAATTTCTTAAGGATGTCCAAAAATTTTCCAAATCTGTTATCCCTGTTTTGTTGCTTCAATCTTTGAGGAAATGGAGGCGGTGGTTTTTAAACAGTAATCTTCATTGGTTCAAGAGGATATTCCAAGTCTGGATAAATCTTTTTTGAACCTTTTTCAATATTCACCTTCTTCTTTTCTATTTCAACTTCTTTTTGCACTCTTATTTCCAATTCTTTTCCACTCCTTAATTGAATAGCCTTATGTTGTTCCTTGTTTTGATATTTTAGATTGATCTCAACATTACTTGGAAGCGTTCCAGAAGGTCTGTTATTAAGTGCAGTGAAAATATGCCCCAATTGATTTTTAATATTTTTTATCGCAACACCTTAAGCTTGTAATTGATTTCCCATATTTAGAATCATTTCTTTAGTAGACAACTTCTTATCCTTAAATTGCGGGTTACTATTGAATCCAGGAGGATAAGATGGTCTAAAATTGGTATTTCTGTGATTTTTTGAATTTCCAACTTGATTTATAGAACAGTTCCCCCAATGTGGGTTAACATTGACATTGTTATTATTCCAGTTAAAATTTGGGTGATTCTTCTAACCAGGATTATAATAATTCGAATAAGGATTGTTAGGTCTATTAATAGCATTCAAAGTCTCATAAGGTGTTTGAGATTATGTTATCTGTCTAAATGAATTTTCATCTAACACTTGAGGTGGTTGAGAATAATTCATTCCATACTGATCTATTTTCTTAGAAAGGGCTGCAATTTGAGAAACTATCATAGTCATCTTATCTGAATCATGAACACTAGCTACTCTTTTAGGATTTACCCGTTCAGAGGGTCATTAAAAATTATTAGTAGCCATGTCTTCAATTAATGCATAGGCTTCATCAAAAAATTTTGACATTAACGATCCACCAGCAGCAGCATCTATAATCGATCTCAATGATCCCACTAATCCATTATAAAATGTTTGAATTATTAACCAATCTGGTAAAGCATGATGTGGGCACATCCTAAGAAGATCCTTAAATCTCTTCCAAACTTCATATATTGATTCCCCTTCAAACTGACCAAAAGATGTAATATCATTTCTTAGCATAGCAGTCTTTGATGGAGGGAAATATTTTGATAGAAACTTTTGAGACAATTCTCCCCAAGTTTAATAGATCTAGGTGCTAATGAATTTAACCAAGCCTTAGTTTTATCCCTTAATGAAAAAGGAAAAAGTCTAAGTCTGACAGCAGCGTTCGACACTCCGTCATATTTAAAAGTAGCACACAGTTCTAAAAAACTAGCGAGATGTAAATTTGGATCCTCATTAGGTGTTCCCCCAAATTGATTATTTTGTACTATTTGGATAATAGCATGTTTAAGTTTAAATGAATTAGTAGCAACATTAGGATTTTGAATAGTTATATGAATTTCATCTGCTGTTGGGTTAGCATAATCTCTTAAAGGTCTTGGCAAATTTTCAATATCATTTCTCTGATATGTTGATTATTCGTCATTTCACAAGGATTTTTAGTTTGTTTTTGTTGTTTTCTAATTTTTCCAATAGTTTGCTCGAACTCCGAATCGTAAGGTACTAAACCTATAGATTCACTACGACGCATATAAAATCACACAAATACTTTAAAAAGTAAACAAACACACACAATTACGCACTACGAAGTAAAGGTTTTCGGTTACTATATTATCAATAGATACCGTTTATACTTCCTTCATTCCTTCCCCGGCAGCGGCGCCAAAAAGTTGACTGCGTGCAAGAATTTATGAACTCAAATTTATATATATTTATAATGATTTTGTAAATTCCAAACATTCAACGCAAGTATACGTATCGTATCAAGTAATACAGGACTCTAATGGTGTCCTGGTTGTCGATCCCACAGGGAAGGCACGAATCTTACAATAGATAATGTAATACTGAATTCCAATACTCAAATTGCAGTTAAAGTTTAATGTTTACTTCTACTACCAAGATGCAGAAAACAACAACAATTAAGTAAACTACAATTACTTCTAATATCTTTAAAACAGAATTAACTAAAAGACACACACTAAACTATATATTTGAAATGTTTTGATATATAAGAAAAGTATCTTTCCTCTTGCAACGAGAATATGATGTGTAAATTATATGGAATGATTATTTTATTTTATTGTGCCAAATAGGAGCATAAATGTTTCTTTACCCTCAAAAGAATACCCCCTCTTCCAAGCATGAAAAGAACATTGATATATCCTATGTTTAGTCATTAAATCTAAGGCTAGGTTGGGAGGATACCGGCTGTCACTACGGAGCTCCCACTCACCCTTCACCTGAAGGCTATCCATCGAGTTTAGTTACTAATCTTAGGACCAAATTGGGGATCTCAGCCTGTCATCCTGAAACCTCCAATTTGAAGTCCATCAAAACACATTTCCTTATTTATTTGCACTCAATTCCCATGAACTATGCAATTCATCCATGGAAATTGAATGGATTCTTCATTATTGTTGTAGGACACTAAATGCTTTTAGAGTTAATGTTCAACAATAGATTTTAACAATTCAATTGGCCATATCAAAAAGTAAATTATTTTCGAAATAAAAAACCATCACAATTTCTTCAATACTTTAAAATCACTTCACATCCACATCAACACATCATCACATCTCTATGCAAGAAGAAAGACAAAGGAGACTACTCAGAATTTATAGAGAAGACACAATAAAACATGGCTTTTATATATAAAAGAAAAGTCATACAAACCACAAAAGAAAATACAACTTATCTCTTTCTCTTCCCCAATGCAATTCCCTTGAAGTTCCTTTGAATCTTTTTATCTCTTCTTTGCAAACTCAATTCCCTCTTTAGAATGGAAAGGAAGAAGCAATCTCTCACTTTACTCCTTCTCCTTCACTCCTTAGAGAAGAATTCCTCTCAAATTCTCACTTCTACACTCTTCTCTTCTAAGCCCTAACACTCAACACACACTCTCCCTCACTAGAACTACACTAGAAACACAGTAGACCCCCCCCCCAATTTTCATCCAAAAACAGTTACTTATAAGTTAGAAACGAAATCTCAAGAGTTTTCATAGGCAACCCTTCAAAAAGTCATCAAAACTCTTCAAATTTAAAATCCACCGACATTGGGAGCCGGCAAGGCCCGATAGGGCTTCAGAGGCACTCTATCGTCCGAATATTTTTTGAACTCTCCGGAAAATGGCACCTACGGCGCCCATTCTAGCGCCGGCGGTGCTAGACGCTATTTTCCTCCTTTTTGCTCCGAATTCGTTCCTTTCGGCTTCTTTTCGTTCTAATCACATAAAATCATCATCATACCTGCAACAAATCATGAAAAATACCTTTCTTTAAAGTGCAATATCACCAAAAATGGGTAAAATTATATAGCAAAAACAGTAAATATTTTTGGTGCATCAGCTAACATCTCATATCAAAACTTAAAATATCAAACCAAATTAGGGGATTTAGCGTGTCGCTCTAAAGTCTTCTAATTTTACACCCATTAAAGTATATCTTCATATTTATTTGCACTTAATTATATGAACTACATTCTCACCCATATAATCTCATGTGATTCTTACCAATAGTTGACTGAGACAATACCGCATTGATTTTACATGTTCTCACAATAGATTTTAACATGCAAGTTGATCAAGTTTACATGTAAATGAAGAACAAAGTAAAATCATCACAATATATTCTCACTCTACTCAATTCTATATCCTACACATGCATATTAATTCAATGTAAGAGGGAAGCGTAAAGAAAACTACTCACTACACATGGAGAAACAACAAGAACTTTTCATTAAACAAGTCTTTGAAATCACACATACAAAGTACTAAATTCAAATTAAAATTCAATGAAAATACTTATCCTTGATGGAAATCAAACTCTTCTTGTAAAGAAAAAGCTATCTCCTTACAATCCTCTCCAAGAATAAAGTGATAATAAAAGAAGAAATCTCTCACTCTCTCTCCCTTTCTCTCTCACCTTGTCGCCCCACTTGAGGCTCACGCCCAAGTGATCTTCTTCTTCTCCAAGCCTTCTTCTCCTCTAATAACAGTTCCTCTCCCTTCTCTCATTCTTTTTTCTTTAAGATTTTCGAGCCCTAATTATAATATCCCAAGAAATGCTTAAGTGTCTCTTCAAAAAGAGTCCACATTCAATGAATCTTCTAAAGAGTTCCTCTCTTCAACAATAACTCCTTCTAACTAAAAGACACACCCCTTCACTCCAAGAGATACATCTTTTCACTTATAACTTCAATAACCACCTTCTAACTGCCCCAAACTCTTCTAGAAAGTCTATTTTATCATTCCCAACGAATTTCCCAAGACACACTTCGCAACGGTTCAAAAATCGTCCAGATCCGACATTTCTTCAAGAAGCTATGGAAAAAACAGTAACCAACCATTTTCTGGCTCCTATGCATCGATTTGGTGACGGTTAGGCGCCATTTCTGGAGGCTATGGGCCAACTTTGGCGCTTAGGCGCCATCCTGCATGCAGCTCCACTGTTTTGTTCTATTTGGCTCCGTTTTAGATCCATTTTGCCTCATTTCAGTTGTGTTTCGCTCCTAACAGATATACCTACAAGATAGATATTAAAACAAAGTGTAATTTCATTCAAATATATGTGATAAATGTAAAAGATATTAAGCATAGAAAGACATATCAAAATATGTCAGGTCAAAATTTTCTTCCTTGCTCGTTTTTATTCCAAATAACACTGTTTTTGCTTCATTTTTATTCATTTTGCTCCAATCACTCTAAATTCTTCAATTTTATGTACCTACAACCAAAAACACAAGAAAACATACCTTTAAAATGCAATATCATTATAAATTTAACATAAAAAGTAGTACATTTTTAGGTGGATTAGGGTATCATGACTTCCGATGTTACAACAAAACTCACTTTTATGATAAAAGTAACATGGATGTGGATGATAAGTGATTTTCCAGCGTATGGAATGTTATATGGTTGGAGCATAGCAGGAAAGTTAGCATGTTCATATTGCATGAATCCATCTAAGGCATTCACAATTCAACATTCACCATATGTCACCATATGTTTTTACCTTTTAAGAGAAATAGAATTTCATTCAAATGAAACAAAATTGATAACTTAATGTCACCTTCAGTAGTACCAGGCTTTGGTGTTATTCATAGCTGGTCAAAGAAATCCAGTTTTTTGGATCTGAGTTATTGGAAGGATAACATGATTAGGCATAACATCAATGTGATGCACGTAGAGAAAATCTTTTTGACAATATATTCAATTCTTTTATGGATGTTAAGGGAAAAACTAAAGATAACGTGAATGCTAGATTAGATTTGTGGGATATTTATAGAAGGCGGAAGCTGGAGATTCAGGAAACTATTATTGACAACCTATTGAGTCCTAAAGCAAAATATTCTCTTAATTTTGCAAAATGTAGATCAATTGGTGCTCCAAGCATTGAAATTTTTTAGTAGATATGCTTCAAATTTGAGTCATTGTATTGATGTAGAGATGAGAAGATATTTAGAATGGAAAGCCACGATTGTCATACTTTACATCAAGATTTATTGCCGACCACATTCAGCTACTTGTTAAGTGATATCTTAAATCCACTGATTGAAATCAGTGTGTTCTTTAAGCAGACATGTTTAGATTGTTTGAATGTTGTTGGCATACGACAGTTAGAAGCAAACATTCTGATAATATTTTGCAAGATCAAAAGAATATTCCCCACTAGCCTTTTTGACTCCATGGAGCATCTACTGCTACACCTACCACATGAAGTCTTACTTGATGGAACAGTACAATATGGATGGATGTATCCATTTTAGAGATACATATTAACTATTTAGTGAATAAAATTTCTAACACCTACTTCATAAATAATATTGTAAAATAATTACATTAGATCAGTGAAAATACTGAATCAAACTTTTAAGTATGAACCACGACTAGAAGGATCCATATGTGAGCATATTTACTGCAGGAGACTACCACTTTCTGCTCCCATTTTTTTATGTAAGAAGAGTCAGGGAGGGACACATCACGTTATCTCAGTGATTAGGAACTTTGAGCAACGACACTTTATGTTCTTCTAAATTATGACGAAGTTCAACCCTTTATTGAGTAAGGCACTAAATTCTATTAATTATTCATTCTTCCGGGTTAAAATAATGTGATGGCTAATCCATATATTTTTCATTGTGGTAAAAATTTATTCTTAGATTCGTTGTACTCAATTGAAGATGATATCACAAACCATGAGATAGAAAATAATTTTACCAGATGGTTCACAACACATATAAGTGTTTATCAAAACTACTGAACATCTAAGAAAATTGTTATTAGTTTTCTTTAATGAAGAATGAGTTATTTATGAATTATTAGAGTCATGATTGGAAGGAGTACTAGATCAAGGCTTGCTAGATCTTGCTTGGGGCCCATGCACATCGTCAAAATTTTGCAAATTTATGATGTGAATGGATACAAGTTTGATACAAGATCTTGGTCCGAAGGGAAAAAGACTTTTTATTATGGTATTTATGTTAATGAAAATAATATATCAGTCGATGAGATAGATTACTATAGGAATCTCTAAGAAATTGTTGAACTTTTTTATCCTGGCTCTTTTGGTAGGACTGTCTTTCTGTCAATTGAAACTGGTTTGATCCTATTACTAATCATGGAACAAGGGTTGTCTAACCTTGTAATATCGTAGAAATAAAAGTGAAGATGAGATATGGTAAATTTGATCCATTGATTTTAGCAAGACTAGAAAGTCAGGTATTTTTTCTTCCATATCCTCACAAAATAAGAGACAAAGTAGAGCGATATAATCATGGTCAGTGAACCGACAACGACTATTGAAATTCATAATTCTATTGAACCAGCTCATCAAAAATTAGAAATGATATAGTCAAACATTCCACTCAACACTATCGATGAAGGAGTAAATTTAGTGGATGCTAATGAAGAGCACAAAGAATGTGATATCGATCAACATGATTTTGTGATGGTTTGGATGAATTAATTTTAACTACATCATAAAGTGACTCATCGGAGGAGGTTAATGAATAGGTGTTAGTGTTATTTTGTTTTTACTTTGAACTTTTATATTTCCAGTTTCAATAGTTTGTAGATTGCACTTTACAGTTTTCCCTTCCGTTTATAGAAGATTTAATTTTTAATTTTAGAATAGCTCAAGGTGATCTTTTCAAATTTTTAAGTGTTTTAAAACCACTCTTTTTAAGAGATAATCTTTTCCTTAAAACTTCTAAATCTTCTTCAAACTGAAGAAGCCTTTTCAAAACCCTAAAAAGAAAGCTACTTTAAAGCAAATCTCAAACTTATTTTTAAAAATTTAAAAGACATTTTCTTTGCAGCTCAAGACTTTGAGACTTCTTTAAAAGAGTCATTGAAAGAACTTTAATCTCTTAACTTTAATCATTGGAAGAAAGTCTTAAATCTCTTAACTTCAACGATTAAGAAAATAAAGTTCTTTTCGAAACCCTGCTCTAACCAATTAAAAGGAGAATTTTTTTTTTAAATATATTTTAAAACCTTTGAGCTTTAGAAATAAAATGTATAAGCTTGTCAGACTCTCTTTCAACCTCATAGCTCCGACAAAACCTATATGTTCAGCGGAATAAATGATTACACGAACGAATAAGGTTCTCTGCAGAAACATATGACATTGTAGGCTCAGACTTCTGAGTAAATGAGTCTTGGGTAATCTTAAATTTACTTTGGCACAATCTAGTATTCAGTATATTTTATCTCCATGCAATAAAATATTACAAGTCTATAAATATTGAAGAGAAAAATACAACATTCACAAAATTTAGAATATTTATAATGTAATTCATAATCTAATCAACAAATAAGAATCTTTTGCAATAAAAAAAGAATTATGGAGAAATATACAATAAACCTAGTCGGCCGTTGGACCACATTGTTGTACTATCAAAAGCATCATCATCATCTAGATGGCTAAGAATATTATGCAAGGAAAAAAACTAAGATTTACATACATACAACTCAATCCCTATGTATTTACAATTTTAACAACCAAAGTTCAATTTTAATATGTATACCATCTTTCCTATGCATAAAAAGCAGTATTTTTCTTTTCAATAGTTTATAAAGTAATTTTTTCAATGTGATATGAAAGATTGGGTTGGCATAAATATATAATGCAAACTTTAGTTGTTGAATGTGTAAATACGCAAGAATTGGGTGGTATGTAAGTAAATGTCCCCAAATTTAACAGAGGTCACGCCAAGCCAAATAAATATACTTTGAATTTAATCAAGTTTGCCAAGCAATGTATGATTCCTTCTTATGCTCGTTTACAACTTTGTTGACATAGGAAATTGAATCATTTATTATTAATATCCAGGAAAGTTACGCTGAAGACTCGGCCGTCTTGGCTTTAATTTTCTTGAACAGTTTTATTGACTCTAACGATTTTTGTATTAATTCTTCGCACTCCTTTCATGAAACTTCCAAGTAGAATATTCATGTTTGATAATTCAGCAAAGAATAAGCAATGACTGATTGAGTTACGTTTTAGGACTGATACAGCAGGATTTTAAAACATACACAATACTAAGGATGATATAAGTTGCCTTAGAATTAGAAATGTTGCGTTGAGGGGCAAACACAATTTGCCTTCGATCGGGACTTCACCGTTCGGGCTCAACCAAATGGAAAAAAAAATTGGAAGAATGAATTTTGCTTGCAGGATAATCTTAGTCCGGAACACGAGTTGTTACTAACATAAAGTTAATTTAACATTTATATAACAGTCATACATGCATACATATATATATATATATATATATATATATATATATATATATATATATATATATATATAACAAGATTAAGTGACAACTCAAGGATTGACTATATAAGGTCACTTTCTAAGATGAGGCTTGATGTCATCCTCCTCTCCCATGAATTTCTACAAGGTAGTGCATATTCCTTAATCATGTTTCAAGCCCATATCGTCAAGATAATGCTAGAGATTTTAAAATCTACACAATAAGATGAAAAGAATTGTACACTCAAAAATAGTCTGCATTAATCTCAAGATAATCTGAAGGTCCAAGTTCAAAAGCTAAGTATTCATAAAGATGAATGGCTAATGAACCACCCGTCAACCGACAACTAGCCTACTAAAAGGCTGAAGACTGACTGAAGAGCCACCCAGACTAATCAAAAACAGACAATCTAATGAGAGATTAATGACATTGTGGAAGGTAAAGATCAACCGTCCACCTAACTTTTACTTGTAAAGAACAGAATGTAAGTGTGTTGAATTGTATAAATGAAACATTTATAAAAGTTTCAATTATTATATTAGGGGATTTCATTTTATTTGTCAAAATCAATGTTTATTTTGAGATAATTTATGAAAGTAAAAATTAGAAATGGGGGAAGAATCCTAAAGCTAAGAAGAGATTTTGGAAAGACCAAAAGAAGATTTTTATTTAAATTTTGTAAGAACTATGTATTTTACTTCTTTCAATTTCATTTTATTATTTTGAACTTCTTTTTAATTTGAGACCTAGTAGTTACAAACAAGTGCAAAACTGTGGGAACGGTTTTTCATTCCTAAAATTTGCTCTTGAAAATTTCACGTTGCATAATATTTTTTCAAATGTTATCCGTTAAATAGAAGAATTTGTATTTCTCTTTGGCAATCAACCAGTTGATAGGATCCTCCATAATATACTTTCTCAACAATGAATAGTCCTTCCGAGGTTGGATCGAATTTGCCTCCTATCTTGCAATGTGCAAGAATAGGTCATTGCAAAACGAGTACCAAGTCACTAACTTTCAACCTATCAGGTGCTTAAATTATCCTGGCTTGATCTAGTTCCAGACTCTATTGAGCCCTCAGGCACTTGCCTTTCAAGCTATCGAGTTCTTTGAGTCAGAGCTTTACATTTTCTAGATCTGTTATTTTGTTTGCGGCGTCGATTCTGAGTGACGGGCGTTGCACCTCGAGCGGGGGTACAGCTTCAAACCCTTATACTAGAGCATATGGTGGTCTACATTCGGTACCTTGTTGTAGGACTAAAGATCCTCTAGCAGTTGTTCATGCCCACACTTCTTATCGTCAGTTAGTGTCTTCTTCGAAATCTAGTTGAGTACCTTTTTGAAGGCTTCAGCTAGACCATTGTCTTTTGGATAGAAGATTATCGAGTAGCTCCAATCTATATCATGTCTTCTGACAAAGTTGTTGATCTTTGTATTCTTGAATGTAGCACCGTTCTTAAAGATTATCCTTTCAAGGAAAAGGTGGATGATGCGACTTCTTTAAATTGCCAAAATTTATGAACTCGGATATATATATATATATATATATATATATATATATATATTGATTTAATTTTTTTATTGAGTCACACAATTAAATGCAAGTATATGTATCACTCAAGTAATACAGGGCTCTAATGGAGTCCTGGTTATCGATCCCACGAGGAGGCAATTAATTTTATAATGTAGCACAGAAATCACTTCACGAATCACAGCACAATTGCAGTAATTACTAATAATTAAGGATGAACAAACAGTTGTAGTTACTAATTCTACCAAAGTACGTTCTAACTTTCTAGCAAAGTTAACTAACACAAGACTAAATTTATAACAGGAGTTCAATTGTAAGAAAGAATCTTCCTCCTCTCCAATAATAATGTGATGATTTAGTAACATAGATCAGTGATGCAAATGTATTGCGCCAAATAGGAGCATTCCTATTCTTTACCCTCTTCCAAGCGCATAAAGAACATTAGCTAATCCTAAGTTCAGTCCCCAAATCCGTGGTTAGGCTGGGAGGATACTGGCTCTCACTCCAGAGCTCCCACTTCCTTCCCCCTGAAGGCTAACTTTTGCTTTGGTTTCCTAACCCTAGGACCAAATTGGGGATTTCAGCCTGTCACTCTAAAATCTCCAATTCTACACCCATCAAAATTTATTTCCCTATTTATTTGCACTCAACCCCCATGGACTACGTCACTCATTCATGGGCATTGAATGTGACCTTCACATTTATTGTGGAACTCATAATCCTTTCGGAACATATGTTTCCCAATAAGTTTTAACAATTTAATTGGCCAGATCAAAAAGTAAATGAAGTACGAAGTGAAAAGGTCATCACAAATTCTCCATAATGAATCGACACTTCATTTCCATATCACAACATTAACACATCACATAAAAATGAGGAAGACAAAGAAATTTACTCAAGACTCATGAGGAAAAGATGAGAAAAGATGGATTTTATATATAAAAGCATTGTCATACAAAAAGAGTAAAGAAAAGACAACTTATCTCCAACTCTTCCTCAAGCGAATCTCAAGGAATTCCTTTGACTGCTCTTCTTTCTTCACAACAACACACAATTCTCTCTTTAAATAAGTAAAGAAAAAAAAATCTCTCACTTTTCCTCTCCTCCTACACTTCTTAGAAGATAACACACATAAATTCTAGATGAACTCTCTACACTAAAACTATGAAAAGACACACTCACTCTTCACTCCCTCACACTAAAGACTCTCTCCCCCTCTCTAAAATTGGCTCCAAAATAGTTTGAATTTGGCCATACTAATTTCCCAAGAGTTTCCTCAAGCATCCCTTCAAAATTCGGCCAAATACAATGAATCTAGTTTAAAATCAGGATAGGGCGAGGTCCGGCGCAGGATAGGGCGCCGTCCGGCGCTATTTTCTCCCTTCGTGTCAAAAATCTCTGTAAATTAGCGCAGTCCGGCGCTGGTGACAGCGTCGTTCAGCGCTAGTTTAATAAAATGTATTTTGCTTCATTTTGCTCCAAACTTACTCCTTTTTGCTTCATTTTTTCTCCAAAGGCCTAAAATCATTATACCTCCATGAAATCAAGAAAAATATCTTTCTTTAAAGTGTAATATCATTAAAAATAGGTATGAAATAAACATTAAAAAGCTATCAAATTTTTAGTGGATCAAGATCCCCCAAACTTAACTATTACTTGTCCTCAAGTAATTTAGTTAATATATAAAATAATGATCCACTGCAATGAACTTTCTTTCTAGAATACCATAATTTTGACTTAGATAAATACAGTAGTAAAATTTTCAGAAAGATCTTTGAATAATTCAAGTAAATTTTACCGGTATAAGGCTATCAAGTAATAGTGTCTAAGAGTTCTAGACTTCTATTCATTTCAAAAATGACAGTAGATTGTCCTATTAAGGCACTTAAAAGGATTACATCAAAAGAAGTGTATGAGAACACTACTATTAAAGATGATAATCCATAAATATAAGTTCAGGAAAGTAATTAAGTTTTTCCCTTTAGATAGGTCTAAGTGAAGCCAATTTATTATTAGGCATCTCCTCAAGCTTCTCCTCACTTTTTCTTTTCTTTTTTTCTTTTTCTCTTTTCTCTTCTCCTTTTTTTTCTTCTTTTTACTTTTGCTTTTTTGCTTTTTTTTCAAGTGAGGATTACTATATCTGGATAACCTTTAATAATTTTGAACTTCACCCTACTCACCCGAAATTTGAAACTTACCACAATCCTTTACCCTATAGGCATTTTGTAGCTTATTATTTATTCATCATAGAGTCTCAATCCTTTCCTTTCACATAAAGTTTTAAGATTTTTAATACTTCAAACATACAGTTTTTCTTAGTTTGAATAGTTGACTATAGTCATATTCTCTTATACCAAATATCTTAGCCTACAAAATTACTTTTCATTACCAAAAACTTTCATTCAAGTCCACTAAAGTACTTAAATAAAATCAAAATACAATTATCTGAAATTGACCTCTATCACAGGAAATCATATTAATAATTTTGAAAATACTTTTAAATGAGAACAACTAACAGTTAATTTTTTCCC
Source organism: Papilionanthe hookeriana x Papilionanthe teres (assembly GCA_022702705.1). NCBI lineage: Eukaryota > Viridiplantae > Streptophyta > Magnoliopsida > Asparagales > Orchidaceae > Papilionanthe > Papilionanthe hookeriana x Papilionanthe teres. The sequence goes on along the minus strand of CM040426.1, from coordinate 128,531,222 downwards.
TCCTCCAAACTTAATTTTGTGAATATCAATACAATTAAAATGGGTAGAAAGAAAAGATATAAACATATATGTAATTCATACCTCAATATGTTAAGCTTTTCATACCTTTGAGTTTAAGCACGTCTTCTTCATAAATTAGAACAGTAATCCTGAAATAATTAAGAACATGACTACACACAAATATAGGTTAGAGATTTGCAAGGGAAAGAAGTGTGAAATCTTAAAACATAAAACATCAACTAAACATATAACATATTAGCATCTAATTGTTACAATCAGAGATTAAACTAATAAACTAAATACAATCACATCACATCCATCATAATTCAACATAAAGTTCACAACAACCACATCCAAATACAAATTACATCACAAATACAAATCACAGTCTCAGGTACATCACAAATACATTAACAAATACAAAATGCAATGAAAATAAAAATACTAAACTACCAATCATCATCTGCAGGAGCTCCACCATCATCAGGTTCATCAGGCTAGTATGGAGTGCACTCAGAGTATGTAGGGAATACAGCAGTATTGTCTCCTATGAGGAATCTCATCTATACGTTATGATAAGCTATATCATATTCTTGCCACCACACTTGATAATCATCATTTATCTTATTCCTTGCTTCTAGTCACTCTACTCTGGTAATTAACTTTTCTAACTGATACATAACATCATGCAGAGTAGTTTCCTTAGATATAGATGGTCTCTCCTGACTAGAAGAAGGTACATCAGCTTTCTTACTCCATTTCCATCCTACATGCGCTTCATAGGTTTTCAAATTTAGTTTACTTATTGGCTTCAAGGGGTGGACTACCTCATCATCTTCACTTGCTACACCTGACTGAATACACAAGTCATGAATCAGGCTAGGGTGTCCTAGTCCTCCTATAGTCTCTCCTTTTGAATTTGTCAAAATACTTCTTTTAATGATAACCCCAATATTGATATTCTTCATGTTCTGAATACAGTAATTCAGAACAGCTCTATCTACAGTAACTTCGTTGTGATGGCTGTTAGGCATAAGTCTTAGAGAAATGAAATAATGTCAGGCTTTTAATACATAATTCAATGTAGAAATGGGGAATTTAACTTTTTGCTTCTATTTAATCTTCCATTCCCCTTTTCTATCAGTCAAATAATTCATAACCATATCCAATGCTTCAATAGTAACAGGAAAATTTTTCGTATTCACACAAGAAAGGTTATCTCAACTGGTAAAATGCATTGATGTGTGCAGAGGTAAACTTTACCATTTGTCCTCTAACAAGGATATATTCACTCTCAGAATAGTATAAATTAGCATAAAATTCTCTCACAATAGTAAAATAATAGAAAATTTTCCATTGACAATTTGCAATTAATTCTTCGATCACACCTCCAGGATTTTCAAAGGCTTTTTCTTGAATACACTTCTTATTACTAAGAAATGTACTAAAACGGGAATAAGTCTTGAAATTCACAAATATACGCTCATCATAATCAAATTTTCTCTTTTCTTTTGCCATTCTTGGAGCCATTTGTCTAAAAATATCAAATTTATCCAAATCAATTTCAAATTTGCTATGTAATAGACTTCAAAGTAAATTTAAATAGATAAGAACTCCAACACCATGAAAAATCTCCAAAATTTCTCTAAAAACCTTAAAATTTAAATCTTCCTAATGTAGGAGATTTCTACGGTCAAAATAGAAAAAATTTAGTTTAAAGTGAAGCTCTTAAATAAGAGAAGATGAAATCTGAACTTTTTCGGCCATGAAATCGCTTCAAATCTAAATGCAAGTGAGCCCTAGGTGTGAAAATCGGCCTTGGCTGGAGGTAGAAGATGATGGTTTGGGCAAAAATGGTGGGTCCCAGGGTTAAATCACAAAATTTGAGGGTTTAAAGCCTTTTTTCTATTGGGCGTGGTCCAGCACTAGTGACAGCGTCGTTTGGCACAATTTTCGTTTCAATAGGTTAAACTCTCTGTCTTTTGGCACGGTCTGGCGCTGCTAACAGTGCCAGTTCAAAAACTGGGCTTCCAACTTTCTTTTGCAATTTCGATCTTTTAAGCCCACACCGACGTCTAATTAGTCCATTTAAGCATTGAATAACGTACTAATGCCATGACTAATAATATTTTTTTAACACAAACAACACAAAACATCACTTTGATATATAAATCCAAATTACAAACACACATAAATAACACTATACTCTACACATCATCAAGCCATAAAATACTAAAATTCAGGGTAGCTCACAACGACGACACAATAACGCTGAAAATTGAACAAGAAAGAAAGTTCAAATATAACATTCAAGCAAAGCAAAGTAAGTAATCAGTTCAAATACTTAAACACAAACACAATAATTAAGTATTCATTCCTCCTCAGAACTATCATCAACTCTTAAATCTCCAATTAATTGAACGTGAATGAACAGATTGTAGAATGGACGAAATGGGAATTCTTCAGAAGATTCCTGCTCAATCCAACCTTTTCTTTTCATCAAACATATCAAACTTTCTTCGATGTACCCAGAATGATCAAAGTGTTCCTTCATTTTCAACTTCAGGTGATCAAAGAAGTCAAATAAACTTTTGATGCATTCATCAGATGTTGCATTTCTTTCTCTAATTTCTTAATTTTCTTCAAAATGATCTGTGAACTTTCAGGAAAGTAAGGAAGAATAGGTGTTGAACTCTGAGATGGTTGATCTTCAATGATACTCATGTCATTCATATCACCAACTGCCTGGTTACTATGTTCGTCCGTTGGGTCTATAGGCTTCAAAGGTAGAAGTACTCTTTCCCAATTTTCATATGGCACTTGTGATTGACTGCAGAGGAGAAATATGGTGGAAGGATGTCCAAGCCCATACTTTGATCCATGAACGATCAATCCCAAAGCATATTTCCTAATTATAGAACCAACATAAATAGGCATCCCCATTTGAATACGATAGTTCAAAATAGCACATTCCTAGGTTACTTTATTGATTTTCATAGTCGGGAGTAATTTTGCACATATAAAATAATGTAAGTTCTTCGACGTAGGATTTAACAGTGTGGTTGAAAAACTCACATACATATTATCTCTTATCTCGCAATCATCACTTTCATCTGTCAACTATCTGTATATATATCATTCATGTTGTCCTTCGTTTGGGCAAAATTTGAATAGTAGCATATCGGCACATTCTCAATCATATATAAATCATTAATCTTTGTAGGAGTAAATATGACAAACCTACCTCGTACATAGACTAATCCTTGGTTGATTCCATGAAGATTTGCATAAAATTATTTCACAATAGGGACGACTACGGCGGCAGAAGTATAACATAACACTTCCCAACGTCTCTGAACAATGATTTCTACAATTTGAGTAGTAGGAGAATTCATACCTTGATTCACAAAGCCACGCTCCTTAATCAGCCTCTTCTTTGAGATATTCTTATTAAATAGAGGTTGTGCTTCGAAACTGACAAACTTTCTACGGTTGAAATTTTGAAATCTTGAAGTTTCGATCGAGTCGCAATCCATTTAGATGAGATTTGGAATCTTCCTTTTGGTTTCTCTGGTAGTTTTTGCATTTAGGGGTGGTTTTTGGGAGTTCAAATGGAAGAATTTCCACCTAGAACCGTCAAAATACATTTTAAGGATGAAAAACTATTTTCTGAACAATAGCGCAGTCTGGCGCTAGTTTAATTTTTTCCAAACTACATTTTGTCCAAATTCTTTCCATACTTCGATTAAATTCATTTCTTTAATGTTTTTTATGATATTTAAGGAAGGGTAGGACTTAATTAAGTAACAAACAAACACAAATAACACATCAAACAAGCAAACACTCAATAAATGTGGGTTGACTCCTACAAAATGCTTGGTTTAACGTCGTCAGCCTGACAAACCTTCAAGTTATCCAGGTTGATCCAACATTAAAAACTCTTTAAAATTAGGTCTATTGCCTTCAAAATATGGTTTTAATCTTTTTCCATTAACTTTGAATATTCTTCTAGATTTAGGGTTTTCGATAATCGCAGCTCCAAATTGATAGATTTGTACGACGGTGAAATGTCCTGTCCATTTACATTTCAGTTTCCCAGGAAATAATTTCAATCTTGTATTGTATAATAATACTTTTTATCCTGGTTCAAATTCATTTTTAACAATCTTCTGATCATGCCATATTTTTCTTCTCTCCTTGTATATTCTATCATTATCATATGATTCATTTCTGATTTCTTCCAACTCATTCAATTGCAACAGTCTTTTCTCACCAGCATCTTTCAAATTAAAGTTCAATTTCTTTATCACCCAATATGCTTTATATTCTAATTCAACTGGCAAGTGACAAGTCTTTCCAAAGATTAATCTATAAGGGGACGTTCCTATATGAGTTTTATAAGCAGTTCTGTATTCCCATAAAGCGGTGTCTAATCTAGCAGACCAATCTAATTTCTTAAGATTTAAGACTTTTTCCAAAATTTGTTTAATTTCATGATTAGATACCTCAGCTAAGTCATTAGTTTTGGGATAATAAGCTGTAGAGATTCTATGCATAATATTATATTTTTCTACCAATCTCCAAATTAGATTATTCTTAAAATGAGATCCTTCATCAGTGATGATTACTCTAGGCATTCCATATCTTGTGAAAATAGTTTTCATTAAAAACCTCGAAACACTTCTAGCATCACACTTAGGTAAAGTTATTGCCTCAGTCCATTTTGATACATAGTCAATAACAATTAATATATATAAATTTCCAAATGAAGGTATAAATTGTCCCATAAAATCTAATCTCCAAGCATTAAAAATTTCAACTTCCAAAGTAAAATTGAGAGGCATTTCAATTTTTCTGGATATATTGTCTATTCTCTAACATCGATCATAGGTTTTGATAAATTTATAAACATCTCTAAAAATAGTAGGCCAATAAAATCCAGATTGTAAAATCTTATGTGTTGTTCTATCAATTCTGAAATGTCCTCCAAATTCAGAATCATAACATTCTCGAATAATTCGTTCAGTTTCTTCATAAGGCACACATCTCCTAATAATAAGATCTTTACATTGCTTATACAGATAAGGATCATCCCAAAAATAAAATTTAGCATCATGTTTAAATTTCTTTCACTATTGCATTGTTAATTCTGGTGGTAAAATATTACTAACGATGTAGTTTACAATATAAGCATACCATTGTATATTTCCTTCTATAATATTATACAGCTGCTCATCAGAGAAAGTTTCTATTATTTCCTTTTCAAATTTAGCCAATTTATGTTATTCAAGTCTAGATAAATGATCAGCTATTTGATTATCGACCCCTTTTCTATTCATTAAAAGTATCCATTGATATGACTCAGCCCAACGGGGCTTTATATATACTTTCAAATGCAAGAATTTGATACCACTGCTAGAAGATTTAATCACTGACAATGGTGTCAAAAACTTGATGTGACTCAACTTATGAAAGAATTTATGAATTTATATTTAGATTTTTATAATTTGTAAAAGTCACAATTTCAAATGCAATTATACGTATGGTATCAAGTAATACATGGCTCTAGTGGAGTCCTGGTTATCGATCCCACAGGGAAGATTTTTAGAATATTAAGTAATATTTTTAGATTTTTCAAATTAAAAGTAATTATTATTTTTATTTCTTTTTAAATTTTAGATTTTAGATTTAATAAAATTTATACTAAATGTAAGTAAGCAATAATAAAATAAAGGTTAATGCAGTTATAAATAAAACAACTTTCTCCTTTTCAACTAATCCAAGATTTTTTTAGAATAATTATCATTTGTGGAGAATTTAGATTATGGTATTGTGCCAAATAGAAGCATTCCTATTCTTTACCCTTTGTTCCAGGCGTAAAGAACATTGAATAATTTATAGATCAGTTCAGGATGTTTTATTAGTAGAATGGGTTAATCTAGGTTCACACTACTAGATGTCGAAGGGTGGCTATGGTTGGCCCTACCAGTGACCCGTTCCCTTTGCATAAATCAAATTATTAGAATTTAGACTGTCACTCTAAAAACTAATTAATTTTGTGTCCATTAAATCATATCTTCCTATTTATTTACACTTCACCTTGAATAACCCGCATAAAGCCTTCGATTACCCAAGGATTCATGTGATATCTACTAGTTAAGAACTCATCTTCGGATAGGTCTCAAAATTCTTCAACAGGTTTTAACAATTTAAATGGCCAGTTTAAAAAGTAAAGTAAGATCAGGTATTAATATCATCACAATTTTTATAAATATTTTATGTTAAATTCTCCAACAAAATTTAATTATCTTATTATATTTTTTCATAGTTGAAAGGAGAAAGAAAACTGACTACTCAAAACCATTGAATTCACACAACAAAACAAATTTATAAAACTATGAACCAAGTTACAAATACTTATCTAGAATGTTCCTTCAAGTGATCCGCTGACTCCTACTGACTTCAATGAAATGATGAATGAATTCAACAACAACAACATTAATAATCTCACACTTAACACTCAAAATAAACTAAAAATAAACTCACTAAATAATAAAGAAGGTGGATCCCTAAAATGATTGGATAGCTATATAGTGCTTGGGGACTATAGGATGCTAGAAGGGGTGAAAGGGGCGATTTTCTCTGTAGAATGGGCTCCAATTTATAGAGCTTTGAATTTGACTAGGTTTTGCTTAAGGCACCTCTTCAAAATTCATCCAAATACAATGTATCTTCTAGAAGGTAATTGTCACACCTAGATGCCGGGATCTGGCGCTAGGCGCCAGACTCCGTGACCAGGTCTTCGCACCTCTTCACTTTGGGTCACACCTCTTCGCGATTAAAATTGTTTCCCTGTGTCCAGATGCATTGTATCATATGTTCTATATATTAGGAGTAACTTCCAGTCTTCTAGAAGCTCTAATAACCGCTTAACACCGTCAAAATAACTGCCCAAAGTCATCAAAAATCTTGTCTGTGTCTGTATCGAACTGGCGCTTAGGCGCCGGATTCTGGCGCCTAGGCGCCAGGCCTACAATTTCGACAACTTTGCTCTTTAAGCTCCATTTTGCTCCTTTTTCCTCTTTTTTCCTTCTTGAACTCTTTTTTTATCACCTACATCCAAAAACATAAAAATACCTTTCATTAAAGCATAATATCCTTCAAAATTGATTCATAAATACGACACAAAAATGGTTAATTTTAAAGTGAATCAAATTCCCCCAAACTTAAACGTTACTTGTCCTCAAGTAACCCTTTTAATTATATAAAATATATAACATTTGGAATGAAGTTTGAATATTTAAGATTTCTTTTAATTTTTGGTTTTATAAAAGCTTTAGCAAATCATTAACTAAATTTCACTAATTAAGGTTAATTTTAAGAATTTAAAGAATATTTAACTATCAAATCATAAGACTTCCGATTTTTCATTTAATTCAAGAATAATTGTAATTTTATCATATTAAGGTCACATAGAATATTTACAAGAAAAAAATTTTCATGAAACATTTTTCTAGTAAAAATAATTGTACATAAAAATTAAGTTAAAATGTAATTAGTTTTCTTCCTATAAGATAATTCAAGTGAAGCCGATTTTTTATTAGGCATTTCCTCAAGCTTCTCCTCACATTTCTTTGCTTTTTTCTTTTCTTTTTCATTTTTTTAAGGATATTTTTCAACCCTCCTCCTTTTTTTTATTTGTGTGGATTACTATTTTTGGATAGCCTGTTAATGATTTTGAACTTCACTATCCTTAACTTATATTTAAAAACTTATACATTCTTTTACATAATAAATATGACATTATTAATAAGTATTTTTCAAAAATTATTTCAATCTTTTCATCTTCAAGTAATAATCTTGATTCCTTAGTATTTCTAAAATACAATTCTCTTTACTATAAATAGAAAAAGTTTTAATCTTATTATTCTTTAAGTTAAATAATTCTATTCTTAAAATCAATCAAAATTATTGAAATTTTAGCTAAGTTTACTTAATTATTTATAAATTCTAAAAATTTAAGTAATCTTAAATAGATTTTTCACTCATTATGTTATGTTAATGTATTTTTTTTAAGGAAAATATTAGTTCATTAAGGACAAATAATATTTAAATTTGAAAAATGTTTTCCCTTCCCCCAAACTTCAGCTTTAGTATATAAATAAATCATAAAATTTTCTAAAGTATGAGAGAAAGAAATAAACAGGAATTTATCTAGATACAGTGATAATGTAGTAAGGAAAAACTCATTTCTAATCCTACACATGCTTTAGTAGGTATATAACAGAAATAATTAAACATATATAGAAAAGTTTGCAGAGCAGGAGTTATTTTTTAAAATTTTATTTTTATTTTTATTTATTTGAACATGCAAAATTACTAACTATTTATGAATACTAAACAGTAGGCTGAAACAGAAATAAACATTTATCATAGAAAATAAAAATTCATTCATATTTCGGTCTTAAACACATAATACATCAGATGCTCTAAAACAGTCTCAATATAAAAAGTTCACTCAAAGTTACTTTAACAAAATCGACACTAGCAAACAACAATACAATCACACAAATCAGTACTAACAAACAAGAAATAAACTAAAAATAGAATCACACATCTCAAGAGGTAAATTTGGCTACTAATCACTGTCTGTAGCCTCGTCATCGTCATCTCCAAAAGAAAATTCCATATCCTTCGGATCAACATACGGTGAAATCTAGGACAGGTATGAAACTGAACATCATGCTCACCCTTTAGGAATCTAACTAAAGACTCAGAATACTCAGCATCATAATCACTCTTCCTTTGGGTATACTTAGAGAGATGATTGTTCTTCTTATCGATCGTATCTAGAAGTAGAAGCTTTACCAGAAGCAGGTAATGAACTAGAAGGTGCACTAGAACTCTTACATCGAAGTTGATCATAGATACTGACGTTTTCTCTTCCTATGGGCTTTGTAGATATGAGCTTTTCCTCAGAAAGCTTAGAAACTACTCCATCACTTTCATACAGAGAATATATCAAAGATGAAAATCCAAGTCCAACAGAAGTGCTAGAATGAGCAGTGGCCTTTACAGAATCATAAATGATACTCCCTACATCAATTGGCTTCCTCTCTTTTATGCAGTAACTGAGGATAGCTCTATCCTTGGTAACTTTGCTTAAATGATTAGATGGAAGGAGCGAGCAGAAATAAAGTAGTGGCATGCCTTTGAAACACCATTAAGCTTAGAAGATGAAAAATTTACCCTTTTTCCATTCTAGATCTTCCAAGCTCCAGTACCATCAGTCAGGTAAGCAATAATCATATCTAAATCTCCCTTAGATGGAGATAATCCGGAGTAATAACACTCGATGTTCGACGGCAGGCAGTAGAAAATGTTGATACGCTCGGGAGTGAATCCTACTCCAACTCCTCTAATGAAAATCTCGTACTCTTCAGCATCCACAAAATTGGCATAAAACTCCCTGACGACAGGGATAACAGCAACAGCAGTAAAATAGCAGAATCGTTGCCAGTTGAGTGCAACGATCATATCCTCAATTCTTCCTCCCGGATTGTAAAAACTTTGTTCCGAGATAAACTTCTGAGTCATAGCAAAATCATTGTACCAGAAATGTGCAGCAGCAGTGACAAACTTGCTACGATCAAAATTTTCTTGTTCCTTTCCTCGCCTAGATTTAGGTGCCATCTAAACAACAAATAAAAACACAAAATAAATTCATAGGATCAAAGGAAATATACTAATTTAAGCTTTTCAAACTTGAAAGAGCTTAAAAATCCATGGATTTAACTCTAAAATCAAAATTTTTCTCAAAATTTCAATTTTCTTCAATGTGAGCAAAATCCATGGTGAAAATCGAAAATAATTGGTTTAGAATGTAGATCTGACCTTAGGATGAAGAAATCGAGTAATTTCAAGCTCAAAAACATGAAAATTCGGCCTCAAATGCGATCTTTACAGTCTCTTTCACGACAACCAGAGGAAAGGGAAGCTTATGCATCAAAAATGGCATGGGGTGTTTTAAGAAGATGAAGTTTTGGGTTCAGGCCAAACCGGTGCCTAGGCGCCGAATTCTGGTACCTAGGCGCCAGACTCGCCTTTCCAAAAATTCAATTTAAATTTTATATTTTCAACCAAAACTTATCAAATTAGACTCCTAATTAATTTTATGAGAGTATTAATCCAATTTATATCCTCCAAACATTTCCACAATCAAATTAAAATGATAACTAAGATCCACTTTTCAAACACAAAATTAACTAAACTCTTCAATTCCAATTCACAATTTTCATTCCAAACTCAATGAATTACATAACAAGACTATAACAAGGTTCATCATTCTATAAACAACACAAACAACATAAATTTAAAGAAAATTCCAAATCCAACGACACACATTAAACAATTAAGCAAACACACAAATTAGATAATCGACACACTAGAACTTGGCTCAATCACACCTAGAACACATAAGAGATCTATTCAACACCGATCTTCAATTTCCATATCTTTTGCAATGAAATTCGCTAGGACCGCCGAGATAAAAAACCAATGTCCTTGGAAATTCCAAAGCCGTCTTTTCATCGATCCACTTATTCTTCACGTACATTGCTACTTGAGCGTCTTGATAGGCCTCCATATGATCAAATAGAAGTTTCATTCACCATTCCATGTGCTCAATTTGATGATACATTTCATGCAAACGATTCTCAGTGTTTTGAAGTTCCACTTCAGTCTTTTCCAAACGACTAAACAATCTCTCCATACTAACAATAATAAAACCATTAAAATAAAGTTGAGGATCTTTACATTATTTCCATGATTTTCTCTATCCATTGCTTCCAAACTCTTCTTAACTCCTCCAAAATAGATTGCTCTGGTCGAAATTAAGGTTTCTATGTGATTGGGGACGAAGATAGGTCAATATATAGGGAGATTTTGTGTGAAAAACTGAAGATTTTTTGTTTTTACACGACCTGTAACCGTGGCGCTTAGGAGCCGGAATCTGGCGCCTAGGCGCAGGATCATCGATATGCGCAGGTTATTCTGGCGCTTAGGTACCAACTTTTGGTGCCAAGGCGCCGGAACCTTGATCGACTCTGATTCGCCTATCGTCAAATTTACAAAGTTTCGGTCTTAAAAATAGGTCTAATAAAAGGGTGTGATCCACATACAAACACTATTAAGATAAATTCAAATCACAAACAATCACAATAATAATAAATGGGTTGCCTCCCACAAAGTGCTTGGTTTAACGTCTTCAGCCCAACCTGATTAATTAAATTAATCGGGTAGACTCAGTTCGTAAGCCTCTTTATAATTTGGTTTCATTTCTCCCATATAAGGCTTCAGTCTTAATCCGTTAACTTTAAATATTTTTCCAGTTTTGGGATCTTTAATATTCACAGCTCCATAAAGGTACACTTTCTCAATTATAAATGGTCTCATCCATTTAGATCTTAATTTTCCAGGAAAAGGTTTTAAACGAGCATTAAATAATAACACTTCTTGTCCAGGCTCAAATATTTTCTTTGAAATCTTTTTGTCGTGCAATTTCTTCATTCTTTCTTCATAAATCTTTGCATTTTCATAGGACTCATTTCTCATCTCTTCGATTTCATTCAGTTTTAATAATCATTTCTATCCTGCAGCATTCAAATTATCATTGAACTCATTTATCGCCAAGTAAGCTTTATGTTCCAATTCAACAGGTAAGTGACAATGTTTACGATAAACTAACCGATAAGGTGACATTCTGATAGGTGTCTTATAAGCTGTTCTATAAGCCCATAATGCAGAATCAAGTCTATCAACCCAGTCAGTTCTTTTAGGATTAACAGTCTTCTCCAATATTCTTTTAATTTCTCTGTTTGATACTTCAGCCATTCCTCTTGTTTGCGGGTGATAAGTAGTTACAATTCTATGTTTAATTTTGAATTTTTCCAGTAATGATTGAATTCTTATATTCCTGAAATGACTTCCCCCATCTGTGATAATTACCCTAGGCATTCCAAATCTTGTAAAAATCATCTTCTTTAAAAATTTCGAAACACGTTTGGAATCACAGTTAGGTAAAGCTATAGCTTCGACCCACTTTGAAACATAATTAACTACTAATAAAATATAAATCTTTCCAGATGATGGTACGAAGGATCCCATAAAGTCTAAACTCCATACATAAAAAATTTCAATTTCTAATATATAGTTTAGAGGCATTTCATCTTTTCTGGATATATTCCTCATTCTTTGACATCGATCACAAGCTTTCACATAATGTCCAACATCTTTAAATAATGTAGGCCAATAAAATCCAAAATTTAAAATTTTAAACGTAGTTTTATCCACTCCAAAGTGTCCTCCAAATTCAGAATAGTGACATTTTTGAATAATTATAAAAGTTTCTTCATAAGGTACACATCTTTGAATCACAGAATCTCTTCCTATTTTAAATAAATGAGGATATTCCCAAATATATGATTTACAATCATTCTTGAATTTCTTAATATATTTGTTATTCAATCCATATGGTAAAATATTGCGAACCAAATAGTTAACTATATCTGCATACCAAGGAAGTTGTAATCTTTGAATAACATATAATTGTTCATCAGGGAATTTCTCATTTATATTTTCTTCATAATTCTTCTCACTATTATTTTTTATTCTCGATAAATGATCAGCAATTTGATTGTCAGTTCCTTTTCTGTTCACAATTTCAAAATCAAATTCTTCTAAAACTAAAACCCATCTGATCAATCTAGGTTTAGCATCTTTTTTAGACATTAAAAACTTAATAGCAGAATGATCAGTATGTACGATACATTTCGTTCCAAGATGATATGGTCTAAATTTATCAAAAGCATATACTATTGCTAAAAGCTCTTTTTCAGTAGTAGTGTAATTTATTTGAGTTTCATTAAGAGTTTTGCTAGCATAGTATATAACTTTGAAAATTTTCTCATATTTTTGTCCCAATACAGCTCCAATTGCATAATCACTTGCATTACATATTAATTCAAAAGGTTTACTCCAATCAGGTGCAACAATAACAGGTGCAGTGACTAATTTTTCTTTTAAAATATTGAACGCATTCAGACAATCTTCATTAAATTCGAATTTAGCTTCCTTTTCCAATAAATGGCAAAGAGGTTTAGCAATTTTAGAAAAATCATTTTTATATCTCTTATAAAATCCAGCATGTCCCAGTAAACTTCCCACATCAGTAACGGTAGTAGGTGGTTGAAGTTCAGTAATAAATTTCACTTTTGTCTGATTAACTTCCATCCCTATTTGTGAAATTTTATGTCCAAGTACAATTCCTTTTGTGACCATAAATTGACATTTTCTCCAGTTTAGAACCAAATTTGTTTCTTCACATCTCTTCAAAACTTTCGTTATATTTTCCAAGAAAGAGTCAAAAGAAGTTTCAAATACTAAAAAATCGTCCATAAATACTTTAATTCCTTTATCAATTAAATCACAGAATATTGACATCATACATCTTTGAAAATTTGCATGTGCATTGCATAAACCGAAAGGCATTCTTCTAAAGGCAAATGTTCCATAAGGACTTGTAAATGTTTTCTTTTGGTCCTCAGGAGCAACAAGTAATTGATAATAACCAAAATATCCATCCAGAAATCAGAAATATGAGTGTCCAACTAGTTTATCCAACATCTGATCTAAGAAAGGTAAAGGAAAATGATTCATTCTAGTGGTGTTGTTTAATTTTCGATAATCAATGGAAATTCGCCATCCAGTAACTTGTCTTGTTGGGATTAATTCATTTTTTTCATTAACAATGACAGTTACACCTCCTTTCTTCGGAACACAATGAATGGGACTCACCCATTGGCTATCCGAAATAGGATAAATAATTACAGCATCTAACCATTTCAAAATCTCTTTTTTTACAACCTCTTTCATAATTGGGTTTAATCTTCTTTGAGGTTCAATAGTGGGTTTACAATTTTCTTCCATTAAAATCCTATGCATACAGATTGAAAGGCTTATTCCTTTTATATCTGCAATAGTCCAACCAAAAGCTTTCTTATAATTCTTCAGAAGTCCTATTAATTTTTCTTCTTGATCTTTACTTAATTTTGAAGATATAATTATAGGTAATGTTAATGAATTTCCAAGAAATGCATACTTTAAATGTGCAGGTAACATTTTTAATTCAAGTTCAGGGGCATTTTCAATTGCGGGTAAAAGTATATCATTTTTAGTTGTCTAAAATTTCCCAATTTTCATGAATATAATGAGTCTCTTCAGATAATTTTTCTTCATTTAATGTTTCAATTTCTTCAGTTAATGACTCATTATATATCACAGATTCATGATTTTTATCTTCAGAAATGACCTTACATTTTTTCTTGATAATATTTTTCAATTATATAATCAAAAATATTCATCCGATAGCATTATTATTTATCAGGATACCTCATTGATTTCAAAACATTAAATGTTATCTCTTGATCATTAACTCTCATCATTAATTCTCCTTTTTGCACGTCAATCATAGCACATCCGGTAGCTAGAAAAGGTCTCCCTAAAATAATAGGTATTTCTTTATCTTCTTCCATATCTAGCACAATGAAATCCACATGAAAGATAAATTTATCCACCTTAACAAGAACAACCTCTATAACTCCTTTAGGATAAGTGATAGATCGATCAGCTAACTGAAGGTTTACAGTGGTGGGAGAAATCTCTCCTAAATGTAACCTTCGAAAGATTGAAAATGGAATAAGATTAATACTTGCTCCTAAATTACATAAAGCTTTTCCACAAAATTTTTCTCCAATAGCACATGGTATAGTGAAACTTCCAGGATCTTTAAGTTTCTAAGGTAGTTTCTTCTAAATTATTGCATTACATTATTCACTTAATGCAACAGTTTTATAAGTTTCAAATTTTTTTTTCTTGCTTAAAATATCCTTCATAAATTTTGCATAGCTTGGCATTTGTTCCAAAGCTTCAGCAAATGGAATGTTAATAGTAAGTTTCTTAAAAATCTTAAAGAACTTAGAAAATTGATGGTCAAGCTTCTGCTATTTTAATCTTTGGGGAAAAGGTGGTGGTGGCCTTTCAACTTCCACTTCAATAGGAATTACAGTCTGATCTTTACTTGGAGAAAGAGTATCTTTAGGTTTTTCAATTTCTTCTACCTCTCTCTCTCTTTTTCAGTTTCATTCTGAATTTTCTCTTTTAATCCCTTTCCACTTCTAAGTTGTACAGCTTTTGCTTGTTCATGTTCTTTCCTAATTTCTTTAGGATTAATTTTGACATTGCTAGGTAGTGTTCCTTGAGGTCTGTAATTAATAAAATTAGTAATTTGACCCATCTGATTCTCAATATTACGAATAGTAGTGTTTTGACTTTGTAGCTGATTACCTAGTTACAAAATCAATTCTTCTATAGATAACTTTTTCTACTGATTATTAAAACTAGGAGGGTAAGTTGGTCTAAAGTTTGAATTTCCTTGATTGTTCAATTTGGATTAACTTGATTATTACTCCATTGTTGATGTCCATTATTCCAACTAAAATTAGGATGATTTTTCCAACTAGGATTATAATAATTAGAATAAGGGTAATTAGTTTTACTAGCAATTGCTTGCAAAGTTTCCATTGTTTGAGAATCATCAGTATTTGCAGAATTATCATTACTTACATGTGATATATTAATAGCAAAATTATCTAATTGCTTAGATATTGCAGCCACTTGTGAAGCTAAAATAGAAAAGGCTTCATTATCTTGAATACTTACCATTCTTTTAGGATTAATCCTTTGAGACGACCATTGAAAATTATTATTAGTCATTTCTTCAATTAAAGTATAAGCTTCTTCAAATGTCTTAGCCATTAAAGAACCACCAGCAACAGCATCTATAATAAATCTAAGTGATCCAATAAGTCCATTATAAAATATTTGAATAATTAACCAATCTAGCAAAGCATGATGAGGACGTTTTCTTAATAGTTCTTTAAATCTTTCCCAAGCATCATAAATTGTTTCTCCATCAAATTGTGTAAATGAAGTTATATCATTTCTTAATTTAGCAGTTCTAGAAGGAGAAAAATATTTAGCAAGGAATTTTTGTGTCATATCTGCCCATGTTTAATAGAACAAGTTACTAATGAATTAAGCCACATATTTGCTTTATCTTTTAAGGAAAGATGAAAGAGTCTAAGCCTAATAGCATCATTAACACGCCTAAAATATATATGTTTTTTGCTTTAACATTTTACTCATTTTTTATGATATTACACTTTAAAGGAAGGTATTTTGTATGTTTTTTGGTTTTAAGTATAAGAAATGGTGATTGGAGCAAAAGGAAACAAAAACGGTGCAATTTGGAGCAAAAATGAGCAAGAAATGAAATTTCGCCCTGACACATTTCGATAAGTCTTTCAATGCTTAATCTCTGTTATAATTCTTACATATTTTTGAATGAGATTACACTTTAAAGAAAAGTTTTTTTCATGCTTATTTTGTAGGGCTCTCTGTTACGAACTCAACGCAACTGAAATGGGGCTAAACGGAGCTAAAACGGAGTCAAACGGAGCGAAACGGCGGAGCCGCGCAGCAGTCTGCTCGCCGACGGCGAGATTTTCCCGAGACAGCCGGAAAATGGCCAAAAAGGCCCTCGACAGCAGTCAACAACCAGCCGACAGCGGCCCGGACGACCACGAAACGACTTTGGCGGTTTGGGGCTAATATTCGACGTATTTGGACGCTTTTTCGAAGGGGTGCTTAAGGAAACTCTTAGGAATTCATCCATACTCTTTAAAAATGGCAAATTTGTGTTAGAAATGGGTATATTAGAGAAATTTGAGAGGAAAAAAGTGGAGAAAACTTGGAGGAATGTTTAGGATTCTTAGATTAAGAGTAGAAATGTAGATTTCTACCCTTTTGGAGAGATTGGAGAGGAGAATTTGAGAGAATTTGTAAGGGATTTCACTAGCATTGCATGGATCGCTGGGAGACTTTATGGGAGAGATTTTCGTCTTTCTTTCAAAGGGAAAAAAGCTAAGTATTGTTCTACATTATCTTATAATTTTGTAAACATTTATTTAGTAGATTTGCTTTGGTTACATAAAGTTTCTGTTGTGTTTTCTTCGCGCTTTGTGACGTATCTCTCTTACTTTTTCTTCTTCTTTGGAAATAGCGGTATGAGAAGATTATGCCATTATTTTCCTTTTACTTTTCTTTTTCAATGAGTAGAAATCATGTTTAGGATTTTGTGATGCATGATAGAAGTGAATTTAATTATAAATGTGATGGTTTTTACTTGCACTTCATTTACATTGCAATAAGGGCCCATTGTAGTGTTAAAATTTGTTGTAATTGCATCGACCCGAAATGGCGGTGTAATTCTCAACAAACTGAAACCACATTCAAATTTCATGGATGGTGAAGTTGATGGAGATTGAATGCAAATAAATAGGGAAATATAATTATCGGGCGTAGAATTGGAGGTTTTAGAGTGACAGGCTAAAATCTACAATTCGGTCCTATCGTTTGGGTGCTAAAGTGTAGATGTTAGCCCTCAGGCGAGGGGAACGTGGGAGCTCCAAAGTGAGAGCCGGTATCCTCCCAGCCTAGCCGCAGATTCAGTAACCAAGCATAGGATAAGTCAATGTTCTTTATGCCTGGACCAAAGGGTAAAGAATAGGATTGCTCCTATTTGGCACATACAATATTGAATGCATCTCATTCCTATACATTATCTATTTCATTACATAAGAATAGTAGTTTTTAATATCTCAAAATTCTCCAAACCAACTCATCCAAAAAGGGTTATATTTAGAATTGTTATTTGCATTTAGATATAGTTACTATCTTTACATTTTACACTTGCATTTAGGAGTAGTTTCTAGATAAAACACAATTTTAATCGACATTCCAAACTAAGGACTATTAGTAGTAGACTAGAATTTGACTAAAGACCTCTTACTTCACTTCCTCGTGGGATCGATACTGGGGTTTTTAAAGAAAACTCTATAGTACTTGAAGCGATACGTATACTTGCGTAGTACCCCTAGCGTGTAAAATATTTTCTAATTTTTATATCCTTTAAGATTTTGCACACTAGCCGTTATTTATAAATCGGATCAAGTTTTTGGCCATCTTTTGGAAGTTAATTTACTGCGTAATTGAGTGTCGGACCAAGTTTTTGGCGCCGTTGCCGGGGAAGCTTCGGTAAGAACTTTAAGAGAATTTTAGTTGAAGTAATTTGGCTTAGACTTGGAAAACTGTAGTGTCGTAAAAACTGTCTTGTGAAATGTGTTTTCATATGAAAAAGTGTTTAAAATAAAAATTATTTTTATATGAAAAATAAGGTGTTTGTGAAAATGTTTTGTTGTGTTGAATATATTTTTGGTTTTATTTGTTTTATTGTTAATATATTATTTGTTATGTTGCGTATGCGAAATAGACGATTTGTAGGACTTGTGCCTTATGATCCCGAGTTTGAAAAAAAATAAAAAAATAAAAATACAGAAAGGACTCGAAAAACTAGAAATGGAAATGGAAAACTTTCAAGATAATAACTTAGAAAATCATCATAATTCATTGAGGGATTACGTAAATCCTACGACAAATGAAATTCACTCTAGTATACAAAACCATGTCGTAGAAGTTGACTCATTTGAAATAAATTCTGAGATTATTCAACTGGTGCAGAACAATCAGTTTGGGGGAACTCCTTCGGAGGATCCCTATTTACACTTATCAAATTTTCTAGAACTTTGTGCTATATTTTGTTATAATGGTATGTCAGACG
The DNA here is from genome assembly GCA_022702705.1 of Papilionanthe hookeriana x Papilionanthe teres. Taxonomy (NCBI): domain Eukaryota; kingdom Viridiplantae; phylum Streptophyta; class Magnoliopsida; order Asparagales; family Orchidaceae; genus Papilionanthe; species Papilionanthe hookeriana x Papilionanthe teres. The sequence continues at coordinate 128,512,426 of CM040426.1, read as the reverse complement.
ATGCTGTTAGACTAAGGCTTTTTCCTTACTCACTAAGGGATAAGGCTAAAATGTGGTTATATTCATTAGCACCTGGCTCTATTAAAAATTGGGAGGAGTTAAATCAAAAATTCTTAGCTAAGTATTTTCCACCTTTAAGGACTACTCAACTTAGAAACGATATTATCTCATTTTGTCAGTATGAAGGAGAACCAATATACGAAGCCTGGGAAAGATTTAAGGAACTCCTAAGAAAGTGTCAACACCATGCTCTATCCGATTGGTTAATCATTCAAACTTTTTATAATGGGTTAGTAGGATCTCTTAGGTCTATAATTGATGCTGCCGCTGGTGGATCATTAATGTCAAAACCATTTGATGAAACGTATGAGTTAATTGAAAAAATGGATACAAATGAATTTCAATGGCCCTCTACAAGGGTAAATCATAAAAATGTAGCTAATGTTCATGATACGGATACAATTACAATTCTTGCATCTCAGGTTGCTGCAATATCAAGGAAGTTGGACCAATTTGAAATGAACCAACCTCAATTTACTCTTGTAAGTGAGGAAAGTTCATTAGAGCCTATAATTGATTCTAAATTATCATATGAGACTTTAAATACCATAAACAACCTATACTCTAACTTTTACAACCCAGATTGGGAGAACCATCCTAAGTTTAATTGGAATCATACTACTAATGGTGGAAACCAAAAATGGGAAAATAATCATGCAAATCATAATGGAAGTTGGAATAATCAAGGGAACACAAACTATAGACCTTCATATCCACCGAACTCTAACAATGATCAACAATTTGAGGATAAGAAGATGTTTATGGAAGAAGTGGTATTGCAAATGGGAAACCAGTTGCAAAGTCAAAATGCTGTGATTAGAAACATAGAGAATCAACTGGGACAAATTGCTAATTCACTTAGCAATAGACACTAAGGAACACTTCCGAGCAACACTCAGATCAATCCTAAAGAGAACACTAATGAACAAGTAGAAGCTGTCCAATTAAAAAGAGGAAGAGAGATAGAGGATGTGGTTAGAAAAGAGAAAGATGTTGTGAGAGAAACAAAAGAAACTAAAAGATCTGAAGAACATGTTTCTAAGGATCTGGAAAAATTAATATCTCCAACTAAAATTAGTTTGGAAAAACCACCACCTCCATTTCCTCAAAGACTTAGACAGCATGAGTTGGATAAAAAATTTTCAAAATTTTTGAAAGTACTTAAGAAGTTAATGATAAATATTCCTTTCACTGAAGCTTTAGAACAGATGCCAAATTATGCAAAGTTTATAAAGGATATATTAAAAAAGAAAAGGAAATTTGGGGATTATGAGACAATTGCACTAAGTGAGGAGTGCAGTGCCATACTTCAGAAAAATTTTCCTCAGAAACTTAAAGATCATTGTAGCTTTACAATTCCTTGTGCAATTGGAGAAAAATTATGTGGAAAAGCTTTATGTGATTTAGGAGTGAGTATTAATGTGATGCCTCTATCTATATTTAGAAGGTTAGGTTTAATTAATATTTCTCCCACTACTGTAACCCTTCTGTTAGCTGATCGATCTATCATTTATCCAAAAATTATTATAGAAGATGTGCTTGTTAAAGTGGATAAGTTTATCTTTCCTGTGGACTTTATTGTATTAGATATGGAGGAAGATAAATAAATTCCAATTATTTTAGGGAGACCTTTCCTTGTTACTGGACAAGCTATGATAGATGTGCAAAAAGGAGAGTTGACTATGAATATTAATGACCAGGGAGTCACTTTTGATGTATTAAAGACTATGAAATATCCAGCTGAGAGAAAAGTCGATGATTATTTTTGGATGGATGAAATTGATTATCTAAGTAAAGACCATTTCCAAGAAAGTTTTGAGAGTAAGTTAAAAGATGAGATTGAAATAGATTTTCATGATGATTCAAAAACATTACTTAAAGAAGACTGTATGTATGTTCAGGAGAGGTGTGAAATGATGGACGCTGCCAAAAATAGTAAACTTTTAATTCCATTTATTGAAAAATCTCATGAACTTAAGATGGATATACCCCATACAATTTTAAAGCCTATTTATTTAGAGAATTCATCTGCACAGCCAGTCTTTATATCTTTAGATACAACTCAATCACAAGAAAAACCTGAACTAGATGATGAACAATGAAAAATTATTGAACTAAGATTTGAAAGAGAATTTGAGGATAAATTTCAAATGTACTTTGAGTTGAGAAAAGTGGATAATGATATTGAAAGACCATTGGAAGAAATTCCTAGGGAATTAGAAAAACCTATTTCCTTAACTAAGATAGATCCTCAATCATTTAATAATTATAAAAGGGAAGAATTTGAAGATAACTTGAATCATAAGAGTGACATAAAAGAATTTGATCCAAAATCTGAATTATCTAGAGAGAATTTGATCCAAAATTTGGGAGATATTGAGGTATCTTATAAAGATCCATTTCTTATAAATTTAAAAGATGATATTAATCTGCAAATTCAAAAAATCAATAAAAGAATATTGGATCTAGAAAGAAATACGAGGAATAATGATATAAATTCAACTGAAAATGAAGAGCTGAATGAAAAATTAAAATTTGAGGATTTTATAGGAATCCCTGGATCTGGAAATGATTGGGCGATTGATCGAGGATTACTTAAATGGAATTTTGATCCAAGAGGAATCATTTGTCGGGCCCGCGACGTTAAAACCAAGCGCTTTATGGGAGGCAACCCATAGTTATTAGTGTGCTTTGATTTAGTTTGCTTGAGAGTCCTGATTATTAGTGATCTATTATATTTTCTTTATAGTGGATTGATAAGTTTGATTAATGATTGGTAGATGTTTGGATTATTAGTAGTTTGATTTGATCTTTGTGTGTCATGAGGGAGGTGATTCCTTAACTTCTTACCGTGGTTAAACTTTTATGTTATCTTGTAGTAGTTGGATTGATGAGTTCACTACAGCTTGGGTATCACCCAGACTTGAGTTTTACAAGAGAAATCATGAATTTTGAACATTAATAATTCCATCTTAATTTTGTTACTTCCTTTCTACGACTTTGATTTCATTTGGTAGGAGTCGCAAACTTATTTGATGAATAACATTAGAATGATCTCACACTATCTTTATAACTGTTAGAGGTGCTTAATTATAAAGATTAGGTGATGCCTGAGATTGGTGTCTGGAAACCAATTTATCAGGGATAATCGTATCTTTGGGATTATAATCTATAAAATCATTTGAAAGTACCTAATTTACTAGTGTAGTGATTCTGTTAGAAATTGGAGGTAAGTTAGTAAGATGTGATGAGTTAAAGGATGAATTGACCTCATTTATCTTATGTGTGTTTATGTTTGTGTTACAACTTTATTTAGGTCTTGAAGAATATTTTTATATTCCCTTACTGATACCTACAATGCTAGTTAGACTTTGGTTTAGTTAATTTCATTCTGGCATGATTAGTTTAGATTTACTTTCTGCTGCATATTGTTCTGTCCTAATGAATACTTGTAAATGGTTTTGATAGACATTTGTGGTAGATAGAATTTCTAAATTGTTTTCTTCCTACTTATATTTTTTGTACTGAATGTTATATATGTTAAAAATTAAGTTTGGGGGTAGGAAGAAAAATAAAATTTTAATATGAAAATACTTCCTTTTAGTGTAATTTTATTACAAGCATGTTTTAGGCTATATTTACTTTCTCCTACAATCATTTTATCCTGATTATGCATGATATGAATTTGATAGGATGTTGTAGTAGTAAGTGGATTCAACCTTTACATTTTCTTCCTGCTACATTTTATGAAATTAATTGCAAAATATTTTAAAATTTAAGTTAGGGGGGAAGAAAAATATTAACTCTTATTTGTTCTCAATTATTATATTTTCAAAAATTATTAACATAACTTCTGGCACTTGAACCTCGCTTGAGATAACTAAAACTTTTTATTTCAGTTGAATATTATGGAAGGATTGGATGAAAGTTTTTATTAATAAAAGTTAATTTTATAAGGGTAAGATATTTGGTATGAAAGAATTTGATTATAGTTAACTATTTAAAGTAAAGAAAACTGTATTTTTGAAATGTTGAGAGACTTAAAGTATTGTGTGTTAAGAAGAGATTGTGACTTTATGATGAATAATAAAGCTCATACCTAATTATAAAATAAGGATGTGTTTTAAGTTTGAACTTTTGAAAGAGGAGAGTGAAGTTCAAAATCATTACAGGCTCTCCAGATATAGTAATCATCATTTAAAAAAAAAAGAGAGAAAAGAAAAGAGAGTAAAAAAAAGGATTGAAAATGATCCCAAAAGAAAAGAAAAAAAAAGTAAGAAAAAAAATATTTATGAGGAGAAGCTTGAGGAGATGCCTAATCAAAAATTGGCTTCACTTGAGTCACCCTAAAGGGAGAACTTGATTTCATTTTTGCATGAACTTCTTTTTCACATAATCTTTCAAGGCATTCTTAATATAACAAATTATGGTTTATCTTGAAATAAATAGAAGACTAGAACCCTTAGACATGATTGCTGAATATTCTTATACTTCTAGTGTTAACCTGAGTTACTTAATTTCTTTCTAAAAGTCTAACAAATATATTCTTTTGAATGAAAAATTTTAGTGTCTTACAGATGAAAAGTACATTGTCTTGAGTTATATTTTTACGTAGTAAAAGTGTTCCTTGAGAACAAGTAACAGTTAATTTTGGGGGATTTTGACACACCTAAAATATATATGCTTTTTGCTATAACATTTTACTCATTTTTTATGATATTACACTTTAAAGGAAGGTATTTTGTATTTTTTTTGTTTTAGGTATAAGAAATGGTGATTGGAGCAAAAGGAAACAAAAACGGTGCAATTTGGAGCAAAAACGAGCAAGAAATGAAATTTCGCCCTGACATCTTTCGATAAGTCTTTCGATGTTTAATCTCTTTTATAATTCTTACATATTTTTGAATGAGATTACACTTTAAAGAAAGGTTATTTTTATGCTTATTTTGTAGGGCTATCTGTTACGAACGCAACGCAACTGAAATGGGGCGAAACAGAGCTCAAACGGAGCCAAACGGAGCGAAACGGTGGAGTCGCGCAGCAGCCTGCTCTCCGACGGCGAGATCGATCTCGCAGACGGTGAGATTTTCTCGAGACAGCCGGAAAATGGCCAAAAAGGCCGCCGACAGCGACCTCGAACCCGCCGACAGCGGCCCGGATGACCATGAACCGACTTTTGGCTGTTTTGGGCCAATATTCGACGTATTTAAACGCTTTTTCAAAGGGGTGCTTAAGGAAACTCTTAGGAATTCGTCCATACTCTTTAAAAATGGCAAATTTGTGTTAGAAATGGGTAGATTAGAGGAATTTGAGAGGAGAAAAGTGGAGAAAACTTGGAGGAATGTTTAGGATTCTTAGATTAAGAGTAGAAATGTAGATTTCTACCCTTTTGGAGAGATTGGAGAGAAGAATTTGAGAGAATTTATAAGGGATTTCGCTAGCATTGCATGGATCGCTGGGAGACTTTATGGGAGAGATCTTCACCATTCTTTCAAAGGGAAAAAGCTAAGTATTGTTCTACATTATCTTATAATTTTGTAAACATTAATTTAGTGGATTTGCTTTAGTTACATGAAGTTTTCGTTGTGTTTTCTTCGCGCTTTGTGACGTATCTCTCTTACTTTTTCTTCTTCTTTGGAAATAGCGGTATGAGAAGATTATGCCATTATTTTCCTTTTACTTTTCTTTTTCAATGAGTAGAAATCATGTTTAGGATTTTGTGATGCATGATAGAAGTGAATTTAATTATAAATGTGATGGTTTTTACTTGCACTTCATTTACATTGCAATAAGGACCCATTGTAGTGTTAAAATTTGTTGTAATTGCATCAACCCGAAAGGGCGGTGTAATTCTCAACAAACTCAAACCACATTCAAATTTCATGGATGGTGAAGTTCATGGGAATTGAATGCAAATAAATAAGGAAATATAATTATCGGGCGTAGAATTGGAGATTTTAGAGTGACAGGCTAAAATCTGCAATTTGGTCCTATCGTTAGGGTGCTGAAGTGTAGATGTTAGCCCTCAGGCGAGGGGAACGTGGGAGCTCCGAAGTGAGAGCCGGTATCCTCCCAGCCTAGCCGCAGATTCAGTAACCAAGCATAGGATAAGTCAATGTTCTTTATGCCTGGACCAAAGGGTAAAAAATAGGATTGCTCCTATTTGGCACATACAATATTAAATGCATCTCAATCCTATACATTATCTATTTCATTACATAAGAATAATAGTTTTTAATATCTCAAAATTCTCCAAACCAACTCATCCAAAAAGGGTTATATTTAGAATTGTTATTTGCATTTAGATATAGTTACTATCTTTACATTTAACACTTGCATTTAGGAGTAGTTTCTAGATAAAACACAATTTTAATCGACATTCCAAACTAAGGACTATTAGTAGTAGACTAGAATTTGACTAAAGACCTCTTACTTCACTTCCTCGTGGGATCGATACTGGGGTTTTTAAAGAAAACTCTATATTACTTGAAGCGATACGTATACTTGCGTAGTACCTCTAGTGTGTAAAATATTTTCTAATTTTTATATCCTTTAAGATTTTTCACACTAGCCGCTATTTGTAAATCGGGTTAAGTTTTTTGTCATCTATTGGAAGTTAATTTACTGCGTAATTGCGGGTCAGACCAATCATCAAAAACTTTATGATATTTAAAGGTAGCACAAAGTTCTAAGAAACTAGCAAGGTGTAAATTTGGATCCTCATTAGGTGTTCCTCCAAATTGATTATTTTGAACCATTTGAATAATAGAAGGTTTAAGCTCAAAAGAATTAGCATCTACAGCTGGCATTTGAATACTAATATGAAGTTCATCAGTTGTAGGGTTTGCATAATCCCTTAATGGTTTATAAACATTTTGTTCATTAATTTCTATTGGATTTTGATTATTGTTATGTAAGTTAGTCATTTCTTGATATTTTGAATTTGTTTTCCTTTTCTAATTCTTTTAACTATTTTTTCTAATTCAAATTCAAAAGTTAATAATCCTTCAGATCCAGAACTACGCATAAAAATAAATTAAAATCTTTTTGGTATTTTTGTTTTTATATATTTTTTTATGTTTTATATATCTTTCTTTCTTAAAGAAATAAAAGTGTATAAATTATTTTTTATTTAAAAAAAATGTAAAAATTGTCTTTTTAACGTTCTTACTTATTTTCCTTATCATCCCCGGCAACGGCGCCAAAAACTTGATGTGACTCAACCCAACAGGGCTTTATATATACTTTCAAATGCAAGAATTTGATACCACTACTAGAAGATTTAATCACTAACAATGGTGTCAAAAAATTGATGTGACTAACTTATGGAAGAATTTATGAATTTATATTTAGATTTTTATAATTTGTAAAAGTCACAACTTCAAACGCAAGTATACGTATCGTATCAAGTAATACAGGGCTCTAGTGGAGTCCTGGTTATCGATCCGACAGGGAAGATTTTTAGAATATTAAGTAATATTTTTAGATTTTTCAAATTAAAAGTAATTATTATTTTTATTTCTTTTTAAAGTTTAGATTTTAGATTTAATAAAATTTATACTAAATGTAAGTAAGCAATAATAAAATAAAGATTAATGCAGGTATAAATAAAACAACTTTCTCCTTTTCAACTAATCCAAGATTTTTTTAGAATAATTATCATTTGAGGAGAATTTAGATTATGGTATTGTGCCAAATAGAAGCATTCCTATTCTTTACCCTTTGCTCCAGGCATAAAGAACATTGACTAATTTATAGATCGGTTTAGGATGTTTTATTAGTAGAATGGGTTAATCTAGGCTCACACTACTAGATGTCCAAGGGTGGCTATGGTCGGCCCTACCAGTGACCCGTTCCCTTTTTATAAATCAAATTATTAGAATTTAATCTGTCACTCTAAAAACTAATTAATTCTGCACCCATTAAATCATATCTTCCTATTTATTTTCACTTCACCTTGAATAACCTGCGTAAAGCCTTCGATTACCCAAGGATTCATGTGATATCTACTAGTTAAGAACTCATCTCTGGATAGGTCTCAAAATTCTTCAACAGGTTTTAACAATTTAAATGGCCAGTTTAAAAATTAAACTAAGATCAGGTATTAACATCATCACAATTTTTATAAATATTTTAAGTTAAATTCTCCAACAAAATTTAATTATCTTATTATATTTTTATAGTTTAAAGGAGAAAGGAAACTAACTACTCAGGACACATTGAATTCACACAGCAAAACATATTTATAAAACTTTGAACTAAGTTACAAATACTTATCTAGAATGTTCCTTCAAATGATCCGCTGACACCTACTGACTTCAATGCAATGATGAAAGACTTCAACAGCAACAACACTAATAATCTCACACTTAACACTTAAAAAAAACTAAAAATAAACTCACTAAATAATAAAGAAGGTGGCTCCCTAAAATGATTGGATGGCTATATAATGCTTGGGGACTATAGGATGCTAGAATAGGTGAAAGGGGTGATTTTCTCTGTAGAATGGACTCCTATTTATAAAGCTCTGAATTTGACTAGGGGTTGCTTAAGGCACCTCTTCAAAATTCGTCCAAATACAATGTATCTTTTAGAAGCTAACTGTCGCGCCTAGGCGCCGGGATCTGGCGCATGACTCCGTGACCAGGTCTTCGCACCTCTTCACTTTAGGTCGCACCTCTTCAAGACTAAAACTGTTTCCCTGTGTCTAGATGCATTGTATCACATGTCCTATATATTAGGAGTAACTTCCAGTCTTCTAGAATCTCTAATAACCGCTTAACACCGTCAAAATAACTGCCCAAAGTCGTCAAAAATCTTGTATGCGTCTGTATCGAACTGGCGCTTAGGCTCCGGATTCTGGCGCCTAGGCGCCAAGCCTACAATTTTGATAACCTTGCTCTTTAAGCTCCATTTTTGCTCATTTTTCCTTCTTAAACTCTTTTTTTATCACCTACATCCAATAACATAAAAACACCTTTCATTAAAGCATAATATCTTTAAGAATTGAATCATAAATAAGGCAATAAAATGGGTATTTTTAAAGTGGATCATCCATCGAATCATTCTTGGTTTAGCATCTTTCTTTTGCATTAAATATTTAATAGCAGAATAATCAGTATGCACTATACATTTGGCTCCAATTAAGTAAGATCTAAATTTTTCAAAGGCATGAACGATAGCTAATAACTCTCTTTCTGTAGTAGTATAATTAATTTGAGCATCAGTAAGATTTTTACTAGCGTAGTATATAACTTTAAACATTTTCTCGTGCATTTGCTCTAAAACCACTCCAATAGCATAATCGCTCGCATCACACATTAATTCAAATGGTTTCTCCTAGTCAGGTGAAACTATTATTGGAGCAGTTATTAATTTTTCCTTTAATAAATCAAAAACTTTTAAGCATTCATCATTAAAATTAAACTTCTTATCTTTTTCCAAAAGTTGGCATAGACACTTAGTAATTTTTGAAAAATCTTTAATATATTGCCTGTAGAAACCTACATGTCCGAAAAATCTTCTTACCCCGCCCACAGTTATTGGAGGTGGTAATTTTCTATAATTTGAATCTTTACGGAATCTACTTCCATGCCATTTTTCAGATATTTTATGCTCAAGTACAATTCTTCCTGCAACCATAAATTGACACTTTTACCATTTTAGGACAAAATTTGTTCTTTCAAATAACTCTACAACTTTTTCTAAGTTTCATAAGCATGCATCAAATGAATCTCCAAATACTGAGAAATCATCCATAAAAACTTCTATTCAATCATCTATTAATTAGCTAAATATGGACATTGACCCACTTTTTATATGATTGCAAATTATGTTAATAGCAACGGTACCAAAAACTTGATCCCGTTTTAATATATATATTTGATTTTATGATGGAATGTATAATGTGTATTCTACGAAAGTATACATATTGTATCAAGTAATACAGGGCTCTAATGGATTCCTGGTTATCGATCCCACAGGGAAGTTTTTAACAGATTTGTATCAGCTAAATTTAAAGGAATTACTTACTAATATAATATACGGAAATTTAGAATAATTAACTAAAGCAAACTAAAGTAAACTAATGCTTTAAAATAAAGTTGATTTAAAAGATTTCAAAAAAAGTATCCTTCTCCTTGTTTTTAGAAAATTAAGTGAATGATGAATTTAAATAGAATTTCTTTTATTGTATTGTGACAAATAGGAGCATTCCTATTCTTTACCCTTTGGTCCAGGTGCAAAGAACATTGACTAATCCTATGTTTGATTACTGAATCTGCGGCTAGGCTGGGAGGATATTGGCTGCCACTTCAGAGCTCCCACGTTCCCCTCACCTGAGGGCTAACATCTACACTTCAACTCTCAAACAATAGACCAAATTGAATATTTTAGTCTGTCACACTAAAATGTCCAATTCTGCGTCCGATAAATAATATTTCCCTATTTATTTGCATCCTCCTTCCAAGGCTTTTGACTTCCCGAATATTGGATGTAATCTTTACTATAGTTGATAATTCAACATATTTTAACAATTCAATGGGTCGATTGAAAGTAAATTAAGTTTTAAGTAAAAATTATCACAATTTATTTTAATATTTTAGGCACTTCTATTTAATTTCATCAATTCACATAATTTCATAAATAAGGAGAAAGACTAAGAAAACTACTCAGAATGCATGGGAATTAAATAATGCATGGATTTAAATAAGGTTAACAACAATAAACAAAGATACTTATCTTAATTTTCTCCCCAAGCAGACTCCTTGAAGTTCCTTTGACTTTTCCTTCCAGTAAAGCACACTTCTAAACTCACTAATTACACTCTAAAACTCTTAAAATAAACACCACGTAGACACTAATACTCTAAATAAACACACACATAAATAGACACCAAAAAGAGATACACTAGACACACAAATTTGTCCTCTATTTATAGAGGTAGACAAAGGTCCAAGGGGTACTTAAGCACCTCTTCAAAAAAGCATCCAGGTTCAATGTATCTGACATTTTGAACAATCTCGCCGTCGGCGAAGCTTCTAGAAGGTCTCCAAACCGCGCGATCTCGCTGTCGGCGGGCTCGGGCTCGCTGTCGGTGAGGTAGTTATAAATCCTTCAGAAATTTTCTTAATAATCTCAGCGTCGGCGGGCTCGATCTTGCCGTCAGCGACATAGTTCATTTTGCATGAATTTCTTCCTTTTTGATCCAAATTTGCTCCATTTCATGCTTTTTTGCTTTTATCACTTATAAAACTTCATTCCTGCAATAAAATAAAGAAAATACCTTTCCTTAAAGTGCAATTTCATAAAAAATAGGTATGAATTTCTTAACGTATTTTTCTGTGATCAAAATCCCCCAAACTTAATTATTGCTTGTCCTCAAGTAATTTTTGTACTAAATAAAAATTATGATTTTTGTAATAGAACTTTTCAATTCAGATATACTATGAATTAATTTTAAATAATACTATAGTAAAGTTAAATAGAAATATTTTCAAGTAATTAAATTAACTTTATAGATATAAGAATATTTAGTTATCAATACTAAGATTTTAGTTCTTTATTTATTTCAGGAAAGACTATATTTAAAAGAGTAATTTACTTAAGATATTTAGATAATAGGAAGTTCAAGAAAACACTATTTAGTAAAATACTAATCCATATATATAAGTTCAGAAATATATTTGAGTTTTACCCTTTAGGTTGATTTCATTGAAGCCAATTTTTTATAAGGCATCTCCTCAAGCTTCTCCTCACTTATATTTTTCTTTTTTTTTCTTTTTTTTTTCTTTTTGGATTGATTTTCAATCCTTCTCCTTTTCTTTTTCTTTTTCAAGTGAGGATTACTATATCTGGATAGTCTGTTAATAATTTTGAACTTCAACTTTCTCTTCCTAAATTTGAAACTTAAAATATTTCTTTGCTTATATGTATTTCATAGCTTTTACTTCATTGAGTTTCAATCTCTTCTTTTTCATTTAAATACTTAAGAATTTCAATTTTAGAATATAGTTTCCCTTACTTTAAATAGTTTACTATATTCTTATTTCTTTTAACCAAATATCTTATTCTATTAAATAATTGAATTACTAGAAACATTTTTTTTAACTTTCTATAATAATTAAATAAAGTAATTCATGTTTATTGAATTGAAAAATTACTATAGAAAAATCATTTGATAATAATAATTTTTGAAAATAGAAATTGAGAACAATTTAATAATTAAATTTGAATTTTTCCTCCCCCAAACCTAAATTTTTATATCTAATTCTAACTGGTGAAATGGAAAATATACAATGAATCATACCTTTAAGCCTTAGGTATTTCTTTTCCTTGAAATTTTGCAGGCTTTTTCATTTATTTAAAGAACCTGTACTGTTAGTATTCTTCAACATATATAATATTTAAAAGAAAGTGTTGGGATAGGAAATTTTTAATAAGTATAAAACACAACAAATGAAAACTTAATCTATTACTACACATACAATCAACTAACCTATTTTAAATAAATTAAAACAATCTAAACATATTAAAAGTTCATAACTTATAAAAACGTAAACAACATATTAAATAAAAACTAACATCCTATCTAAAAAATTGCAAACTAACTTAACACATAAAAAGTCTAACGTTATAGCATAAGCACACAAACAAACACTTCAAAGTCATAGTCCACAGAAAGTACAAAATAATTACATACAGAACAATAAAGTTTTCAAAATAACAATTAATCTAATCAAAACTAAACAAATTCTCTAATCTTCCGCATCAAAATCCCAAGCTATATCATCTCCCTGATCTCCAGGCTGAGAAGATTGAGCAGGCTGATACTGTGTGTAGCGAGGGCACTCAGGAAAGAAAACATCTAAATCACCACTCCTATATCGACGTTCAGCCTCATAATATGCAATTTAATACTCTGAATGTCGCGGGAGATATTCGCTATCATAATCGTGTCTTCTTTCCAAGCCATCAATTCTGTGGTCTATATGCTCAAATCTTCTTTCCATATTCTCTCCAAATTGTTCAAAACTCTTTCTACTCAGAGTCAGCTCATTCATCAGATCTTGAAGGGTAGGAGTGGTGTACTGAGGGGGTTCATAACTAGTAGAGGGTATATCTCTACTTGAAGAAGGTACATAATCCCTTGTCCCAAATCTCCATCCTTCGTGGGATTCATATTTCCTTATATTAACCTGAGTAATGGGTTTCATAGGTTCAACCCATTCCTCATCATCTCTTACCTCTACCCCAGATAATTGGTAGAGTGCATAAATAAGACTAGGATGTCCTAGTCCTCCTCCACTTTCATTTCTTGAGGTGGCTAATATATTCTTATAAATTACACTTCCCACATTAATGCTTTTTTTGTTCTGAATACAGAAATTCAGAACTTCTCTATCTCTTGTTACCTCACTATGGTGGTAGGTAGGTAATAAAGTAGAACAAATAAAATAGTGTCAGGCTTTTGATGTTGCATTTAACATAGAAAGAGGAAAATTTACCCTTTCCCGCTGCTTGATCTTCCAGACGCCTTTCCCATCAGTAAGAAAGTCGATCATCTCTTCCAGTGGTCCTTCCATAGTTCCAAATGTATCATACTCACTGGTATAGGTGTCTCGTACCTCGTAATAAGCATTTATCCTCGCAGCGCTAAATTCAACAAAAAATCCTCTAACCTTTACTGGCGCATCTTCAGTTGAAGTCAAATTAGCATAGAACTCCTTAACTACTTCTACAGTGGCTCTGTTGGTCACGAAACAGAAATTTTCCCATCCTCGTTCCTTAATGATTCGCTCAACTTCTCCTCCAGGACTTTTGAAAACTCGATCTTGAATGCATGTTCTGGCTTGAATATTGTGAAAATATCTTGATTGTGTCTTTGCATTCACAAAACGAGTTTCGTCGTAATCCAATCTTCGCTTTTGTCGTGGAGCCATTTTTGATCTGTGAAATTTGCAAAAATTTTAACTAAACTCCCAAATATTACTAAGAAGGCTTCCTACAACATCGAAAATCCATTTAAATCAATTTTCATGAATTTCTTCTAAGTATTTTCTCCACATTTCGAATTTTTTCAAAATTTCACAATGTAGAAGAAATCCATGGTGAAAATCAAAAATTTTTGCATAGGAGTGAAGCTCTTACCAAGGGAAGATGAAATCTGGTGACAAAAAGTGTTGAAATCGCCTCAAATCCAAGATCTCACAAGCCCTAGGTCGGTTTTTTCGAAGTTTTGAGGAAGGGGATGATGAATAGTGTCGGTTGACTGGTCAAATATAGGTCTTTTCGCGATCTCGCTGTCGGTGAGATTTTTCTCACCGTCGGTGAGCTAATTAATTTGACAAAGGAAAAAGTTTCGGGAAAAATCCACCGTCGGCGAGCTCGTTCTCGCTGTCAGCGTGATTACCCTCACTGTCGGCGGGATAATTCTCGCCGTCGGCGAGATCCCAAAATTTTAATTTTTTTTTTTTTGAAATTCGTCAATCATTTTCAACCTTGATTTGCCCTTAATCAATCTTCCGATCACTTAATTTAATAATTTAGTATGAAGATTAGATACTTATACTCACAAAAAGTTCACACAACACAAACAACATAATTTTATATATGAAATCCATGAGACTTACAAACTTCACACTAACAACTAACAACATACTTAACTTAAATGTCCAAATCCATAATACTCAGCATTGCAATCCACACCACAACACTCTAAATGCTGAGACATAACAATTACATATAATCTCGTCAAATCTGAGATAATCATGTCAAAGTTCGACTCATAATAAAACCTAAATCCAAATCAACACATATATACACAGATATATGACATAAAATAAAAATCTTTCCTACTCCTCTGTGTCTGAATTATCATCCTCTCTGATATTCCCGATGAGATGCAGGTGCACAAATAAATTGTAGAAAGGCCTGAAAGGGAATTCTGCAGTAGATTCTTCATTAATCCACCCTTTCTGTCTCAGTAAATGAATAAAACTGGCCTCCAGATGTCCAGTATGATCAAAGTGCTCCTTCATCCTCTAGTCAATGTAATCAAACATATCAGAGATATTGTCGATGGAATTCATCACATTCTGCAACTCTTTCTCTAATCCTTTAATCTTCTTCAGAATGAAATTTGTTTTATCAGTAAGGGGCCTTGCTAAAGGATTTTTCTATGATGCTCTATCAGAAATAATGGTAATCTCATCATTGTTATCCAAAGTTGGAAACATATCCGTAGGATCAAGTGGTTTCCATGGTAAAAGTACCTTTTCCCAAGCCTCATAAGAAACTTGGTACTGACTGCATAAAGCAAATATAGTCGATGGGTGTCCAAGTCCATGCACTGACCCATGCACAATCAATCCTAATGCAGACTTTACTATAATTGATCCAACATCGATAGGTAGTCCAATTTGAATATAGTAGTTTAATATAGCGCATTCCTTTGAAACCTTATTTACCCTCATAGTGGGTAATAATTTTGATGAGATGAAGAAATGCCAATGCTTCGAGACAGGGTTACGAAGTGATACAGAAAAACTGACATACCCGTCTTCGCGCAACTCCCAATCATCAGGTTCTTCGGTCAGTATCTATAAATCTCGTTCATATTGTATCTTGAAGGCACAAAGTTTGAATAATGACAGACAGGGGTATTCTCTATAGAAAATAATTCATTTACCCTTGAAGGAGTAAATGTTACCCATCTTCCTCTGACGTAGACATTTCAATTGTTGATCGCATGTAGATTAGAGTAAAACTCTTTAACCACAAGAATAACTACAGCGGATGTCGTATAGCAAAATACCTCCCAATGCCGTTGTGCGATCATTTCTTCAATTTTTGTGATGGAATTCTCTACTCCTCTGTTGACAAATCCCCTTTCTTTAATAAGTTGCTTCTACATCAAGACTTTATTGAAGATACCCTGTGCCTCCTAACTGACGAATTTTCTTCGGTTAAAAACTCTAGTTTTTGTGGTTTCTAAGAGTTTGGTGGCCATTTTAGATTGAAAGGAATGATCTCTAGTCGTTTCTAAGGAAGAAAATAGTGTAAAAATGAATTTGGGATGGTTTCCTACAAAGAAAAGGCTTAGAACCGTCCAAAAACAGCACAAAAATTCGTAAGAAACCAAATTTTCAACTGCCTCGCCGTCAGCGGGAAGTTTCTCGCCGTCGGCGAGATAGTTGTAAAACTGAAATGTTATAAGGTGCCGATCTCGCTGTCGGCGAGATCGACCTCGCCGTCGGCGAGATTTCGTAAAATTGCCCAATTTTGCTTTAATTCGAATATTTTCTGATCTCATCATATAGGTTCAAAGTTGTGATGATTTTAATTAAAAAAATTGAGTAGTAAGATTTGTTTTAATAATACAGACTCACTAATTTGTATATATTTAAAATAAAAGACTACTATGGGTTGCCTCCCATAAAGCGTTTGGTTTAGCATCGTCAGCCCGACCTGATTTCAGTTAGTAATCAGGTTGACTAAGCATTAAAACCTCTTTAAAATTTGGTCTTCTACCTTCGAAATACGGTTTTAATCTATGTCCGTTTACCTTTAATCTATGTCCTGTTTTTGGATCTTCAATTTCTATAGTTCCATATGAAAATATTTGAGTTATGGTGAAAGGTCCTAAACAACGAGATTTTAATTTCCCAGGAAATAATTTCAATCTAGTATTATATAGCAAAACTTCTTGTCTTGGTTCAAAATTTCTCTGATTAATCTTCTGATCATGCCATAATTTCATATTTTCTTTATAAATCCTATCATTATCATATGATTCATTCCTTAATTCTTCCAATTCATTTAATTGCAACAATCTATTTTCACCAGACTTCTTTCATATTATAATTAAATTCTTTAATCGCCCAATATGCTTTATGTTCTAATTCAACTGGTAAGTGGCAAGTTTTTCCATATATAAGCCTGTAAGGAGTCATTCCAATCGGAGTTTTATAAGCAGTCATGTATGCCTATAATGCAGTGTCTAGTCTTATAGACCAGTCCAATCTATTAGGGTTTACAGACTTTTCTAAATTATGCTTAATCTCTCGATTAGAAACTTTAGCTAATCCACTAGTTTGTGGATGATAAGCAGTTGATATCTTATGAATAATATTATATTTTTCTACTAGTTTGTGAATATATTTGTTTCTAAAATGAGTTCCTCTGTCAGTGATAATCACTCTCGGCATTCCAAATCTAGTAAAAATATTTTTCATTAAAAATTTTGAAACACTTTTAGCATCACACCTTGGTAAAGTTTGCGCTTCGATCCATTTGGAAACATAATCAACAGCTACTAATATATATGAGTTTCCAAATGAAGGAATAAAAGGTCCCATGAAATCTAATCCCCAAACATCAAAAATTTCAACTTCTAATAAAAAATTCAGAGGCATTTCATTTCTTCTTGATATGTTTTCTACTCTTTGGCATTTATCGCATGTTTTTATATATCTGTATACATCTCTAAATAGAGTAGGCCAGTAGAATCCAGATTGTAGAATTTTATATGCGAGTTTTATCGGTCCCAAAATGTCCTCCAAAATCGAATCATGACATTTTTGAATAATTGGTTCAATTTCTTCTTAAGGCACGCATCTTCTAATAATTAGATTCTTACATTGCTTATATAAGTATGGTTCATCCCAAAAGTATGTTTTAGTATCATGAATGAATTTTTTCTGTTGTTGCAAAGTTAACATAGGTGGTAAAATGTCACTTACAATATAATTTATTATATCAGCATACCAAGGTATTTTCCACTCATTTATATTATAAAGTTGTTCATCAGGAAAACTGTCTAAAATTTCATTGTCAGTATCAGATAATTCATGATTTTCTAATCTTGATAAATGATCAGCAATTTGATTATCAGTTCCCTTCTTTTTAACGATCTTAAAATCAAATTCTTGCATTAATAATATCCATCTAATTAATCTTGGTTTAGAATCTTTCTTTTGCATTAAGTACTTAATAGCAGAATGATCAGTATGCACAATACATTTAGTTCCTATTACATAATGTCGAAATTTATTAAAAGCATATACAACTGCTAATAATTCTCTTTCAGTAACTGTATAATTTATTTTAACATCATTTAGAGTTTTACTGGCATAATATATAACTTTAAAAATCTTATCATATCTTTGCCCAAGAACTGCTCCTATAGCATAATCACTAGCATCACACATAAGCTCAAATGATTTTTCCCAATTAGGTGAAACTATTATAGGTGATGTAATTAATTTATCTTTTAATAATTCGAAAGCATTCAGGCATTCAGTTGTAAATTCAAATTTCTTGTCCTTTTCAAGAAGTTGGCATAGAGGTTTAGTAATTTTTGAAAAATCTTTTATATAACGTCTATAGAATCCAGCATGTCCAAGAAAACTTCTTACCCCTTTCACCGTAGTTGGAGGTGGTAATTTTGCTATAACTTGAATTTTTGCAGGGTCTACTTCCATGCCCTTTTCCGAAATTTTATGCCCTAACACAATGCCGCCTGTAACCATAAATTGACATTTCTCCCGATTAAGAACTAAATTAGTTTTCTCACATACTTCAAATACTTTTTCAAGTTGATTTAAGCATGTGTCAAATGTTGTTCCAAATACGAGAGAAATTATCCATAAATACTTCTATTCCATTATCAATTAATTTACTAAATATAGACATCATACATCTCCGGAATGTTGCGGGTGCATTACATAATCCAAAAGGCATCCTTCGAAAAGTGAAAGTTCCATAAGGACTAGTAAATGTAGTTTTCTCTTGATCCTCAGGAGCAATTTGTATTTGATGATAACCGGTATATCCATCTAAGAAACAAAAAACTTATGTCCGGCTAATCTATCTAACATCTGGTCTAGAAATGGTAAAGGGAAGTGATCTTTCCTGGTGGCTGCGCTTAATTTTCTATAATCAATACATATTCGCCATCCAGTAACTTGTCTTATAGGGATAAGATCATTATTTTCATTAGCTTTTACGGTCACTCCTCCTTTCTTAGGCACACAGTGAATTGAGCTTACCCAAGCACTGTCAGAAATAGGATATATAATACCATTATCTAACCATTTTAAAATTTCTTTTTTGACTACTTCTTTCATTATCGGGTTAAATCTCTTTTGGGGATCTACTCTAGGCTTATGTTCATTATCTAAAATAATTCTGTGCATACAAATTGAAGGACTAATTCCTTTAATATCTGCTAAAGTCTAGCCAAAAATTTTCTTATATTTTTTAAGGTATCTAAAAGTTTTTGTTCTTGAGATTCATTTAATTCAGATGAAATAATAATCTGGTAGAGTTGAAGAATTACCTAAGTAAGCATATTTCAAATGATTAGGTAACATTTTTAACTCGAAGTTCGGGTAGTTTAATAATCGATGGAACTATATTTTTTTCGAGTTTTTCGTATTATCCAAAAATTCAAATTTCTCTTGAATATAATCTAGTTCTTCATTTATATCGGTTTTTCAATTAATTCGGTATTTTCTTTTTCTAATTTTTCTTCATAATATTCCTTAAAATGTTCTTTTTGTAAATGATCGAGTACTTCCATTCGAAAACACTCATCATCTTTTTCTAGTGCGAGGATATTTCATTGATTTAGCAATATTAAAAGTTACTTTTTGGTCATTTACTCTCATAGTTAATTCTCCTTTACGAACATTAATCATAGCTTTCCCGGTGGCTAAAAATGGTCTTCCTAAAATGATAGGAATTTCTTTATCTTCTTCCATATCTAAAACAATAAAATCTACGGGGAAGATAAATTTATCTACTTTTACTAAAACATCTTCAATAACTCCCTTAGGATATGTAACGAACGATCGACTAAGCGAAGGGTTCTCGAAGTAGGTGAAATTTCTCCCAATCCTAATCTCTTAAAAATTGATAGAGGCATTAGATTGATGCTTGCTCCTAAGTCACACAAAGCTTTTCCATAGAATTTTTCTCCAATAGCGCGAGGTATAGTGAAACTACCAGGATCTTTTAATTTTTCGAGAAGCTTTTTCGAATAATAGCACTACACTCTTCACTAAGTGCGACCGTTTCATTATCGATAAATTTTCTTTTTTTATTTAGAATATCTTTCATGAATTTTACATAGATTGGCATCTGTTCTAAATCTTCTACATAAGGAATATTTATTGTTAATTTCTTTAGAATTTCAAGGAATTTAGCAAACTGTTTATCTTTTTTATGTTGAATTAGTCGTTGAAGAAATGGTGGTGGAGGTTTTTCAACAGAAATTTTCATTGGTATTAAAGGATTTTCTATGTTTAGATCTTGTTGATTCTTTTCCTTTTCGATTTCCACTTCCTCTTTTTGACTTTCAAGTTCTTTCTGAATTCGAGGTTTTAATTCTTTTCCACTTTGTAATTGTATCGCTTTAATTTGTTCATTTCCTTTGTCTTTGGGATTTATTTCCACATTACTAGGGAATGTTCCAGGTATTCTATTATTAAGCGCGGTAGCGATATGTCCAAGTTGAGTTTCAATATTTTTAATAATTGTTCCTTGATTTTGTAATTGATTTCCTTATATTTGTAATTGATTTCCTTGATTTTGTAATTGTTGACCCATATTTAATATTAATTCTTCTATAGATAATTTCTTATCTTTAAATTGTGGGTTATTATTATTAAATCTAGGTGGATAATTAGGTTTATAATTAGAATTTCCTTGATTAGAGGGATTTCCTATTGGTTGTGTTATGTTGTTCATCCATGGTTGATTAGTTGTATTATTATTCCAATTAAAATTAGGATGATTTTTCCATCCAGGATTATAGTAATTTGCATATGGATTATTGGGTCTGTTATTAATAGCATTTATAGTTTCATAATGAGATTGGGATTCTATAAGTTGTCCAGATGAGTTTTCTTCTAATATAGTTGGAGAGTAATTCATTCCAAAATGATCTAATTTTTTAGATATAGCAGCGATTTGCGAAGCTAACATAGATATTGCATCATTTTCATGAATACTAGCTATCTTTTTTGGATTCATTCTATCAGCAGGCCATTGAAAATTATTGGTAGACATTTCTTAGATTAGTGCATAGGCTTAATTAAATGGTTTTGACATTAATGATCCTCCAGCAGCAGCATCGATGATTGATCTTAAAGATCCTACTAATCCATTATAGAAAGTTTGAATAATTAACCAATACGGTAATGCATGATGTGGGCATTTCCTAAGAAGTTCTTTAAATCTCTCCCATGCTTCATATATTGATTCTCCATCAAACTGACTAAAAGAAGTTATATCAATTCTAAGCTTAGCAGTTTTAGATGGAAAATATTTGGATAGAAATTTTTGTGATAATTCTCCCCAAGTTTTAATAGATCCAGGTGCTAACGAATTTAACCACATTTTAGCCTTATCCCTTAAGTCTAATACCTTCGTTAGATACGCCTTCATATTTGAAAGTAGCACATAGTTCTAAAAAACTAGCAAGATGTAAATTAGGATCTTCAGTAGGTGAACCACTAAATTGATTGTTTTGTACCATTTGGATAATTGCAGGTTTAAGTTCAAATGAGTTAGCAACTACATCAGGTTTTTGAATAGTTAAATGAATTTCATCTAATGTAGGGTTGGCATAATCTTTTAATGGTCTCTGTTGATTGATATTTTAATTTTCAAGAATATTCGCCATTTGTGTTAAATTTATAATTTCTCTTTTTTATTTTCTAATTCTATAATTGTACGCTCTAATTCTGAATTGTAAGGTATTAAATTTTCGTTTCTAAATTTTCGCATACAATTTTATAAAATTTTAAAATAGTTCGTTACTCTTAGTAAATTATGTCTTTACTTCCCCGGCAACGGCGCCAAAAACTTGACCCACTTTTTATATGATTGCAAATTATGTTAATAGCAACGGTACCAAAAACTTGATCCCATTTTAATATATATATTTGATTTTATGATGGAATGTATAATGTGGATTCTACGCTAGTATACGTATCGTATCAAGTAATACAGGGCTCTAGTGGAGTCCTGGTTATCGATCCCACGGGGAAGTTTTTAACAGATTTGTATCGATTAATTTTAAAGGAATTACTTACTAATATAATATACGGAAATTTAGAATAATTAACTAAAGCAAACTAAAGTAAACTAATGCTTTAAAATAAAGTTAATTTAAAAGATTTCAAAAAAAAGTATCCTTCTCATTGTTTTTAGAAAATTAAGTGAATGATGAATTTAAATAGAATTTCTTTTATTGTATTGTGACAAATAGGAGCATTCCTATTCTTTACCCTTTAGTCGAGTGCAAAGAACATTGACTAATCCTATGTTTGATTACCGAATCTGCGGCTAAGGCTGGGAGGATACTAGATGCCACTTCGTAGCTCCCACGTTCCCCTCACCGATGGCTAACATCTACACTTCGGCTCTCGAACAATAGGACCAAATTGAATATTCTAGTCTCGCACTAAAATGTCCAATTCTGCGTCCGATAAATAATATTTCCCTATTTATTTGCATCCTCCTTCCAAGGCTTTTGACTTCCCTGAATATTGGATGTAATCTTTACTATAGTTGATAATTCAACATATTTTAACAATTCAATGAGCCAGATTTAAAGTAAATTAAGTTTTAAGTAAAAATTATCACAATTTATTTTAATATTTTAGGCACTTCTATTTAATTTCATCAATTCACATAATTTCATAAACAAGGAGAAAGACTAAGAAAACTACTCATAATGCATGGGAATTAAACAAAGCATGGATTTCAATTAAGGTTAACAACAATAAAAAAAGATACTTATCTTAATTTCCTCCCCAAGCAGACTCCTTGAAGTTCCTTTGACTTTTCCTTCCAGTATAGCACACTTCTAAACTCACTAATTACACTCTAAAACTCTTAAAATAAACACGAAGTAGACACTAATACTCTAAATAAAAACACACATAAATAGACACCAAAAAGAGACACACTAGACACACAAATTCGTCCTCTATTTATAGAGGTAGACAAAGGCCCAAGGGGTACTTAAGCACCTCTTCAAAAAAACGTCCAGGTTCAATGTATCTGACATTTTGAACAATCTCGCCGTCGGCGAGAAACTACCTAGCCGTCGGCGGGGCTTCTAGAACGTCTCCAAACCGTGAGATCTCGTTGTCAGCGGGCTCGGGCTCACTATCAGCGAGGTAGTTATAAATCCTTCAGAAATTTTCTTAATAATCTCGTCGTCGGCGGGCTCGATCTCGCCGTCAACGACATAGTTCATTTTGTATGAATTTCTTCCTTTTTGATCCAAATTTGCTCCATTTCATGCTTTTTTGCTTTTATCACTTATAAAACTTCATTCCTGCAATAAAATAAAGAAAATATCTTTCTTTAAAGTGCAATTTCATAAAATATAGGTATGAATTTCTTAACATATTTTTCTGTGATCAGACATCATACATCCTTAAAATGTTGCAGGCGCATTACATAATCCAAAAGGAATTCTTCTAAAAGAAAAAGTTTCATAAGGGCTAGTAAATGTAGTCTTCTCTTGATCCTCAGGAGCAATAGGTATTTGGTGATAACCGGTATATCCATCGAAAAAGCAATAATACTAGTGTTCAGCAAGTCTGTCTAGCATTTGGTCTAAAAAAGGTAAAAAGAAGTGATCTTTTCTGGTGGCGACAATTAATTTTCTATAATCAATACATATTTGCCAACCAGTGACTTATCTTATCGATATGGTTTCATTTCGTTCATTTACATCAACAGTCACTCCCCTCTCTTAGGAACACAATGAATTGGGCTTACCCAAACACAATCAGAAATAGGATATATAATTCCAACATCTAACCACTTTAAAATCTCTTTTTTATCCACTTTTTCATCATTGGGTTCAGTCTCCTTTGTGGATCAACTCTAGGTTTATGTTGTTCATTCAATAAGATTTTGTGCGTACAGATCGAAGGACTAATTCTTTTAATATCTGTTAAGGGCCAACTAAAAGCTTTTTTGTATCTTTTTAAGGTATCCAGTAATTTTTGTTCTTGATATTCATTTAAATTTGAAGATATAATAACTAGTAAGGTAGATGATTCTCCTAAAAACATATACTTCAAATGATTAGGGAGAATTTTCATCTCAAGTTCAAGGGCTTTTATGATAGATGGAATTAAACTTTTATCTCCATTTTCCATAGTATCCAATCCTTCAAATCTTTCCTGAACAAATTCTAACTTTTCATTCTTCATATCATCCAAATCATTTTCACTTTCACTTTCAACCTCACATTCCAAATTTTCTTCAAAAACTTCTTTAAAATGATCTTCTCTCAAATAATTGCAATTTTCCATTCTAAAGCACTCATCATCTTTTTTAGTTGAAGTATGTTTCATAGATTTCAAAATATTGAAAGTTACCTCTTGATCATTAACTCCCATAGTTAATTCTACTTATTGAACATCGATCATAGCTCTCCCAGTAGCAAGGAACGGTTTTCCCAAAATAATTGGAATTTTTTTTATCTTCCTCCATATCTAATACAATAAAGTCCACAAGAAAGATAAATTTATCCACCTTCACTAATACATCTTCCACAATTCGTTTAGGATAAGTGATAGAACGATCAACCAATTGAAGAGTCACGGTTGTAGGTGAAATTTCTTCTATTCTCAATCTTTTGAAAGTTGATAAAAGCATAAGATTAATACTAGCTCCCATATCACATAAAACTCTTCCGAATAATTTCTCACCTATAACACACGGGATAGTGAAAATACCAGGGTCTTTAAGTTTTTCAGGATGCTTCTTCTGAATAATTGCACTACACTCACCGCTAAGTGCAAAAGTCTCGTGGTCTTTGAACTTTCTTTTCTTTTTAAGAATATCCTTCATAAACTTTGCATAATCAAGCATCTGCTCTAATGCTTCAACAAAGGAAATATTAATCATTAAATTCTTAAGGATTTCCAAAAACTTTGCTAATGTATTGTCCTTGGTTTGTGTTTTTAGTCTTTGAGGAAACGGAGGAGGTGGTTTTTCAACAGTAATCTTCATTGGTTCAATAGGATATTCTATGTTTAGTTATATCTTGTTAGAACCTTTTTCAATATTCACTTCCTCTCTTTCAACTTCAACTTCTTTTTGTACTCTTGTTCCAATTCTTTTCCACTCCTTAGTTGAATAGCCTTAACTTGCTCCTTGTTTTGATCTTTTGGGTTGATCTCAACATTGCTAGGAAGATTTCTAGAAGGTCTATTATTAAGCGCAATAAAATATGTCCCAATTGATTCTCAATGTTCTTCAACGCAACATTTTCAGCTTGAATTTGATTACCCATATTCAGAATTATTTCTTCAGTAGACAACTCCTTTTCCTTATATTGTGGGTTACTATTAAAACCAGGAGGATAAGAAGGTCTATAATTGGTATTTCCTTGGTTGTTCAGATTTCCAACTGGATTCATAGAATTGTTTCCCCATTGCGGGTTAACACATCATTTTTATTATTCTAATTGAAGTTTGGGTTATTCTTTCAATCAGGATTATAATAATTCGAATAAGGATTGTTGACTTTATTATTTATAGCATTTAAGGTTTGTAAGGTGTTTGAGATTCTATCATTTGTCCTGATGAATTTTCTTCTAACACTGAGGGTGTTTGAGATAATTCATTCAATATTAATATATTTTCTTCGAAAGTACAGCAATTTAAGAGACTATCATAGTTATCCATCACAATCATGAATACTAGCTACTCTCTTAGGATTTACCCACTCAGAGGGCCATTGAAAATTATTAGTAGCCATCTCTTCAATTAATGAATATGCTTCATCAAAAGGTTTTGACATTAATGATCCACCAGCAGCAGCATATATAATCGATCTCAAAGATCCCACTAATATATTATTAAATATATGAATTATTAATCACTCTGGTAAAGCATGATGTGGACACTTTCTCAGAAGATCTTTAAATCTTTCCCAAGCTTCATATATAGATTCTCCATCAAACTGACTAAACGATGTGATATCATTCCTCAGCTTAGTAGTTTTTGAAGGAGGGAAATATTTTAACAAAAACTTTTGTGAAAGTTCTGCCCAAATTCTAATAAATTCAGGTGCTAAAGAATTTAACCACGCCTTAGTCTTATCCCTTATTGAAAAAGGAAAAAGTCTAAGTGAACCGACCCCGCACACTTTGCGTAAGTTTAATATTTCTTTTATTTGATATAGATGTTTATAAAGATATTCAATAATCGCAGAGTTGATCTTTCAACACAAGTATACCTATCGCTCAAGTAATACAGGGCTCTAATGGAGTCTTGGATATCGATCCCACAGGGATAGTTCAGAGGCTACGGACTAGGATTATAGAAACTAATTTAGAATCATAACTTTGTAAATCGAATTGCCTATCTGTCACTAATATTCAATCGTAAATAAGATAAAGTTTTAAATAAACTAATTCTACTAACAAGTAACTAATTCTACTAATAAAGTGAAGTTCAAAGATATAAGCAAGAATCCTTCTCCTTGTTAAGAAATTTAAGTGAATGGATAATTAAAATTAATTTAAAACTATGTGTGCCAAATAGGAGCATACCTATTATTTACCCTTTGGTACAGGCATAAAGAACATTGATTAATCCTATGCTTGGTTACTGAATCTGCGGCTAGGCTGGGAGGATACCGGCTCTCACTTCGGAGCTCCCACGTTCCCCTCGCCTGAGGGCTAACATCTACACTTCAGCACACAAACTATAGGACCGAATGGAGGATTTTAGTCTGTCACTCTAAAATCTCCAATTCTAAGCCCGATAAATATTATTTCCCTATTTATTTGCACCCTACTTTCAAGGACTTTGACCTCTCTGAATCTCGGATGTAATCTTCACTATAGTCGTTAATGTCAACATATTTTAACTAATCAATTGGCCAAATTGAAAGTAAATTAAGATTTAAGTGAAAATATTATCACAACTTCTTTAAAATTTTCTTGGCACACTAATTCAAATCACAATTTCACAAAAAATATCAAAACGAGGAGAAAGACAGAAAAACTACTCAGATTTCATGGAGAAGATACGACAAAACTTGGATTTCATATATAAAAGCAAGATTCTACAGACTAAAATAAGTAAATACAACTTATCTTGAATTCCTCCCCAAGCAAACTGCTTGAAGTTCCTCTAAATCTCTTCCTTTCTTTACAGCACGCAGAATTCTCCTTCGAAACGGTAAGGAGGAAGAAATTTCTCACTTCCCTTCCACTCTTACAATCTCTTGAAGAATCCCTCACAAATATCAATAATTAAACTCACTATCTAAAACTTTAAAGAAAACAAGACACTAACTAACACTCTAGGATCCCTTTGGACTCACTAGACACACACTCTTGACACTCTAATGGACACCAATTTCAGCCCCAAATTGTTTCTTTTAAAGTAGTTGAAGAGTTTCCAAGAGTTTCCCAAGCTTCCCTTCAAAAATCGTCCACATTTGATGTACCTCTTGAGAGAACTGACTTTCTCGCCGTCTATGGCCTCGAGCTCGCCGTCGTCAGCCTTCTAGAATACATAGCCTTGGACACTCTTTCATAAGGCCCGCTATCGGCGACCTCGATCTCGCCATCGGCGGGTTTCCTTGTAATATATTTTCTGAACTCTCGGGAAAATTCCACCGTCGGCGCCGTCGAGCTTGTCGTCCGTGCCCTAGATCAAATTTTCATATTTTTTGTCCTTTTTGCTCCAAATTCGCTCTTTTTTTACATTTTTCACTCCAATGTCCATAAATTAACATACCTACCACAAATCATCAAAAATACCCTTCTTTAAAGTGCAATATCATCAAAATCAATATAAAATAGGCATGAAAATCTTAACATATTTTCAATGGGCCACTAAACCTAACAACATCATTCGACACTCCATCGTATTTAAAGGTAGCACACAATTTTAGAAAACTAGCGAGATGTAAGTTAGGATCTTCATTAGGTGTTCCTCTAAATTGAATACTTTGTACCATTTGGATAATAACAGGTTTAAGCTCAAATGAATTAGCTACAACATCAGTGTTTTGGATTGTTAAGTGAATTTCATCTGCTATTGGATTAGCATAATCTCTTAAAGATCTTGGTATATTTTCATTTTAATTGTTTTAATGGTTCAAATTGTTCTCCATTTTGTGAGGATTTTCATACTGTTTTTGTTGTTTTCGAATTTTTTCAATTGTACGCTCTGATTCAGAATTGTAAGGCACTAAACCTACAGATCTGATACTACGCATACAATCACAATAAGCACACTAACAATAAACATACACACAATTATGACTTGTAATTCACATATAAGCTTTCAAATACTACAAAATAAATTTTTACAGTTACCTCCCCGGCAACGGCACCAAAAACTTGGTGCGACTTTTTAAAATTGCCAAAATTTATGAAATTAGATTTATATATATATATATATATATTATATATATATATATATATATATACATATACTGATTTAGTTTTCTATAGAGTGACATAATTAAACACAAGTATACGTATCGCTCAAGTAATACAGGGCTCTAATGGAGTCCTGGTTATCGATCCCATGAGGAGGCAATTAATTTTATAATTTAGCACAGAAATCACTTCACGAATCACAACACAATTGCAGTAATTACTAATAATTAACGATGAACAAATAGTTACAGTTACTATATCTACCAAAGTACATTGTAAATTTTTGGCAAAGTTAACTAACACAAGACTTAATTTATAACAAAAGTTCAATTGTAAGAAAGAATCTTCCTCCTCTCCAATAATAATGTGATGATTTAATGACATAGATCAGTGATGCAAATTTATTGTGTCAAATAGGAACATTCATATTCTTTACCCTCTTCCAAGAGCATAAAGAACATTGGCTAATCCTAAGTTCAGTCCCCAAATCCGTGGTTAGGCTAACAGGATACTGACTCTCACTCTAGAGCTCCCACTTCCCATCCTTTGAAGGCTAACTCTCTCTTTGGTTTCCAAACCCTAGGACCAAATTGGGGATTTCAGCCTGTCACTCTAAAATCTCTAATTCTACGCCCATTAAAATATATTTATCTATTTATTTGCACTCAACCCCCGTGAACTACATCACTCATTCATGGACATTGAATGTGACCTTCACTTTTATTATGGAACTCATAATCCTTTCGAAACATATGTTTCCCAACAAGTTTTAACAATTCAATTGGCTAGATAAAAAAGTAAATGAAGTACGAAGTGAAAAGGTCATCACAAATTCACAATAATGAATTGGCACTTCATTTCCATTTCACAACATCAACACATCACATGAAAAGGAAGAAGACAAAGAAATCTACTCAGGACTCATGAGGAAAAGATGACAAAAGATGAATTTTATATATAAAAGCAACGTCATATAAATAGAGTAAAGAAAAGACAACTTACTCAAACTCTTCCCCAAGAGAATCTCAAGGAATTCCTTCGACTCCTCTTCTTTCTTCACAACAACACACAATTCTCTCTTTAGATAAGTGAGAAACAAGAAATCGCTCACTTTTCCTCTCCTCCTACACTCCTTAGAAGAGAACACACACAAACCCTAGATGGACTCTCTACACTAAAACTATGAAAAGACATACTCACTCTTCTCTCCCTCACACTAAAGACTCTCTCCCCCTCTCTAAACTTGGCTCCAAAATAGTTTGAATTCAGCCATAACTAATTTCCCAAGATTTTCCTCAAGCATCCCTCCAAAATCCGGCCAAATACATTGAATCTAGTTTAAAATCAAGATAGGGTGTGGTCCGGCGCAGGATAAGGCGTGGTCCGGCGCTGTTTTCCGCCTTCTGGTCAAAACTCTCTATAAATTAGTGCGGTTTGGCGCTGGTGACAGCGCCATTCAGCGCTAGTTCAATTAAATACATTTTGCTTCAATTTTTTTCTTTTTTGCTTCCCTTTGCTCCAAAGGCCTAAAATCATTGTACCTGCATGAAATCATGAAAATGCATTTCTTTAAAGTGCAATATCATCAAAAATAGGTATGAAATGAACATTAAAAAGCTATCAAATTTTCAGTGGATTAGTAGACCACTTAATTTTTTAAGAATTTTATGACTTGTTGTATATTAACGTCTCTAAGCGGTATAGCTTTGGTCATTTGAGAAGATAATTGATAGCAGAAAGAATGAACTGATGACCCAACACTCAAAAAACCACGAAGTAATTGTTGGATGCATCACATTCAGAGGTTGATGTAGAACCATTTAGAGAGGCTGATAACTACCTTGTAAACTTAACATTGGTGACATCTCTTGGCTACTCTCATACAGTTCATCATTATCGCTAGTTAGTAGTATCCCAATCTCCTTATCTTAATCTTCATCTTTGGATCCGATTAGTGAGCACCGTATCGGTCTTAATGGACTTCTTCGACAATTTTTTGGGCTTTGTGTTTACTTAAAAATCGTAGCCATGTGTGGTTAGAGGATCATCGTATCTAACAAGGCCTAGGATAGTGCCCTTATCTTGATTTTATTGGCTAATGGTTGGTCTTCAGGAGCTTCCCCGTTTGCAAGTATTCTACAAACAGTTGACTCCAATCTTTTGTTTCCTTCTCAACAGCTACTAATATTGTATCGACATCGATCTTGTGAAGATTATCCTTATCAACTTGTGAAATACTCAATATCCTTGCACTAAAATCGATGCTGAATACTCCTCCTGGCATGCAAACTGTATTGCAAGCTTCTCCACATCATTTGCTAAAGAGTTTTCTCCCGCTTTTGATCATGAAAAATGTCATGTCTCAAATTTGTTCCAACAGCTTCACTATATATCAGAAGTATTGACCGATCTTTAGCATCAAAATATTTTATCTTCTGAAAACTTGATTGATTATATGCTACAAATCATCATACATGTTGATGTTATTGATTCCCATCATGATTCTTAACATTAATCCAGTTATTAGGGCTTCGTATTCAGCTTCATTGTTCATATACAGCTCTGTCAGATGGTAGGAAAACTTTAGCATTCCATGCTCGAGTGATGAAGATTAGTACGAATCCATCTTTTCCAAGCACAATCTTCTATTTTTATTTATCCTTCTGGGCCAAAGAAGCTCTGTTAAAGTATGTTTCCTAATGTGGTGTAGAGTTCTTCTAGATTCAAGGTAGAATCCATTAACTTTAATTAGAATTATGATTTCAAGTTATTTTAATATACTAATAAATATTACATAATTTTAAATTATAGATGTCCATTCATCAGTTTTCAAAATATTAACGGCAGATGTCACATATTTCTAAGATTTTGGACATATGTCGATTGGGTGATATGTTCACTAAAGAACATAATAAGGAGGGAAGCCTACCTGGGTTGTCGAGGAGGTTTGGATACCGTTGAAAAAAGCCTAGGTCTCTTCTGATAATCAGAGATAGAGAGAAACAAACCAACAGAATAAGAGCACTGAGGTCACACCATGGTTGCCGCACTGCACATGCAAGTATCGGTCCTGCATGTGGAGCACTACTACTAATCGATATGATTAACCAAAGACTTAAAATTTTCTTATAGAGTTATGTCAGCATTGTGTCGAAGGTTACCAACTCAAAAAAAATTTTATGTATTTTTATGATGATCAACCCCTCCGATAAAAATGTGGACGCCAATAATGACACAAAATTTCATCCACTAAAAGTGGACCCAAATTTTGTAGTTAGCAATTATGTCGATATAGTTCACATTGAAGCTGGCTAACACCGATAGTTTTTTTAAGCTAATGTTGGGCTATGCTAATTTAGCCTACTCTAACTTGGCTAAATCATGTAGTGTGTGTCCTCAAGAATTTGGGTTTTTCCTTGATCTTCATTATATTTGAAGTCCCAAACTTCTAATAAAATGATTACTGCAAAATTAAAACTAAATCTTCTTCTAAGATATAAAGCACAATATAGAGTGAACAAGAATAGTATTAACTCCTCATTTGACTTCTGCAATATATGATAGATTTATGGACCTAGAGATTTTAGTTTAGCCATACTTCTCCTTTGACTTTTGAAAAAACTGTTAGAAATGTCAATCAATCTAATTAAACGTTTCAAATGGCCCACCATAAAAATTCAAAATTAAAAACTCATAAAAAAGACAAAGGTCAATATTTTAATAAAATCTTTTACTAAAAGATGACCCCTTCTAAAATAAATTTAACTATAAAGATTTATTCATGTAGCTAAACTACACATTAAAATATATAAAATCCTACCCTTCCCAAGACGAGCAAAAAAAAAATTATAATCTCTTTAGACAAGTCTTAAAATTATTTTTTGTGATTTACCTATTGTTGGACGGTATTTTTGCTTCTCAAGATTATTACTATGATGATGTCGAGTCCAAATAAAAAATGAGAAAATGTTAGCTTTGGTATGATCCATTTTCTAGACAAGACAACAACCAAAAGCTCTAAGTCCATAAATGATCTGTATGAAATTACTAAAGCACCCAAAAATTGTTTCCCTTCTCTCTTACGTTTCTTTTTAAAATTCATGATAATTAAAATAGCACAAAAACTTACCTGATTAAAGTTTTAGATTTAGACCTTCATGTAATTTTTCCTCTTTTTTTTTTTTTTTAACTTTTCTTTAGTTGATCTACCTTTAGCATTCAAGTATAGAGCTCCCTCTATCTCTTTCTTAATTGTTTTTCAATCCCTTTAGATTTTAAAGCTTGATGAACTTACTCCAAAATTAAGGTCTCTCTAGCATACTTTATTTTCTCAACAAATTATATATATGATTTTGGAAATGAATTTATTGTAACAATTATATTCTTGCTGGCATCAATTTTTGATGTCACATGTGTAGGATGTCTACATAAATGATTCAAAATGATCTACTGTCTGTTCACAACGTCCTGTAGCTCAAGTTACCCATCCGCACCCTTGGTACGTATTTGGGACATCATATCAGGGTGTGACGAGTTAACCTTGTCAGGGAAAATCCACCATTGAGTAGCATCATTCACATTATGGAACACATTTGATGTTCATTTTGGTGTCTAGAGCCCCTGACTGATTCATGTGGGGCCTCTCATTGTCAAAGAAAATGATCAAAGCTTCCCATGAGCGTTATGGGAATATTAGAGTTTAGAACGTTGTACCTGTGTGATGATTCGAGGCACCCATTGGCACCAGAATCCTTAGTGTAATGCCTGGAAAAAAATAATTATCTCTAAGGTTATGGGACTTCAGTTTAGTCATATTTGATCCCACTTGGCTTTCAGATTGAAAAAATCCTTCCTCGTGCATTTCAAAGAAAATAGGGCTTTTTCGGGGCTATACCGGTGTGTAGGTGTCAGTTAGAGCAACTAGGCAGTTAGAACAACCCGCATAAGCTTGAAATAAAGAGTCTAGAAAGTATGTGCTAGGACCTCGACACCTAGCAGCCTGATCCGACCCCAAAACCACAAGCTCTAATCCTCCGATTGTCGCAAACTATGGGCCGCACCATGCTCCTTGGCACCTAGTGCCAAGCCCAATTCCTAAGTACCGAGATCACTCGTGCCTGCAGTAGCCTACTTTAATGTGATTATTTTAGGGTTCAATTTTCATCAGAACACCCTCTAGGCAACCGAAACTCGCCTTTTCATGGCTAATGTGAGGATTTGCATGCAGGGAGGCTAAAAGATGTGATGATGCCCTCGACTTGTTTTATACTTTTATGTGGCATCATGAGGTCATATTTGACACAAAGAAGGGGAGATTTGGGCTGAGCTTGGTTTTTCTTCCCCTTAGCTTCTCTTAGAAAAAAGGGACTTCGGCATTTTGTGGGATTCTTGTTGGTTGGTCTTCTTCTTCCTTGGAGCTTCCTCTTCTTCTCCCTTAGATTTTAGATTATGGTTTTTTTTTTTTTTTGGTGGAGAGCACTAGAGAAAGGTAAATAAATTGGCTTTACTTCTTACAGCCCTAGTTTCTCCTTCTTCCTCTTCTTCCACCAAAACCCTCTTCCTTCATCTTCTTCTACCTCCACCAATTTTTCTCGAAAGTGTGTGAGTTTTTTTAAAGATAGGTTGTGCTAGCAAAGAAGCAAGGTGGTTTCTCTCCAATGAGGGAGGAGAGCTTCATCATAGCTTATGGGAAGGAAGACCAGAAATTTGTTGAAGCTTGGAACTTGTTGGAATCTTGCTAGACTCCTCATGTAGGTGAGCTTTTCTTCTTAGGAAAGAAGTGAAGCGAACATCATGCAGCTTACCCGAAACTTTGCTGGAACTTTGCTGAAGTTTGGAGAAGCACAGAGAACGCATCCTCTACCTTCACGTAGGTTAAACTATTAAAAATTTCACATTTTACTTTAGAACCTCTAGGTCTAATTATTAGAGAATTTATGTTGGGATTTTTGTATGCTTCGAGGAAGCCCAATGTAATTTGGTGCTTTTGTTTTTTCCTCACAAACCTAAACAAGAAAAAAACCTACCCTTTTCTTTTCTTAAAAATAAAATTCCATGTTTGGGTTGTACTAATCAATCGTTTGCTTCGGTAATTTCATCCGGATGAACATTTGAAATACACTGACCAAGAAGATGAAGGCATTCTAATGTGACTTTTTTTATATGCAAGGATTTATGAACAATAAATATATAATAATTTTTATAAAGTCACAATGATCCAACGCGAGTATACACATCATATCAAGTAATACAGGGCTCTAATGGAGTCTCATTTATTGATCCCACAGGGAAGCGAGGTAAGAGGTTCTTAGTCAAATTCTAGTCTATTACTAACAGCCTTAGTTTGGAAGGGTGATATAAGTGTTTTTTCTAACAACTACTCCTAAATGTAGACAATTATATGTAAGAATAATAACTACTCCTAAATGCAAATATTACTTCTAAAGATAACCCTTTTTGGGGAAATTGGTTCCGTTAATTTTGAGATAATGAAACTACTATTTTTATGTAATGAATTGGATAATGTATAGGAATGAAATGCATTAAATATTGTGTGTGCCAAATAGGAGCAATTATATTCTTTACCCTCTTTCGAGTGCCCCCTCTTCAGAGTGTTATAAAGAACATTGGCAATTCCTAGGCTTAGTCCCTAAATCCATGGTTAGGCTGGAAGGATACTGGCTCTTACTCCAGAGCTCCCACTTCCCTTCATCTGAAAGCTAACCCCAGCTTTAGTTACCAAACTCTAGAACCAAATTAGGGATTTCAGTCTGTCACCCGAAAATCTCCAATTCAACATCTATCAAACCATATTTCCCTATTTATTTGCACTCAGTCCCCATGAACTACATAACTCATTCATGGACATTGAATGTGGTTCCACTTTGTTGAGAATTACACCATTATTTTGGGACAATGCAATTACAACGAATTTTAACAATACAAAGGGCCCTTATTGTAATGTAAATGAAGTGCAAGTAAAAATCATCTCATTTATAATTAAAACATCTTCTTGCATGCATCCCAATATCCTAAACATGAATCCTACTCATTGCAAAAGAAAAGTAGGATGAAAACAATCAAATAATCTTCTTATTCCACTATTTCCAAATAAGATGAAAGAGTAAGAGAAAGACATCGCAAAGCAAGAATAAAACACAACGAAAAACATCATTTCAAAGCAAATCCACAAAATAAGTGTTTACAAAATTATAAGATAATGAAGAACAAAATACTTAGTTTTTTCCTCTTGAAAGAAAGATGAAAATTTCTCCCACAAAATCTCTCGCCGATCCATGCAATGCTAGAACATTCCCTTACAGATTCTCTCAAAATCCCCTCACCAATCTCTCCAAAAAAGGTAGAAAACTACATTTCTACTCTTATTCTAAGATTTCTAAGCATTCTCAAAGTTTTTCTTAACATCTCCTCTATTTTTTTAGTTTCAAATTTCGTTTAAAATAGTGTAGGGACAAATTTCCCAAGAGGTGCATGAAGAAACCTTCTAAAAAGTGTCCAGATTCGATGTATATGGCCAAACCGCCCAATATCGCATTCCAACCGTCCGAGCGTCAGTTTGGGTGCCGACAGTTACCGCTACTCCCAATTTTTGTGCCTTCAAGTTTCTAGCGCTGTCGGCGCCTATTTGGGCGCCCCTGGCTCCCATCCTGCGCAACTCCGTCATTTTGCTCCATTTGGCTCCATTTCAGCTTTGATTTGCCCCATTTTAGTTGTGTTGTATTTCTAACAGATAGCCCAACAAAATAAGCATAAAAACAACATTTTTTAAAAGTGTAATCACATCCAAAAATATGCAAGAAGTGTAAAAGAAATTAAACATAGAAAGACTTATCGAAATGTGTCAAGCCAAAATTTGCTTTGTTGTTCATTTTTTCTCCAAAATGCACCATTTTTTGCTTCTTTTTGCTCCAATCATCTAAAATCATCATACCTACAACAAATCATGAAAAATATCTTCCTTTAAAGTGCAATATCACCAAAAATGAGTAAAATCATATTTTTAAAAATCGTATATATTTTTGGTGCATCACATTCTTCGTTGTCGTCTTCTTTGCTCGTCGTAGAATCCTCCTTACGAGAGATTCCCCACCTTGTGTCATGCAAACAGAGGTGGTTGTCTTGTTACTTCTCACAATAATGTGTTGGTACACCTCGACAACGCTCGCCCGCCCTAGATTTCTCATGAGATCGCTAGGATGAGATTGATTTCATCGTTGGATTTGATTGTGCCTCTTGTTATGCTTGTTTATGCATTCCTATGATTGTGTGCATGACATGGTTTTAAAATTCCATAAAAAATACTCATTTTTTTCTTGTGTTATCGATCAATTTCTCGCACCAGTCTAATTTACCTATTTCGTTGGATTGACCGATCGACCGCATCCGGTTTGACCGGTTTGACCCTTTTTCTGTCGATCACCCACTAACACTGGCCCGATCGATCACTTTCGTCGGATCGACCTGCTCTACGTCGCCGATTCGATCGCCCCGACCGACTCATTTCCCGGGCTCATCGCCCACTCCACTATGGTTCAAATGACCACTTTGCCGGCTCATCTGATCGACCGTCACATGTCCAATCGCCCAATCAATTCTTTCCCCGTAGATCGGCCGCTCACACTCCGTCCAATCAATTACTTTCATCGGCTCGAAATTAATCGATCACTACAAGTCCAATCGGTTCGACCGACCCCTTTCTTGTCATTTGGTAGCCCACACCGGTCCGATTGACTACTTTGTAGGCTTGACTGATCGACCTTCCCCTGTTCGATCATATTGATCAACTCCATTTGAATGTTGCATGATTATATATTTGTTTTATATTGCTTACATTAACACATTCACATCTACAGCCCTTGTGCAACCGTGAGCTGATCTGACCCACAATTAAGCAGATATTTATACTCCAAAATATTCCAAAAAAACTTGTCCAAATTATATTTAGCTGCTAGTGTGAATATGTAAAATGACTTAAAATTTATAAAATATGCATCTACACTATGATATGCAAGTATATGTTTGTTTCAAGTAACATAGATTTTCTTAAAAAACTCGGGTATCTCACAGGGAAAGATGTAACTTTTAATATTAACATGCAAAACATATATCTAAATTGCAAATAAATATTATAGGAAATAAATGTTGAAATGTTTGCAAGAGATTTAAAACTAAATTTAAGCAACAAGTACGAACAAAGTTTAATAGATTTATAAAGTTTAAAAGCGAGTTTGAATGTTATGAAAAGATACTTCCCCTTGCAAAAAGATGTTAGTCAATGTAGTTTTGAATGATTAAAAATATGAAATGATGTATTGTAACAAAAATATGAGCATTCCTATCCTTTACCCCCTCTCGATGTTAGCAAAGAACATTGGTTACCCCTTCAAGCCACCCGTGATGCGGATCATGGAGATCACCTGGGAAAGGTGTATGATCAACCATATCTCTCATGGAAGCAGATCCTGACTGGCGACCGAATATGTATTTTAGGAAGTTCGAGGTATGATATTTAAATTTGACATAGAAAGTTAATTTATACCTTCTTTTATATTTTAATCAAGCTTACACGCTTTCTGATTTACAGAGGTTATTTTGTTGGTTACCAGAACATCAACAGCAAATCGTGGATTTATTAGGTTCGTGCCATCATAGGCTTGAGGATATGTTCACGATGGTGCGTAAGAAGAGGTAGAGGCTCTCGTGGGTAGGGGAAGATGTTAGGCTGAGTTATACTGAGCATGGGTCTTTCCAGAGTACTAGAGAAAGAGATAGACAAATCAGTAGAACTGGACGATGGAGGGAATTAGAGGGGACGAACTCCACATTAGAAGTTCGATCTCCCACACGGAGCACTATGAGAGGCTGGTAAGATTTTGTCAAAATTCAAAAGCTTGCATATTTATGTAATTATCTGACTCGTGTATTTATCTAAACATATATACAAGCCAAGGAACTTGAAAGAAAGCCATCCACCACAGAGTTGCATGTCTTTACACATCGATGCACCGGCACAAAACTGTGGTTATCTGACCACACTTAGTGTAAGTTTAAAAAATTTAGTTCTATTAATATGTCAAGTAAAATTTAAATTTTCAATTAATATTTCAATTTTGTTATGTAAGAGACACAAGCAGCTCCGTATGAGACAGGAATAAGGCTCAGCTCGATTCGATCACACCGCGCCATGGTAGACAATAACCACTACCTGGGTCCGATTTTAAGTTGTGAAATACGTATGACGAGAAAGAAGATGAGGAGGGTGTACGGCCTCGCAGCAAAGGTGGTGGCATTTGAGTCCGAGCATTCCCGTGCACCGTTAGTGGCCCTAGCTTGTTTCAATCTCGCATGAGAAGTTTGTCAGGTATGTGATGATGATGAATGAAGAGCTCTGACAGTGCTTGAAGGTCAACAACTGCTGGGTACTAACACACTCGACAAAGAGTTTTGATCAACGGAGCAAGCAGCATATGCATCCAGTCAAAGAGAATGAGGAGTAGAAGCAAGATGATAGTGAGGAGGAAGATTAGTTTTTTTTCTGTGTTTGAAGATGCTCCCCCAACATAGGGTTGACTTTATATATTTTTTTCATTTTTGTATTGCGTGAACATTCAATTTCTTGTGTAGTGAATTGTGAACAACTTAATATGTTTATATTTAATCAAATTTAGTATCATTATATTAAAATGTTTGACATTTTTGCTGTTTTTTTTTTGTTCTTTGTTGTTTGCGTCGACGTAAAAACTAACAATCAGCATTCGATACTTGTCGCTGCTAAATTGACACAATAGCATCCAAACAAAGAATGATAATTAGGGTCGACCATGTTCAATACTAATTAGCTTCTGACATATATGACGATGTTATGCCATTAAGCAAGCATCGCCCATATGTCTAATGGAATTTTTTTATCGACAAATATTTTCAATGCTAATTCGGACACAAATTAAAATCCGACACTAATTTTGACACAAAATCAATTAGCGTCTCCCGTTTAAACGTCAAAAAACAAAAATCAACGCTAATCTGATGATAATTTACTTTAGCGTTGGAAAATGACCTGACTAGGGTCAGAAATGTCTGACGCTAATCGAGCATTTTCCTGTAGTGTTAACCATCATTTATGATACCCATTACTAGTCGTTATACAAGCGTAAACAAGATTCTTTCAATCGAGAGTATTACTGGTACTTCCGTAAGATGAACAATCCAAAGGGATACGTCCATCGGGAATTGCTCTTGACCCCAAAACAACAATAATAATAATACTGAATTTTCGTCGTTGCTATTTTCAGGGTCTTATTCGCGGATATGTTCCAAAGCATTTTCGATTTGATCCCGTTTGGATTTACTTCGTTGGACTATCACACGAGATTTACTTACAAAAATTATCCTCGTCTTTTCTATCCCTTGTCTACATCGTCATATGTCCTTACCTTTTGGTTCTTCTCTCAGATCATTCATATGATCCGGAAAATAGATTACTAGGAAAAGTTTTGGGAAAAGATACGACGATAAACAAGTTCGACTAATTCCTAAAAAAATAAGAAAAAAAGAACAAGAACTATTCTACATGTTCTTAGTCATATATA
This sequence comes from Papilionanthe hookeriana x Papilionanthe teres, assembly GCA_022702705.1. Lineage (NCBI taxonomy): Eukaryota > Viridiplantae > Streptophyta > Magnoliopsida > Asparagales > Orchidaceae > Papilionanthe > Papilionanthe hookeriana x Papilionanthe teres. The sequence goes on along the minus strand of CM040426.1, from coordinate 128,472,316 downwards.
TATATATATATATAAATATATATATTTCTAATTATTTATCATATCCCGACCACTATTTTGTCTTTATCTACCTCACAAAATATTTTCTTACTCAGGTGCACGACTAGTGTTACAATATGTCATCTCCATGATTTTTTGCCTTCTCATCTGCATCTAAAAAACTCATCAAACTACCCTCATTATCCACAGCTTTAGCCACTTTCATTTCGACCATAAGGGCTTCCATATTCCTCCTCCAAATTGAAAAGTCTTTTTTTTTAATCAAGTATCTCAATATTAACTATTAGAAAAAGCCATTCAAATAATACTTAAAACTAAGCTGTAATCCAATACATTAAAAAACTCAAATAATTTAAGATCAATCAAAATGGCTTGAAATCTGTGATTTATAAAATAATATTAATCACTAGAAAGACCTATTATTTCAAATTTATTATGTAAACATAAACAACCAAAGACATCTATCTAATTTATTTGCCAATATCTTTCATACCTACAAATGAAACAATAACATTTCAATGATACAATCGGGAATACCATTCCAATGAGAATAATTAGCTTTATCTATAAGATCTATATACATTCACATACCAAGAACATAATTAAAGAGCACAATACACGGAGGTTTATGTTGTTTGACAAATGTTGCGTTTGTGGAAAGGAAGAATATGGAGCTTTGCTTTTTCTAATTTTTATCTTGGGTTACAGGTTACACAATCATTTAGATCATGAAATAATGACTCATTCTATAGATCATAATCTAAACAACTATACTTCATACAAGATTATGCAAAAGTAATGCAGTAAGTAAATTTAGGATATAAAAATCTCAATATGTAAATCCGCAATGTTGACACCAATAACTCGTCAGACCTCCTTAATTCATTTCAATTTGTAGCCCATCAAAGAAGCTTTTATTTCATACTATTAATCGACGGCACTGCTTTCTAATGTCCATGTTAATTGTGGATGAGTGAAATACACCTTTTTTTTTTTTTTTTATGTTTTTAGAACAGGACCCGCCCAAGTTTTTCTCACGGCTTTACTGGACACTGGACGCAAATTTACGTCTGGTGTGGGTATGCAATAAAAAAATCCCATCAAAAACACTTTCCCACTCAGCCACAGGCTTTTGCGATGCTCCTTTCCCAAAGCCCTTTATTGCTTTTGTATCTTGATTGAAAGAAGACGGGATAAATTTTAAAACAAAACACTTCATTAATTTAAATTAATGAGCAATACATTAGACAGCCGAGCTATACAATATTTTTTATTGGATTGGCTTCCTAGAGCTCCTTTGAATCATTATTAAAGGTTCAATCACACTGATCTCCCTTAATCTACATATACTTTGTCATTCTAATGTATTGACTTTTAGATTAATATCTGCAAATAATTTTATTTTAATGTTTTTATAAAATCCATAGCTTGTATTTTAGATCTATTATTGTGGATATTTTTAGTGAGTGCTTCTTAGTCGCTAGGTCTACCAATGAATCGAGCTGAGTTGAGTTGAGTTGTGTTCAAGTTTGAGCTAATTCATAAAATATGAGCTCCAGCCAAGTTCGAGCTCTGATCAAGCTTTTATGGATGTGCTCAAACTTGAGCTTGTTTATAAAATTCAAACTCAAGCGAAACTCGTGTTCAAATTAAACTTTTATGTTATATGTTCAATTTTAGGTCATTTATAATTTTGACAACTTGATTTTGATTCAAGTTTATTTCGTGTGACGATAATAGTGACACTATATAGCATATTAATGAGTAGTATTATCAAGCTACTTAATTTCTATCCAAGGAATCTGTGTTGTGCAAATTAAAATTAATGTTATCATGCTATTTATTTTCTAACCAAAACGAGACTTATCAAACAAACTAATCATTGAAATACTGAGCTATTTATTTTCAAATCAAATGAGCTTTGTCGAGCTTTTAAATGAATTACAATGTCTAAAATGCTCTAAAGCACCAACAACCACTCAAATATACGTGTGTCGATCAAGGAGTATACAGATTTGAGTTCATATATGGATCCACAATGAACAAAGTTAAATTTCAAAATAGAAAAAGTTCTAATAAACTAGTTTGAAGTACAAGCTGAAAAATTATTGTTTGAGATGAATTTTCAGGTTAACTTTAGACATAATTTTGGAAAATTTTGGAAACCTACAAACTAAGTTTTAGGATTCCACCCTAGAATTGAACTTAGTCACTTAACCATATCCAAGTGACTCAATGTTATTGACAACTAGAAACAACAGTATTCTGTTCTCCCAGTGGTCTTAAGAATAAAAATTGTTTCATATAACAATTAGTACCCTAACTATGCAAAAACTATCGTGTTTCTATAATTTATTATGTGGTTGCACTGCTCTAGCTGCAATATTTCTATTCTTCTTAAGTAATGATCATTTCACTGTTGTATTCACCTAGATCACAATTCAATTTAACAATCAAAATAGTTTGTATCAAATATCTGAAGCTAAACAAATAGAAAAAAAGTTGTATAAAATATAGATTGTAAGTGAAAATAAACTTAAACAATCGATCGATTTAGTTGTATGAAAAAGGCAATATATTTAGAGTCAGCTTAATGACTACTTCTTTATTGACGGCCGATTTCACTAATCATTCTATATAGTTATTGCATACTTTCTTCTCTTGAATATAAAAAATGATTTAAAATTTCTTGGAATTAGCAAGTCAGAATAAACTACATCAAAGAAAATTTAAAGTCCAAAGCAAAATTTGTATTAATTGACGGTTTCAAAGATATTATGTTGCATTTGATCTCTAAGAGATTTAATTAAATATAATAATGAATCTGACTTTTCGTGGTGAATTTTTTGCTCCGATTAGGTAAAATAATCAGAGAAAATTGTGAAAATATATTATTTTTTTAAAAAAGTCATTTCGACAACTAAATTAATCCAAATTTAAAAATTATTATTCAACGTCAATTTATAGCGCACCTAGGCGGCTTATCGAGGGCGTTGCCAAGGCGAAATGCCACTGCCTATTCGAATGCTGCTCGAGTCACGACTTATTCATACCGCCCGAACCGCGCTTATCAAAATTACACTTGAAGCGGCTAAGTAGGGCTTGGGACGCTTATCGCGCGTTTAGGTGTTCTTTTTCATGGGAGCCCTGCTCGTCGCCCCGCTCGAAACCCATCCGCTCGACCGACTCCTCCCGTCGAGCACATCCCCGATCTCCTCCTCCTTCGGCTAGATCGGCGAGATCGTTGGCCGCTCTCGAGAGCCCTGCCCCGTCCGCTCCCGTCCGCTCTACCCCTCCCCATCGAGCACCATCCCCGCCCTCCTCTTCGGCTGGATCGGCCGCATCGGCGTATCGCTTGGTCAAGCCGCGAGTTCTCGCTCGCTCTACTCTAACCCGACATCGTGCTTGTCTCAATCCTTCCCCGCTAATCTCACAATCCTTCCCAAATAAAAGAACTTATTTATTTTTTGGTATTTAGTTATGTCTTCCAAGAAATTTCGCAATTAGGATGTTGAGTTTAGTGTTGCTTTTTGATTTCCAAGAAATGCAATTTTGAATGAACTTATCGAAGAGGAAGGAATTATTATGAGTTCAAGGTTCGGTTCTCTAGCTTCATGAAATAAGAATGAGAATTTCAAAGAGCTGGTTTAAACAAAATCAAGATTAATGGCCTAAGTTACCTCTAATTTGTGCATTGGGTCTTCATACGATAATGTTTGCTTCAGCTAATTTTCTTAGGCCATCTTTTTTGTCAAAGTCTGAATTACTTTCCTCAGTCGTTTAACTTATCAGTTTTTTTATTTTCCTCTATGTGTGCAAATCATAACCGTTATTATGTAAACGTACTGTCGTATTTTCAAAAATCTTTCATTAATATGTTTGATCTGGTTCTAAAAATAAGAAATTGATCATCTTTCTAGATTAGTTAAGAGAGACCAACTAATATAAGATGACTTGTTCCATTAATAAGATTATGATCAAATTTAAAGTTTAGGTTTAAATAACCACTGTGATAAAGAGTAAAGCGTATACTTGATGGTAGATTAGAAAGCATATCGTACATTTGAGCGGGACGGTTAAGCAAAAAATATAAGCATGATGCCTTTGCTATGCTAATCGTACCGTACGTAAGTAAATATTTAAAGTTAAAAATTTTTATTTAAAATATTTATTGTTAAATTTTAAATAAGATTTTAAACTTAATAAAATTTTATTAATAAAAAGTAAGATAAATCGTTATTTTTCACAAACAGCCGCATATGTTCGTTTTCAAACCGTTAAAACCAAACAAATTTCGTTGTGCCTTATTCATTTCGTGTTAAGGTGAGTCATTTATCCATAAATGTACCGCTAATCCAATGTTTTCCAAACGCTCAAAACAAACAGACAGACAACATCGAATCACCGCTTATCAAGAAATACTCCTCGAATGTTCAATGTTTCCGTGTGCCTGCCCCAAAATACCTTTTGGGCTTTATTCAATTCAACAAAAATTATTATTTTTATAATATTTTTTTATGTAATTGTATTTAAAAATGAATTGGATAATTATTTTTTATTGTGATTAATTGATTTAATTTAAATTATTGTTTAAAAATATTTTATATTAAATGAACAACAATAAATAAAAGATGGTACTTATTAGTGAAAATAAAATCTCAAATAATGTCTTCAAGGAACTAAATTTATAAAAGGGGCATTTACATGCATTTACATTTATACCGCCGAATTCTTTCATATCATAAATAATACTATTATTTTAACTTAATAGAAGTAAAATACACCTTCAAATACATACGATATGTATGCAAATCTTCCCAAAAAAAAGATAGAAAAAAGTTAAGTAACGTGAAAGGACAACGCTAAAAGAAAAACTATTATAAAAAAATTATTGGGCTCTAAATTTAAAACGATCAAGTCAGATTGAACACCGTGAGAAGAAAAATATAAAGTATTAATTGTTATGGTATATGCAACGAAAACAAAACGCATTCATAACATAAAGAACTTCCAAAGTGATGTATGAGAGCACTAAAACCGCTATGTCCTGCTCTTTCTAGTTTAGGTTTAGGATCTTTTTGATATGCCTTTATGCTTCAAAAGCACTATATTTCATGTACATATAGTATTTGCCAAAGAATAATTCTATTATGTTCTCATTTATAAGAAGTACTACACAGTAAAAGTTAACATAAATAAACAATATTGAGCATTAAATTAAATACATATAAAATTAAATTATTCGTACATTGCTAACAATGATGTGAGAAAAGAGCTTGACAACACAAACAATATAATATTTAAATCCAACAAAGAAATAATATTTAAAATGATGTAAACATGCTAGCTGAACTCAGAGGAAATATTAAACCGGAACTATTTTATTTTAAGCAAATAATTGATTAAATACGATTATTTTATAATTTAATTTCAAGCTACTCATGAATCTAACTATCAAGAACAATGGATGGCATTATGGCTTTCTTGGATTAAATTAAAATTATGGAAATGAAATTAAATTTAATTATTTGTGCTTAATATGAATTTACAATATTTGAGTGGAATAATCCAACTTCTTTTCTTTGTGTTGTTGCAAAATTTTCTTCAGTTAGTCTTAACTTTAACTCAAACATTAATAGGTGGTTTACGTGCATATCGCCAATTTCATATGTATTTACATATATAAAACCTATATTTTTTTTTCATATTTATACCAAGTAAATCTTTAACAATACATTAAAAATATCATTATCAAAGGTGAACCAAGACAAGTTCAACTAAGGGGGCACGGCCATTTTCGGAACCATCTCAACGGACTCTGTAACTAAAGTCGCAAATCGTTAGATATTATAGCCTTTTACATTTTTATTATTTAACCTTACTTAAGGGTAGTTTAGTCTTCCGCCTTCTTAGCGTAGCTTTAGTCTTCATATCTATTGTAAATATATTCTCTTACCAGAATGACGCTTGATGCAATCAGAATCTATCATTTCGTATCATTTCTTCTCTTCCCTTTCTTCTTCTTCTCTTACCTTCTTCTCTCTCCTTCTTCTTTATTTCAATTGCAATTCTTAACAACAACGAGGTACAAGAAGAAGCTTTTATATCCGCTACATCTTAGTCAAGGTAAATCTCGCCAGATAAATAGAAAGATCAACCGGCAACGACGGATATCAAGGTATCCCGATCAAACATGGATCGCATCGAGACTAGCGAGATGGTTTAGTCGATACATCATGTTATAAACAAGAGATTTTATGAGTGGTCCCCCCTACCGCAGTATTAAATATCTATTCTATCCTTGCTTAGTAAATGAAAGAGGTAGTATAGAGCGCTCTTCAAAGCAAAGGCAAGTTGATCTTAATCGATGAAGAGGGGAGGACACAACACTCTCCTTCTGACCTATGGAAAAGAGTGGTCACATCGGCACGGCGAAGCCACCATAATAGCATCATTAATGACGCCGTACGCAATATCCGGTGCAAGTATTCTAAGTACCATGCTAAGCGTCCCATGCAACTCCTACACAACAGATTTTTCGCGTGTGTATGTTTTGTAGTGCACCGAGAAGTATGTCTCTGCATCCTACTACGAGGCTAGTGTTGTTAGTGGTACATATGTGGATTTCTCGTACAACCTACTCGCATGTTTCGTGATCTAACCAGGGAACTCATCTCTAGACATAGGACCCTGTTCTCTTAAAGAGTTAAACCGCTCCAACAATCCTCTCTCGCGAGAAGATATGTAGTGGGAGTCATTAATACGAATCATAGACTAAGCACTATGTCTCCGAGGAGGGAGAGCCTACCTAAGATGAGGTAAGATACGCACAACGGGGCAAAGGAGAGAAACGATTCTCAACTAACATGATTCAAGTCGCATCCCGAATTGGAACCAAAACTAGTCATCCGGGTACCCGCTCCACACTATCGCAGGACGGAGAGGTGATTCTCACCGACGAGATTCGAGTGTCATCCGCGCTGGAATCGAGATGAGTCGTGGCAGGGACCCGATCCACACCGCTAGAGGATGAAAAGCATCTTTTGCCAATGAGATTTCGAACGCTTATCCCGGCTGAAATCTAAATGAGCCATGGTGGGGATGCGATCCGCACTACCGCAGGACGCAGGAGTGATTTCACCAACATGATCGCTATCCAAGCGTCGCAGTCATAATGTACCGTGAGCGAGGATGCGGTCCACACCACCGCAGGATGAAAAGGATCTTCAACCGACGAGATTGAAGCATCATCCCGTGCCGGAATAGAAACGAGTCATGACGGGGACCCAATCCACATCTCCAAAGGAATAAGAGGTAATTTCATATAGCAAAAGGTTAGTTAAATAGTGAAAGATATAATAGACTTTAGTGAACTTAATATCATGAATAGCCAACCAATTTTTTTTATTTTGCCATTACATTAGTAAAACGAAAAGTCAAGTGGCTTCAAAGAAATTATAGTGTAAAAAGAAATAAAATATGATAATATTCCAATAAAAGAGAAAATATTTAGAAGATCTAAGAATTTCTTTGCTTGCTAGAGCCTTAAATATTATTCGGAAAATTAAAGTGATGTCAAATAAAGGGAGACTTAGTATATTGATTCTATTTTAAAATAAAGATGATGCACTAGAGTGTGAAATAGAGAAATTATGTTAATTTGTCATCCATTAAAATTATAGGAGAGGGTAATCAATATACTTCGTAAATGTGATATAAAAACATTGTCAAAATCAATTTGATTCACGTTGTTCAAGTCTGTTATGTATATTTTTATCGGACATTTCATGTATATGCATCTTGATATATATTTTCCACATATTATATTCTTCTCGTGGATACGACAATACAGAGAATTCATGAAAACTCTCGAATTATAAAGTTCAACTTTAGATTCTAAAGGCTTTTGTTCGAGTAAATCTAAATCGAATGTCATTGTAATTTTAATAAGAAGAGATCTAATAGCAGATGGTTGTAACTATTGGGAGAAAGTCATTAAAAGGAGCGAACATTTTAGATGTTCCTGGGTCTATTATTCAAAATGATGGTGATGACAAGATACACCTAAAATATATAGTATTTTTATGCTCATTTTTATACCTTTTTTTAATGATATTGCACTTTAAGGAAGGCATTTTGTGTTTTTTTGCAGATATGGTGAAAATGGATTTGTCATGATGAAATGAGCAAAATCGATCAAATTCTTGAGCAAAAATAATGAAAAATCAAAAGTTCACACTCAAATTCAAATGAATTCCAGACCAATTTCAAAGGGGACGGGATGCAACTCTTGGTGGTAACTACCATAACTTCCTTTAAGAAGGAAAGTTTGAAATGAAGGGGTGCGTTCATTAGCAGATATCAATCTAGACACATTTTGAAGAGACACCAAGGCACCTTTATTTACTATTTAAATAGAGTCCTTAGAAAGATTGGGGGAGGCTTTAGGAGGCTCTTCCACCTGCTTTTTGAAGGAGAGGTTTTTAGAGGCTCTTCCACCGTGTTTCTCAAGGGTACTTCCATTGTTCTTCCACTACATTTTTAGGTTTTTATTAAGAGTGGTGGGAGTAGAGCAGAAAGGAGAAAAGGGCTCGAGTGGAAGTCTTCTTTCTTCCCACTTATTTTCTTCTTTTACTTTTAGTTTTTATTGAAGTCTCAAGTCCCGTATTCTCGAGTCACCTGAGTTAAGAGACTTGCTCTAAGGAGTAGTTTAGCGAAGAGTCAAAGTTTCCGCAGGAACTTCCTTGGGTCTTCAGGAAGAGGATTTTCAACAAGTGTTTACTTCGATCTTTTATTAATAATCGCTTCGTTTGTTATTTTTCTTGTTATTTTTAATTTCAAATCAACGCTGTTGTGATTTTCCCAATGCATTCTCGAGTAGTTTATTTTATCTTTTTTCTAAATGGATAAGTAATTAATTTATAAAGAATTGTCAGGAAAGTATAAGTGTTTAAAAGTTGAAGAAGTCGTGAAGATCGATTCTAAAAACTTTGTTTACTTAATTCGGTCTGTTAAGTTGTAGAATTTTCGAGATTATGTAAGATCCAATGCGTATTATCTCATAAAAGTTAGTAAGAATCACATGCAATTATAAGGCGAGAATTGTAGTCCATATAATTAAATGTAATATTAGAAGATGTTTTATGGAAAGGAGTAAAATTAGAGGATTTTAGAGTGACTTAATTAAAAACCCCCTAATTTGGTTTGAAATTTTGAGTTATGTTATGAGAAGTTAGCCCCTGTGGTGGGAATCGAGGGAACTCTGTGAGGAGAACCGTATCTTCCCCGCCTAATCATGTTCGAAATAATAAAAAATTTCAAATTAACCTATGTTCTTTATAGAACCAAGTAAGTGGTAGCACACATCATTTATCTGTCACAACAAATTTAAATACTTCCACAACAATACTTTAAGAATTATTATTACTTCATAAAAGAAAAGAAAAGATATTCTAGTTACGTATTTTACATCCAAATGTTATTATTATTATAATTTTAATTTACTGCTTAACATTTTATTAAGTAATTTAAAAGACAAATCAACTTTCATAACCTTTCAAAAATCAAGACATACTTTTTCAAAACAATTAAAGAAAGTAAAAAGATAATTTTCTAATTTTTAAAAATTTCATATTTTTCCCGCTGGTTCGATATCTCGAATTTAATCGAAAGTCCTATATTACTTCGATAAACGATACTTATACTTGTGTAGTATCTCATATTATAAAATCATAAGTTTCATATCTAAATCATCGCCGTATTTACCGGACAAGCATCGTTTTCAAGGCCAAGGTATTTATCGGGGATCACAATGACGATGTGGACGCGGATGTTATTACTAGAATTCAAGTTGGATGCTTGATGTAGAGGAATCCATCTTTCATCAATGAACTACTCGATTGTTACTTATTTTACTTCGAGCAAATTTCTTATACAAGATAAGATTAAGAAATTACTTAATTTCCTCGAATGGTTAGCAACGCTTTCAATTATTCTCTCGTAACCATTGTAATTTCCACTAAACAATAGGTTCATCTATTAAAAGTTACAAGTTGTATAAATAGATTGAAGCTATAATTTACTTGAAGAGAAAACTTATGAATGTTTATAAAACGGCAGAACTAATTAAAACTCTGGTCATTTAATATTACGTTTCCCTTGTCTAGAAGATATACTCTGAATTTTCACATTTTTGTATCATTTGTTTGATTTCAATGCTTTTTCTATTCTTATTGTTTTTACCGTTAATTCCTTGCAATTGTTTTCTTTAATGACAAGTTGTAATTATCCTGACCAAGTACTCTAGATGTTAGTATAAATCACATAACAAAGCAAATGTATGCTTCTCATCCTCTTGCACTAAAATCTAACTTACCATGCTAGATGTAGGGATCATACAATTAGAGCAACTGATCAACAGAATGCAACACCACTAGCATTAGCAACAGTATCATCATCAAATATTTTTTTCATAAAATATTGGAACAGTTGATAACTGTAATAATTTTCAAATATTTCGCAAAGTCAAAGTTTGGACTATCTCACCATTTAGTCTTCAAAAAATTTATATCTATACTTTTAATCAATGACATTGAACATAAAAAACATAATGAAAGCTGCATTTTTATGATAATTGGGATAGCAACACTACTATGGAACGAGTCTAGAGTTGAGTTTATGTTGTGTAGTACCCTAGCTCTGAAATTGTTCCATTTTCAACAATTTTTATCATCGCTAGATTCATATGATGTCATGCAAAGCCATAATCATTAATATAGTTATAGAGTGTTGAAAGATTAGGAGACGTAGATATTCCTTCCTTTAAACCTTCTATTGAAATAATTAACCATATCAACTTATTTAATGCTTCTATTTATCTTGCTTCGAAATAAATATATCCTACTTGATACCAGAGATATGCATATGTTTACTGTTAAAGAACACTATTGGAACATGGCTGCCGTTTCCAGTGAATGATACTGCCAGAATTAGATTTTACTATGTAAACTAAAAAATTCGTTGAAGTTTACTCTTTTGTAAAATTTAATTTTGTAACTTTGTTCTCATTTTTTTCGTTTTTATTATGTTTCTGTTTTTCTCTTAGAAGTCATAAATCCTTTACGGCACACATAGTTGTAATGCCAACAAAGTTGATAGATACATGTAAATTCTTAAATCCATTCCTTTTTAATAAGTTTAGACATCTTTTAAATATTACATCTATGTCCCGATACAACACTGCATCAGGAATTCGGATGAAAGTACTCCAATGTCACATGACAGACCCTCTAAATTAAAAAAATATATATTTATTTTATATTTTATGTTGTCCTGATGTATGACACTGCGAAGACTTTTATTAAAATCCCCGATATAATTTCGTACTCGCATTCTACGTATCATTTTTTCATTTTTTAAGGACTAATGGTCTCAGACGATTCTTGTGTTTTTATTTTCTCGTATAAAATTTTCAAAGATCAAGGTTTTCAATAATTAACGATACAACGTGTACTTGATAACTGTCGAGCATGAATCATTATGGGATATCTATACACGTTATTTCACTCCAAATAGTCATTATGTTTGATTATTTATCGCTTCATTCATATTTATTTTAATTATATCATCTGTATTTATTTATAAATAAATACAGATTTCTGTATTTATTTATAAATAAATAACAGATTCTTGAGGAGCTACTCTCAATATTTGCGTTAACTTATTGCAAAATGAGCGCTTGAAAATTACAGCCAAATTATTTCAAAATTCAGTGGATATTAAAATATATATATTAATTGTAGGCAATCTCGTGTCATTTATGAAATCATTAAAGACAAGTTGTCATGCACTTAGAAACTGACATAATTATTCATTTATAATTTGAGATTAATTTCAGACCGAGTATAATTCAAAATATTATCTTTTTTAATATATATATATATATATATATATATATATATATATATATATATATATATATATATATATATATATATATATATATATATATATATATATATATATATATATATTCATTTGTTTATTTGAGTATTATTGTTTATTCATAAGTAAGTTATATGAATAGGATTGTGTTGATGTACTGATGGAATGCATATGACTGCATTTGTATCTAAGGAAAAGTAAAGTATATATCAAACGATATATAAAAAGCTAATTCAAAATATAATATGTGCATGTGTATTTAATATGATATTAAATATAATATGTATTTGATATGATATTTACTTGTGAATTATAAGAATCAATAAATGATGCTGAAATATTTTTAGAATGTGTATTAAATTTTATATTACATTTCCTATCCGGTCACAAGATATAATAAATTTTTTTAGCAAGTAATTTTTAAATCACTAAATGAAAATTTTGATTTTCGTGAGTAATATATATATTGAAAATAAACAAAATTTACATAGTTAATTCAAAATATGACACAATGCGATGTTTCTTATCACCATACAGACAATCACTTTTATCACCCAGACGACTATATCATAAGGGCACTAACCTCAAATGTAAGAAGTTTTCAATTATATGCAGGGCTGTCAAAGCTCGTTATTCGTGAATGGGCCCGTTCGGGCTAACCAGATGGGCTCACGTCAATCCGTTCGATAGTTAAAACGAGACGAACACGAACAATTTTTTTTCATTCAGTTTCTAAACAAACCAAACACGAAGAGCCGCGCGTTCGATCGCGTTTCAATCGTTATCATAAATATAAAATAATATAAAATAATATAAAATAATTATATATATATATATATATATATATAATTTATCAAATTTTAAAATAATTATATAATTTTAAAAATTTATCATATATTTTAAAAAATTAAATCCTATAACGTTTATCTAAAAAATTATTACATTTTAACAATTTAAATAATTCAAATAATATAAATAAATTTGAAAGATTAACAATTCAAACCATTCAACACCTGGTCAATTCGAACATTGAAACAATTCAAATTAATTTCAAACAAATCAAACTAAATACGAACAGTAACTTCACGAACAACTTCAAACACGAAACCTCTTTCAAACACACTTAATTTCAAACGAACCGAATACAAATACGAGCTCTATTTATTCGTGTTCGATTCATTTACACCCCAAATTATATGCATTCTTTTTCATTAAATAGTATAAGCGATATTTTTGAAAATCTCAAGGCATGATTTTTAATTATTAATAAAATAACTTCTCTTGACTTATACACATTGATATATTGTAATTATTTTTTGCATACTATATAGTTTTCTAACATCATAATCAATTGAAAGTAGATTATTTGTACGAAAATGATAATTTTAGAAGTTGCTAAAGATGGTTTTTTAATTATTAATAGAATATCTCCTTATAATCTATACGCACAATGATATATTTAAATTGTTTTTGGTAGACTAATTTTATAAGATCATAAACCATAGAAAATATATTATTTTAGATAATAATATATGAAAATGAGAATGTTATTATTGCTAAAGAAAGAATATGTACATCAACTAGTATATCACACAATATTATTACGATTAAAGTTAATATCGATTGTAGTCGATGGCTCTCCCTCCTGATTATGCTGCAAGAATGCTCCGGCGTCACGCATACTCTGCAGTTTGGTCATCAATTATCATTTATCATTTGTTTGGAGGTTTAGATTTTCTGAGCATTATAATGTTGTTTTATTATTATATTCATTGTAGAAATACTCGTCTTTTTTATTATTATTATTTTATATTTTCTATATGAGCGTAAATTTTTTTTTAGTTTTAATGCTTCAAATTATTTATATTTTTAAAAATGATGCACAAGATCATCTTTAGTGATATATTAAAGAGCAGCTGATTTATAACGTTTTGAAAATGAAATAAAATATTATAATCAGTAAATGTACATTTAAAAATATGGACATATCTTTAAACGATTCCATATATATATAATCGGAAAAAGTATTAAAATCAAACATAATTTTGTTTGACTTTTAAAAATAAAAAATTAATATGAATACCAAACATTTTCGAATTTTAAAAATAGCAATACTATTAGACTACCAAACAAGTTTTCATTTAATTTAAAAAAAAAACAAAATAAAACTTAATTAAAAATAAAAAATAAAAAACAGAGTGATCTCAAAGTGTTTCCCTAAAATTATTTTTAATATTTTAAAAAACAAGTTAATTTATTTTTAAAAATAAAAAAATGTGAAAAATATATTAAGCAAAATAAACAAACTGTTTTAAAAATCAAAAATAAAATAAAAATAAAAATAAAAATAAAATAAGAGATCGCAAATAGCTCCAAGCAAATATCAAACCGTGAAAAACCAACTTAAATTTCTTTACCTATTTTGAGCCAGCAAATGCTACCAGTGAGTTCTTCGTTATCCCCTCCCAACACGTTTCCATTTATACAGACAAAAATCAAACGTTTTAACTGATTCAAGGTACATAAATAACGAGGTTAAAACTAAATACTAATCAGTATAAATCATATTCCCTAATAATATTGTGTATTATATAAGAAAAAAAAAAAAAACTACATTTTCTTATGTGAAAACAACATCCTTGCTCATCCTAAACATAGATATCCATGACTACCGGAGGCAAGAGTACGCACTTCTACAAATGCAAGAACAAGGTTGCGTAACTGAATCCCTTCCCAATCTCATACTGGCTCAGAATCTCTGCTGAATACACTATATTCAGGAGCGCATAACTCAGTTGAGAAGCTGAATAATAGATCTGACATTAAACAGGTAGTACAAATGATTGCAAACTCAAGCTAAACCTTGTTGCTTATCTTACACTTTGAAAGTTTTAAAAGTTTGAAATGGTTCCATAAAGTTTCCTCTTGTACAGTACACTACAAAGTGCAAATATCAACCCTGCTCTTGTGTAGTTGAAATGCGGGAGTGATCCAACTACCGCAGCTGCACTGAATACCTGACCAAATTAGTTATCCAAGCGTGCTTCACAGTGTATGCATGATAACTTACCTTCCAGAGCACCCTCTTCAACTGAAGACAACAACAAAAACCCAGTATGATAAGACTTTTGATTTAGTTCTATCTAATGATGTTAATTTGATAGTGGCCATGCATGGATATGATAAACCTTTGAAAAATGGACTTCAGGGTAAATCTTCCAAACAATAAGGGGCATTTACATACATACCACCTGATTCCTATCTTATTTACATATGTAACTCCTAAACATTCATTTTTTCAATTAATATCACCCAAATCTTTCATATTACTCTTAAATTACTACTATTTTAATTTTAAAAAGTGAAATACACCTTTTCATGCATAGTTAAGGTGGCATATAGGTAAAAATTGAAGTTTAGTTGTTAGATATGTAATTACATAGGAATTGAGTGGTATGCATCTAAATCTTCCAAAGAATAAATAATAATATACCTGTTGTCATCCACCTCAAAGGCTCAATAAAAATAGAGGAGCACTCAACCTCATCAAACCTCTTAAATGGGTTTCCACCTCTTTCCTCTTATGCCATTCAAAACATGTCTCACCTTCTCCTGGCGTGTGACTAACCACATTTTCATGTAATGCAACAATTCTTCTGCATTTTTTACAACGGTAAATAGTTTTTCATTGATTATCTTTAGCAGACTCAGAAGTAGAGCTAGAGCTGGAATCTGGCAGTGATCCTGGATCTTCTTCAAATATAGAGCTGTCTACCTTCTCTCAAGCTTATAAGAATTGCCTGACCAACATTCATCTTAAATTAAGGCGCCATTGGAATGAAAGACATAAGAGCTCATTGGATTATTTTAGATGCAATTATGATGACAGCCATGCAATTGATAAAGTTACCAGAAAATAAAAAAATGATAAAAGAACAAAGTTTTATATTGGTATTTTCATTTAGGTTTTATGACGTGAGTTCATATTACTGCATTAAAAAACTTGTTAGCTAATTATAATTATGATTACCAGATTTGAACTGCCGCAATTAGTGACTACACTTACTCTAATAGAGTCAAATGAGAGTTATCCACAATTCATCGTTAAGGTATCATCGTTCCTATTTAACTATTATTGTATTTTGTCATGGTGAAAACTGATCCAATTATAAAGTTTAGGAAAACATAATCATAAACTGTATGTATGATGAAGTCATCACTACTTCCATGAATCGTTACTTTTCTAAGATTATATTACCTGACTGTTTAAGGTGTACAAATGCATAACAAACAAGAAGATAGATGCTCGGTCCATGCTAAGTTTTAACATAACGCCACTTGCTGAAGGAGAAAGAATAACTCTCTAAGCGGCGAATATAGTGGTTGAGGAGTTTGGTCGTCATTCAATAATCCAAGTTCGAGCACACTAACTAAAAATTCAATAATCTAAGTTCGAGCACACCAAATATAGAGCTGTCTACCTTCTCTCCAAGCTTATAAGAATGGCCTGACCAACATTCATCTTAAATTAAGGCGCCATTGGAATGAAAGACATAAGAGCTCATTGGATTATTTTAGATGCAATTATGATGACAGCCATGCAATTGATGGAGTACCAGAAAATAAAAAAATGATAAAAGAACAAAGTTTTATATTGACATTTTCATTTAGGTTTTATGACATGTGAGTTCATATTACTGCATTAAAAAACTTGTTAGCTAATTATAATTATGATTACCAGATTTGAACTGCCGGCAATTAGTGACTACACTTACTCTAATAGTGTCAAATGAGCGTTATCCACAATTAATTCATCATTAAGGTATCATCGTTCCTATTTAACTATTATTGTATTTTGTCATGGTGAAAACTGATCCAATTATAAAGTTTAGGAAAACATAATCATAAACTGTATGTATGATGAAGTCATCACTACTTCCATGAATCGTTACTTTTCTAAGATTATATTACCTGATTGTTTAAGATGAGTACTAAAATGCATAACAAACAAGAAGATAGGGATGCTCAGTCCATGCTAAGTTTTAACATAACGCCACTTGCTGAAGGAGAAAGAATAACTCTCTAAGCGGCGAATATAGTGGTTGAAGAGTTTGGTCTTCATTCAATGATCCAAGTTCGAGCACACTAACTAAAAATTATATAATCCAAGTTCGAGCACACCAACTAAAAAATCAACAAACCGCAAGCCTGCCTGCCACAAATATATGTTGAATATTAATACAGTATAAAATCCTAACTAGAATCAAACGCTATCCTAACTACCCGAGAAAACATTTTTTTTTCTTTTCCAGTTTTTTGAAGTTATATCAAGGGCAGGAGACAATAAACAATATTGACTCGTATGATATTTCACAAATCAGCATAAGCAGGCCCCACATCAGAACACCACAGGCCAATTCGAACACAGCTTGCCAATAACAAAGATAGGAGCTTAACTAAGCAGGCTTCCACATAAGCTTATCCACAGGCGTCATCAAATGCAGCTTGTCAATAATAAGACGAACTTCCAAGTTAAGCCATTCATCAGAGTAAAATAAGACCCAACAGAACGCCCAGGTTTCTCAATGAAGTTAAGTTATTTGGCAATGACGAAGGGAAAAAAGGCATTGAGCTCATATCATTTATCCCAATAAGTTAGGTTCATTTTAATGAATCCTTTTTTAGCCATTCTGTTAGGTGATGCATTAGGTGTTAAAACTATTTTTCACACAAAAAGAAAACTCTATTTTTCACACCCTGAGGTAATATTACAAAAAGGTTGGATCTATATTGTGACATTGACCATGCTTCAATAATGTCCAATCAATTTGACATAGACCCATAGACACCTCTAAGAGTACTTGAGGTCCAAAAAGCCATCAAACAACCTCGCAGCACCTCCATGTCACCAACTAGTTCCTAAGAACAATCTCCAAATTCTTCCTCTCCCATAGAATAAGCCGAAATGTGCAATTATCAATGTATGCATTTAAAAACCAAAAGAAAAAAAATAGTGCATTGAATGGTTGAAAATCATAAATTTGTTGAGAGTAGAAGGATTTTCAGCACTTGCAATGTGGGACTATTAATAGAAAGGTTTTTAAAAATTTAGTCCGCTACTTTTTCATTACCCAGACAATGCAGCACGCAATAACACAACTATACGCACATTTGATTCACACAAGATTAAAACATAGTGAACATAATGGCCAAAAACCATTATTCATTCATTTTTCCATATCATCCAATCGACAAGAATCCTCCCTCGCAGCTGATTAATAAAAGGAGAGGTTGAGAGTGAGAGGTAAAGTAACTTTATAGGGAAAGAAATCCCATATGAAGCTAAGAATATTGTTAGTATGCATTTTGCTCTTTATAGAATTAAAGCCAAAATGCACTACCATAACTTTCTTGATGTGGTGTGGTTCTCCTAAGAAATTATACATAAACATTTATGGCATGACGGGAAAAGATTCTCATCACTTTATCATGCTTTCTTATCTTACTGACTGATCAGGAGGTACATTGAGGACCCATAGACAATCTTTATTTTAACATGGTGTGAAGATTTTATTTCTACACAAGTTCAACGAGTACCATTTAAACACAACTTGGTATGGTAGAAGGCACACTTTTGGTCACAGTGCCTCAATCACCACTTGCACGTCTTTCTTCGTGTGATTGATCAGCCTAGTACACTTCTCATAAGCTCCTATTAGGTTGTGACAAACCTAAGTCAATGTAGAGTTGACAAGAACAAAAAGAAAGGTTTTTGAACAAAGCACATGAAATGCACCAAAGCACATGTAAAAATAGAAAATGTAACAAAATAAACACAAAGAAATCAGCTTATTTGCTTGTGTAGAAAGGAGTGCTCATTAAAAAAAATAGGACAACATAATAAGGTTAAAATAAAACAAGGTAGAGTATGACATCTCCCCTCACGAGACAGAAGCGAACCCAAAAATCTATGGCGTTCAAAATAACCTATTATTTCTTATTCATATAATTATCAACCAATTCCATATTAGGCTCATGCATGTACACGTCACACTCAACTGAAAAGGATGATAGGGCCATATAGCCTTGGTTGATTTGACACCAAAACAAGATGGAATTATGTGATATTTTGATTAAAAATGTGGGCCACTTGCAATAAATGTTTGGCCATTCGGCACATATTCTCATCCCATTAATAAGGTGCTACCAAATTACACGTGCCCAATTAATGAGCATCGCATTGTGCCCTCAATTAGAAGAGGTATATAACAAAACATTTGTTCTTTTTTAAAGTACAATAAGTGAAAAAATATTCTATGAAATTACAAGATATGATGAGAAATTCAAAATATCAACAAGAATATCAAAAAATTTTAAAAATAATGAAAATTTAAAAGCAATAAATAGATTCAATATAGTATATTCTACTGCCCTCAATTCTCAATCTATTTAGAGCCATTTAGTCCCAACTTAGTCAGGCAAAATAAAGCATGCATACACTATAACTGATGGAAAATCTATAAAAAATGGGTATGTGTAATAGCTGATGCGCGATTTATTTTTAGAAGCATACAAGCTTTCCTACCAAAGGAAAGGTTGACACAAACCATGGACCAAAAACAATTCAAGGCAAGAAAATCAAACCTCCCCAAAAACTGGTTGATCTAGCTATTATAACAAGAAACCGTACCACAACATTTGATCATAGTCGATCAAGTGATGGAAGTATAGGAAGGTGGCTATGTCTAATCAAGTAGAGGAATTACAAGATATGATAGAGGAATTAATCAAGCTTCTTAGAGCCAATAAAATCTTTATGTGTATGTCAACCTCCCTTGTCCGATAAGGCACTCTTCCTATGGCTCTCACGGTTTATTCGTCTTCTAGTCCGTGGATTATTGATTCAGGTGCCACAGATTATATGACTGGATGCTCGCAAGATTTCTCAGCTTACTATCTACACTCTGGAAAAGATAAGGTCAGAATTGTCGATAACTCATTTAATTCCATTATTGGTAAATGCTCAGTTGTACTAAAGACCGGTCTAAATCTAGAGTCACCTTACATATTTCACTGTCGCAATGTAACTTGTTATCTATCCGCAAATTGATGAATTATATCGCATTGCTATTTCTCTTGTGATGGTTATATTTTTCAGTATTGTCATTCGGGAGAATGATTGGAATTGCTAAAATGATAGTTGGACTCTACTACTTCCATGAGAAGAGCACGGAGAGTGAGAACACACCACTCAGAATTTGTAGTTCATCTTGAGTCATTGAATGTCCTATTATATTGTTGCACTGTCGTTTGAGTTATCCTAGTTTCCAATATTTAAAAAATTTATATACTTCGATGTTTTTTAATAAAAATCATTCTAGCCTTAATTGGGAGACATGACAGTTAGTCAAGCATCATCGGGTCTATTATCCATCCCACACTTGCATACCTTTTGCTACTTTCTCTCATTCATAGTGACATATGGGGCCCTCTTGCACTCCCATCTACACCAATAAACGGTGATTCATGACTTTAATATATGACCACACTCGAATAATGTGAGTCTACATTTAAAAGATAAATCGAAAGTTGTTATCACCTTTTAAACTTCTACACCTTCATTTTAAGTAAATTCAAAACTCCAATTCAGGTCATTCGGAAATACAATGATCATGAGTTTTCAATTATATTTTGGGTGAATTCTTGATGAGTAAGGGCATCCTCCACCATAGCTCGTGTAAGGACACTCAACAAACTGGGCTAGTCGAAAGAAAAAACTGTCACCTCCTCGACGTTGCTTGCTTTATTATGTTTCAATTCAATATCTTGAAAAATTTTAAAATGATACAATTCTGTCTGCCACCTATCTCATAAATAGAGTTCCATCTAAAATTCATAATTTCTAAATCCACTTAGTCTTCCTTATGTCATGCTTCCTTGCCAATTGTGTCTTTTCCGCATTAGATCCCAAGATTTTTGGGTGCATGACCTCTGTTCGGAACACTGCCCCTACTCAGACTAAACTTAATCCCAGATCCATAAAATGTATCTTTCTATAATACTAGAGAAGTCAAAAGGGGTATCACTACTTTGATCCTACCACAAATAAAGTCTATTTGAGTGCTGGTGTCTTGTTCTTTGAAAGCATTCTCTATTTTCCAAACTCGGCCTTAAGGGAGAGGGAACTTGGATTTTTAGAGAATGTCCCTTATCCCACTCCTATGAATGTTCCCCCCATTATTCCTACCACTGAAGAGTCCCCTGTTACGTTGAGTGCACCATCTCCTCCCATTGTTCGTGTCTACACTCGACGCACTCATCCCAATGCTCCTACTCTGGAGCACGTTGCCTCCTTGCAACACCTTAACTCTGCTTTGAGCGACATCCTTAGAATGACCCCTCAGAATGAGGAGGTGAGTTCTCTGAATAAGGTACGCAATCCGATATGGTCCCTCTATTCTATGACAAAATATTTCACTTTATGCAGTTTATCACCAACCCGCAGAGCATTTGCTACTGCCCTAACGGACCATTAGATCTGAGCTTCTATTGCCAGCCTGAAAAACAACGGTATTTGAGGAGATTATTGCCCTTCGGTGGAGCCATACGTGGGACGTCATCGATCTTCATCGAGGTAAGAAAGTTGTGGGGTTCCGATAGACTTTCAACCCAAGTTTAACTCTGATGGATCCGTTGAATGCATTAAGGCATGATTGGTCGCCAAAGGGTATTCACAGACCTATTGAGTTGACTATGAGAAGACATTTGCTCCAGTTGCTAAATCAAACACTATTCGGGTCCTATTGTCCCATGCAGTGAATCTGGATTAGCCTTTATTCCAGCTAGATGTCAAAATTACGTTATTGAATGGAAAGCATACAAAAGAGGTGTACATGTCTCTCCCTCCTGGTTTTGACTCTATTGCCTCAAGGGAACAGATGTGCAGACTGCGAAAGTCCCTCTATGAGATGAAGAAGTTCCCAAGGGCCAGGTTCGGAAAGTGCACAAAGGTGGTCACGAAACATGGTTCAGGCTTAATCGGATTACACTTTTCTTCCAGCATTCCTCCAATGGTTAGGTAGCTATCCTCATTCTCTATGTTAACAATATTGTTCTTATAGTAACGATCTCCCAATATTGGAATCCTTGAAAGATAAGAAGTCTGGTACTTCTTAAGCATGGAGTGGATCAATCATCTCAGGAAATCTGCCTGCCTCAGCGCAAATATGTGATTGATTTCTTGACATAGAACAACTTTCTGTGCAAAACAGTGGTTGTCCCTATGAATTCGAGTGAAACATTATTTGACATTCTCAATGTTGTGCCTGTCAACAAGACTAATTACCAGCGTCTTGAGTAGAAACTCATCTACCTCTTCCCCCGACACATGCCATGTAGTTGGTATAATAAACCAGTTCTTGCATGACCCGTATGAGCATCATCTCCAAGCTGTCCACCGGATGCTCTATTATTTAAAAGGTACACCGGGCTCAGCTTTGCTTTTCTCTCTTCACATCTCTTGAACTATTGATGTTTATACAGATGCAGATAGAGTCGGGTCAATTTATAATCCATGTTCTATCTCGGGGTATTTATCATTGTATGTAACAAACTTATCACACGGGAAAATAAAAAACTGTGCCTGAAGCAGTGTTTAGGTTGAATTCTGGTCCATGTCTTTAGGGATCAGTGAAGCTCTTTGGTTACACATCATGCTCAGCAAAGTTTGTGTGTCAATCTTCATCCCGCTGCAGCTATTATGTGATAATAAGGCCTCCATCAATATTGCTCACATTCCTGTCCAGCATGATCGTGTCAAACATGTGGAGATTGATAGGAATTTCATTAAAAAAAAGATTAAGTCCGAAGAAACTTGTGTTCCTTTTGTGTCATCCAGCGGTCAATTAGCGGATACCCTCACCAAGAATCTTCCTCTTCCTTTGTTTGATGACATCAAATTCAAATTTGAACAAGATTAACATCTATGCTTCAACTTCATAGGAAATATTAGATTTATAACAACAATCCCTAGCTGTTATTACTTAACATTAGTTTTTATTCCCTCATCATATATTTCCTATTTGTTTTATTTTATCATATTTATTTTCTATTATTTTATTATGTTTTTACTTTTTCCTTAATTATGTCAATTGTAATTGGGTCTAAATACCACTCCTATCAATAATATTATAATACTCTATTCTCAAATCTCTCTCTCTCACACACACACACACACATATGTGTGTGTGTGTATGCATATATGTATGTATGTGTATACACATACACGCACACACACATATAAAGAGAGAGAATATGGAGAGAAAGAGAACGATACACACACACACATGTATATATATTTATATGTATATACACACACACATATATACATACATATATATGTATATACACACATACATATATATGTGTACACACAAACATATATATGTGTCTGTACACACAAAAGTATATATATGTGTATTTATATATATGCTCATAGCAGGAACTCATATGCTTTAGGCCTAAAGCTTGTCAAAGGTGACAAAATTCAAAGACAACAAGAGCTCAAAAAAGAATCTAATGTCATATCAATGAAGCCATATGATCACACATAAAAGTCTCATGCCAATAAGAATGTGGCAAGTCACTTCGAGTCACATGGCCATCCCAAAAATATTTTCTTAATTGGAGAATGAGGCAAAAGGTTGGATATCACCCACGGCCAAGTCCATAAGATGTTAGCCATCTAATGCACTCAATAGAACACAAAACCTTTTCTTAGCTAAGTTTGGTTATACAATTGACACAGTTTGAAAATTTTTTCTATCCCTAGTCTATGAAATACACTTGGATGAAGTAACCAATGACCGAGGATAATAGTTCTTTGGTCATGATGGGTGAGCTACCATCTCTAATTAAATAAACGAAAGTCCATACCAAATCAAAATGAAAGAAACATGTGATGTTGAAAATTTCATGATTCCTCCCACTAATCCTTTGTACACAACATCTCTCCACACCATCACAATAAATTGGACTATACAGAAAGCAATCACAACTCATAGAGTTTGAAAATTAGCTTAACTAATAATTTTCTTTTGTAATCAACATGACTAATAGATTATGGTGTTTTGCATGTATGAAAACCACAATTCAAAATTATAGTCTAAAAAACTTGTCACTATGAAATGTTCTTTAAACAGTACACTTCTTGGAAGTATTATATTCAGGTTCATAAGAACTAGAAGCATTCAAATCTAACATTGGTTTACCCATTTCACTCTTTAAACCTTTATCAATAATTTATCTCCCTAACATCTTCATCCATTTTCTACCCTTCATTGTCCATCCGAATAATCTAAAGTATATTCCCCATTAACTTATCATCAATAGATGATACTCCAATGTTTCCCCTGATATTCATTATAGTTCCCAATACATTGAATATTAACATTCTTGCCTTTGTAACATCCAACTAGGACATTAGAAATTTGTTTGCTAGTCACCACTCAAAAGTATGTAACAAAAAAGAAAAAAAAATGTAGTTCATAAGAAAAAAAGTAATAATTTTATTAAATAGCCTTTAAATCTATATAATAGTAATTTATCGAATGCAAAATAACTTTTCCATTTTAACCATCTAGATTTAAATATAAAAGCTATATTTCCATTTTTTTTATAAGATAGAACCAAGATACTTAAACTCATACACATCATTTTATCCTCTAGAAATACATAGTGATAGTGATGTAACATCCCCTAAAATTACAATATTATACACTTAATTTTTTGCTCTACCAATACAAAGCATTTTATCTTTATTCAACCTAAATATGTAGATTGTGACAATGCAATGTTCAAATTGAGATATATCAAATTCGGCCTCATGAATAGAGACCCAATAAGCTAGCATAATGTGATTATTATATCAGTTTTGATTTCTAAGGTGGCAAGTGGTAATAAATATCCTTCTCTTTTTGTGGTGGCACTAAGACTTCAGTATTATCATAAAGATTAACTTCACTATTTGATAGTGACGGCATAAGTTAGCCAAATGTATTTACTGTCAACTCTTTCCAAGTATCTATTATTTAAAAAATGGAAAAATTAATGGTGTCGTGAAAACTTGAAGTTTTAATACTCTTGCTGACAGCTTTAATGAGAACTCGAGAGAAGTTAATATATTCAACTCATGACGACATCCACAGAAAATTATAATGCATGCAGCGAAGTTTATGTAAATACATTTTAAAAGGGATGCAAGATTACAAAACCAGAGACATTGTACAATATTAACAGCTCATAAAGATAAAAATCTGACAGCAATAAACTTACCCAATACCTTTAAGCGAAACCGCTTGTACAAGGGGCTAGCAGTATCTACTTTAAAACCCATTTTCTCAAACAGTTTTAACTGCAGTCACGACAAGAAATAGTCAGTCAAAATTCTGCTAAACATGGGTGAGCACCTGCATCACCAATACAAAATATAAAACTAATAATACCTGTTCAAGAAAACCATCATTTGGGCAAACAAACTCACAAGATTTCCGGAGAGAATCCAGTGCATCTGAAACACAACAATCCAGTACAGAAAAAACAAGGATATATAAAATATTTGAAATGCAAATTAAATAATTTCAAGGATGCACTTTTATCAACAGAGATTACAATCCATAAACAGACACGACAGCTAAGGTAAGAAATCCTACTTTTAATTTATATATTTGCTAGAAATAAAAGGATTTCTCCAAACCTTCTTGAGATTTTTGTTCTGATCTCATCAGATATGCCGTGATGATAGCAGCGCTGCAGAATACACAAGAATGCAAAAAAAAAAATCAGAGGTAGTGAAGATGGAGTAGATAGAAGAACAAAAGAAGCCGCTGGCAAGAAACCTTGAAACAGTATGCTCAATTCAAGAAAAAAACATTGTAAATTCTTCAATTTTCAGCATGTGATACAATTACAACAGCTCACTTGTGTGATATTAACAGCAATTTCATGTTTGTACGACTACAAAAACCAACTATAGCACTCCATCCAAATTTTTTTGCATCAAGCAACTCAGTCAACAAAATCAACTTTTTTCAAAAATTTTAAAAATTATTTTCACAACTATCATGCTAATAAAACAATGTCAATGATATATTGAACCAATGCCACAATATGCATAACAATGTTTAATCAGAAAACCTATGAAGCACGGACACGACACGAAATGATACGAGGACACAGCAAAATTGTAAGAAATAAAACACAATACAACATGGACACGTTTTTTTAAATTTAATAAATTTTTAATATAAATATATATTTTAAATATTTTCTATTAAAGACAAAAAAAATCATTAAGAAAACTTTATAATGATAAAAATTATGTTTTACAATATCAAAATTATATTCAAAATATCAAAAATTATCAAAACACTTAATAACATTATTATCCATAAAAAAATGATGCAAAACATAGCAAAATGTCAAAATATAATAACATAATTATCACTAATTGGAGTCAAAGTATTCAAAAGTAGTGTCATCATCAGTACCATCTCTATAGCCCTAATCTTTGTCATCAATAATATTCACCTTCATCAACAAAAAGCACCATTTCTAAGAATGGCTCATTCCAATATCATCCACTGTAGCTAAGATATCTCTACCAACATCCCATAATTTTGTGTCCTCCTAAGAATATTTCGAGCTCCTCCTAGATAGAAGACGGAGATTGGTATGAATAAATACAAAATCTTCACCTCATTGCGGAGTGATTTTGTTCCTCTAAAGTGAATTGATATAAGAATATGAACACGGTTGTGGAGAACTTGCTCCATAAATCATCCACCGCATCTTTTCATTCATAAAACTCTAAAAATTATGAAGTCATGATCAGCAAAAGCATCTCTAAATCTAAAAAATTAACAAACTTCAAATTAATAATTGATCTTTATTCAATATTTGGGTAAATCCTCTTATTTCTCTCAACTGATATCTCTATATCCTTATGTGGAGCAGCATGAGTTGTAGCTTCACATAGTGAAACAGAATTATAATAGCTAATTAAAAAATGCACTTAAAAGTGAAAAAAAAAAACGCAAGTTAGGATTAATAAAGACTAAGGCTCTGTTTGGCGGGGATTTTTTATTGCGTAGCGGCATCAGACTGCAATTTTTTTTTTCGTTTGAGAGGGCGGGGGCGGGGTGGCGTCGAGAAGTTTGGCCGAAAGCGGGGCCGCGGGTTATAGCCCACGGCCTACGGTGTGCACATAATGTTATTACTTTTAGTCCCCGCATACCCCTCTCAACCGAATTTCTTTCCTGTTGATGCGTCTTTTGCCCTAGTGCACAACCGATCTCATGGTGCCGAGCTCGTCGCCCTACTGCACCAGCGATTTCGCAAAAATCTTCCCCCATTCTCACCGTCGCTCTCTCCTTCATGGTTGTTCGCCCGCTTCTCCTAAGTAAATACTTCTCTGTTAGGGTTATTGAGCAATTCCTATTCGAAATGCCAGCTCCCTTTAGCCATAGCATCGTGATTGTTCGCCGGCTTCCCCTAGGTAAATACTTCTCTGTTAGGTATTTTGAGCACTTCCTATTCGAAATGTCGACTCCCTTCAGCCATCGCTTCGTGATTGTTCACCGGCTTCCCCTAGAAAGTGAAATGCGTCTTTTCAAGTATAGGTTTGGCGATATATAAGTAAAAACTGAAGTTTGTGTTAGATGTATTAGTTGGTATGTATCTAAATCTTCCAAAAATTATATGAATATTTGGTTATTATACATGCTCAATTTGTATATGATATGAATGACATGGATTGATAGGCTGTTGAAAGCCAAAAACAGGTGGATCTCTCAAAGGCATCCAATTTCTAGTTTTGTGGTACAGTGATTATAGGGACCTAATTTGATCTCTACTGCTTCATGGAAATTGAAAGGTGTTATTTTTATCTCCGAAAGGGAAAAAAAATCATGAAAATATGTTGGAGATTGGCGAGTATTTTAGTGAGATTGATAAATTATATTTGTTTGTCTACATGAATGGAAGATCACTTTACACGAACGAGGCTCACTATAGATATAAATAATGCACTTGAACATCTTCTTTGTTCTACAGAGACAAATATAACATTTTGAAACAAATATGAAAGTTTATGTTTTGAAGTGATATTTTGCTTTGTTGAATTTCATATGATATGTAGTCAAGCAAGTTTGACTTCATTTAAGCACCATCATTATTAACTAGAAATGGAAACTTGTTTTTGAGCTATTGTTGAAATCAAGATTATTGTTCGTTGACATTTGAGATTTGTTGAATATGGAATTATAGTTTGCAGCCAATTGTGATATATTCTTATATGATTCTCATTTCATGTACTTTATGAACTTATTACAAACTGTTTCTCATATTATTTGATTTATATCACGCTATGTCCAATTGTCTAAATTGTGTTACTGTTCTCGCTCATTTTTTTGTTTTATCATAGTAATAAAATGATTAATAAGTTTAAAGAGCTTGGTACACCGACACTGTGGGATAAAGAAAAAAATAGTATTTTGCAACTTTTGCCTTAAGAAAATTGAATTGGGCAATGGACCGACCATCATTTTCAGTAAGGAAAGGTGGCAAAATATTACTAAAAATTTCAAGGAATGTACGGGCATAGAGTATGATAGACTGCAACTGAAATATAAGTGGGATCAACTGAAGAAAGATTGGAAAATTTGGAAGGATTTGAAAAGAGGATCAACGGGTTTGGATTGAGACCAGGTTAAGCGTACCATTGATGCAACAGAAGAGTGGTGGACAGAAAGACTTGCGGTAAGGAATTTTTTGAATCGGTTTAATTTCCATCATATCACTTTTTCATAGTAACTGAAGGGTTTGATGGTTTTTTTCCTCGGTTGTGCTAACAGTGAAAAAGTTCAAGTTTTGTGGAATTGAACCCGAGTTCGAGGAGAAATTAGACCGGATGTTCGGGGGTGTTGTCGCAACAGGCAAATATGCATGTGCTCCAAGTGAGACAGGTTTTGTGGTATACGGGAAAATATGGTTGTTAGCCTATCAGCTGATTTAGCCGAATTCCACAGCTAAGAACTCCCCGAAATCCAGTCAACTAACTGGTCTAAGAGCTTTCATGTGGAGAGTAAGAAAAGGGTGGAGCTGCCTCTATCAAAAACCAAATATCATACCTGATGGATTCTTCCAACGATGCCCCCCATAAAGTTCAAAGAGCCTTAATTATCGAAGTGGTTCAAATTCTGGAAGAAAATCAGGAAATTGCTGAGGACTTTGATCTATACTTTTTTTGTTGTGGAGCTGCTTTAAGATTCGGTCAACAGAAATTTTTTTAAAGCGATTTCAATAGATCGACGGGTGGCGTATTTGCATCATTTCTATAACAAAAGAGGGATTATTACTTTTATTTATTAGTTTGTTGAGAGACTTATTTCATTACTATTTCGTTGGAACAATGAACATTATTAGTGTAATTTCTCATTTCATGCATGTCTTTTATTCGAACGCCCTTAATCTTATCTAATTCTTATGCTTGAATAGTAATTCATGTTGAATTTATAAAGTTTTGTTTCTTTTACGGTAAAACTAACAAATTGTTTATCAGCATGGTCTGGGAACAAGAAAAATAGAGAAGGAGAAATGCAGCAATCCAATTGATCGTTGAGTATTACAACACTTAAATTGACCGATCTCCATGCTACACATTATCTTGTGTCGAAGACAAATGGGTTGGAGAAACGCTTAATAGTCATTCAATCAGATTTAGAAACATGTTCCGCATGACGCAGGAGGTGTTTAGCAATCTACTAACAGAACTGACTCTATTTCATGGTCTCCATGGCTCATTCAGGAATGTTGAATGTGAGGTCTTAGCGATTACTCTGTACATATTGTCACAAAACGAGTCAGTACACGGTGCCGTGGAATGATTCCAACACTCATCAAAGATGATAAACAGATATTTCACTGCGGGTTTGATTGCTCTTGTCAGCCTCTCGACACAAGTTATAAAACCATTAGATCCAACTTTCGCACGAACTCTTACAAAGATTCAACGTGATACACGTTACATGTCATTCTATAAGGTAGTGATAACAATTTCAAACCCTTGAAATTTATATATGAGCACAGGAGATAGCCTAATTGCAGGGTTCTGTTCAGAATTGCATCGGTGCAATAGATGGAACACACGTTGATGCACGAATTACAAACGATGAGAAAGTTGCATTTATTGGGCATTGTGGAGCCCCCGCCCAAAATGACATGGCACGACTTCAACATGTGCTTTACTTTTGTCAATGACGGTTGGGAGAGTAGTGCGCATGACAGTAGAATTTTCAAGAGTGCTACACGGAATCGTTTACAACTTCCCCCACCCTCCACATGGTACATTACTTCCCAAAATCCATTGATTATTTTCTTTACATGTGGAACTGAATATGCAATACATACCAGGAAAGTATTATTTGGTCGACGCTGGCTATCCATTACAACGAGGGTATCTGAAACTCTATCTTGACAACAAATATCATATACCTGATTTTAAACAAGCTAGCAATGTTATGCAAGACTGAAAGGAAGTGTTTAACAAGAAGGCATTCCCTTTTGTGAGGTGTCATTGAGAGGGCGTTTGGCATTTGGAAGAAATGGGTGATACTACGCGATATGCCACCGTACACGTTTCCAAAACAAGTACAGATTGTGATAGAGACGATGGCGCTACACTATTATATTAAGCAACATCCGTCTCGAATTTAATGCTTCTTCAATATTTCGGTGTAATGGAATGGTTTGTTCAAGTTATGCTATTTTTGAATCAATATTTTAGCTTTGTAATGGAATGGTTTGACAATTTATCTTTGATGGAAAGACATTTTGAATTTTTGTGCCTTTGTAACATGCCAAAAGCAAAGCGACTTGATTGTAAATGCGCCACGGTAATGACAAGGTTTATGTGTTTCTGTCATTGGAGGTGCAAAATATTAAGGTAAGGTTATCTTCTCATTGCTAGAGCATATATCTAGTCAGGCATTTTAGGATGGCTAAAATTTTTAAGCAACCATTGTTGCCATTACCAAGGAAATTTGCTCTCTTCAAATGCAATGAATATAGAAGGATTTCAATTTGGGCTGCCTTGGAAACTTGGGACATTAAATGCCATTCCTTTGATGGAAATTTCTTGGATAGAAACATTAACAGGCATCCCTTGGATGTTTATTTTTTTTTTCTCTTCTCCCTGCATCTCTTTGCTATCATATTCCCCATAAAGCAAAGGTAACTTGAATGCTGGAAACAATGGGAGGCAATGGTTTTTCTGGCCAGGATGAAATTATCCTGGTCCTCTTGTTGATTGATAATGGATGACATTTATATTATTTTGTCTATTAGATGCAGTAAAACATAAAATTATTGTTACATATGATGAATTGGCATTTACATTCCTACTATTAAATTCACGAGTAATGCTTCATCTTTCAATGAAAACTCATTAGCTTAAAGGTAAGCTTAGAGTTAAGCTTCACTCACTAAGTAGTAATGATTAATTTGTACTTCGATGGCCATGCATTGTGTTTCAGTGATCACTACTACTTTTCTCTAGCAATGGTCATGCTGTCTTTGGCAGAGAATATGTGCATGGATCTGTGTTTGGATGCAATTCTATAAATGGGGCATGTCTGTCAATGCCTTTTCTTATTATAAAAGCTTGGTTAGTAACTCATTTAACAAGGCGGAGTTTCTGTTTTAGAAATCTTAACGTACACATGTTAAATGAGCCAGAGTTTCCCAAATGAACTGGTGTATGTCTGTCAATGCATTTATTTTATCATGCTTGAATAAGTTATTGAAATGAGAGCTTTACATGTATGCTCTACATCTCTATGTTTTAAATCTGTCGTATGGTAACAATAAACGTCAACCATGTATGTGTTCATGCAACCAAATAAGCTTTAGTTTAATGGTCTGTATGTGGCAATTTTTTTTAATGCTTGGTTCATTTCCAACCATAGGTAACTGTAGCATTCATGCATCAGTGGTAGAAAATGATAGTTAGTTCTGTTACAAATTGAACAAAGCTTCCATTTCTCATTTTATTTCTCATGAGAATTTTGGTGCTGAAATTTTCTGATTTTGTGGCAAGACATCACTGCATTCTAAAGCTTTGTAAGATTTTATAGCTTTGTTTAGCTCTAGATTTTATAGCAGCTCTCTAGTGTTATGACTT
This sequence comes from Papilionanthe hookeriana x Papilionanthe teres, assembly GCA_022702705.1. NCBI lineage: Eukaryota > Viridiplantae > Streptophyta > Magnoliopsida > Asparagales > Orchidaceae > Papilionanthe > Papilionanthe hookeriana x Papilionanthe teres. Next base: position 128,440,137 of record CM040426.1, on the reverse strand, counting down.
CATATGGCTTGCACTATAATGAGTAGTGTTAGTTGGCTTAGAACAGATTTGATGGGCTTATATAGCAATTTGTTGACTTCCATTAGAAGATTTACATTCATTCTTCTTAATTATTATATACTTATATTTATGAAGATTTACATACATACTACTTAATTATTATCTATAGAAGGTTTCGTTTCCCTTAAAATTGATGCATTACTGGAATTTCTCTGAAAGCTTTGTACATGGAGGCATTCAGTTTTTTGCTCCCATTTCCTCTCTATCATAATGCAACTGGAAATTCAAAGGGAAGGCTTTTTTTTTCTCTTCTCCCTACTTGATCTGCATTTACAAGTATATATGGAAGATCTCCATGAATACCACTTAATTCTATTGTATTTACATATCTAACACCTGAACTACATCAACAAATGTGACGGTGTTGAGGAGCCACAAACACGGATTATCTGCAGTTTTGTCGTTTAAAAAATGTTCCAAAGATTATAATGATCAAGTTTGGGATGCAAGGAAATGGTTATTTTGGTGTTTGATATGTAATTACATGAGAAATGTATGGCACAGATAATCTACTTGTTTGTGCTCTTCATTGCTTTAGCATATGGTGCAGAAGCTGGATTTACATGCATACCACAAAATAGCATGTGTTTACATATATAACACCAAAAATAGTTGATGAAATCTTATCTAGTTTAAGTGATTTGATTGAAGAAATTACATACATGATGGGTTTTTAGTATTTTAATTCAGTCCTTGGTGATATCTTATGTAGACTGATCCACTTTTCGATATTTATACTTACAACTATGATATGAAAATTAACAACGGCACCAAAAACTTGATCCCGTACTGAATATATATATACTGATGATTCTGTTATGAAATTTATGATTTATATTGTGGATACTACGCAAGTATACGTATCGTTATCAAGTAATATAGGGCTCTAATGGAGTCCTAGATATCGATCCCACAGGGAAGTTAGAGAATTTTAAAGACAATTTAAAGTAGATTTACTTACTAATCTAGTATATGGAAATTAAGAACACTTATACTAAAACTATTGCTCAAAAAGGTTTAAATGTAAGATTCTAATTTAGAAAAGCATCTTTCTCCTTGTTGAGAGAATTAAGTGAATGATGAATTAAAGTAGTTTAGAGTTTGTATTGTGCCAAATAGGAGCATTCCTATTCTTTACCTTTTGTTCCAGGTGCAAAGAATATTGACTAATTCTATGTTTGATTACTGAATCTGCGGCTAAGCTGGGAAGATACCGGCTGCTACTTCAGAGCTCCCATGTTCCCCTCGCCTGAGGGCTAACATTTACACTTCAGCTCTCAAACAATAGGACCGAATTGAATATTTTAGTCTGTCACACTAAAATGTCCAATTCTACGCCCGATAGTTAATATTTCCCTATTTATTTGTACCCTCCTTCCAAGGCTTTTGACTTCCCTGAATCTTGGATGTAATCTTTACTATAGATGATAATTCAACATATGTTAACAAATCAATTGGCCAAATTGAAAGTAAATTAAGTTTTAAGTAAAAGATTATCACAATATTTAATAATTTAAGGCACAGTTATTTTGATTCATCACTTCACATAATCTCAACAACAAGGAAAAAGACTAAGTAAACTACTCAGAAAGCATGGGAAAAATAACACAAAGCATGGATTTCATTAAAGTTAACAAACAATAAACAAATATACTTATCTCAATTCTTCTCCTCAAGTAGACTCCTTGAAGCTTCTTTGACTCTTCCTTCTAGTACAACACACTTAATTAAACTCACCAAGACGCTAAACACACTTAAACAATCTATATAGAAACTAAAAGACTTTAGAATGACACTTAACTAACACTCAAATGACACACAACTGACTAAAATTCGTCTCTATTTATAGAGGAGTCAAATCTTCAAAGGTTGCTTAAGCACCTCTTCAAAAAGCATCCAGGTTCAATGTATCTGGCTCAATTCAACTGTCTCGCCGTCGGCGGGGTCGATCTCGCCGTCGGCGGGGTCGATCTCGCCATCGGCGGGCTTCTAGAAGATGGATTAACCACGCCGATCTCGCTGTCGGCGACCTCGATCTCGCCGTCGGCGAGTTCCTTATAATATATTCAAAACTTTCGGGAAAAACTCGCCGTCGGCGGCCTTTTCCTCGCCGTCGGCAGAACAGTTCAATTTTCATCAAATTGAGTCCTTTTTGCTCCAAATCCGCTTCTTTTGTGCTTTTTGCTTTCATTACTTATAAATCTTTATTCCTGCAATAAAATAAAGAAAATACCTTTCTTTAAAGTGCAATTTCATATAAAATTGGTATGAAATTCTTAATATATTTTCTAGTGATCATAGACATCTTTCAATAGTTAATGTTATATTTCTTGCTAAATTTACATTACATGCACACTGTCCAAGAACGTACATACACGATGCATTCTGCCCCTTGTGATATTTTTGGTGCATCTGCTTGTAGGTGGATGACACGCCTAAAATATATACACTTTTTGTTATATAATTTTACTCATTTTTTATGATATTACACTTTAAAGGAAGTTATTTTGTATGTTTTTTGGTTTTAGGTACAAGAAATTGTGATTGGAGAAAAAAAAGCAAAAACGGTGTAATTTGAAGCAAAAACGAGCAAGAAAGCAAATTTTGACCTAACACCTTTCGATATGTCTTTCTATACTTAATCTCTTTTACACTTCTTGCATATTTTTGAATGATATTACACTTTAAAGAAAATGTATTTTTATGCTTATTCTGTAGATATATTTGTTAGGAACGCAACGCAACTGAAACGGGGCGAATCGGAGCTAAAAAGGAGACAAACGGAGCAAAATGGTGGAACTGTGCAGAATAGGGCGCCGGCTGCGCCAGGAACCCGCGACCACGATTTTTGGGCGCCGGCAGCGCCCAAGTACGGCGCCAGGAGCGGTTATTGGAAAATACATTGAATCTGGACGCTTTTTGGAAGGTTTCTTCATGCACCTCTTAGGAAATTCGTCCCTACACTATTTTAAACCGAATTTGAAGCCAAAAAGAGGGGAGGAGAAGTGAGAAAAACGTAGAGAATGATTAGAGATCTTAGAATAGGAGTAGAAATGTAGATTTCTACATTTTTGGAGAGATTGGAGAGGGGATTTTGAGAGAATATGTAAGAGAATGTTCTAGCATTGCATGGATCGACGGGAGACTTTGTGTGGGAGATTTTCATCTTTATTTCAAGGAAAAAAAAGCTAAGTATTGTGTTCTTCATCATCTTATGGTTTTGTAAACACTTATTTTGTGGATTTGCTTTGAAATAAAGTTTTCCGTTGTGTTTTCTTCGTGCTTTGCGATGTCTTTCTCTTACTCTTTCTTCTTCTTTGGAAATAGTGGCATAAGAAGATTATGTCATTGTTTTCATTCTACTTTTCTTTTGCAATGAGTAGGATTCATGATTAGGATATCGGGATGCTTGCTAAAAGATGTTTTAATTATAAATGTGATGATTTTTACTTGCACTTCATTTACATTACAATAAAGGCCTGTTGTAGTGTTAAAATTTGTTGTAATTGCATTGACTCGAAAGGGGAGGTGTAATTCTCAACAAAGTGGAACCACATTCAATGTCCATGAATGAATTGCATAGTTCATGGGGATTTAGTGCAAATAAATAGGGAAATATGGTTTTGATGGGCGTCGAATTGGAGGTTTTAGGGTGATAGACTGAGATCCCTAATTTGGTCCTAAGATTAGTAACTAAACTCGAAGGTTAGCCTTCAGGTGAAGGGTGAGTGGGAGCTCCGTAGTGACAGCCGGTATCCTCCCAGCCTAGCCTTAGATTTAGTGACTGAACATAGGATATGGCAATGTTCTTTACATGCTTGAAAGAGGGGGTATTCTTTTGAGTGTAAAGAATAAGATTACTCCTATTTGACACATACAATATTTAATGCATCACATTCCTAAACTTTATCCAATTCATTACATAAGAATAATATATTTCATTATCTCAAAATTCACCAAACCAATTTCCCCAAAAAGGGTTATCTTTAGAAGTAATATTTGCATTTAGGAGTAGTTATTTTCCTTACATATAATCATCTGTATTTAGGAGTAGTTGTTAGAAAAACCACTTATATCGGCCTTCCAAACTAAAGTCTGATAGTAGTAGACTAGAATTTGACTAAGGACCTTTTTACCTCGCTTCCCTTGTGTTTTAAATTGTGACTTTACAAAATTATTATAAATATTTAAATCTGGGTTCATAAATTCTTGCATATAAATAAGTCGCATCAAGTTTTTGGTACCGTTGTCGGGGAAGCTTCGGTAAGAACTTTAGGAGAATTTTAGTTAAACCTATAAGACTTAGATTTGGAATTTATAGTATTATATAGTGTGTTTAATTATTGTGTGTTTATTTTTAAGAAAAAAAATCCAAAATACCAAAAATATTTTTGATATCTGTCATATTAGTTAAGTCTTTAAATTTGTATGCGTAGTTCAGGAGCTGCAGACCTTGAATCTTACGACTCGGATTTAGAGAGAACTTTTAGGAGGATGATGAATCAGAAAAGACTCATTGGATTTAATGTAGAAAAGACAGATCGACAATATAATGAATATTCAGATTTGAATTATAATTCTAGTAATTTGAAAGAGTAAACCCTAAGAGAGTAATGAATTTTCAAGATGATATGCTTACTTTATTAAGTTCTCAGGTTGGTGATATTGAGAGGAAGTTAGATCAATACATAAAGAGTTATCCTCAAGGTCCCTAAGTTATTAAGAAAAATTCATTTGGACAATTGATTGAGCCTAACTATTTTGAAACTGGCCCTGAGATGTACAATCTTTATTCTGATTATTGCAATCTTGGTTGGGAAGATTATTCAAACTTTAACTGGAATACTAATTTTGGAGGAGAAAACCAATTTTGGGAAGATAATCAATTTAATCAGATATGTGATTGGAATAATCAGGACAATTTTAGCGAACAAATTTCTTTCCCTTATAAATTTCACTCTAACCCACAAGATGAGGAAAAGAAATTACTATTAGAAAAGGATGTGATTCAATTGGAATGTGAGATAGAAAGTCAATGGGCGGCTTTGAAGAATATAGAAAACCAGTTGGGGCAGATTATGAATGCACTTAACAGTTACCCCCAAGAGATTTTACCTAGTGACCCTGAGATAAACCCTAAGCAGATGAATGATGAGCAATTTAAAGTAATTAAATTTGAGGATATGATTCAAATAAATGATGAGTTGAGAAAAGAAGAAAAGGAGATTGAAAGACGAATGGAAGAAATTCCAAAAAAATTAGATAGATATATAGAAAGACCACCTCAAATCTTTACTTAGTACCAAGGGGAAGAATTGGAAGATAACTTGAATCATAAGAGTAACGTAGAAGAATTTGATCCAGAATCTGAATTATCTAGAGAGAATTCGATCCAAAATTTGGGAGATATTGAATTATCATATATAGATCCATTTCTTATAAATTTCAAGGATGATATTAATATGAGGATTGAGAAAATCAATAGAAGAATATTGGATCTAGAAAGAAATATGAGGAACAATGGTATGAATCAATCTGAAAAAGAAGAGCTGAATGAAAAATTACAATTTGAGAATTCTGTAGGAATCCCTGGATCTGAGAAAGATTGGGCGATTGATCGAGGAATACTTAAATGGAATTTTGATCCAGGAGGAATCATTTGTTTGGCCCGCGACGTTAAAACTAAGTGCTTTATGGGAGGCAATCCATAGTTATCAGTGTGCTTTGATTTAGTGTGCTTGAGAGTCATGATTGTTTGTGTTGTATTGTGCATGCTTTAGTGTGAATTATTCAAGTTTGATTGTTGTTGATAGATGTTTGGATTGTTTGTTGTTTTATTTGATCTTTGTGTGTCATGAGGGAGTTGATTCCTTAACTACTTATTATGGTTAAATTTTTATGTTCTCTTGTAATAGTTGGATTGACGAGTCCACTATGACTTGAGTCTTGCCCAGATTTAAGTTTTACACGAGACCTCATGAATTTAAACTGTAATAGATACATCTTAATTTTGTTACTTCCTTTCTATGACTTTGATTTCATTTGGTAGGAGTCGCGAACCTATTTGATGAATAACTTGTGGATGATCTTACACTACGATTTATAATTGTTAGAGGTGCTTAATTAAAGAGATTAGATGATGCCTGAGATTGGTGTCTAGGAGCCAATACATCAGGGATAATTTTATCTTTGGGTTTATAATCTATAAAATCATTTAAAGTACCTAATTTATTAGTGTAGTGATTCCGTTAGAAATTGGAGGTAATTTAGTGAGATGTGATAAGTTAAAGGAAGAATTGTCCTCATTTATCATATGTGTGTTTATGTTTGTGTTATAACTTTATATAAGACTTGAAGAACATTTTTATATTCCCTTATTGATACCTGCTATGCTAATTAAAATTTTATTTAGTGAACTTCATTTTGACACGATTAGTTTAGATTTACTTTCTGCTGCATATTGTTCTATCCTAATGAATACTTGTAAATGACTTTGATAGACATTTGTGGTAAATAGAATTTCTAAATTGTTTTCTTCCTGCTTTTATTTTCTGTAATGAATGCTATATATGTTAAAAATTAAGTTTGGGGGTAGGAAGAAAAATAAAATTTTAATGTGAAAATACTTCATTTTAGTGTAATTTTATTACAAGCATGTTTTAGGTTAAATTTACTTTCTCCTACAGTCATTTTATCTTGATTATGCACGAATATGAATTTGATAGGATGTTGTAGTAGTAAGTAAATTCAATCTTTACTTTTTCTTCATGTAATATTTTATGGAATTAATTGCAAAATATTTTGAAATTTAAGTTTGGGAGGAAGAAAAATATTAACTCTTATTTGTTCTCAATTAATATATTTTAAAAAAATTATTAGCAAAACTTCTGGCAATTGAACCTCACTTGAGATAACTAAATATTTTTATTTCAGTTGAATATTATGGAAGGATTGGATGAAAGTTTTTAGTAATAAAGGTTAATTTTATAAGGGTAAGATATTTTGTATGAAAGAATTTGATTATATTTAACTATTTAAAGTAAAGAAAACTGTATTTTTGAAATATTAAGAGACTTAAAGTATTATGTGTTAAGAAGAGATTGTGACTTTATGATGAATAATAAAGCTCATACCTAATTATAAAGTAAGGGTGTGTTTCAAGTTTGAACTTTAGAAAGAGGAGAGTGAAGTTTAAAATTATTACAAGCTCTCCAGATATAGTAATCCTCATTAAAAAAAAGAGAAAAAAAGAGAGAAAAAGATAAGTGTGTTTTTTTTAAAAAGGATTGAAAATGATCCTGAAAAAAAAAGAAAGAAAAATATTTATGAGGAGAAGCTCGAGGAGATGCCTAATAAAAATTGGCTTCACTTGTGTCACTCTAAAGGGAGAACTTTATTTCATTTTTTGAATTTATATTTAAAGTATTGGCCTACATTCTGATGAAGTTTGCATGAACTCCTTTTTCACATAATCTTTCAAGGCATTCTTAATGTAACAAATTATGGTTTATCTTGAAATAAATAGAAGACTAGAACCCTTAGACTTGATTGCTGAATATTCTTATACTTGTAGTGTTAACTCGAGTTACTGAATTTATTTCTAAAAGTCTAACCAATATATTCTTTTAAATGAAAAATTTTAGATGTCTTACAGGTGAAAAGTACATTGCCTTGAGTTATATTTTTATGTAGTAAAAGTGTTACTTGAGGACAAGTAATAGTTAAGTTTAGGGGTATTTGACATGCCTAAAATATATACGCTTTTTGCTATATAATTTTACTCATTTCTTATGATATTACACTTTAAAGAAAGGTATTTTGTATGTTTTTTGGTTTTAGGTACAAGAAATGGTGATTGGAGAAAAAGAAGCAAAAACGGTGCAATTTGAAGCAAAAACGAGCAAGAAAGCAAATTTTGGCCTAACATCTTTCGATAAGTCTTTCTATGCTTAATCTCTTTTAAATTTCTTGCATATTTTTGAATGATATTACACTTTGAAGAAAGTGTGTTTTTATGCTTATTTTGTAGGGCTATCTGTTAGGAATACAACGCAACTGAAACAGGGCGAATCAGAGCTAAAACGGAGCCAAACGGAGCAAAATGGTGGAGCTGTGCAGAATAGGGCGCCGGCGGCGCCAAGAACCCGCGACCACGATTTTTGGGCACCGATAGCGCCCAAGTACGGCGTCGGCGGCGCCAGGAGTGGTTATTGGCTAAATACATTGAATCTGGACGCGTTTTGGAAGGTTTCTTCATGCACCTCTTGGGAAATTCGTCCCTACACTATTTTAAACCAAATTTGAAGCCAAAAAGAGGGGAGGAGAAGTCATAAAAACGTAGAGAATGATTAGAGATCTTAGAATAAGAGTAGAAATGTAGATTTTACATTTTTGGAGAGATTGGAGAGGGGATTTTGAGAGAATATGTAAGGGAATGTTCTAGCATTGCATGGATCGACGGGAGTCTTTGTGTGGGAGATTTTCATCTTTATTTCAAGGAAAAAAAACTAAGTATTGTGTTCTTCACCATCTTATGGTTTTGTAAACACTTATTTTGTGGATTTGCTTTAAAATAAAGTTTTCCGTTGTGTTTTCTTCGTGCTTTGCGATGTCTTTCTCTTACTCTTTCTTCTTCTTTAGAAATAGTGGCATAAGAAGATTATGTCATTATTTTCATTCTACTTTTCTTTTGCAATGTGCAAGATTCATGATTAGGATATTGGGATGCTTGCTAAAAGATGTTTTAATTATAAATGTGATGATTTTTTACTTGCACTTCATTTACATTACAATAAACGCTCGTTGTAGTGTTAAAATTTGTTGTAATTGCATTGACCCGAAAGGGCTGTGTAATTCTCAACAAAGTGGAACCACATTCAATGTTCGTGAATGAATTGCGTAGTTCATGGGGATTGAGTGCAAATAAATAGGAAAATATGGTTTTGATGGGCGTCGAATTGGAGGTTTCAGGGTGACCGGCTGAGATCGCCGATTTGGTCCTAAGATTAGTAACTAAACTCGAAGGTTAGCCTTCAGGTGAAGGGTGAGTAGGAGCTCCGTAGTGACAGCCGGTATCCTCCCAGCCTAACCTTAGATTTAGTGACTGAACTTAGAATATGTCAATGTTCTTTACATGCTTGAAAGATGGGGTATTCTTTTGAGGGTAAAGAATATGATTGCTCCTATTTGACATATACAATATTTAATGCATCACATTTCTAAACTTTATTCAATTCATTACATAAGAATAGTAGATTTCATTATCTCAAAATTCACCAAGCCAATTTCCCCAAAAAGAGTTATCTTTAGAAGTAATATTTGCATTTAGAGCAGTTATTATCCTTACATATAATCATCTGCATTTAGGAGTAGTTGTTAGAAAAACCACTTATATCGACCTTCCAAACTAAAGTTTGATAGTAGTAGACTAGAACTTGATTAAGTACCTTTTTACCTAGCTTCCATGTGGGATTGATAAACGGGACTTCATTAGAGCTTTGTATTACTTGATACTATACTTATACTTGCGTTTGAAATGGTGACTTTACAAAATCATTATAAATATATAAATTTGGGGTCATAAATTCTTACATATAAATAAGTCGCATCAATGGAACATAATGACAGCTTCTATGATAATTTGTTTTGACCTCGTTTTATAGAATCTGTAAGAGAACTTTATGCTTGTTATTATGTTATGGAGTTTGTGATTGCTTTCGGGAAGGATGAGCTCCAAGAACTCATGGACATTCCGGAGAATGCTATGTTACCGCGGACTAGAGACTTCCTTTCTGAGGTCACGACAAGCTCATATCTATGGTCGATACTTTTACATATGCCCCCGGAGATTCGCAGAATAGTGTGACTTCTTTCGTTGGGCTGACGGTCAGGAGGATTCCACTGCTTGAAGTGATCGCTAATTGATAGCATTTTTGGAGGATAGTTTAGGAGGGGAGATCCATCGCCTTCATATTAAATACAATATCATCATAAGTTTACTTGTAATTTTATTAGTTGTTTTCTTCTTCATAACACTTTTGATACTCACTGCTAAGTGAGTGGTGTATTTGTAATTTTGTTAAGTTTGAAATGAATCAGAAATCATCTATTGGAAAGATAATTTACAAAATTTTGTCTATGAATTTTATGAGAAGCTGCAGCTGCGCCAAATAAAGCCTAAGTACCAAATCAAATAATACCTTCGATTGAGAGTAAGCTAAACAATGAAGATGAGTGTTGTTTTAATTCCATCATTTTACTAAAATCATATATATAATATTATAAAAGTTGGATTCTTTATTGTCTCTCTTTCCCTCGTGTCGATATATAATACTTTTCACCATTTCTATCATAGAATTTCATAAATCATAAGTGGAGATTGTTAATCAGTATTAGCAAATCTTAGCATGTTATATACAAGTTTTGTAAAATCAATAATATAATTAATTCTATCCCACCACATATCATCTAAGATTTTTTTCTTCACAAATTTTATTTTGTTTATATCATCTTCACGATACATATTCCACATGACAATGATCATCATTAGTTGTAGCCCTTGTTTGATTGTTTTGAATCTCCTAAGCATGACTATATTTGATGCACGTCTCTGCAATGATCAACATTTTCATCTTTACAAATTCATTGAATTTTGATAATCTCATTGAATGATTCATAAAAATTTTTTTTATAAAATTGACATCTCCAGTAATGCCAATTATCCACAACATTGCTCGTAAGCTGCCTCATTTTCTTCTATATTTTTTGAAGCACATATATTTTTCAATGCTAAGTTCAATGTATAAAAAACACAAGAAGTTCAAAAAATATGAGGATATTGAGCCCCAATCAATGCTTCTACACCGATGCACACAAGTGCATTATCAGTGATTACTTGAACTAGTTTATCTGAACCTACACCCACAATTATTTCTTTAATTTCATCAACAATGTAAAATTTATCTTTATATGCCCATTTACAGTTAGTACTTTTTATAAACATTGTTCGAGATTTTGTAATGACCACAAAATTACTAAGAGGCTTTAGCCATCACAAACTATGGTAACTTCTTTCTCATTCCAAGTCTCATTTATAAGCTGAAGCAATCTTTCAACATGTGTTCTCTCCTTTTGTAACAAGATGTTTTTGATAGATTACAACCATGAGGAATATAAATAGTGATTGTGTTGTTGGTTGTATATGATAACGCATTGAACTAATATTGATTTTTTATCAAATGAAATATAAAACACGTGAGCAATTTCTTTAAGTAAATAATATCTAGCTTTCAGATTAAACGCCATTAACGGTCATAAATTAATGAGAGGTCTCTTTTGAACATCTGTCCAATCATCACAAACTATGGTCTCCTTTCTCATTCTAAAACACTTTATAGGCTTAAGCATTCTCTCAACATATACTCTCTCAATTTAAAGCAAGGTTGTTCTTAACAGATTATAACTAAGAAAAATATACCTAGTGATTGCATTGTTGTTGCATATAATAACGCACTAAAATAATATCGATTTTTTGTCAAATGAAATGGAAGAGCTGCAAAATATAACTTGTGAGCAATTTCTTCACGTAAATGATCTCTAACTTGCATATTAAATGTTCTTTCAATAGCACTATTGTCCGATATTTTTTTTTCTTATGGCCATAATTATAACATTCTGCTCTAAATAAGTGTCCATTTGACTAAGAGCTACACATTGGATTAGAACCACTTTGCACAGAAGAAGGAAGTGGAACGTTCTTAAATATGATATTCTTCTTTTTCTGATCTGCATCAGCATCCAACTTTTCCAATTCTTGAATTTGTGTCGAATTTACTTTAGAGCATGCTCAAATATTAACTCCAAATTGTTGAAGCAAGTGTACTCTAACCTTAGAATATATTTCCTTGAACTATTCTTGACAAACATGACACAGAAATTCTACATTGTCCCTTGTTCTGATTAATCTCAATTTCTCTAATTTGGTTACACATGTCCATAAATGCTTTGTCTCATCCTCTATGGGATTGTTAGAGGCACTTATAGTAACCTTTATCCTAATAATCCAACTGAAAAAACTATAATCCAATTGAAAAAACTATAAAATTTTAAAACTTATATATATATATATATATATATATATATATATATATATATATATATATATATATATATATATATATATATATATATATATATATAGTAAAGGGATAATAGAGCATTTACATACATTACACATAGCATACAATTCTTCTGTATTTACATATCTCACACTAATTTACTAAATGCATTGGAATTCGGTGGAATGTGTGTAAATGCCCCATTTAATTAATCTTAATATCAAATACAAAAAATTTCAGATTACCATCGCAAAAATAAAAAACATTCAAAAAATAAATAAGGGCAAAACACGAAGGTCTAACCCCCTAATCCGCACGCGTGGATCGTCCCCTAGCTCGTTTTGATGCTCCAGATCGTCCCATAGCTCACGTCGAAGCTCTAAATCTCGAGAGAATTCGCGTGGATGCTACACTGGATCGTGCCCTAGCTAGGGTTAAAGCTTTGGGTCGTCCCTTAGCTTTGGTCGAAACTCAGGATCACGTCAAAAATTGAATGAAAGCTCTGTATCGAACTCTGGATTGTGCCCTTGCTCGAGTCGAAGCTTCAGCAGACGTCGAAGTCTCCCTCTCTTCGATGAGGGGTGCTTGACAATTCTTTTGTGTCGATTAAGGCTGCTTGGAAACTACCATACTTTGACCAATGAAGCTCGACCACGGCTTCCTCGCCACTTGCTTTGATCGAGGAAGCTGATAAAGACTGTGAGGCACCATAAGACCTACAAAACAATCGTTGTTTTTATTTTGTATTGTTCATTGGGATTTAACTTTAACGTCGCTCGATTTTAAGTTTCTAAGTTAAGCCGTGTCCAACAATGTCGAGGAGATGACGAGAGATGTAGGGGAAGTTTCAAATTCATTGAGCAGCTCCAACAAGTTTAATAGAGTGTCAGACCCGTGTTGGAGCCGTTTCCGTGTCCAACACATGTCAGACATGCGTAAAAGTTCTATTTGGAGGTGTCAATGCTTCATAGCAGAATACTAGAAATGTAATTTCTTACACTTCTAGTAAATTAAAAATAAATAAATAACTTAAAATACAATAAATAAGCAATCCTACATTTCACTATAAATAGAAACACAAAATTCCAGCTCAAGCACAAACTCAAGTAGATCAAGGTGACATGCAAAAGAAAAAAAAGGAGGATTTGCATGAATACCACTTAATTCCGGTGTATTTATATTTCTAACACCTTAACAACAATTTTTACATATATGACACCTTACCCATGAATGAAAAAGTTGTATCTGTCTATAAGTTAAAATAGTGGTATATTTTATGTGTATGAGAGATTTGGGTGTTATGAATATAAAAAGTAAAATTTAGGTATTAGCTATGTAAATACATAAGAATTGGGTGATATGCATGTAAAGGCCCCAAAAAAGGTTAGGGTGCAACAGTAGAAAGACTAAAAGCATACTATGAAGACTATTGATGCTCCAAAAATATATACGGTTTTTTTTATCTAATTTTACCCATTTTTGGTGATATTGCACTTTAAAGAAATGTATTTTTCATGATTTGTTACAGGTATGATGATTTTAGTTGATTGGAACGAAAAGATGCCAAAAGGAACGAATTCGGAGCAAAAAGGAGCAAAATGGTGAAAAAGTATTCTGGCGCTAGAATTGGCGCCGCCGACGCTCAAATCCAGGGACTCCAGCAATTAATTGGCACGATAGAGCACCGCCGGCGCCCTATCTGGCGCCGCCACGCCCAAAGTCGGTGGAATTTAAAATTTGAGAGTTTTGGCAAAATTTTGAAGGGATGCCTATGGAAACTCTTGGGATTTCGTCCCTAACTCTTAAATAACTGATTTTGGACGAGAGAGGGGGGCTCTATTGCATTCTATTGCTCTCTCTTAGTGTTGTAGTGTGTGTTAAGTGTTAGAATTTAGTAGAGTAGAGTGTAGTAGTGAGGATTTGAGAGGAATTCTTCTCTAAGGAGTGAAGGAGAAGAAGTAAAGTGAGAGATTGCTTCTTCCTTTCCATTCTAAAGAGAGAATCAAGAGTTGTAAAGAAGAGAGAAGAGGATTCAAAAGAACTTCAAAGAGATTGCATTGGGGAAGAGAAAGAGATAAGTTGTATTTTCTTTTGTGATTTGTATGAATTTTCTTTTATATATAAAATCTATGTTTTATTATATCTTTTCCATGAATTCTGAGTAGTCTTCTTTATCTTTCTTCTTGCTTAGAGATGTGATGATGGTTTGATGTGGATTTGATGTGTTTTTAATGTATTGAGGAGATTGTGATGGTTTTTCATTTAGAACTTAATTTAATTTCAATTCAGCCAATTGAAATGTGAAAATATGTTGTTGAACATTAAGTTTGAAAGGATTTAATGTCCTACAACAATAATGAAAGATCCATTCAATTTCCATGGATGAATTGTGTAGTTCATGGGAATTGCGTGCAAATAAATAGTGAAATGTGTTTTGAAGGACTTCAATGTGGAGATTTCAGGGTGATAGGCTGAAATCTAGAAATTGGTTCTAAGATTAGTAATTAATGTCAAAGGTTAGCCTTCGGGTGAAGGGTGAGTGGGAGCTTCGAAGTGAGAGCCGGTATTCTCCCAGCTTAGCCTTAGAGTTAATGACTAAACTTAGAATATGTCAATGTTCTTTTCTTATTTAGAGGAGAGGGTACTCTTCTAAAGGTAAAGAATCATCTATGCTACTATTTGACATAATAAATTAGATAACTGATCCATATCAATCCACACATCATATTCTCATTGCAAGAAGAAATATACTTTACTCATATATATATATATATCAAAAACCTTTCAAATACATAGTTTAGTGTGTCTGTTAGATAATTCTGTTTTCAAGTTATTAGAAGTAATTGTAGTTTAGTTAGTTGTTACTGTTTTCTGCATAGTAGTAGGTGTTGAACTTTAAATGCAATTAGAGTATAGGATTTTGGTGTTTTATTATAACTTTTAAAACTTTTACTTTACTTCAACTTAAAACCTCCCTGTGGGATCGATAACCAGGACTTCACTCGAGCCCTGTATTACTTGATACGATACGTATACTTGTATTGAGTACGTGGACTTTACAAAATCATTATAAATATATAAATTTGAGTTCATAAATTATTGCATATATATAAGCCCCTCACGATCAAGTTTTTGGTGCTGTTGCTGAAGCTTAAAATCTCTTACAGTGGTAACAAATTCTTGCATTTAATTATATATAATTAAAGTCCCTGCGTGTCAAGTTTTTGGCGCCGTTGTCGCGGAGGTAACGAAGTCAAAGTAAAAAGTAAAAAAAAGTATTTGTGTTATTGTATATGCGTAGTAGTGGATCTACAGGTTTAGTGCCTTACGATTCGGAGTTAGAGCGTACTGTCAGAAAAATTAGAAAACAAAAAAAAAAACAAATCAAAAATCATTACAAAATAACGAATATTCAAGATAATCAGAGAAATGATATTTGAAATTTGCCAAGACCTTTAAGAGATTATGCTAACCCAACAGCAGATGAAATTCATATAACTATTCGAAATCCTGATGTTGCTGCTAATTCATTTGAACTTAAACCTACTATTATCCAAATGGTACAAATTAATCAATTTGGAGGAACACCTAATGAGGATCCAAATTTACATCTCGCTAGTTTTTTAGAACTATGTGCTACTTTTAAATATGATGGAGTGTCTAGTAACGCAGTCAGACTTAGACTTTTTCCTTTCTCGTTAAGGGATAAAGCTAAGGTGTGGTTAAACTCGTTAGCACCTGGATCTATTAGAACTTGGGGAGAATTAACTCAAAATATTCTATCAAAATATTTCCCTCCATCAAAGACAGCTAAGCTAAGAAATGATATTACCACCTTTTTTTCAGTTTGAAAGAGAGTCAATATTTGAAGCTTGGAAGAGATTTAAAGATCTTCTTAGGAAGTGCCCACATCATGATTTACCAGATTGGTTAATAATTCAAACATTTTATAATGGATTAGTGGGATCTTTGAGATAAATTAGACATGTTGCTGCTGGTGGATCATTAATGTCAAAACTTTTTGATGAAGCATACACATTAATTGAAGAAATGACTACTAATAATTTTCAATGACCCTCTGAACGGGTAAATCCTAAGAGAGTAGCTAGTGTTCATGATTCAGATATGATGACTATGGTAGTTTTCAAATTGTAACCCTTTCTAAAAAAATAGATCAATATGAAATGAATTATTCTCAACCACCTCAAGTGTTGGAGGAAAATTCATTTAGACAGATAATTGAATCTCAAACGCCTTATGAGACTTTAAATGCTATTAATAGACCTAATAATCCTTATTCGAATTATTATAATCCTGGTTGGAAGAATCACCCAAATTTCAATTGGAATAATAACAATGCTAATGTTAACCCGCACTGGGCTAACAATTCTATGAATCTAAATGGAAATTCAAATAATCAAGGAAATACTAATTTTAGACCATCTTATCCCCCCGGATTCAATAGTAACCCAAAATTTAAGGATAAGAATTTGTCTACTGAAGAAATGATTCTGAATATGGGAAATCAATTACAAGCTCAAGGTGTTGCTATAAAAAATATTGAAAATCAATTAGGACATATTTTCACTGCACTTAATAATAGACCTTTTGGAACACTTCCAAGCAATGTGGAGATCAATCCAAAAGATCAAAACAAGGAACAACTTAAGGCTATTCAATTAAGGAATGGAAAAGAATTGGAAACTAAAGTTGACAAAGAAGTTGAAACAGAAAATGAGAAGGTGGAAATTGAAAAAGGTTCAAACAAGATCTATCCAGACTTGGATTATCCTCTTGAGCCTATGAAGATAACTGTTAAAAAATCACCACCTCCATTTCCTCAAAGATTAAAGAAAGAAAGTAGGGATAACAGATTTGGAAAATTTTTTAAAATCCTTAAGAAATTAATGTTAAATATTCCTTTTTTTGAGGCATTAGAACAGATGTCTGACTATGCCAAGTTTATGAAGGATATTTTGAGAAGAAAAGAAAGTTTACAGATCATGAAACTGTTGCACTTAGCGGAGAGTGTAGTGCAATAATTCAGAAGAAGCTTCCTGAAAAACTTAAAGATCCTGGTAGTTTCACTATTCCGTGTGCTATAGGTGAAATTTTTTCAGAAAGGCTTTATGTGATTTGGGAGCGAGTATTAATCTTATGCCTTTATCAACTTTCAAATGGTTAGGAATAGGAGAAATTTCTCCTACATCTGTGACTCTTCAGTTGTTGATCATTTTATTACTTACTCTAAAAGAGTGGTGGAAGATGTGTTAGTGAAAGTGGATAAATTTATCTTTCTTATGGGTTTTATTGTACTAGATATGGGGGAAGATAAAGAAATTCCAATCATTTTGGGAAGACCATTCCTTGCTACTATAAGAGAGGTAATTGATGTTCAAAAAAGAGAATTAACTATGAGAGTTAATGATCAAGAGGTGAATTTTAATATTTTAAAATCTATGAAGTATCCCTCAATGGAAAAAGATAATGAATGTTTTAGGATGGAGGTCTGTGATTATCTGAGAAACGATCATTTCAAAAATATATTTGAAAAAGAAGAAGAATATAAAAAATTATTTGAAGAAGAAATTAAAGATAATGAAAATTCAGATAATGAGAAGAATGAAGATTTGGAGTATGTTCAGGAGAGATTCGAAATATTAGACACTATGGAAGGTGGAAATAAAAGCTTAATTCCATCTATCATAAAATCTCTTGAACTTGAGATGAAAATTCTCCCTAATCATTTAAAGTATATGTTTTTAGGAGAATCTTCTACCTTGCCAGTTAGAGTATCTTCGGAGTTAAATGATTATCAAGAACATAAACTATTGGAAACTTTAAAAAAATACAAGAATGCTTTTGGATGGACTTTGGCAAATATTAAAGGAGTTAGTCCTTCGATTTGTATGCACAAAATTTTATTAGATGAAGAACATAAACCGAGAGTTGATCCTCAAAGGAGATTGAACCCTATAATGAAAGAAGTAGTTAAGAAAGAGATTTTAAAATGACTAGATGCTGGAATTATTTATCCTATTTCGGATAGTGCTTGGGTAAGTCCAATACATTGTGTACTAATCCACTTGAAAGATACCTATTTTTATGCCTTATTTATGATTCAATTCTTAAGGATATTATGCTTTAATGAAAGGTATTTTAATGTTTTTGGATGTAGGTGATAAAGAAAGAGTTCAAGAAGGAAAAAGAAGCAAAAAGGAGCCAAAATAGAGCTAGAAAGCAAAGTTACCAAAATTTTAGATCTGGCGCTTAGACGCCAGAATCCGACGCCTAAGCGCCAGCTCGATACTGAAGCAGATAAGATTTTTGACGACTTATACAGCTATTTTGATGGTGTTAAGCGGTTATCAGACCTTCTAGAAGACTGGAAGTTAGTCCTAATACATGGAAAATGTGATACAATGCATCTGGACACAGAAAAACTATTTTAATCGCGAAGAGGTGCGATCCAAAGTGAAGAGGTGCGAAGACATGGTCACGGACTCCGGTGCCTAAGCGCCAGATCCAGCGCCTACGCTCCACAATTTCCTTCTAGAAGTTACATTGTATTTGGGCAAATTTTAAAGAGGTACTTTAAGTAATCCCTGATCAAATTCGAAGCTCTATAAATAGGAGTCAATTGTATAGAGAAAAGTGCCCCTTTTAGCACACTATAGTCCCCCACGCATCCTCTAGTCCCTCTCTAGCATCAAAACATTTTAGGGAGCCACCTTCTTTAGTATATAGTGAGTTTATTTTGAGTAGTAAGTGTGAGTTTTCAAGTATTGTTACTGTTGAAGTCTTGTACCTTGCATTGGAGCCAGTAGGAGTCAGTGGATCACTTGAAGGAACATTCCAGATAAGTATTTGTAACTTGGTTCAAAGTTTTATTAATATGTTTTGTTGTACGAATTCAATGTGTTCTGAGTAGTTAGTTTTCTTTCTCCTTTCAACTATGAAAAGATATTAAGATAATTAAATTTTGTTGGATAACTTAACTTAAAATATTTATAAAAATTGTGATGATATTAATACTTGATCTTAATTTACTTTTTAAACTGGCCATTTAAATTGTTAAAACCCTTGAAGAATTTTGAGACATATCCAGAGATGAGTTCTTCACTAGTAGATATCAGATGAATCCTTGGGTAATCGAAGGCTATATGCTGGTTATTTAAGGTGAAGTGCAAATAAATAGGAAGATATTGTTTATTGGGCATAAAATTGATTAGTTTTTAGAGTGACAGACTAAATTCTAATAATTTGGTTTATAGAAAGGGAACAGGTCACTGGTAGGGCTGACCATAGCCACCCTTGGACATCTAGAAGGTGAGCCTAGATTAACCCATTCTACTAATAAAACATCCTGAACCAATCTATAGATTAGCCAATGTTCTTTATACTATCGAGCGAAGGTAAAGAATATGAATGCTTCTATTTGACACAATACTATAATCTAAGTTCTCCATAAATGATAATTATTCTAAAAAATCTTGGATTAGTTGAAAAGGAGAAAATTGTTTTATTTATACTTGCATTAATCTTTACTTTATTACTACTTACTTACATTTAGTAGAAATTTAATTAAATTTAAAATATGAATTTTGAAAAGAAATAAAAATAATAATTACTTTTAATTTAAAAAATCTAAAATATTTCTTAAATTAATTTTCTCGAAAATCTTCCCTGTGGGATCGATAACCAGGACTCCAATAGAGCCATGTGTTACTCGAAACGATACATATACTTGCGTTTGAAATTGTGACTTTTACAAAAATTATTATAAATATTTAAATATAAATTTATTAATTCTTACATAAGTAAAGGTCGAAGTCCGCATCAAGTTTTTGGCGCCGTTGCCGAGAAAGATAAGGAAGAAAGTTAAAAAGACAATTTTTACATTTCTCAAATTAAAATAACTTATACACTTTTATTCTTTTAAAAAATATAATAATAATAAATAAAAACAAAAATACCAAAAAGATTTTAATTTATTTTTATGCGTAGTTTTGGATCTGAAGGATTATTACCTTTTGATTCCGAATTAGAAAGAACAGTTAAAAGAATTAGAAAAGGAAAACAAATTCAAAAAAATCAGGAAATGACTAACTTACATAACAATAATCAAAATACAATAGAAATTAATGAACAACTTGTTTGTAAACCATTAAGGGATTATGCAAACCCTATAGCTGATGAACTTCATATTAGTATCCAAATGCCAGCTCTAGATGCTAATACTTTTGATTTAAAACCTTCTATTATTCAAATTGTTCAAAATAATCAATTTGGAGGAACATCAAATGAGGATCCAAATTTACACCTTGCTAGTTTCTTAGAACTTTGTGCTACCTTTAAATATAATAATGTTTTTGATGATGCTATTAAGCTTAGACTCTTTCCTTTTTCCTTAAAAGATAAAGCAAAGATGTGGCTTAACTCATTAGCAACTTGTTCTATTAAAACTTGGGCATATATGACACAAAAATTTCTTGCTAAATATTTTACTCCTTCTAAAACTGCTAAACTAATAAATGATATTACTTCATTTATGCAAGTTAATGGAGAAACAATTTATGAAGCATGGGAAAGATTTAAAGAACTATTAAGAAAATGTCCTCATCATGCTTTAGCAGATTGGTTAATTATTCAAACATTTTATAATGGACTTATTGGATCACTGAGATCTATTATAGATGCTGCTGCTGGTGGTTCTTTAATGGCTAAGACATTTGAAGAAGCTTATACTTTAATTGAAGAAATGACTAACAATAATTATGAATGACCTTCTGAAAGGGTTAATCCTAAAAGAATGGCAAGTATTCAATATAATGAAGCATTTTCTATTTTAGCTTCACAAGTGGCTGCGATATTTAAGAAATTGGATATTTTATTATTAATATGTTCCATGTAAGTAATGATAATTCTGCAAATATTGATGATTCTCAAACAATGGAAACTTTGCAAGCTATTGCTAATAAAAGTAATAACCCTTATTCTAATTATTATAATCCAGGTTAGAAAAATCACCCTAATTTTAATTGGAATAATGGACATCAACAATGAAGTAATAATCAAGTTAATCCAACTAGAAATTGGAACCATCAAGGAAATTCAAAGTTTAGACCAACTTATCCTCCTGGTTTTAACAATCAGCAGAAAAATTTATTTATAGAAGAATTGATCTTGCAACTAGGTAATCAGCTACAAAGTCAAAACACTGCTGTTCGTAATATTGAGAATCAGATGGGTCAAATTGCTAATTTTATTAATTACAGACCTCAAGGAACACTGCCTAGCAACATCGAAATTAATCCAAAAGAAACTGGAAAAGATCATGAACAAGAAAAAGCTGTACAACTTAGAAGTGGAAAGGAATTAAAAGAGAAAATTCAGAATGAAATTGAAAAAGAGAGAGAAGTTGAAGAGATTGAAAAAACTAAAGAAACTCTTTCTCCAAGTAAAGATTAGACTATAATTCCTATTAAAGTGGAAGTTGAAAGACCACCACCACCTTTTCCTCAAAGACTAAAACAGCAAAAACTTGACCATCAATTTTCTAAGTTCTTTGAGATTTTTAAGAAACTTACCATTAACATTCCTTTCGCTGAAGCTTTGGAACAAATGCCAAGCTATGCAAAATTTATGAAGGATATTTTAAGTAAGAAAATGAAATTTGAAGCTTATGAAACTGTTGCATTAAGTGAAGAATGTAGTGCAATAATTCAGAAGAAACTACCTCAAAAACTTAAAGATCTTGGAAGTTTCACTATACCATGTGCTATTGGAGAAAAATTTTATGGAAAAGCCTTATGTGATTTAGGAGCAAGTATTAATCTCATGCCATTTTCTATCTTTCGAAGGTTAGATTTAGGAGAGATTTCTCCTACCACTGTTACCCTTCAGTTAGCTGATCGATCTATCACTTATCCTAAATGAGTTATGGAGGATGTTCTTGTTAAGGTGGATAAATTTATCTTTCCTGTGTATTTCATTATACTGGATATGGAAGAAGATAAAGAAATACCTATTATTTTAGAGAGACCTTTTCTAGCTACCGGACGTGCTATGATTGATGTGCAAAAAGGAGAATTAACAAATGAGTGTTAATGATAAAGAGATAACATTTAATGTTCTAAAATCAATGAGGTATCCTGACAAAGAAAAATACTATCGGATGGATATTTTTGATTATATGATTGAAAAGCATTATCAATAAAAATGTAAGGTCATTTCTGAAGAAAAGATGATGAATTTGTGTTATATAATGAGTCATTAACTAAAGAAATTGAAGAAGTAAATGAAGAAAATTTATTTGATGAAACTCATTATATTCATGATAACTGGGAAATTTTAGACACAACTAAAAATGATATAATTTTACCTTCAGTTGAAAAAGCCCCTGAACTAGAATTAAAAATGTTACCTACACATTTAAAGTATGCGTTTCTTGGAAATTCATTAACTTTACCTGTAATTATATCTTCAGAACTAAGCAAAGATCAAGAAGAAAAATTAATAGAAGTTTTGAAGAACTATAAGAAAGATTTTGGTTGGACTATTGCTGATATTAAAGAAGTAAGTCCTTCAATCTGTATGCATAGGATTTTAATGGAAGAAAATTGTAAAACCACTATTGAACCTTAAAGAAGATTGAACCTAATTATGAAATAGGTTGTTAAAAAAGAGATTTTGAAATGGATAGATGCTGGAATAATTTATCCTATTTCGGACAGTCAATGGGTAAGTCCTATTCATTGTGTTCCAAAGAAAGGAGGAGTAACTGTCATTGTCAATGATAAAAATGAATTAATTCCTACAAGACAAGTTACTGGATGACGAATTTGCATTGATTATTGAAAATTAAACAACGCCACTAAGAAAGGATGATTTTCCTTTACCTTTCTTGGATGAAATGCTGGATAAATTAGCTGGACACTCATATTTTTGTTTTCTGGATGGATATTCTGGTTATCATCAATTACCTATTACTTCTGAGGATCAAGAGAAAACAACATTTATAAGTCCTTATGAAACATTTGCTTTTAGTAGAATGCCTTTTGGTTTATGTAGTGCACCTGTAATTTTTCAAAGATGTATGATGTCAATATTCTGTGATTTAATTGATATAGGAAGTTGAAGTATTTATGGACGATTTTTCAGTTTTTGGAACTTCTTTTGAGTCTTGCTTGGAAAATATAACGAAAGTTTTGAAAAGATGTGAAGAAACAAATTTGGTTCTAAACTGAGAAAAATGTCAATTTATGGTCACAGAAGGAATTGTACTTGGACATAAAATTTCACAAATAAGTATGGAAGTTGATCAGGCAAAAGTGAAAATTATTGCTGAACTTCAACCACCTACTACCTTTACTGATGTGAGCAGTTTTCTGGGTCATGCTGAATTTTATAGGAGATATATAAATGATTTTTCTAAAATTGCTAAACCTCTTTATCATTTATTAGAAAAAGGAAGCTAAATTCAAATTTAATAAAGATTGTCTGAATGCGTTCAATATTCTAAAAGAAAAATTAATCACTACACCCGTTATTATTTCACCTGATTGGAGTAAACCTTTTGAATTAATGTGTGATGCAAGTGATTATGCAATTGGAGCTGTATTAGGACACAAATAAGAGAAAATTTTTAAAGTTATTTATTATGCTAGCAAAACTCTTAATGAAACTCAAAGAAATTACACTACTACTAAAAAAGAGCTTTTAACAATAATATATGCCTTTGATAAATTTAGACCTTATCTTCTTGGAACCAAATGTATCATACATACTGATCATTCTGCTATAAAGTATTTAATATCTAAAAAGGAAGCTTAACCTAGATTGATTAGATGGGTTATACTTTTACAAGAATTTGATTTTCAAATAATGGACATAAAAGAAGCTGACAACCAAATTGCTGATCATTTATCAAGAATAAAAAATAATAGTGAGAAGATTTCTGAAGAAAATATAAATAAGAAATTCCCTGATGAATAGTTATATGTTATTCAAGGATTATAAATGCCTTGGTATGCAGATATAGTTAACTATTTGGTTAGCAATATTTTACCGTATGGATTGAATAACAAATATATTAAGAAATTTAAGATTGATTCTAAATCATATATTTGGGAAGATCCTCATTTATTTAAAATAAGAAGAGTTTCTGTGATTCGAAGATCTGTACCTTATGAAGAAACTTTTGCAATTATTCAAAAATGTCATAATTCTTAATTTGGAAGACACTTTGGAGTAGATAAAACTGCGTATAAAATTTTAAATTCTGGATTTTACTGGCCTACATTATTCAAAGATGTTGGACATTATGTGAAAACTTGTGATCGATGTCAAAGAATGGGAATATCGTTCCTATAATTGTCGAAGTCTCTGGAAAATGGCGCTGGCGGCGCCAGAACATGTTTTCCACCTTTTTGATCCTTTTTGCTCCAAATTCTTTCCTTTTAGCTTCTTTTCTCTCCAATAACCTAAAATCATCATACCTGCAACAAATCATGAAAAATATCTTTCTTTAAAGTGCAATATCACCAAAAATGGGTAAAGTTATATAGCAAAAATCGTATATATTTTTGATGTATCAAAATCCCCCAAACTTTAACTATTGCTTGTCCTCAGGTAATCCTTTTACTACATAAAATATAACTCTAGGCAATGCACTTTTCAACTGTAGGACACTTAAATTTTTCATTCAAAAGAATATATTGGTTAGATTTTTAGAAAGAAATTTAGTAACTCATGTTAACACTACAGGTATAAGAATATTCAGCAATCAAGTCTAAGGGTTCTAATCTTCTATTTATTTCAAGATAAACTATAATTTGTCACATTAAGAGTGCCTTGAAAGACTATGTGAAAAAGGAGTTCATGTAAACTTCATTAGAATGTAGGCCAATTGTTGACCTCATTTTTGATGAGGTCTTCTCTTCTTCTTTTAGTGCTTAGGATCTAGCCTTAGGCTTCTCCTTTGACTATCTTAGAGAATTAGAATTGAGACCCACCTTTTAGAAATTCAAACCACTTCTAAACTCCCTGCAAACTCCATAAACTTGACTGTAGACCCCTAATCACCTAGAGGGTTGAAATCAAATGTGAAAGTTTAAAGGATGAGTTCCTATAGGACTCTTTGGCCTTAGGACCGCCTCAGGTGGCTCTGGTCCGGTGAAGGGTCGACTTACACACACACTACACCTATACACTACACTTTCACACACTTCCTAAAAACACACCCATACCCGACTTGACCTCCCGACTCATGTAGGTGATTCACATGGATGGTCCTTAACCCCTAAGCCCTCGGCAAGAGGGTTAGGAACAACATAGTGAATGCCTCAAATGAGTCCCTTCATGGCTCATGTGGGCTTGATATGGCTTCATGGCTCAACCAAAATGATTTTATTCCACTTACATTCACCTAATCTTCCATTTTCCAAATTTTTAATTTTTGACCCCCGGACCCTACACCCGCCAACCTACCTAAAGCCCTGAATTACCCAAATTTCTCAAAATTTCCAAATCACCCAAAATTCCTCAAAATCAATCCCAAACATTTCCACATCACTCAAATTGATCATCCATACCCAAAAATATCAAAAATTCCAAAAATACCTCCCAATACCCTCCAAATACCCAAAATGCCCTTCTTAACCAAAAAATCCAAAAATTCAGAAAATTCCCAGAAAATTCCAGAAAATCCCAAATATTCCCAATTTCATTTTGTTCAACTACACCATGGGCCAATTTTGTCAATTTACCCCACTTTTGTCAAAACCCCCAATTTGACCCATTTTAACCCTAAGTGAACCCAATGTCAAACCAAACCTACCCAATTGACCCAAATTCTGGTCCAATTCAATTCTAAACTTCAATTCAACATCCCCAACACCAATCTAGACAAAATCCAAGCCCAATTTGATTGAAATTTGGATCCAATTTCACTTTTGGCCTTAAAAGGCCCATTTTTGACCTAAACCCAAACCTAACCCAAATGAGCCCAAACCCCAAAATCAAAGCCCAACCAAAGCCAAAACCTCTTTGAAACACTCCCATAAACATTTCCCAACATTAATTTTACATTAATTTCAACCCTAGCCCAACATTGGCCCATGCTAGCCCATTTTGGCCCACCTTAGCCTCTTTACCAAAAAGCCCATATCCAACCCAATTCAAACCCAAATCACCTCAAATTTGTTTCAAACCACTCATGACACATCCCTAAACCAAACTCAACAATTATTTGGCCCAAGCCTTTACCAAAATTTCATCCCAAAATCCATTTTAAAATTCAAAAGCCCACTTTCCTAAACCATTTAAAAGCCCATCTAAAACCATTTCAATGAGCCCAAAATCTACCCTAAAGCCCACATGACATTTCCATTTGCCATCCACTTAATCAAAGCCATTCCCTAAGTTATAATTCCATCATCAAATAATTCCAAATCAAGTTCCATACAAATTTCCATCAAATTACCAAAAAATTCCTAAAATCCATTTTCATGAAATCGACCAAGCTTTCCCCAAGCCAAAAGTGAGCCATGAAGCCATGCATGAGCCACATGTGAGCCATGAGAGCCTTGGACACTCCACCATACCATATTGGGTAGGAAGGAGGGACCCTTTCCTTAATCCCTAAAGCTCATTAGCCTTAATCATGATTCACCTAAACCTAAATTTAATCCAAATATATTTGGATGGAGACTTCTCCATGCCAAACCAATCGATCCCTTTGATTCCCCACAAGACCCAAAGCCACCTCAAGGGTGCACCAAGCCCAAATGGGTGAGTTGAACCATTTAGACCCAAAACTAGCCATGCCCCATTCCACTTTGGATCAAAGCCTTTACACTTGGCCATTGCCAATTGCTTGCACAAACACCCAGCCCTGACCCACCTGACCCTGAGGGTGACCCTTGCCTGCCGGCCGCCCACCCCGGCCGCCGGAAAACTCCATGGCCGAGAGGTCCAAGTCAACCCAAGCTTGGAATTCTCACTCGCCGAGCCGCCCCATGCCCAAGTGGCCATTGCAGCTGTTCTTCACTTGCCATGAGCACTCGATCCCGACCCTCAACTCCCCCGGAGGCCCTCCAGCCCTGCCTATTTAAACCCCCCACCTCTCGGCCATGGAAAGGTGCTGAACCAGACCATACCAAAACTCTGCCAAAATCACTCCTCACTCCCCTCCAGACTTAGAGCAATTGATCCCCACTGTTCTCCTGCTCTAATCCCCATCGATCGAGCTCAATTTTGGAGCTCAATTCTCGGCCGGAACAGGACATTCCCGAATCCTTCACCAAAACCAAATTAAACTCACCCACACCTTCACTGTGCCAAGAGAAGAAGTTTTCCAGAGTGAAAGCCCCCTCTCCGTGCCACCCGGCTTGTTCCGGACTCCAAAGTTTGTGATCGGCCTTGGTGGAAACTACACTCAGGCAATTCACCACATCCCTGTGCTTCATCCCTAGCCTCCTGCAGCTCCAACGAACGTGCCAAACATCTCTGATCGAGGCTTCACCTCTCAGAGCAAAGGTATGAGCTAATTCTTCATCCCGAGCTTCTGGAGATTCTCCATTTCAAATGCTTTAATTTCAATGCATGATAACCGTATAGATGTGTTCGTCTCTTCAAGACGAATCCATGCAGCATAAGAACATGAAAATCCATCGAGTATCGAGTGAGATATTAGGGATTTAGTGTGGACGGCTCTCGGCGAGGACACTTGGGGACGATGAACGGATGCCGTCCATTTAATACACGCGCGCACGGACGGCCGAGATCGCGCCGGATGAGGAGACGGAACGATACAGCGGGCCCCGGACGGCCGACTCGGATGGCGGCGCCCAATCACGGCGCGACACGTACCCCTTCGGAGCTGCCGATGTTTCGTTGGCGCCGCGTGGATAAGTAGAAAATTAGGGGTATTTTCTATTTATTTATTTCCCTAAACTTTAAAAATTCATAACTTTGTGTAGGAAAATCATAAAAATAAAATAAAAATACCCTCTTGCTCAGTGAACAGAGGAGAATAATGTGGAAAAGAAATCATTTAATTTCATTTAGTATTTTATTTTTTATAATTTATTTACTCTCTGCATACATTTAATTCTCCATGCATGTATACAATTCACCATGGCATGAGACCATAGGGCTTTTGAAGCCTCTGAACTTGGGAACATTCCCCGAATTTTCCAAAGTCGAGGCCATCCCTATGAAGAGTTATTGATTTTTCAAATTCATGTCACCGTTTTGAGTATTTTAATTCCAATAAATAGCATGTTGTGATATAAATTCTAGGAAAATTTGGTGATGTTCCTTATGACCAGAGAACCCTAGGAAAAATAGGTTTTGAGTTAGTTCATTTTAGACAACCCTAATTAGCTTAAACACTCAAAATAAGTCTCTAATTAATTAGAGTTAACCATACATCAAATTGACTTGAAATCAATTCTCCACTGACCTTTAGGATCAGAGGAAACCATCATAAAAATTTGAGGTCAATTGGACTTGGTTAGCCCTATTAATTGGGTTGATTAAGCCACTTAGTCATTTTAAACTTTAAAAATTCATAACTTCCAAAATATCTTTCAAAAATTCACCAAATTAGTTTTGGAGCCTCTCTGATATCAGAGGAATTTAAGAAAATTAAAATTTCAATTTTCTAAAAAAGTTGATTTTTAATATTATTTTAATATTTTTAATAATTAAAAAATAATAAAAATCACAAAAATAATAAAATTCACCAAAATGTCACATTTTGAATTTTAATCACTTAGGAACAAACCCCATATTTTTCTTAGGTCTATTTGGTGAGATATTAATTTTTAAAGCTCTAGGGTAATTTTAAAATTAAAAAAATGTATTTTCTAGCATTTTCACTAAATAATTATAATAAATCATATAGAAATCAGAAAATTGCAAAATTTGCTTCTCTGATTTCCTTGATATCAGAGAGATTTTTGAAAAACATAAAATTCATTTTTCAACATTTATTTTATTTTTAAATTAATTAATACTCCAAAACTTAAAATAATTATAATAAAAATAATATAATTCAAAAAATCACCAAAATTGGTCCAAGTGGTCCCCTGGTCATTAGGAATGTCCCCTAATTTTCTTAAGGATAGAAACTTTCCCTTGGTCATGTTATTAAATTTTCCTTGGAAGTCTCTATTTTCTACCAAAAATAATTATATAAATAAATTAAATACAGAAAAATCACATTTTCTCCTCTCATGTCTTTATTGACATATGAGTGAAGTCACATAAAAATTTCAAGTTCATTTGAGTTCAATTTAGTGAGTTATGAAATTATTAAGCTTAAAGGGTAAAGTGGTAATTAATTTTTTTTAATCCTTAATTAAAACTTTAGGTTTAATAAAAAAATTAACAAGTAAAATATTTGATCCTAATCTGATTTGGATGATTGAAATTTAATAATTGAAGGGTAGAAACCCATTAAGTAATTTAAAATGATTAAACTTTAATTAAATAATTGATTAAATTTGGAAGAATAATAAAATTGGAATTATTAAAATAGGGATATTATTAGGAAGAGATTTATTCTTTAATTTAAAAATCCCTAAATTAATCATTTCTTTAATGTTTAATTCTTAATTAAAATGATAATTCAAATTTAAAACATTAAAAGACTTAATCATTAAACTAAAATTAAATTATTCAACTCTTTTAAAATTTTAATTAAAATTAAAATGAATAAAATTAAATTAAAAATAAATTAAATTAAAAATTAAATCAAATTAAAAATTAAATTAAAAAATTAAATTAAATTAAGAATTAAATTAAATTAAATTAAATTAAAAATTAAATTAAATTAAATAAATTAAATTAAATAAAATTAAATTAAATCAAATTAAATTAAGAATTAAATTAAATCAAATTAATTTAATGTAACATCAAATCAAACTAAATTGAATTGAATTAAATTAAATTAAATTAAATTAAATTAAATTAAATTAAATTAAGTTGAATTAAAATAACATCACCTAAGACATAAAGAACTCAAAAATAAATCTAAAATAACTCGAACACTATTCCAAACTTAAATCATCAATTTGAACTTAAATTTGAATCACAAACCATTTCAACACCAATTTACCCTCAAAAGCTTTAGTTATCATAACTCCTAAACGTAATATTAAATGAAATGTTACTTCACTTATAGGACATTCAAATATCCTAGTTCATCGAGCAAGTTAACAAAACTTCAAAATCTCGGACGATCGATTCATTTACATAATTAAATTCATTTGACTTAAAACAATCCTAGAAATATCAAAAGATGTTTAAGATTCTTCTTAAGCACTTCCTCAATATGATAGGATATTTATAAGAACAATCGAACTTAATTGTTCTTTGATGAAGAAAATCGTCTTCAAACCAAAAACACAAGGAACCTAGACGCCATAGGAAATGACTAGCTATAGGATTAGGAACTTGGTAGAAAACCATAACCCTTACCTTAGCTTTACCTAGGAACTTGCTTAAATGTTCTAATCATGTTTTAAGTGCAACTGGGAATGACGGGAAGACCCTCCAGTACGCTTTTATTTTATCAAGTACAATTACTTTATTGCAAATGCACTTTACTTTTCTTGCATGATAAAACAACGTTGCATGAAAACCTACACCTTTAGGACGAAAACCAAAACCGAAACCAAAATTAAGTTAAAAGTCATTGCAAGATAAAATTCACCGCCACAACATTTCAAAATATAAAGCAACTCAAAATTTAATCACAAACGTAACACAAAACTACAATTACAACTAAATTAAAACGTATTGTTGGATGATCGGGAATACCTCGGATGATGTAACCTACGTGTTGCTAACGGGATTTCCCACGGTCTAAATGAAAGTGTGGAACTCATTCAGTTGAGTTTAGCAAATTCATCTGGACTAAGTGAATCCGATAAAAATAATGATGCCGAAGGATGGAACCGCGGGATCTTAACCGGTGTCGTTATAATCAACTTTAAGATTTGTTTTAATTAAAACACAAAAAACACTTGGAAATTAAGACTTCTCTAAACCAAAACACTTTTCTCATCCCCCGATTCATGATTTCTAAAACTAAACCTCTGCAACAACAAGGAGCTCGGAGCATGGTGGGCAAAGACGGCCATCGTCGTCACAGAAAACTCGAACCTACTTCAAGAAAACTTTCCTAGAATTAAACAACAAAGCCATAGGACTTCGAGGTAGTTTGCCTAGTGCAACATAAAGCCTCAACTCTTCGTTAGTGCATTTGCATTGCAAATTAAGCCCTAACCGGTCTTAAGATTCCGAGGTAGTCGTCCGATACGACATAAACCCTCATATCTTCCAGTGCTATTTGTATGATTCTATCATATAAATATAAGTCCTAATTAATTCAAATTGACAAGATTAAAACATTAAATAAACATTAGGACCTTCCTAAATTCAAACCAAACAATAGGATAGTCGGGAAATTACCGAAGTTCGCTTCGAATCCGTAATTTCTCCTACTTTTCTTCCTTTGAATTCCCAAAATAAAATGTTCCAAACTTGATCCATTCCCTATTGAGATTCAAAAATTCAATCCTTTGAAAACTTAAACTTTGAAATTCTCGAGAGCAGAATTATCGATTATTATCGAGAGTTTTCTTAGGTGATTCCCGTCACTTAAGATGTAATTAACTATAGGGGCTTGCCCTTATAGGGAATTTTAAAGAACCTGAGTAATATAAACCCCGTTTAATGTTTTCATATTAAGCTGGGAATTTGTCGGCTTATAAAATTGGTTCGCAGACCAAACGGATGTCACAAATCTTCTAGTTTATTTAACCGAGCCCCACCATCAAGCAGTGTGTCTATCCTTAGTGATAGATACACGGTTTGTGGTGCGGTGCTCGTTTATATAAACTATTTGGGATGTGAGATCGGTTTGATTTCATATCTTAAAATCTTCAAATTTAAAATTATTTTCAAAATCAAATACTACTTTCTAAACTATATATATATTTAAATTAAATTTAAAATTCGCCGACAATTTCTGTAGGCGACCCCTTTTCAAAATAAAACACACAACCTAAAAATATGCCGATAACTTCTGGCGACTCCGCTGGGGACTAGTTCCTCTCTCCATTTTAATCGAACAACTTCGCTTTCAAAAATCGGTAGTGCATCCATGTCCCTTATGGATCAAACTACCCTTCTTTCCGTTGGGATACTATGTTCATTTCTACCTTGAACAAGTATAACCAACATTCTCTCGGATTTAGGAGCCACTGTTTAGACACCCCTAAACTGAGAGGTTCCGAGATCCTTTTACCTCATTTCTGAGGTGGAGTGGACCCCCAATAGGTGTTAGTTTAGGAGTGATCATTCGAGTCGAGAAGTCTTGCTTAAGACTCTCTTTTCCTTTCCAACTCCGATTCAGATTCCTTACCTTCTCTACACCTTTGAACACTCCGTTCTAAATAAACAAACCCTCTAATAAGTGATTCTTTTAATAAGTGTTTCCTTCTTATAAATACATGAACAAGAATGAGTTCGGACTCTTTTCAATTCCTTTCTTTTCGTCCTAAAGAAAAGAAGCATAACTCGGGACCGACAACCGAATCTACCCCGCGAAATGGAAGCCCCGAAACCGATTTTCTCTTTCACCAATGGATCGGACTTCGCCGTCTATAAGGATGAGCCGCCCGACAATGGAATCATCCGATTTGGACAAGGATTTGAAAACACGAACGTCAAGATCACCGACGTCTCCTCTTTGCACCGACGAACAAGGTATCCGAAGCCGAGGAGCCGCCGCTCGAGTTCAACCTTAGGTCGACCCAAGAATTCCCTCCTCTCGCAAAGGATCCCGACTAAGAGGAGTACCGCTGTCCATAGAAGGACCGTTATCTCTACCCCCACCTGGTCTAGTTGTTTCGCACCTACCCCGACTTTTGCCAAATCAAAGGGGAAAGAAATCCGAGATTATGATGGACCCGTTACCGTGGAGGGTACAGATCTTCCGTAAGACCTTCTCGTTTTCGAAATCGGGTCCAGCTTCAAAGATTCCGTCACTAACAAGGACCCAAAGAAGAAACGTAAGTGAAGGATCGCTAGAGAAGCCGTAGCCGCCGAAATTGCTTTCCTAGAGGAAATTCCGAATCGTCGAATATACACCGCCGCGTAATATACACCGCCGCTCGAATACATACCACTCTTGGGAGGAAGCGATTTCATCCCCTCTCCGCCACAGAAGATGAAGAAAACATTCGCAAGATTGCCGCCACATTACCACGTACCGCATATTACAACGATAGCCGCAAGAAAAGAACTAGAACTACGCCGTTTGCTCGACCGCAAACTTTGGTAGAAAAGTTAGCAAAGAAGGAAAACCGCCCCGTATCGGAAATTCTACGAAGGATAGGGCGGGTGCCGCCAAATCCCGTCTTGGGCCCCGAGTAGAACCCGCCATCATGACGTAAAAGCCAAGTAAAAGAATGAAGGCTAGTCCGCCCGT
Source organism: Papilionanthe hookeriana x Papilionanthe teres (assembly GCA_022702705.1). NCBI lineage: Eukaryota > Viridiplantae > Streptophyta > Magnoliopsida > Asparagales > Orchidaceae > Papilionanthe > Papilionanthe hookeriana x Papilionanthe teres. Next base: position 128,406,453 of record CM040426.1, on the reverse strand, counting down.
TGTCGTCTCGAGATTACAGATTAGGGAGGATACCACCTTCCAAAGATTTGGCCGACTGCACCATCCGGTCCTAGACCTTCCGTCGTTAGAAGGATGGTATGGCGTCCCACTACCGGGCAAGCTGAGATCGAAACAGCAGTTCGAGAAAGAAAGTCTCGCCGGGAGACTCGAATCGAAGAAAGTGCTACCGCGATAAAGGGGACTCGTGAGAAGGGGACCCGGCAGCTATCGCACGACAACCACGAAGACACACGAAAGCTCCGCTAGAAGATGCCATGGAAAAGTCGAGAACCGATATCCGACGATTGGCAAAAGAAAGAGAAGAAAAGTTCGGAGACGAGATTGATTCATCGGAATTCATGGACGACGAATACGCGAAATCAACATGGTTGAGACACGAGCTTCATCGCCTTCGCAAGGTGCTCCCCGCAGCCGCAGAAGAGAGGAGCCGAAGCAATGAGAAGGCAGCTTCAAGAGAAAGATGATACGATCGCCCGGATGTCGAAAGGATGGAAGAGATGGCCGTAGCTCCGGCCACTCTCCGCAGTCAAGTACAACCACATAGAGAGACACCCCCGCAGGTCATTCACATCGTAGACGGAGGAAAGGAGATTACGTCCGTCAATGGGGATGATCACCGAAAAAGGATACAACACAAAGTATGATTCCTGAAAAGGATATCAAGAACTTGGTGGAACAGTAGGTGCGAGAAGCCTTAGCACAATCGAAGAGCGGGACATCCATTCGGACGGGTAGACCTTACCCAGAAGAATTCGACGCTGTCCAATACCCGAAAGGCTTCGTACCACCTCTGTTCAAGACCTTCGACGGAACCGGAACCCCCGACAAGCATGTGGCACACTTTCGTGCCGCTTGTTGCAATGCCGGCCGGAGCGATGCATTACTCTTCCGACAACTCGTCGCCAGTCCGTCGAGAATCGCCTTCGACCGGTATGCGTAATTACCAAATGGTTCGGTGAAGACGTTCTCGCAGCTAGAGAACCTCTTCATCAAGCGATTCGCCGGAGCTCGACACCACATCACTATAGGTGATTTAGTGGTAGAGAAACAAAAGCCGAATGAAACTTTGGTGGATTACATACTTCGATGGAGGAACTTAAGCATGAAGTGTGAACCACAACCGCAAGAACAACACGCAGTCGGCATTTTACTTAAAAGCATTCACGGCCCGATAGCACTTCTCCTCAAGGGATTCACTATTAAGACTTTCGAGAAGTTGTTAAGCAAGGCCGGAAGCTTGCAAGAAGAGGCGAAGCAATTAAGTTTCGCCGACAAGACGGACAAGCAAAAGCCTGTAAAGACTTTTGAAAAGAAATCCGGGATCGTTGCAGCAGTTGTCAAAGGCAAGCAACCGATACAAATATCATCAGAACGACCGCAAAGAACCTCAACAGAATTACCAGCAACCCCGGCCCAGCTATCAGTCATCTCCGTAGTATGAACAACCACCTCGTCCGCAACGTACATTAAGGGAACTTTTGAGCGGAGAATATCCGTTCAAGAATGAGGCAGTGCCGAAAATGTTCCGCAGTCTAATGAAGACTCCAGATTTCCAAACTGCCGAGCCTAAAAGACCAGTAGGAAGTCAACAAGAAAGGTGATCCCAACTTTTGCCCTTACCACCGGATGCTTGGGCACAAAATAGAAGATTGCATTACCTTCAAAAGTCGGCTCAATGACAACCTTCGGAAAGGGAATATAACGATCCCGAAGGAGTACATGAAGGAACCCCGTAAAGGAGGTTCCGTCAATGTTGTCTCGACTGATCCCATCATTCCGATAGATCCCTATACGACCGACGATGGATGGACTACCGCTTGGACGAGGTCTTCGAAAAAGATTTTAGACAGCATCCAAACCGCTTCGGTGCGAGCTTCAATTCAGAGTTTGAAACCTGTTAAGCCGGTACTATCACTCGCGATAGAAGAACCACCTCAACAGGAGACGATTGAAGAGAAGAAGAAAATCGACGAAGAAGAGAGGACCGAGGCTCCTAAGGCTAGACTAGGGGCTGCTTATCCTAGGATAGTTGTTTCCGATTCGGGGGAGAAATCCCTCGAACCTCCGACTCCGTATGATTATCTGCTCACTTCGGTGGGATCATATAATGATAAGGGTGATGGCGTTGGCTACGTTTTGACTGTTTCTAACGATTACGTAACTAACGATGATCCGGACGTCGATTCCGATACAAATAACAATTCTCAAATCATACACAATCTCGACGATCACAATGATGAAGAAGACATCCATCAAGGAGGCTATGAGAGTTCAACAAGCAACGAATCTATCTCGCGAGTTTCGAGGAGCTCCAATCACGATAGAGTTAGAGCCTTCGTACTCGAAGCTAATCCGGAAGAGCCCGTCATTTCGATTCAAGAAGAGACACCGGCAAGCTCAACAATAGATTCGCAGGAAATTACGAAGTCAACTTAAGAAGTGGAAGAGTTCTACCTCCGAGAATGGGTCCAAAAGACAAAGGAAAGCGTGTGGTTGTTCAAGAAGAACCAACCCCGCGGAAGAAATACCCATTCGAGAAGAGAACGAAGCACATGAAAACAAAGTGGACTACAACGTGCTAGCCCATCTTAGGAAACTACCAACCAAACCGAGCATCTACGACGCTCTCATCTTATCAAAAGAGATGAGAGAAGCTCGATCAAGGCCTTACTTGATCCGGAAATTTGCTTAGCTCAAATGGCCGGAGATTCCTTAGATGAGGTTTGCTCGTTAAAGGAACAACGAGGTGTTACCTTCACGCGACAAGGACCTACTACTTGGAACAAGCAGCATCACAACCGACCGTTGTACATTTCGCTTACAATCGGGAAGTTTACACTCTCCGCAGTATTGGTGGATCCAGGAGCATCAATCAATATAATGAATCTTCGAACGCTAGCATACTTGGAAATTGATGCTCGCGAGCTCGAAGCCGACAAAATGTTATTAAGAGGATTCAACCGTAAAGGAGAAAGAGCCCTCGGATCAATAACACTGCTAATGAAGACCGGTGACTTAGCAAAGACAACCGCAAAATTTCACATAATCGATTCAGAAACGTCGTTCAACGCTCTACTGGGCCGACCATGGATACATGAAAACAGGATGGTACCATCATCTCTACATCAGTGCATCAAATACTACGACGGAGGGGAACAATGTATTAAAGGTGACTTACAACCGTTCTCCGTACATGAAATTGGAATCCATGAAGATGCAGCTTATTATGCACCCCCGAAGAAAACGATCTTCTCCAGAGATACCATAACAAATGAAGCAAAGAAAGTTCGAGACAACGAAGAACCTGAAATTCTAGTCCAACAGTCACTCACCACTCCCATCCGGCGAGATGGTGAAGGTTTCTCCACAACTCGCATCCGAGGTCGAGGCCGGGGACGAGGCCGTGGTAGAGACGTTAGGACAACTGGACGAAGAAACCAGCCATCAATGTTGATTGGGAAGATAGTTCGAAGAAGAAAAAGAAATCAAACAAGAAGCAGCGACAATAAGTCAGAAGAAGCCGCAATTCGAGATCTCTCTCGAAGATGAGAAGAATGAAGAATACAAATCAATGTACGAGAAGATTAACCACTACGTACATACTATGACCCTAACTCCGATCCATTCTAATAAGATCGAGGGTATGGTGGTCAAAGAGGTACGTAGCGGCGGTGCAAAGCCAATCAAATTCTACCGTGGTGCTTCTTCCTCCAAAACTGAAAATAATGTACAACTTGAAGATGTCACTTTATCAGAATTAATGGAATTACCTTTTGAGTGGTACTCTCCCTGTGTTCAAAATTTAATTCAACGTGGTTTCTTACCTCGACAGTGGACAAAAGGTCAATCTCAACATTTTGAAAAATTATGGAATAATTCCGGTCGTCCACCCAATTCGAAGCATGGTCTCGGATTCGGCACAGTAGGTCAGTTGACGATACTGAATTTTGCTTGGTTGTCACTTGCGAATCTAAGGAAAACTGCATGGAAACTACGGACGAACTCGAAGATTTACAAATTGGAGACGCTCCACCAGAATTCAAAGAAGAGATCAAATCTACAATAGATGAGTTAACGGAAGTTAACTTAGGTACTAGCGAAGAGCCTAGACCTACCTTTGTTAGCTCCTTACTCAATAAAGAAGACTCAGAAGAAATAATCAAGTTATTAATGGAATTTAAAGACTCGTTTTGCTTGGAGCTACGATGAGATGCCGTGATTAGCTCCGGAGGTTGCAGTCCATAAGCTAGGAGTGGATCCTACTTCCGTCCCAGTCAGACAAGGTCCCGAAGAATGCGTCTAGAAATCGAACAACAAGTCATAGCTGAAGTTAAAAAGCTAATAGACGCTAAATTTGTCCGTGAAGAACAATACCCGACTTGGCTAGCCAATGTGGTGCCGACCGAAAGAAGAATGGTCGATCGAATTTGTGTGGACTTCGCAGATTTAAACAAGGCATGTCCAAAAGATGAATTCCCTCTACCGATCCCAGAATTAATGATCGACATTGCTTCAACACATGAAATATTCTCATTCATGGATGGATCTTCGTGATACAACCAGATAAAAATGGCTCCGAAGATGAAAAGCTTACAAGCATTCGAACGCGGATCGGAGTATTTTGCTACACAGTGATGCCATTCGGATTGAAGAACGCAGGAGCAACCTACCAGAGAGCAATGACAAGAATTTTTGATGATCTCATCCACAATCAAGTCGAATGCTACGTGGACGATGTGGTCATCAAAAGCAAAGTAAAGGACAACCACTTGTATGATTTGAGAATTGTTTTCGAACGATTAAGACAATTTAACCTTAAGATGAATCCCTTAAAATGCGCCTTCGGCGTCACCTCCGGAAATTCTTAGGATTCGTTGTCCGACATCGTGGAATTGAAATCGACCCGGAGAAGATTAAAGCTATCTTAGAAATGCCGCCTCCCAAAACCTTAAAACAACTACGATCTTTTCAAGGGAAGCCGGCATATCTTCGACGCTTTATCTCAAACCCGTCGTGTAGGTGTCAGCCTTTCTCGGCACTAGTTAAAAAGGACGCCAAATTTATTTGGGAAGAGAAATGCCGAAGGCCTTCGAGGACATTAAACAATATTTAATGACACCTCCCGTCCTAGCAGCCCCGGCCTCAGTGTAGACCACCGATACTTTACACCGCGGCTTTAGACGACTCTCTCGGAGCCCCGTTAGCCTAGTGTCAATGATGAGGGTAAAGAAAATGCTCTTTACTACTTAAGCCGTCGTTTGCTTCCGACGGAAGTATGGTATCCCGCAATCGAAAAGCATTGTTTGGCCCCGATCTTCGCCGCTCAAAAGCTCGGGCACTACATGCTTTCTCATAAGGTCAACCTAATCTCGAAGTTTAATCCATTGCAATACTCGATGACTCGTCCAACGCTTTCCAGCGTACTTGCCGATGGTCAATGATATTATTGCAATTCGATATAACTTTCGTGCCTCTTCGTGCCGTAAAGGGACAAGTCTTAGCAGACTTCCTTGCAAAGACACCCTTTGCCTGCAGAATCTCCTCTCAATGACGATCCGCCGATGAACAAATAATGAACCTAGAAGACCTCGATGATCGACGTTGGGAATTATATTTCGACGGAGCATCTTCGCCGCACAAAGACGAAGAATCGTAAGTGATAGTGCCCTGTAAGGCAGAATCGGGCTAATCTTTATAACACCGGAGCGGGGGATGTTAAGATACTCCTACCACTCGACGTAACCATGTACAAACAACGAAGCGGAATACGAAGCCCTCCTAACGGACCGGAATTAACCATTCAAATGGGGATAACAGACATCAACATCTACGGGGATTCACAGCTAATCATTCAACGGATCGCCGGACAAGACAGTAATTTTAAAGCCAAGACTCGAGCAATACTTCCAAGTATGCCATACAACATTGCTGAACAGATTCCAAATGTGACAATCTACAAAATTCCTGAAAAGAAAATGCTTTAGCAGATGCTTTAGCCCGTCTCGCAAAAGAATTTGCCTGTTTGCAAGATGAATCAAGCAGAAGTGTCGGCTTCACGGACGTCGTGTCCTATCACGACTCGACATAGACACAATACACAAGTCGAAAAAGAAAAGAATCGACTGCAATGAAGTGACGTAAAACACGTAAGATCGGCGACAACCATTGATGGACTACTCCGCAAACAGAAAGCTACCGGACGATAGGTCGCTAGCTCCATCAAATCAAGAAAAGAACTCGTCCTACGCATTAATAAACAACACGTTATACGGAAGGTCTTTCGATCAAATGTGGCTAAGGTGCCTAAGCGGGTCCGAGGCCCGTGAAATTGTTAAGGAGGTGCATTCGGGACTCGCGTGGCGCTCACCATCGGGTCCGAAGATGAAAATGAAGATTAAAAGACTAGGGTACTACCGGCCCTCGATGATGACCGACCGCATGAAAATCGCCAAGAGCCGTCACCAATGCCAAGTGCACGGAGTGGTTCTACACCAACCTCCAAATGTGCTACATCCGACAATCGAGTCGTGGCCATTCGAATGTCGGGGCACGGATATAGTGGGTCCAATAGAACCACCATCTTCAAAAGGACATCGCTTCATTCTTGCGGCTACTGATTACTTTTCCAAGTGGGCGAGGCGGTTCCACTTAGAGAAGTGAAAGCACACCACGTGCTACAGTTTTTCAAGAACCAAGTTGTCTACCGTTTCGGAGTGCCGCTGTCGGCATATTTTTAGGTTATGTGTTTTATTTTTAAAAAGGGGTCGCCTACAAAAGTTGTCGGCGAATTTTAAATTTAATTTAAATAAGTAATTTGAAAAGTAGTATTTGATTTTGAAAATAATTTTTAAATTTGAAGATTTTAAGATATGAAATCAAACTGATCTCACATCCCGATTAGTTTACATAAACGAGCACCGCACCACAAACCGTGTATCTATCCCTAAGGATAGACACACTGCTTGATGGTGGGGCTCGGTTAAATAAACTAGAAGATTTGTGACATCCGTTTGGTTTGCGAACCAATTTTATAAGCCGACAAATTCCCCTGCTTAATATGAAAAACATTAAACAGGGTTTATATTACCTGGGTTCTTTAAAATTCCCTATAAGGGCAAGCCCCTATAGTTAATTACATCTTAAGTGACGGGAATCACTTAAGAAAACTCTCGATAATAATCAATAATTCTGCTCTCAAGAATTTCAAAGTTTAAGGTTTTCAAAGGATTGAATTTTGGAAATTCAATAGGGAATGGATCAAGTTTGGAACATTTTATTTTGAGAATTCAAAGGAAGAAAAGTAGGAGAAATTACGGATTCGAAGTGAACTTCGATAATCTCTCGACTATCCTATTGTTTGGCTTGAATTTAGGAAAGTCCTAATGTTTATTTAATGTTTTGATTTTGCCAATTTTAATTAATTAGGGCTTATATTTATATGATAGAATCATACAAATAGCTCTGGAAGATATGAGGGTTTATGTCGTATCGGACGACTACCTAGGAATCCTAAGACCGGTTAGGGCTTAATTTGCAATGCAAATGCCTAACGAAGAGTCGAGGATTTATGTTGCGCTATGCAAACTACCTCGAAGTCCTATGGCTTTCGTTGTTTAATTCTAGGAAAGTTTTGCTGAAGTAGGTTCAGGTTTTGCTGACGACGATGGCCGTGCTGCCCACCATGCTCCGAGCTCCTTGTTGTTGCAGAGGTTTAGTTTTAGAAATCATAAATCAAGGGATGAGAAAAGTGTTTTGGTTTAAGAAGTCTTAATTTCCAAGTGTTTTTTGTGTTTTAATTAAAACAAATCTTAAAGTTGATTATAACGACACCGGTTAAGATCCCACGGTCTCCATCCTTCCGGCATCATTATTTTTATCGGATTCACTTAGTCCGTATGAATTTGCTAAACTCAACCGAATGAGTTCCACACTTTCATTTAGACCGTGGAAATCCCGTTAGCAACACGTAGGTTACATCATCCGAGGTATTCCCGATCATCCAACAAGACGTTTCAATTTAGTTGTAATTGTAGTTTTGAGTTCTGTTTGTGATTAAATTTTGAGTTGCTTTATATTTTGAAATGTTGTGGCGGTGAATTTTATCTTGCAATGACTTTTAACTTAGTTTTGGTTTCAGTTTTGGTTTCTTTCCTAAAGGTGTAGGTTTTCATGCAACTGTTGTTTTTTCATGCAAGAAAAGTAAAGTGCATTTGCAATAAAGTAAATTGCAAGAAAGTAAATTGCAATAAAATAAAAGCGTACCTGGAGGGTCTTCCCGTCATTCCAATCGCACTTAAAACACGATTAGAACATTTAAGCAAGTTCCTAGGTAAAGCTAAGGTAAGGGTTATGGTTTTCTACCAAATTCCTAATCCTATACCTAGTCATTTCCTATGACGTCTAGGTTCTTTGTGTTTTTGGTTTGAAGACGATTTTCTTCATCAAAGGACAATTAAGTTCAATTGTTCTTATAAATATCCTATCATATCGAGGAAGTGCTTAAGAAGAATCTTAAACATCTTTTCAATATTTCTAGGATTGTTTTAAGTCCAAATGAATTTAATTATGTAAATGAATCGATCGTCCGAGGTTTTCAAGTTTTGTTAACTTGCTCAGATGAACTAGGATATTTGAATATCCTATAAGTGAAGTAACATTTCATTTAATATTCGTTTAGGAGTTATGATAACTAAAGCTTTTGAGGGTAAATTGGTGTTCAAATGGTTTGTGATTCAAATTCAAGTTCAAATTGATGATTTAAGTTTGGAATAGTGTTCAAGTTATTTTAGATTTATTTTTGAGTTCTTTATGTCTTAGGTGATGTTATTTAATTAAACTTAATTTAATTTAATTTAATTTAATTTAATTTAATTTAATTAAATTTAATTCAATTTAGTTTGATTTGATGTTACATTAAATTAATTTGATTTAATTTAATTTTTAATTTAATTTGATTTAATTTAATTTAATTTATTTAATTTTTAATTTAATTTAATTTAATTTTTAATTTAATTTGATTTAATTTGATTTAATTTAATTTTTTAATTTAATTTTAATTTTGGTTTAATGATTAAGTCTTTTAATGTTTTAAATTTGAATTATCATTTTAATTAAGAATTAAACTTTAATGAAATGATTAATTTAGGGATTTTTAAATTAAAGAATAAATCTCTTCCTAATAATATCCCTATTTTAATAATTCCAATTTTATTATTCTTCCAAATTTAATCAATTATTTAATTAAAGTTTAATCATTTTAAATTGCTTAATGGGTTTCTACCCTTCAATTATTTAAATTTCAATCATCCAAATCAGATTAGGATCAAATATTTTTACTTGTTAATTTTTTTATTAAACCTAAAGTTTTAATTAAGGGTTAAAAAGGAATTTAATTACCACTTTACCCTTTAAGCTTAATAATTTCATAACTCACTAAATTGAACTCAAATGAACTTGAAATTTTTATGTGACTTCACTCATATGTCAATAAAGACATGAGAGGAGAAAATGTGATTTTTCTGTATTTAATTTATTTATATAATTATTTTTGGTAGAAAATAGAGATTTCCAAGGAAAATTTAATAACATGACCAAGGGAAAGTTTCTGTCCTTAGGAAAATTAGGGGACATTCCTAATGACCAGAGGACCACTTGGACCAATTTTGGTGATTTTTTGAATTATATT